>CM024543.1:1293905-1906505 GCA_014182365.1 Eucalyptus tenuipes | reverse complement strand
GAGAATTTATGATGTTTAGAAAAAGTTATGTAAACTTCTTAGGAACTAACAATTTTAGTTCCTAAACAGTTTCCATAACTTTTTTCTAAACATAAGCAGAATGAGCGTGGGACGAGGGGGGGGAGGTGGTGATAGAAATTCAAGAGAAGCTTCATGGGAGTGTACGGGACGGCTATGAGCTTGCTGAGGTTCTTGACGGTGAGAGCGATGTTCCATTGGCCGGTGATGTAGGAGGTGGAGATGTCGAGGACGAGAGGGAAGAGACAGGGCTGAGCTCGTGCCGTCGTGGGCCGTCTTTCATTTTGAGTTAACTCTTTTTTTTTTCCATGCCCCTGGAAATTTTTGTGTGTTAGTTCTGTGAGGACGGCGGAGAATATATGATGTTTAGAAAAAGTTATGTAAACTGCTTAGGAACTAACAATTTTAGTTCCTAAACAGCTTCCAAAACTAATTTTTCTAAGCATAAGCAGGAATGAGCGTGGGACGAGGGACGGGGAGGTGGTGATGGAAATTCAAGAGAAGCTTCATGTGTGTGTACGGGACGGCTATGAGCTTGCCGAGGTTCTTGACGGTGAGAGCGATGTTCCATTGGCCGGTGATGTAGGAGGTGGAGATGTCGAGGGACGAGAGGAAAGAGAAGGGTGAGCTCGTGCCGCGTCGTGGCCGTCTTTCATTTTGAGTTAAACTTTTTTTTTTTTTTTTCCCTGTCCCTGGACATTTTTGTGGGTTATTTCTGTGAGGAGGGCGGAGAATTTATGATGTTTAGAAAAAGTTATGTAAACTTCTTAGGAACTAACAATTTTAGTTCCTAAACAGTTTCCATAACTGTTTTTTCTAAACATAAGCAGGAATGAGCGTGGGACGAGGGAGGGGGAGGTGGTGTTGGAAATTCAAGAGAAGCTTCATGGGAGTGTACGGGACGGCTATGAGCTTGCTGAGGTTCTTGACGGTGAGAGCGATGTTCCATTGGCCGGTGATGTAGGAGGTGGAGATGTCGAGGGACGAGAGGGAAGAGACAGGCTGAGCTCGTGCCAGTCGTGGCCGTCTGTCATTTTGAGTTAAACTTTTTTTTTTTTTTTCCTTGTCCCCTGAAATTTTTGTGGGTTATTTCTGTGAGGAGGGCGGAGAATTTATGATGTTTAGAAAAGTTATGTAAACTTCTTAGGAACTAACAATTTTAGTTCCTAAACAGTTTCCATAACTGTTTTTCTAAACATAAGCAGGAATGAGCGTGGGACGAGGGCGGGGAGGTGGTGTTGGAAATTCAAGAGAAGCTTCATGGGAGTGTACGGGACGGCTATGAGCTTGCTGAGGTTCTTGACGGTGAGAGCGATGTTCCATTGGCCGGTGATGTAGGAGGTGGAGATGTCGAGGGACGAGAGGGAAGAGACAGGGCTGAGCTCATTCCAGTCGTGGCCGTCTTTCATGTTGAGTTAACTCGTTTTTTCTTTTTTTTCCCCGGCCCTGGACATTTTTGTAGGTTATTTCTGTGAGGAGGGCGGAGAATTTATGATGTTTAGAAAAAGTTATGTAACTTCTTAGGAAATAACAATTTTAGTTCCTAAACAGTTTGCATAACTGTTTGTTCTCAACACAAGCAGGAATGAGCGTGGGACGAAGGCGGGGGAGGTGGTGTTCGAAATTCAAGAGAAGCTTCATGGGAGTGTACGGGACGGCTATGAGCTTGCTGAGGTCCTTGACGGTGAGAGCGATGTTCCATTGGCCGGTGATGTAGGAGGTGGAGATGTCGAGGGACGAGGGAAGAGAGAGGGCTGAGCTCGTGCAGTCGTGGCCGTCTTTCATTTTGAGTTAACTCTTTTTTCTTTTTTTTTTCCTTGTCCCTGGAAATTTTTGTGGGTTATTTCTGTGAGGAGGGCGGAGAATTTATGATGTTTAGAAAAAGTTATGTAAACTTTTAGGAACTAACAATTTTAGTTCCTAAACAGTTTCCATAACTGTTTTTTCTAAACATAAGCAGGAATGAGCGTGGGACGAGGGGGGGGAGGTGGTGTTGGAAATTCAAGAGAAGCTTCATGGGAGTGTACGGGACGGCTATGAGCTTGCTGAGGTTCTTGACGGTGAGAGCGATGTTCCATTGGCCGGTGATGTAGGAGGTGGAGATGTCGAGGGACGAGAGGGAAGAGACAGGGCCGAGCTCGTGCCGTCGTGGCCGTCTTTCATTTTGAGTTAACTCTTTTTTTTTTTTTTTTCCTTGTCCCTGGAAATTTTTGTGGGTTATTTCTGTGAGGAGGGCGGAGAATTTATGATGTTTAGAAAAAGTTATGTAAACTTTTAGGAACTAACAATTTTAGTTCCTAAACAGTTTCCATAACTGTTTTTTCTAAACATAAGCAGGAATGAGCGTGGGACGAGGGAGGGGGGGAGGTGGTGTTGGAAATTCAAGAGAAGCTTCATGGGAGTGTACGGGACGGCTATGAGCTTGCTGAGGTTCTTGACGGTGAGAGCGATGTTCCATTGGCCGGTGATGTAGGAGGTGGAGATGTCGAGGGACGAGAGGGAAGAGACAAGGGCTGAGCTCGTGCCGTCGTGGCCGTCTTTCATTTTGAGTTAACTCTTTTTTTTTTTTTTTCCTTGTCCCCGGACATTTTTGTGGGTTATTTCGTGAGGAGGGCGGAGAATTTATGATGTTTAGAAAAAGTTATGTAAACTTTTAGGAACTAACAATTTTAGTTCCTAAACAGTTTCCATAACGTTTTTTTCTAAACATAAGCGGAATGAGCGTGGGACGAGGGCGGGGGAGGTGGTGTTGGAAATTCAAGAGAAGCTTCATGGGAGTGTACGGGACGGCTATGAGCTTGCTGAGGTTCTTGACGGTGAGAGCGATGTTCCATTGGCCGGTGATGTAGGAGGTGGAGATGTCGAGGGACGAGAGGGAAGAGACAGGGCTGAGCTCGTGCCAGTCGTGGCCGTCTTTCATTTTGAGTTAACTCTTTTTTTTTTTTTTTTCCTTGTCCCCTGGAAATTTTGTGGGTTATTTCTGTGAGGAGGGCGGAGAATTTATGATGTTTAGAAAAAGTTATGTAAACTTCTTAGGAACTAACAATTTTAGTTCCTAAAACAGTTTCCATAACTGTTTTTCTAAACATAAGCAGGAATGAGCGTGGGACGAGGGCGGGGAGGTGGTGTTGGAAATTCAAGAGAAGCTTCATGGGAGTGTACGGGACGGCTATGAGCTTGCTGAGGTTCTTGACGGTGAGAGCGATGTTCCATTGGCCGGTGATGTAGGAGGTGGAGATGTCGAGGGACGAGAGGGAAGAGACAGGGCTGAGCTCGTGCCAGTCGTGGCCATCTTTCATTTTGAGTTAACTCTTTTTTCTTTTTTTTCCTTGTCCCTGGAAATTTTTGTGGGTTATTTCTGTGAGGAGGGCGGAGAATTTATGATGTTTAGAAAAAGTTATGTAAACTTCTTAGGAACTAACAATTTTAGTTCCTAAACAGTTTCCATAAACTGTTTTTTCTAAACATAAGCAGGAATGAGCGTGGGACGAGGGCAGGGAGGTGGTGTTGGAAATTCAAGAGAAGCTTCATGGGAGTGTACGGGACGGCTATGAGCTTGCTGAGGTTCTTGACGGTGAGAGCGATGTTCCATTGGCCGGTGATGTAGGAGGTGGAGATGTCGAGGGACGAGAGGGAAGAGACAGGGCTGAGCTCGTGCCGGTCGTGGCCGTCTTACATTTTGAGTTAACTCTTTTTTCTTTTTTTTCCTTATCCCTGGAAATTTTTGTGGGTTAGTTCTGTGAGTAGGGCGGAGAATTTATGATGTTTAGAAAAAATTATGTAAACTGCTTAGGAACTAACAATTTTAGTTCCTCAATAGCTTCCATAACTATTTTTCTAGACATAAGCAGGAATGAGCGTGGCACGAGGGCGGGGGAGGTGGCGTTGGAAATTCAAGAGAAGCTTCATGGGAGTGTACAGGACGGCCATGAGCTTGCTGGGGTTCTTGACGGTGAGAGCGATGTTCCATTGGCCGGTGATGTAGGAGGTGGAGATGTCGAGGGACGAGAGGGAAGAGACAGGGCTGAGCTCGTGCCAGTCGTGGCCGTCTTTCATTTTGAGTTAACTCTTTTTTCTTTTTTTTCCTTGTCCCTGGAAATTTTTGTGGGTTATTTCTGTGAGGAGGGCGGAGAATTTATGATGTTTAGAAAAAGTTATGTAAACTTCTTAGGAACTAACAATTTTAGTTCCTAAACAGTTTCCATAACTTTTTTCTAAACATAAGTTGGAATGAGCGTGGGACGAGGGGGGGGAGGTGGTGTTGGAAATTCAAGAGAAGCTTCATGGGAGTGTACGGGACGGCTATGAGCTTGCTGAGGTTCTTGACGGTGAGAGCGATGTTCCATTGGCCGGTGATGTAGGAGGTGGAGATGTCGAGGGACGAGAGGGAAGAGAAGAGGGCTGAGCTCGTGCAGTCGTGGCCGTCTTTCAATTTCAGTTAATTCTTTTTTCTTTTTTTTTCTTTGTCCCTGGACATTTTTGTGGGACATTTCTGTGAGGAGGGCGGAGAATTTATGATGTTTAGAAAAAGTTATGTAAACTTCTTAGGAACTAACAATTTTAGTTCCTAAATAGTTTCCATAACTGTTTCTTCTAAACTTAATCAGGAATGAGCGTGGGACGAGGGCGGGGGAGATGGTGTTAGAATTTCAAGAGAAGCTTCATGGGAGTGTACGGGACGGCTATGAGCTTGCTGAGGTTCTTGACGGTGAGAGCGATGTTCCATTGGCCGGTGATGTAGGAGGTGGAGATGTCGAGGGACGAGAGGAAGGAAGACAGGGCTGAGCTCGTGCCGTCGTGGCCGTCTTTCATTTTGAGTTAACTCTTTTTTTTTTTTTTTTCCTTGTCCCCGGAAAGTTTTGTGGGTTATTTCTGTTTGGAGGGCGGAGAAATAATAATATTCAGAAAAAGTTATGCAAATTTCTTAGGAAGTAACAATTTTAGTTCCGAAACAGTTTCCATAACTGTTTGTTCTAAACATAAGCTGGAATGAGCGTGGGACGAGGGCGGGGGAGGTGGTGTTAGAAATTCAAGAGAAGCTTCATGGGAGTGTACGGGACGGCTATGAGCTTGTTGAGGTCCTTGACGGTGAGAGCGATGTTCCATTGGCCGGTGATGTAGGAGGTGGAGATGTCGAGGGACGAGAGGGAAGAGACAGTGGCTGAGCTCGTGCCGTCGTGGCCGTCTTTCATTTTGAGTTAACTCTTTTTTTTTTTTTTTTTCCTTGTCCCTGGACATTTTTGTGGGTTATTTCTGTGAGGAGGGCGGAGAATTTATGATGTTTAGAAAAAGTTATGTAAACTTTTAGGAACTAACAATTTTAGTTCCTAAACAGTTTCCATAACTGTTTTTTCTAAACATAAGCGAGGAATGAGCGTGGGACGAGGAGGGGGGAGGTGGTGTTGGAAATTCAAGAGAAGCTTCATGGGAGTGTACGGGACGGCTATGAGCTTGCTGAGGTTCTTGACGGTGAGAGCGATGTTCCATTGGCCGGTGATGTAGGAGGTGGAGATGTCGAGGGACGAGAGGGAAGAGACAGGGCTGAGCTCGTGCTAGTCGTGGCCGTCTTTCATTTTGAGTTAACTCTTTTTTCTTTTTTTTTCCTTGTCCCTGGAAATTTTTGTGGGTTAGTTCTGTGAGGAGGGCGGAGAATTTATGATGTTTAGAAAAAGTTATGTAAACTTTTAGGAACTAACAATTTTAGTTCCTAAACAGTTTCCATAACTGTTTTTTCTAAACATAAGCGGGAATGAGCGTGGGACGAGGGGGGGGAGGTGGTGTTGGAAATTCAAGAGAAGCTTCATGGGAGTGTACGGGACGGCTATGAGCTTGCCGAGGTTCTTGACGGTGAGAGCGATGTTCCATTGGCCAGTGATGTTGGAGGTGGAGATGTCGAGGGAGGAGAGGGAAGAGACAGGGGCTGAGCTCGTGCCAGTCGTGGCCGTCTTTCATTTTGAGTTAACTCTTTTTTTTTTTTTTTTCCTTGTCCCCTGGAAATTTTTGTGGGTTATTTCTGTGAGGAGGGCGGAGAATTTATGATGTTTAGAAAAAGTTATGTAAACTTTTAGGAACTAACAATTTTAGTTCCTAAACAGTTTCCATAACTGTTTTTTCTAAACATAAGCAGGAATGAGCGTGGGGAGAGGGGGGGGGAGGTGGTGATGGAAATTTAAGAGAAGCTTCATGGAAGTGTACAGGACGGCTATGAGCTTGGTGAGGTTCTTAACGGTGAGAGCGATGTTCCATTGGCCGGTGATGTAGGAGGTGGAGATGTCGAGGGACGAGAGGGAAGAGAAAGGGCTGAGCTCGTGCCAGTCGTGGCCGTCTTTCATTTTGAGTTAACTCTTTCTTCTTTTTTTCCTTGTCCCCGGAAATTTTTGTGGGTTATTTCTGTGAGGAGGGCGGAGAATTTATGATGTTTAGAAAAAGTTATGTAAACTTCTTAGGAACTAACAATTTTAGTTCCTAAACAGTTTCCATAACTGTTTTTTCTAAACATAAGCTGGAATGAGCGTGGGACGAGGGCGGGGGAGGTGGTGTTGGAAATTCAAGAGAAGCTTCATGGGAGTGTACGGGACGGCTATGAGCTTGCGAGGTTCTTGACGGTGAGAGCGATGTTCCATTGGCCGGTGATGTAGGAGGTGGAGATGTCGAGGGACGAGAGGGAAGAGAGGGGCTGAGCTCGTGCCGTCGTGGCCGTCTTTCATTTTGAGTTAACTCTTTTTTTTTTTTTTTTTCCTTGTCCCTGGAAATTTTTGTGGGTTATTTCTGTGAGGAGGGCGGAGAATTTATGATGTTTAGAAAAAGTTATGTAAACTTTTAGGAACTAACAATTTTAGTTCCTAAACAGTTTCCATAACTGTTTTTTCTAAACATAAGCAGGAATGAGCGTGGGACGAGGGGGGGGAGGTGGTGTTGGAAATTCAAGAGAAGCTTCATGGGAGTGTACGGGACGGCTATGAGCTTGCTGAGGTTCTTGACGGTGAGAGCGATGTTCCATTGGCCGGTGATGTCGGAGGTGGAGATGTCAAGAGACGAGAGGGAAGAGACAGGGTTGAGCTTTTGCTAGTTGTGGTCGACTTTCATTTTGAGTTAACTCTTTTTTTTCTTTGTTTCCCTTGTCCCTGGAAATTTTTGTGGGTTAGTTATGTGAGGAGGGCGGAGAATTTATGATGTTTAGAAAAAGTTATGTAAACTTCTTAGGAACTAACAATTTTAGTTCCTAAACAGTTTCCATAACTGTTTTTTCTAAACATAAGCAGGAATGAGCGTGGGACGAGGGCGGGGGAGGTGGTGTTGGAAATTCAAGAGAAGCTTCATGGGAGTGTACGGGACGGCTATGAGCTTGCTGAGGTTCTTGACGGTGAGAGCGATGTTCCATTGGCCGGTGATGTCGGAGGTGGATATGTCGAGGGACGAGAGGGAAGAGACAGGGTTGAGCTCGTGCCAGTCATGGCTGTCTTTCATTTTGAGTTAACACGTTTTTCTTTTTTCTCCTTGTCCCTGGAAATATTTGCGGGTTAGTTCTGTGAGGAGGGCGGAGAATTTATGATGTTTAGAAAAAGTTATGTAAACTGCTTAGGAACTAACAATTTTAGTTCCTAAACAATTTCCATAACTGTTTTTTCTAAACATAAGCAGGAATGAACGTGGGACGAGGGAGGCCGAGGCGGTGATGGAAATTCAAGAGAAGCTTCATGGGAGTGTACGGGACGGCTATGAGCTTGCTGAGGTTCTTGACAGTGAGAGCGATGTTCCGTTGGCCAGTGATGTAGGAGGTGGAGATGTTGAGGGACGAGAGGGAAAAGACGGGGCTGAGCTCGTGCCAGTCGTGTTCGTCTTTCATTTTGAATTAACTCTTTTTTCCCTTTTTTCTTGCCCCTGGAAATTTTTGTGGGTTAGTTCTGTGAGGAGGGCGGAGAATTTATGATGTTTAGAAAAAGTTATGTAAACTTTTAGGAACTAACAATTTTAGTTCCTAAACAGTTTCCATAACTATTTTTCTAAACATAAGCGGGAATGAGCGTGGGACGAGGGGGGGGAGGTGGTGTTGGAAATTCAAGAGAAGCTTCATGGGAGTGTACGGGACGGCTATGAGCTTGCTGAGGTTCTTGACGGTGAGAGCGATGTTCCATTGGCCGGTGATGTAGGAGGTGGAGATGTCGAGGGACGAGAGGGAAGAGACAAGGGCTGAGCTCGTGCCGTCGTGGCCGTCTTTCATTTTGAGTTAACTCTTTTTTCTTTTTTTTTCCCGTCCCTGGAAATTTTTGTGGGTTATTTCTGTGAGGAGGGCGGAGAATTTATGATGTTTAGAAAAAGTTATGTAAACTTTTAGGAACTAACAATTTTAGTTCCTAAACAGTTTCCATAACTGTTTTTCTAAACATAAGCAGGAATGAGCGTGAGACGAGGGAGGGGGAGGTGGTGATGGAAATTCAAGAGAAGCTTCATGGGAGTGTACGGGACGGCTATGAGCTTGCTGAGGTTCTTGACGGTGAGAGCGATGTTCCATTGGCCGGTGATGTAGGAGGTGGAGATGTCGAGGGACGAGAGGGAAGAGACAAGGCTGAGCTCGTGCCAGTCGTGGCCGTCTGTCATTTTGAGTTAACTCTTTTTTTCTTTTTTTCCTTGTCCCTGGAAATTTTTGTGGGTTAATTCTGTGAGGAGGGCGGAGAATTTATGATGTTTAGAAAAAGTTATGTAAACTTCTTAGGAACTTATAATTTTAGTTCCTAAACAGTTTCCATAACTGATTTTCTAAACATAAGCAGGAATGAGCGTGGGACGAGGGCGGGGGAGGTGGTGTTGGAAATTCAAGAGAAGCTTCATGGGAGTGTACGGGACGGCTATGAGCTTGCTGAGGTTCTTGACGGTGAGAGCGATGTTCCATTGGCCGCTGATGTAAGAGGTGGAGATGTCGAGGGACGAGAGGGAAGAGACAAGGCTGAGCTCGTGCCAGTCGTGGCCGTCTTTCAATTTGAGTTTACTCTTTTTCTTTTTTTTTCTTTGTTCCTGGAAATTTTTCTCGGTTAGTTCTGTGAGGAGAGTGCAGAATTTATGATGTTTAGAAAAAATTATGTAAACTGCTTAGGAACTATCAATTTTAGTTCCTAAACAGCTTCCATAACTGATTTTTCCAAACATAAGTAGGAATGAGCTGGGACAGGGGCGGGGGAGGTGGTGTTGGAAATTCAAGAGAAGCTTCATGGGAGTGTACGGGACGGCTATGAGCTTGCTGAGGTTCTTGACGGTGAGAGCGATGTTCCATTGGCCGGTGATGTAGGAGGTGGAGATGTCGAGGGACGAGAGGGAAGAGACAGGGCTGAGCTCGTGCCGGTCGTGGCCGTCTTACATTTTGAGTTAACTCTTTTTTCTTTTTTTTCCTTATCCCTGGAAAGTTTTGTGGGTTATTTCTGTTTGGAGGGCGGAGAAATAATGATATTTAGAAAAAGTTATGTAAACTTCTTAGGAACTAACAATTTTAGTTCCGAAACAGTTTCCATAACTGTTTGTTCTAAACATAAGCTGGAATGAGCGTGGGACGAGGGCGGGGGAGGTGGTGTTGGAAATTCAAGAGAAGCTTCATGGGAGTGTACGGGACGGCTATGAGCTTGCTGAGGTTCTTGACGGTGAGAGCGATGTTCCATTGGCCGGTGATGTAGGAGGTGGAGATGTCGAGGGACGAGAGGGAAGAGACAGTGGCTGAGCTCGTGCGTGGTCGTGGCCGTCTTTCATTTTGAGTTAACTCTTTTTCTTTTTTTTTTCCTTGTCCCTGGAAATTTTTGTGGGTTATTTCTATGAGGAGGGCGGAGAATTTATGATGTTTAGAAAAAGTTATGTAAACTTCTTAGGAACTAACAATTTTAGTTCCTAAACAATTTCCATAACTGTTTGTTCTAAACATAAGCAGGAATGAGCGTGGGACGAGGGTGGGGGAGGTGGTGTTAGAAATTCAAGCGAAGCTTCATGGGAGTGTACAAGACGGCTATGAGCTTGCTGAGGTTCTTGACGGTGAGAGCAACATTCCATTGGCCGGTGATGTAGGAGGTGGAGATGTCGAGGACGAGAGGGAAGAGAAAGGCTGAGCTCGTGCAGTCGTGGCCGTCTTTCATTTTGAGTTAACTCTTTTTTTTTTTTTTTTCCTTGTCCCTGGAAATTTTTGTGGGTTATTTTATGAGGAGGGCGGAGAATTTATGATGTTTAGAAAAAGTTATGTAAACTTCTTAGGAACTAACAATTTTAGTTCCTAAATAGTTTCCATAACTGTTTTTTCTAAACATAAGTAGGAATGAGCGTGGGACGAGGGCGGGGGAGGTGGTGTTGGAAATTCAAGAGAAGCTTCATGGGAGTGTACGGGACGGCTATGAGCTTGCTGAGGTTCTTGACGGTGAGAGCGATGTTCCATTGGCCGGTGATGTAGGAGGTGGAGATGTCGAGGGACGAGAGGGAAGAGACAGGCTGAGCTCGGCTTGCAGTCGTGGCCGTCTTTCATTTTGAGTTAACTCTTTTTTTTTTTTTTTTTCCTTGTCCCTGGAAATTTTTGTGGGTTATTTTTTGTGAGGAGGGCGGAGAATTTATGATGTTTAGAAAAAGTTATGTAAACTGCTTAGGAACTAACAATTTTAGTTCCTAAACAGTTTCCATAACTGTTTTTTCTAAACAAAAGCAAGAATGACCATGGGACGAGGGTGGGGGACGTGGTGTTGGAAATTCAAGAGAAGCTTCATGGGAGTGTACGGGGACGGCTATGAGCTTGCTGAGGTTCTTGACGGTGAGAGCGATGTTCCATTGGCCGGTGATGTAGGAGGTGGAGATGTCGAGGGACGAGAGGGAAGAGACAGGGCTGAGCTCGTGCCGGTCGTGGCCGTCTTTCATTTTGAGTTAACTCTTTTTTTTTTTTTTTTTTCCTTGTCCCTGGAAATTTTTGTGGGTTATTTCTGTGAGGAGGGCGGAGAATTTATGATGTTTAGAAAAAGTTATGTAAACTTTTAGGAACTAACAATTTTAGTTCCTAAACAGTTTCCATAACTCGTTTTTTCTAAACATAAGCAAGGAATGAGCGTGGGACGAGGGGGGGGGAGGTGGTGATGGAAATTCAAGAGAAGCTTCATGGGAGTGTATGGGGACGGCTATGAGCTTGCTGAGGTTCTTGACGGTGAGAGCGATGTTCCATTGGCCGGTGATGTAGGAGGTGGAGATGTCGAGGGACGAGAGGGAAGAGACAGGGCTGAGCTCGTGCCGTCGTGGCCGTCTTTCATTTTGAGTTAACTTTTTTTTTTTTTTTCCTTGTCCCTGGAAATTTTTGTGGGTTATTTTGTGAGGAGGGCGGAGAATTTATGATGTTTAGAAAAAGTTATGTAAACTTGTTTAGGAACTAACAATTTTAGTTCCTAAACAAGTTTCCATAACTATGTTTTTTCTAAACATAAGCAGGAATGAGCGTGGGACGAGGGGGGGAGGTGGTGTTGGAAATTCAAGAGAAGCTTCATGGGAGTGTACGGGACGGCTATGAGCTTGCTGAGGTTCTTGACGGTGAGAGCGATGTTCCATTGGCCGGTGATGTAGGAGGTGGAGATGTCGAGGGGACGAGAGGGAAGAGACAAGGTCGAGCTCGTGCCTAGTCGTGGCCGTCTTTCATTTTGAGTTAACTCTTTTTTTTTTTTTTTTTCCTTGTCCCTGGAAATTTTTGTGGGTTATTTCTGTGAGGAGGGCGGAGAATTTATGATGTTTAGAAAAAGTTATGTAAACTTGTTTAGGAACTAACAATTTTAGTTCCTAAACAGTTTCCATAACTGTTTTTTCTAAACATAAGCAGGAATGAGCGTGGGACGAGGGGGGGGAGGTGGTGATGGAAATTCAAGAGAAGCTTCATGGGAGTGTACGGGACGGCCATGAGCTTGCTGAGGTTCTTGACGGTGAGAGCGATGTTCCATTGGCCGGTGATGTGGAAGGTGGAGATGTCGAGGGACGAGAGGGAAGAAACAGGGCTGACCTCGTGCTAGTCGTGGCCTTCTTTCATTTTGAGGTAACTGTTCTTTCTTTTTTTTCCTTGTCCCTGGAAATTTTTGTGGGTTAGTTCTGTGAGGAGGGCGGAGAATTTATGATGTTTGGAAAAGGTTATGTAAACCGTTTAGGAAGTAACAATATTAGTTCCTAAACAGTTTCCATAACTGTTGTTTCTAAACGTAAGCAGGAATGAGCGTGGGACGAGGGAGGGGGAGGTGTTGATGTAAATTCGAGAGAAGCTTCATGGGAGTGTACGGGACGGCTATGAGCTTGCTGAGGTTCTTGACGGTGAGAGCGATGTTCCATTGGCCGGTGATGTAGGAGGTGGAGATGTCGAGGGACGAGAGGGAAGAGACAGGGCTGAGCTCGTGCCAGTCGTGGCCGTCTTTCATTTTGAGTTAACTCTTTTTTTCTTTTTTTTTTTCCTTGTCCCTGGAAATTTTTGTGGGTTACTTATGTGAGGAGGGCGGGGAATTTATAATGTTTAGAAAAAGTTATGTAAACTCTTTAGGAACTAACAATTTTAGTTCCTAAACAGTTTCCATAACTGTTTTTTCTAAACATAAGCAGGAATGAGCGTGGGACGAGGGCGGGGGAGGTGGTGTTGGAAATTCAAGAGAAGCCTCATGGGAGTGTACTGGACGGCTATGAGCTTGCTGAGGTTCTTGACGGTGAGAGTGATGTTCCGTTGGCCGGTCATGTAGAAGGTGGAGATGTCGAGGGACGAGAGGGAAGAGACAAGGCTGAGCTCGTGCTAGTAGTGGCCGTCTTTCAATTTCAGTTAATTCTTTTTTCTTTTTTTTCTTTGTCCCTGGACATTTTTGTGGGTTATTTCTGTGAGGAGGGCGGAGAATTTATGATGTTTAGAAAAAGTTATGTAAACTTCTTAGGAACTAACAATTTTAGTTCTGAAATAGTTTACATAACTGTTTGTTCTAAACATAAGTTGGAATGCGCGTGGGACAAGGGCAGGGGAGGTGGTGTTAGAATTTCAAGAGAAGCTTCATGGCAGTGTACGGGACGGCTATGAGCTTGCTGAGGTTCTTGACGGTGAGAGCGATCTTCCATTGGCCGGTGATGTAGGAGGTGGAGATGTCGAGGGACGAGAGGGAAGAGACAGGGCTGAGCTCGTGCCAGTCGTGGCCGTCTTTCATTTTGAGTTAACTCTTTTTTTTTTCCTTGTCCCTGGAAATTTTTGTGGGTTATTTCTGTGAGGAGGGCGGAGAATTTATGATGTTTAGAAAAAGTTATGTAAACTGTTTAGGAACTAACAATTTTAGTTCCTAAACAGTTTCCATAACTGTTTTTTCTAAACATAAGCAGGAATGAGCGTGGGACGTGGGAGGGGGAGGTGGTGATAAAAATTCAAGAGAAGCTTCATGGGAGTGTACGGGACGGCTATGGGATTGCTGAGGTTCTTGACGGTGAGAGCGATGTTCCATTGGCCGGTGATGTAGGAGGTGGAGATGTCGAGGGACGAGAGGGAAGAGACAGGGCTGAGCTCGTACCAGTCGTGGCCGTCTTTCAGTTTGAGTTAACTCTTTTTTCTTTTCTTTTCCCTGTCCCTGGACATTTTTGAGGGACATTTGTGTGAGGAGGGCGGAGAATTTATGATGTTTAGAAAAAGTTATGTAAACTTCTTAGGAACTAACAATTTTAGTTCCTAAACAGTTTCCATAACTGTTTGTTCTAAACATAAGCAGGAATGAGCGTGGGACGAGGGTGGGGGAGGTGGTGTTGGAAATTCAAGAGAAGCTTCATGGGAGTGTACGGGACGGCTATGAGCTTGCTGAGGTTCTTGACGGTGAGAGCGATGTTCCATTGGCCGGTGATGTAGGAGGTGGAGATGTCGAGGGACGAGAGGGAAGAGACAGGGCTGAGCTCGTGCCAGTCGTGGCCGTCTTTCATTTTGAGTTAACTCTTTTTTCTTTTTTTTTCCTTGTCCCTGGAAATTTTTGTGGGTTATTTCTATGAGGAGGCCGGAGAAATTATGATATTTAGAAAAAGTAATGTAAACTTCTTAGGAACTAACAATTTTAGTTCCTAAACAGTTTCCATAACTGTTTTTCTAAACATAAGGAATGAGCGTGGGACGAGAGGGGGGGAGGTGGTGATGGAAATACAAGAGAAGCTTCATGGGAGTGTACGGGACGGCTATGAGCTTGCTGAGGTTCTTGACGGCAAGAACGATGTTCCATTGGCCTGTGACGTAGGAGGTGGAGATGTCGAGGGACGAGCGGTAAGAGACATGGCTGAGCTCGTGCCAGTCGTGGCCGTCTTTCATTTCGAGTTAACTCTTTTTTCATTTTTTTCCTGATCCCTGGAAATTTTTCTGGGTTATTTTGTGAGGAGGGCGGGGAATTTATGACGTTTAAAAAAAGTCATGTAAACTGTTTAGGAACTAACAATATTAGTTCCTAAACAGTTTCCATATCTGTTTTTTCTAAACATAAGCAGGAATGAGCGTGGGACGAGAGAGGGGGAGGTGGTGTTAGAAATTCAAGAGAAGCTTCATGGGAGTGTACAGGATGGCTATGAGCTTGCTGAGGTTCTTGACGGTGAGAGCAACGTTCCATTGGCCGGTGATGTAGGAGGTGGAGATGTCGAGGGACAAAGAGGGAAGAGAAAGGGCCGAGCTCGTGCCAGTCGTGGCCGTCTTTCATTTTGAGTTAACACTTTTTTCTTTTTTTTCCTTGTCCCTGGAAATTTTTGTTGGTTATTTCTATGAGGAGGGCGGAGAATTTATGATGTTTAGAAAAAGTTATGTAAACTTTTAGGAACTAACAATTTTAGTTCCTAAACAATTTCCATAACTGTTTTTTCTAATCATAAGCAGGAATGAGCGTGGGACGAGGGAGGGGGAGGTGGTGATGGAAATTCAAGAAAAGTTTCATGGGAGTGTACAAGACGGCTATTAGCTTGCTAAGGTTCTTGACGGTGGGAGCGATGTTCCATTGGCCGGTGATGAAGGAGGTGGAGATGTGGAGGGACGAGAGGCAAGAGACAGGGCTCAGCTCGTGCCAGTGGTGGCCTTCTGTCATTTTGAGTTAACTCTTTTTTCATTTTTTTCCTCGTCCCTAGAAAGTTTTGTGGGTTAGTTCTGTGGGGAGGGCAGAGAATTTATGATGTTTAGAAAAAGTTATGTAAACTGCTTAGGAACTAACAATTTTAATTCTTAAACAGCTTCCATAACTGATTTTTTAAACATAAACAGGAATGAGCGTGGGACGAGGGAGGGGGAGGTGGTGATGGAAATTCAAGAGAAGCTTCATGGGAGTGTACGGGACGGCTATGAGCTTGCTGAGGTTCTTGACGGTGAGAGCGATGTTCCATTGGCCGGTGATGTCGGAGGTGGAGATGTCAAGGGACGAGAGGGAAGAGACAGGGCTGAGCTTGTGCCAGTCGTGCCGTCTTTCATTTTGAGTTAACAAGTTTTTCTTTTTTTTTTCCTTGTCCCTCGAAATTTTTGTGGGTTAGTTATGTGAGGAGGGCGGAGAATTTATGATGTTTAGAAAAAGTTATGTAAACTTCTTAGGAACTAACAATTTTAGTTCCTAAACAGTTTCCATAACTATTTGTTCTAAACATAAGCAGGAATGAGCGTGGGACGAGGGCGGGGGAGGTGGTGTTGGAAATTCAAGAGAAGCTTCATGGGAGTGTACGGGATGGCTATGAGCTTGCTGAGGTTCTTGACGGTGAGAGCGATGTTCCATTGGCCGGTGATGTAGGAGGTGGAGATGTCGAGGGACGAGAGGGAAGAGACAGGGCTAAGCTCGTGCCAGTCGTGACCGTCTTTCATTTTGAGTTAACTCTCTTTTTTTTTTTTTTTCCTTGTCCCTGGAAATTTTTGTGGGTTATTTCTGTGAGGAGGGCGGAGAATTTATGATGTTTAGAAAAAGTTATGTAAACTTTTAGGAACTAACAATTTTAGTTCCTAAACAGTTTCCATAACTGTTTTTTCTAAACATAAGCAGGAATGAGCGTGGGACGAGGGGGGGGGAGGTGGTGATGGAAATTCAAGAGAAGCTTCATGGGAGTGTACGGGACGGCTATGAGCTTGCTGAGGTTCTTGACGGTGAGAGCGATGTTCCATTGGCCGGTGATGTAGGAGGTGGAGATGTCGAGGGACGAGAGGGAAGAGACAGGGCTGAGCTCGTGCCAGTCGTGGCCGTCTTTCATTTTGAGTTAACTCTTTTTTCTTTTTTTTCCCTGTCCCTGGACATTTTTGTGGGTTATTTCTGTGAGGAGGGCGGAGAATTTATGATGTTTAGAAAAAGTTATGTAAACTTCTTAGGAACTAACAATTTTAGTTCCTAAACAGTTTCCATAACTATTTTTTCTAAACATAAGCAGGAATGAGCGTGGGACGAGGGGGGGGAGGTGGTGTTGGAAATTCAAGAGAAGCTTCATGGGAGTGTACGGGACGGCTATGAGCTTTGCCGAGGTTCTTGACGGTGAGAGCGATGTTCCATTGGCCGGTGATGTAGGAGGTGGAGATGTCGAGGGACGAGAGGGAAGAGACAAGGCTGAGCTCGTGCCAGTCGTGGCCGTCTGTCATTTTGAGTTAACTCTTTTTTCTTTTTTTTTTCCTTGTCCCTGGAAATTTTTGTGGGTTAGTTCTGTGAGGAGGGCGGAGAATTTATGATGTTTAGAAAAAGTTATGTAAACTTTTTAGGAACTAACAATTTTAGTTCCTAAACAGTTTCCATAACTGTTTTTTCTAAACATAAGTAGGAATGAGCGTGGGACGAGGGAGGGGGAGGTGGTGATGGAAATTCAAGAGAAGCTTCATGGGAGTGTACGGGACGGCTATGAGCTTGCTGAGGTTCTTGACGGTGAGAGCGATGTTCCATTGGCCGGTGATGTAGGAGGTGGAGATGTCGAGGGACGAGAGGGAAGAGACAAAGGCTGAGCTCGTGCAGTCGTGGCCGTCTTTCATTTTGAGTTAACTCTTTTTTCTTTTTTTTCCTTGTCCCTGGAAATTTTTGTGGGTTAGTTCTGTGAGGAGGGCGGAGAATTTATGATGTTTAGAAAAAGTTATGTAAACTGCTTAGGAACTAACAATTTTAGTTCCTAAACAGCTTCCATAACTGATTTTTCTAAACATAAGCAGGAATGAGCGTGGGACGAGGGCGGGGGAGGTGGTGTTGGAAATTCAAGAGAAGCTTCATGGGAGTGTACGGGACGGCCATGAGCTTGCTGAGGTTCTTGACGGTGAGAGCGATGTTCCATTGGCCGGTGATGTAGGAGGTGGAGATGTCGAGGGACGAGAAGGAAGAGACAAGGCTGAGCTCGTGCTAGTCGTGGCCGTCTTTCATTTTGAGTTAACTCGTTTTCTTTTTTTTTTCCTTGGCCCTAGAAATTTTTGTGGGTTAGTTCTGTGAGGAGGGCGGAGAATTTATGATGTTTAGAAAAAGTTATGTAAACTTTTAGGAACTAACAATTTTAGTTCCTAAACATAGTTTCCATAACTGTTTTTTTCTAAACATAAGCAGGAATGAGCGTGGGACGAGGGGGGGGAGGTGGTGTTGGAAATTCAAGAGAAGCTTCATGGGGGAGTGTACGGGACGGCTATGAGCTTGCTGAGGTTCTTGACGGTGAGAGCGATGTTCCATTGGCCGGTGATGTAGGAGGTGGAGATGTCGAGGGACGAGAGGGAAAGAGAGGGCTGAGCTCGTGCCGTCGTGGCCGTCTTTCATTTTGAGTTAACTCTTTTTTTTTTTTTTTTTTGTCCCTGGAAATTTTTGTGGGTTAGTTATTTGTGAGGAGGGCGGAGAATTTATGATGTTTAGAAAAAGTTATGTAAACTGTTTAGGAACTAACAATTTTAGTTCCTAAACAGTTTCCATAACTGTTTTTTCTAAACATAAGCAGGAATGAGCGTGGGACGAGGGAGGGGGAGGTGGTGATGGAAATTCAAGAGAAGCTTCATGGGAGTGTACGGGACGGCTATGAGCTTGCTGAGGTTCTTGACGGTGAGAGCGATGTTCCATTGGCCGGTGATGTAGGAGGTGGAGATGTCGAGGGACGAGAGGGAAGAGACATGGGGCTGAGCTCGTGCCGTCGTGGCCGTCTTTCATTTTGAGTTAACTCTTTTTTTTTTTTTTCCTTGTCCCTGGAAATTTTTGTGGGTTATTTTGTGAGGAGGGCGGAGAATTTATGATGTTTAGAAAAAGTTATGTAAACTTGTTTAGGAACTAACAATTTTAGTTCCTAAACAGTTTCCATAACTGTTTTTTCTAAACATAAGCAGGAATGAGCGTGGGACGAGGGGGGGGGGAGGTGGTGATGGAAATTCAAGAGAAGCTTCATGGGAGTGTACGGGACGGCTATGAGCTTGCTGAGGTTCTTGACAGTGAGAGCGATGTTCCATTGGCCGGTGATGTAGGAGGTGGAGATGTCGAGGGACGAGAGGGAAGAGACAGGCCTGAGCTCGTGCCAGTCGTGGCCGTCTTTCATTTTGAGTTAACTCATTTTTTTTTTTTTTTTTTCCTTGTCCCTGGAAATTTTTGTGGGTTATTTCTGTGAGGAGGGCGGAGAATTTATGATGTTTAGAAAAAGTTATGTAAACTTTTAGGAACTAACAATTTTAGTTCCTAAACAGTTTCCATAACTGTTTTTTCTAAACATAAGCAGGAATGAGCGTGGGACGAGGGGGGGGAGGTGGTGATGGAAATTCAAGAGAAGCTTCATGGGAGTGTACGGGACGGCTATGAGCTTGCTGAGGTTCTTGACGGTGAGAGCGATGTTCCATTGGCGGTGATGTAGGAGGTGGAGATGTCGAGGGACGAGAGGGAAGAGACAGGGCGAGCTCGTGCCGTCGTGGCGTGGTCTTTCATTTTGAGTTAACTCTTTTTTTTTTTTTTTCCTTGTCCCTGGAAATTTTTGTGGGTTATTTCTGTGAGGAGGGCGGAGAATTTATGATGTTTAGAAAAAGTTATGTAAACTTTTAGGAACTAACAATTTTAGTTTCCTAAACAGTTTCCATAACTATTTTTTCTAAACATAAGCAGGAATGAGCGTGGGACGAGGAGGGGGAGGTGGTGTTGGAAATTCAAGAGAAGCTTCATGGGAGTGTATGGGACGGCTATGAGCTTGCTGAGGTTCTTGACGGTGAGAGCGATGTTCCATTGGCCGGTGATGTAGGAGGTGGAGATGTCGAGGGACGAGAGGGAAAGAGAGGGCTGAGCTCGTGCCGTCGTGGCCGTCTTTCATTTTGAGTTAACTCTTTTTTTCTTTTTTTTCCTTGTCCCTGGAAATTTTTGTGGGTTAGTTCTGTGAGGAGGGCGGAGAATTTATGATGTTTAGAAAAAGTTATGTAAATTGTTTAGGAACTAACAATTTTAGTTCCTAAACAGTTTCCATAACTGTTTTTTCTAAACATAAGCAGGAATGAGCGTGGGACGAGGGAGGGGGAGGTGGTGATGGAAATTCAAGAGAAGCTTCATGGGAGTGTACGGGACGGCTATGAGCTTGCTGAGGTTCTTGACGGTGAGAGCGATGTTCCATTGGCCGGTGATGTAGGAGGTGGAGATGTCGAGGGACGAGAGGGAAAGAGACAAGGCTGAGCTCGTGCGTCGTGGCCGTCTTTCATTTTGAGTTAACTCTTTTTTTTTTTTTTTTTTGTCCCTGGAAATTGTTGTGGGTTAGTGTTGTGAGGAGGGCGGAGAATTTATGATGTTTAGAAAAAGTTATGTAAACTTCTTAGGAACTAACAATTTTAGTTCCTAAACAGTTTCCATAACTGTTTTTTCTAAACATAAGCAGGAATGAGCGTGGGACGAGGGAGGGGGAGGTCGTGATGGAAATTCAAGAGAAGCTTCATGGGTGTGTTGAGGACGGCAATGAGCTTGCTGAGGTTCTTGACGGTGAGAGCGATGTTCCATTGGCCGGTGATGTAAGAGGTGGAGATGTCGAGGGACGAGAGGGAAGAGCCAGGGCTGAGCTCGTGCTAGTCGTGGCCGTCTTTCCTTTTGAGTTAACTCTTTTTTCCATTTTTTCTTCGTCACTGGAAATTTTTATGGGTTATTTATGTGAGGAGGGCGGAGAATTTATGATGTTTAGAAAAAGTTATGTAAACTTTTAGGAACTAACAATTTTAGTTCCTAAACAGTTTCCATAACCTGTTTTTTCTAAACATAAGCGAGGAATGAGCGTGGGACGAGGGGGGGGAGGTGGTGATGGAAATTCAAGAGAAGCTTCATGGGAGTGTACGGGACGGCTATGAGCTTGCTGAGGTTCTTGACGGTGAGAGCGATGTTCCATTGGCCGGTGATGTAGGAGGTGGAGATGTCGAGGGACGAGAGGGAAGAGAAGGCCGAGCTCGTGCCGTCGTGGCCGTCTTTCATTTTGAGTTAACTCTTTTTTTTTCTTTTTTTTTCCTTGTCCCTGGAAATTTTTGTGGGTTAGTTCTGTGAGGAGGGCGGAGAATTTATGATGTTTAGAAAAAGTTATGTAAACTTGTTTAGGAACTAACAATTTTAGTTCCTAAACAGTTTCCATAACTGTTTTTTCTAAACATAAGCGGGAATGAGCGTGGGACGAGGGGGGGGAGGTGGTGATGGAAATTCAAGAGAAGCTTCATGGGAGTGTACGGGACGGCTATGAGCTTGCTGAGGTTCTTGACGGTGAGAGCGATGTTCCATTGGCCGGTGATGTAGGAGGTGGAGATGTCGAGGGACGAGAGGGAAGAGACAAAGGCTGAGCTCGTGCGTCGTGGCCGTCTTTCATTTTGAGTTAACTCTTTTTTTTTTTTTTTTCCTTGTCCCTGGAAATTTTTGTGGGTTATTTCTGTGAGGAGGGCGGAGAATTTATGATGTTTAGAAAAAGTTATGTAAACTTTTAGGAACTAACAATTTTAGTTCCTAAACAGTTTCCATAACTGTTTTTTCTAAACATAAGCAGGAATGAGCGTGGGACGAGGGGGGGGAGGTGGTGATGGAAATTCAAGAGAAGCTTCATGGGAGTGTACGGGACGGCTATGAGCTTGCTGAGGTTCTTGACGGTGAGAGCGATGTTCCATTGGCCGGTGATGTAGGAGGTGGAGATGTCGAGGGACGAGAGGGAAAGAGAGGGGCTGAGCTCGTGCCGCCGTCGTGGCCGTCTTTCATTTTAAGTTAACTGTTTTTTCTTTTTTTTTTCCTTGTCCTTCGAAATTTTTGTGTGTTAGTTTTGTGAGGAGGCCGTAGAATTTATGATGTTTAGAAAAAGTTATGTAAACTTTTAGGAACTAACAATTTTAGTTCCTAAACAGTTTCCATAAACTATTTTTTTCTAAACATAAGCAGGAATGTGCGTGGGACGAGGAAGGCGAGGTCGTGATGGAAATTCAAGAGAAGCTTCATGGGAGTGTACGGGACGGCTATGAGCTTGCTGAGGTTCTTGATGGTGAGAGCGATGTTCCATTGGCCGGTTATGTAGGAGGTGGAGATGTCGAGGGACGAGAGGGAAGAAACAGGGTTGAGCTCGTGCCAGTCGTCCCCGCCTGTCATTTTCAGTTAACTCTTTTTTCTTTTTTTTCATTGTCCCTGGAAATTTTTGTGGGTTAGTTCTGTGAGGAGGGCGGAGAATTTATGATGTTTAGAAAAAGTTATGTAAACTTTTAGGAACTAACAATTTTAGTTCCTAAACAGTTTCCATAACTGTTTTTTCTAAACATAAGCAGGAATGAGCGTGGGACGAGGGCGGGGGAGGTGGTGATGGAAATTCAAGAGAAGCTTCATGGGAGTGTACGGGACGGCTATTAGCTTGCTGAGGTTCTTGACGGTGAGAGCGATGTTCCATTGGCCGGTGACGTAGGAGGTGGAGATGTCGAAGGACGAGAGGGAAGGGCCAAGGCTGAGCTCGTGCCAGTCGTGGTCGTCTTTCATTTTGAGTTAACTCTTTTTTCTTTTTTTTCCTTGTCCCTGGAAATTTTTGTGGGATAGTTCTGTGAGGAGGGCAGAGAATTTATGATGTTTAGAAAAAGTTATACAAACTGTTTAGGATCTAACAATTTTGGTTCCTAAATAGTTTCCATAACTGTTATTTCTAAACATAAGTAGGAATGAGCGTGGGACAAGGGAGGGCGAGGTGGTGATGGAAATACAAGAGAAGCTTCATGGGAGTGTACGGAACGGCTATGAGCTTGCTGAGGTTGTTGACGGCAAGAACGATGTTCCATTGGCCTGTGACGTAGGAAGTGGAGATGTCGAGGGACGAGAGGGAAGAGACAGGGCTGAGCTCGTGCCGTCGTGGCCGTCTTTCATTTTGAGTTAACTCTTTTTTTTTTTTTTTTCCTTGTCCCTGGAAATTTTTGTGGGTTAGTTTCTGTGAGGAGGGCGGAGAATTTATGATGTTTAGAAAAAGTTATGTAAACTTGTTTAGGAACTAACAATTTTAGTTCCTAAACAGTTTCCATAACTGTTTTTCTAAAGATAAGCGGGAATGAGCGTGGGACGAGGGTGGGGGAGGTGGTGTTAGAAATTCAAGAGAAGCTTCAGGGGAGTGTACGAGATGGCTATGACCTTGCTGAGGTTCTTGCCGGTGAGAGCGATGTTCCATTGGCCGGTGTTGTAAGAGGTGGATATGTCGAGGACAAGAGGGAAGAGACAAGGCGGAGCTCGTGCCAGTCGCGGCCGTCTGTCAATTGGAGTTAACTCTTTTTCCTTTTTTTTCCTTGTCCCTGGAGATTTTTGTCGGTTAGTTATGTGAGGAGGGCGGAGAATTTATGATGTTTAGAAAAAAGTTATGTAAACTTGTTTAGGAACTAAAAATTTTAGTTCCTAAACAGTTTCCATAACTGTTTTTTCTAAACATAAGCAGGAATGAGCGTGGGACGAGGGGGGGGAGGTGGTGATGGAAATTCAAGAGAAGCTTCATGGGAGTGTATGGGACGGCTATGAGCTTGCTGAGGTTCTTGACGGTGAGAGCGATGTTCCATTGGCCGGTGATGTCGGAGGTGGAGATGTCAAGGCACGAGAGAGAAGAGACAGGGCTGAGCTTGTGCCCATTGTGGCCGTCGTTCATTTTTACTTTACTCGTTTTTCTTTTTTTTCCTTGTCCCTGGAAATTTTTGTGGGTTAGTTATGTGAGGAGGGCGGAGAATTTATGATGTTTAGAAAAAGTTCTGTAAACTGTTTAGGAACTAACAATTTTAGTTCCTAAACAGTTTCCATAACTGTTTTTTCTAAACATAAGCAGGAATGAGCGTGGGACGAGGAGGGGGAGGTGGTGATGGAAATTCAAGAGAAGCTTCATGGGAGTGTATGGGACGGCAATGAGCTTGCTGAGGTTCTTGACGGTGAGAGCGATGTTCCATTGGCCGGTGATGTAGGAGGTGGAGATGTCGAGGGACGAGAGGGAAGAGACAAGGCTGCGCTCGTGCTAATTGTGGCCGTATTTCATTTTGAGTTAACTTTTTTTTTTTTTTTTCCTTGTCCCTGGAAATTTTTGTGGGTTAGTTTCTGTGAGGAGGGCGGAGAATTTATGATGTTTAGAAAAGTTATGTAAACTTGTTTAGGAACTAACAATTTTAGTTCCTAAACAGTTTCCATAACTGTTTTTTCTAAACATAAGCAGGAATGAGCGTGGGACGAGGGGGGGGAGGTGGTGATGGAAATTCAAGAGAAGCTTCATGGGGGAGTGTACGGGACGGCTATGAGCTTGCTGAGGTTCTTGACGGTGAGAGCGATGTTCCATTGGCCGGTGATGCAGGAGGTGGAGATGTCGAGTGGAGAGGGGGAAGAGACAGGGCTGAGCTCGTGCCGTCGTGGCCGTCTTTCATTTTGAGTTAACTCTTTTTTCTTTTTTTTCCTTGTCCCTGGAAATTTTTGTGGGTTAGTTCTGTGAGGAGGGCGGAGAATTTATGATGTTTAGAAAAAGTTATGTAAACTTGTTTAGGAACTAACAATTTTAGTTCCTAAACAGTTTCCATAACTGTGTTTTTCTAAACATAAGCAGGAATGAGCGTGGGACGAGGGAGGGGGAGGTGGTGATGGAAATTCAAGAGAAGCTTCATGGGAGTGTACGGGACGGCTATGAGCTTGCTGAGGTTCTTGACGGTGAGAGCGATGTTCCATTGGCCGGTGATGTAGGAGGTGGAGATGTCGAGGGACGAGAGGGAAGAGACAGGGCTGAGCTCGTGCCGTCGTGGCCGTCTTTCATTTTGAGTTAACTTTTTTTTTTTTTTTTCCTTGTCCCCTGGAAATTTTTGTGGGTTAGTTCTATGAGGAGGGCAGAGAATTTATGATGTTTAGAAAAAGTTTTGAAAACTGTTTAGGAACTAACAATATTAGTTCTGAAACAGTTTCCATAGCTGTTTCTTCTAAGCATAAGTAGGAATAAGCGTGGGACGAGGGAGCGGTAGGTGGTGATGGAAATTCGAGAGAAGCTTCGTGGGAGTGTACAGGACGGCTATGAGCTTCCTGAGGTTCTTGACGGTGAGAGCGATGTTCCATTGGCCGGCGATGTCGGAGGTGGAGATGTCGAGGGACGAGAGGGAAGAGACAAGGGCTCGAGCTCGTGCCGCAGTCGTGGCCGTCTTTCATTTTGAGTTAACTCTTTTTTTTTTTTTTTTTCCTTGTCCCTGGAAATTTTTGTGGGTTAGTTCTGTGAGGAGGGCGGAGAATTTATGATGTTTAGAAAAAGTTATGTAAACTTTTAGGAACTAACAATTTTAGTTCCTAAACAGTTTCCATAACTGTTTTTTCTAAACATAAGCAGGAATGAGCGTGGGACGAGGGAGGGGGAGGTGGTGATGGAAATTCAAGAGAAGCTTCATGGGAGTGTATGGGACGGCAATGAGCTTGCTGAGGTTCTTGACGGTGAGAGCGATGTTCCATTGGCCGGTGATGTAGGAGGTGGAGATGTCGAGGGACGAGAGGGAAGAGACAGGGCTGAGCTCGTGCCAGTCGTGGCCGTCTTTCATTTTGAGTTAACTCTTTTTTTTTTTTTTTCCTTGTCCCTGGAAATTTTTGTGGGTTAGTTCTGTGAGGAGGGCGGAGAAATTTGATGATGTTTAGAAAAAGTTATGTAAACTTGTTTAGGAACTAACAATTTTAGTTCCTAAACAGTTTCCATAACTGTTTTTTTCTAAACATAAGTAGGAATGAGCGTGGGACGAGGGGGGGGAGGTGGTGATGGAAATTCAAGAGAAGCTTCATGGGAGTGTACGGGACGGCTATGAGCTTGCTGAGGTTCTTGACGGTGAGAGCGATGTTCCATTGGCCGGTGATGTAGGAGGTGGAGATGTCGAGGGACGAGAGGGAAGAGACAGGGCCGAGCTCGTGCCAGTCGTGGCCGTCTTTCATTTTGAGTTAACTCTTTTTTCTTTTTTTTCCTTGTCCCTGGAAATTTTTGTGGGTTAGTTTTGTGAGGAGGGCGGAGAATTTATGATGTTTAGAAAAAGTTATGTAAACTGTTTAGGAACTAACAATTTTAGTTCCTAAACAGTTTCCATAACTTTTTTTTCTAAACATAAGCAGGAATGAGCGTGGGACGAGGGAGGGGGAGGTGGTGATGGAAATTCAAGAGAAGCTTCATGGGAGTGTACGGGACGGCTATGAGCTTGCTGAGGTTCTTGACGGTGAGAGCGATGTTCCATTGGCCGGTGATGTAGGAGGTGGAGATGTCGAGGGACGAGAGGGAAGAGACAGGGCCGAGCTCGTGCAGTCGTGGCCGTCTTTCATTTTGAGTTAACTTTTTTTTTTTTTTTTTCCTTGTCCCTGGAAATTTTTGTGGGTTATTTCTGTGAGGAGGGCGGAGAATTTATGATGTTTAGAAAAAGTTATGTAAACTTTTTAGGAACTAACAATTTTAGTTCCTAAACAGTTTCCATAACTGTTTTTTCTAAACATAAGCAGGAATGAGCGTGGGACGAGGGAGGGGGAGGTGGTGATGGAAATTCAAGAGAAGCTTCATGGGAGTGTACGGGACGGCCATGAGCTTGCTGAGGTTCTTGACGGTGAGAGCGATGTTCCATTGGCCTGTGATGTAGGAGGTGGAGATGTGGAGGGACGAGAGGGAAGAGACAGGGCTGAGCTCGTGCCAGTTGTGGCCGTCTGTCATTTTGAGTTAACTCTTTTTTCTTTTTTTTCCTTGTCCCTGGAAATTTTTGTGGGTTAGTTCTGTGAGGAGGGCGGAGAATTTATGATGTTTAGAAAAAGTTATGTAAACTGTTTAGGAACTAACAATTTTAGTTCCTAAACAGTTTCCATAAGTGTTTTTTCTAAACATAAGCAGGAATGAGCGTGGGACGAGGGGGGGGAGGTGGTGATGGAAATTCAAGAGAAGCTTCATGGGAGTGTACGGGACGGCTATGAGCTTGCTGAGGTTCTTGACGGTGAGAGCGATGTTCCATTGGCCGGTGATGTAGGAGGTGGAGATGTCGAGGGACGAGAGGGAAGAGACAGGGCTGAGCTCGTGCCAGTCGTGGCCGTCTTTCATTTTGAGTTAACTCTTTTTTTTTTTTTTTCCTTGTCCCTAGAAATTTTTGTGGGTTAGTTCTGTGAGGAGGGCGGAGAATTTATGATGTTTAGAAAAAGTTATGTAAACTGTTTAGGAACTAACAATTTTAGTTCCTAAACAGTTTCCATAACTGTTTTTTTCTAAACATAAGCAGGAATGAGCGTGGGACGAGGGGGGGAGGTGGTGATGGAAATTCAAGAGAAGCTTCATGGGAGTGTACCGGACGGCTATGAGCTTGCTGAGGTTCTTGACGGTGAGAGCGATCTTCCATTGGCCGGTGATGTAGGAGGTGGAGATGTTGAGGGACGAGAGGGAAGAGACAGGGCTGAGCTCGTGCTAGTCGTGGCCGTCTTTCATTTTGACTTAACTCTTTTTACTTTTTTTTCCCTGTCCCTGGACATTTTTGTGGGTTATTTCTGTGAGGAGGGCGGAGAATTTATGATGTTTAGAAAAGGTTATGTAAACTTCTTAGGAATTAACAATTTTAGTTCCTAAACAGTTTCCATAACTGTTTTTCCTAAGCATAAGCCGGCATGAGCGTGGGACGAGGGGGGGAGTTGGTGATGGAAATTCAAGAAAAGCTTCATGGGAGTGTACGGGACGGCTATGAGCTTGCTGAGGTTCTTAACGGTGAGAGCGATGTTCCATTGCCCGGTGATGTAGGAGGTGGAAATGTCAAGGGACGAGAGGGAATAGACAGGGCTGAGCTCATGCCAGTCGTGGTCGTCTTTCATTTTGAGTTAACTCTTTTTTCTTTTTTTTCCTTGTCCCTGGAAATTTTTGTGGGTTAGTTCTGTGAGGAGGGCGGAGAATTTATGATATTTAGAGAAAGTTCTGTAAACTGTTTAGGAACTAACAATTTTAGTTCCTAAAAAAGTTTCCATGTTTTTTTTCTAAACATAAGCAAGAATGAGCGTGGGACGAGGGGGGGGAGGTGGTGTGATGGAAATTCAAGAGAAGCTTCATGGGAGTGTACGGGACGGCTATGAGCTTGCTGAGGTTCTTGACGGTGAGAGCGATGTTCCATTGGCCGGTGATGTAGGAGGTGGAGATGTCGAGGGACGAGAGGGAAGAGACAGGGCTGAGCTCGTGCCGGTCGTGGCCGTCTTTCATTTTGAGTTAACTCTTTTTTCTTTTTTTTTTTCCTTGTCCCTGGAAATTTTTGTGGGTTAGTTCTGTGAGGAGGGCGGAGAATTTATGATGTTTAGAAAAAGTTATGTAAACTTTTTAGGAACTAACAATTTTAGTTCCTAAATAGTTTCCATAACTGTTTTTTCTAAACATAAGCAGGAATGAGCGTGGGACGAGGGAGGGGGAGGTGGTGATGGAAATTCAAGAGAAGCTTCATGGGAGTGTACGGGACGGCTATGAGCTTGCTGAGGTTCTTGACGGTGAGAGCGATGTTCCATTGGCCGGTGATGTAGGAGGTGGAGATGTCGAGGGACGAGAGGAAAGAGACAGGGCTGAGCTCGTGCCAGCTGTGGCCGTCTTTCATTTTGAGTTAACTCTTTTTTTCTTTTTTTTCCATGTCCCTGGACATTTTTGTCTGTTAGTTCTGTGAGGAGGGTGGAGAATTTCTGATGTTTAGAAAAAGTTATGTAAACTTTTAGGAAGTAACAATTTTAGTTCCTAAACAGTTTCCATAACTGTTTTTTCTAAACATAAGCAGGAATGAGCGTGGGACGAGGGAGGGGAAGGTGGTGATGGAAGTTCAAGAGAAGTTTCATGGGAGTGTACGGGACGGTATGAGCTTGCTGAGGTTCTTGATGGCACGAGCGATGTTCCATTGGTCTGTGATGTTGGAGGTGGAGATGTCGAGGGACGAGAGGGAAGAGACGAGGCTGAGCTCATGCCAGTTGCGGTCGTCTGTCATTTTGAGTTAACTTTTTTTTCCTTTTTTTACTTGTCCCTGCATATTTTTGTGGGTTAGCTCTGGCAGGAAGGTGGAGAATTTATGATGTTTAGAAAAAGTTATGTAAACTTGTTTAGGAACTAACAATTTTAGTTCCTAAACAGTTTCCATAACTGTTTTTTCTAAACATAGCAGGAATGAGCGTGGGACGAGGGGGGGGAGGTGGTGATGGAAATTCAAGAGAAGCTTCATGGGAGTGTACGGGACGGCTATGAGCTTGCCGAGGTTCTTGACGGTGAGAGCGATGTTCCATTGGCCGGTGATGTAGGAGGTGGAGATGTCGAGGGACGAGAGGGAAGAGACAGGCTGAGCGAGCTCGTGCCTAGTCGTGGCCGTCTTTCATTTTGAGTTAAACTTTTTTTTTTTTTTTTTCCTTGTCCCTGGAAATTTTTGTGGGTTAGTTCTGTGAGGAGGGCGGAGAATTTATGATGTTTAGAAAAAGTTATGTAAACTTTTAGGAACTAACAATTTTAGTTCCTAAACAGTTTCCATAACTGTTTTTTCTAAACATAAGCAGGAATGAGCGTGGGACGAGGGGGGGGAGGTGGTGATGGAAATTCAAGAGAAGCTTCATGGGAGTGTATGGGACGGCTATGAGCTTGCTGAGGTTCTTGACGGTGAGAGCGATGTTCCATTGGCCGGTGATGTAGGAGGTGGAGATGTCGAGGGACGAGAGGGAAGAGACAGGGCTGAGCTCGTGCCAGTCGTGGCCATCTTTCATTTTGAGTTAACTCTTTTTTTTTTTTTTTTCCTTGTCCCCGGAAATTTTTGTGGGTGAGTTCTGTGAGGAGGGCGGAGAATTTATGATGTTTAGAAAAAGTTATGTAAACTATTTAGGAACTAACAGTTTTAGTTCCTAAACAGTTTCCATAACTTTTTTCTAAACATAAGCAGGAATGAGCGTGGGACGAGAGTGGGGGAGGTGGTGATCGAAATTCAAGAGAAGCTTCATGGGAGTGTACGGGACGGCTATGAGCTTGCTGAGGTTCTTGACGGTGAGAGCGATGTTCCATTGGCCGGTGATGTAGGAGGTGGAGATGTCGAGGGACGAGAGGGAAGAGACAGGGCTGAGCTCGTGCCGTCGTGGCCGTCTTTCATTTTGAGTTAACTCTTTTTTTTTTTTTTTTCCTTGTCCCTGGAAATTTTTGTGGGTTAGTTTCTGTGAGGAGGGCGGAGAATGTATGATGTTTAGAAAAAGTTATGTAAACTTTTTAGGAACTAACAATTTTAGTTCCTAAACAGTTTCCATGACTGTTATTTCTAAACATAAGCAGGAAGGAGCGTGGGACGAGGGAGGGGAGGTGGTGATGGAAATTCAAGAGAAGCTTCATGGGAGTGTACGGGACGGCCATGAGCTTGCTGAGGTTCTTGACGGTGAGAGCGATGTTCCATTGGCCGGTGATGTAGGAGGTGGAGATGTCGAGGGACGAGAGGGAAGAGACAGGGCTGAGCTCGTGCCTGGTCGTGGCCGTCTTTCATTTTGAGTTAACTCTTTTTTTTTTTTTTTTCCTTGTCCCTGGAAATTTTTGTGGGTTAGTTCTGTGAGGAGGGCGGAGAATTTATGATGTTTAGAAAAAGTTATGTAAACTTTTAGGAACTAACAATTTTAGTTCCTAAACAGTTTCCATAACTGTTTTTTCTAAACATAAGCAGGAATGAGCGTGGGACGAGGAGGGGGAGGTGGTGATGGAAATTCAAGAGAAGCTTCATGGGGGAGTGTACGGGACGGCTATGAGCTTGCTGAGGTTCTTGACGGTGAGAGCGATGTTCCATTGGCCGGTGATGTAGGAGGTGGAGATGTCGAGGACGAGAGGGAAGAGACAGGGCTGAGCTCGTGCCGTCGTGGCCGTCTATCATTTTGAGTTAACTCTTTTTTTTTTTTTTTCCTTGTCCCTGCCAATTTTTGTGGGTGAGTTCTGTGAGGAGGTCGAAGAATTTATGATGTTTAGAAAAAGTTGTGTAAACTATTTAGGAAGTAACAGTTTTAGTTCCTAAACAAATACCACAACTTTTTTCTAAACATAAGCAGGAATAAGCGTGGGACGAGAGCGGGGGAGGTGGTGATCGAAATTCAAGAGGAGCTTCATGAAAGTGTTCTGGACGACAATGAGCTTGCTGTGATTCTTGACGGTGAGAGCGATGTTCCATTGGCCGGTGATGTAGGAGGTGGAGATGTCGAGGGACGAGAGGGAAGAGACAGGGCTGAGCTCGTGTGCCGTCGTGGCCGTCTTTCATTTTGAGTTAACTCTTTTTTCTTTTTTTTCCTTGTCCCTGGAAATTTTTGTGGGTTAGTTCTGTGAGGAGGGCGGAGAATTTATGATGTTTAGAAAAAGTTATGTAAACTTTTTAGGAACTAACAATTTTAGTTCCTAAACAGTTTCCATAACTATTTTTTCTAAACATAAGAAGGAATGAGCGTGGGACGAGGGAGGGGGAGGTGGTGATGGAAATTCAAGAGAAGCTTCATGGGAGTGTACGGGACGGCTATGAGCTTGCTGAGGTTCTTGACGGTGAGAGCGATGTTCCATTGGCCGGTGATGTAGGAGGTGGAGATGTCGAGGGACGAGAGGGAAGAGATAGGGCTGAGCTCGTGCCGTCGTGGCCGTCTTTCATTTTGAGTTAACTCTTTTTTCTTTTTTTTTCCTTCTCCCTGGAGATTTTTCTCGGTTACTTATGTGAGGAGGGCGGAGAATTTATGATGTTTAGAAAAAGTTATGTAAATTGTTTAGGAACTAACAATTTTAGTTCCTAAACAGTTTCCATAACTTTTTTCTAAACATAAGCAGGAATGAGCGTGGGATGAGGGGGGAGGTGGTGATGGAAATTCAAGAAAAGCTTCATGGGAGTGTACGGGACGGCTATGAGCTTGCTGAGGTTCTTGACGGTGAGAGCGATGTTCCATTGGCCAGTGATGTAGGAGGGGGAGATGTCGAGGGACGAGAGGGAAGAGAGCTTAGCAAATGAGCTCGTGCCGTCGTGGCCGTCTTTCATTTTGAGTTAACTCTTTTCTTCTTTTTTTTCCTTGTCCCTAGAAATTTTTGTGGGTTAGTTCTGTGAGCAGGTTGGAGAATTTATGATGATTTGAAAAAGTTATGTAAACTCTTAGGAAATAACAATTTTAGTACCTAAATAGTTTCCATAACTGTTTTTTTCTAAACATAAGCAGGAATGAGCGTGGGACGAGGGGGGGGGGAGGTGGTGATGGAAATTCAAGAGAAGCTTCATGGGAGTGTACGGGACGGCTATGAGCTTGCTGAGGTTCTTGACGGTGAGAGCGATGTTCCATTGGCCGGTGATGTAGAGAGGTGGAGATGTCGAGGGACGAGAGGGAAGAGACAGAGGCGAGCTCGTGCCGTCGTGGCCGTCTTTCATTTTGAGTTAACTTTTTTTTTTTTTTTTTTCCTTGTCCCTGGAAATTTTTGTGGGTTAGTTCTGTGAGGAGGGCGGAGAATTTATGATGTTTAGAAAAAGTTATGTAAACTTTTTAGGAACTAACAATTTTAGTTCCTAAACAGTTTCCATAACTGTTTTTTCTAAACATAAGAAGGAATGAGCGTGGGACGAGGGAGGGGGAGGTGGTGATGGAAATTCAAGAGAAGCTTCATGGGAGTGTACGGGACGGCTATGAGCTTGCTGAGGTTCTTGACGGTGAGAGCGATGTTCCATTGGCCGGTGATGTAGGAGGTGGAGATGTCGAGGGACGAGAGGGAAGAGACGGGGCTGAGCTCGTGTGCAGTCGTGGCCGTCTTTCATTTTGAGTTAACTCTTTTTTTTTTTTTTTTCCTTGTCCTTAGAAATGTTTGATGGTCAGTTCTGTGAGGAGGGCGGAGAATTTATGATGTTTAGAAAAAGTTATGTAATCTGTTTAGGAACTAACAACTTTAGTTCCTAAACAGTTTCCACAACTGTTTTTTTTAAACATAAGAAGGAATGAGTGTGGGACGAGTGAGGGGAGGTGGTGATGGAAATTCAAGAGAAGGTTCATGGTAGTGTACGGGACGGCTATGAGCTTGCTGAGGTTCTTGACGGTGAGACCGATGTTCCATTAGCCGCTGATGTAGGAGGTGGAGATGTCGAGGACGAGAGGGAAGAGACAGGCTGAGCTCGTGCCGGTCGTGGCCGTCTTTCATTTTGAGTTAACTCTTTTTTTTCTTTTTTTCCTTGTCCCTGCAAATTTTTGTGGGTGAGTTCTGTGAGGAGGTCGGAGGATTTATGAAGTTTGGAAAAAGTTATGTAAACTGTTAGGAACTAACAGATTTAGTTCCTAAAGAGTTTACATAACATTTTTCTAAACATAAGAAGGAATGAGCGTGGGACGAGAGAGGGGGAGGTGGTGATCGAAATTCAAGAGGAGCTTCATGCGAGTGTACGGGACGGCAATGAGCTTGCTGAGGTTCTTGACGGTGAGAGCGATGTTCCATTGGCCGGTGATGTAGGAGGTGGAGATGTCGAGGGACGAGAGGGAAGAGACGGGGCTGAGCTCGTGCTAGTCGTGGCCGTCTTTCATTTTGAGTTAACTCTTTTTTTCTTTTTTTCCTTGTCCCTGGAAATTTTTGTGGGTTAGTTCTGTGAGGAGGGCGGAGAATTTATGATGTTTAGAAAAAGTTATGTAAACTGTTTAGGAACTAACAATTTTAGTTCCTAAACAGTTTCCATAACTGTTTTTTCTAAACATAAGCAGGAATGAGCGTGGGACGAGGGAGGGGGGAGGTGGTGATGGAAATTCAAGAGAAGCTTCATGGGAGTGTATGGGACGGCTATGAGCTTGCTGAGGTTCTTGACGGTGAGAGCGATGTTCCATTGGCCGGTGATGTAGGAGGTGGAGATGTCGAGGGACGAGAGGGAAGAGAGGTAGGGCGAGCTCGTGAAGTCGTGGCCGTCTTTCATTTTGAGTTAACTCTTTTTTTCGATTTTTTTTTTCCTTGTCCCTGGAAATTTTTGTGGGTTAGTTCTGTGAGGAGGGCGGAGAATTTATGATGTTTAGAAAAAGTTATGTAAACTTTTAGGAACTAACAATTTTAGTTCCTAAACAAGTTTCCATAACTGTTTTTTCTAAACATAAGCTTCGGGAATGAGCGTGGGACGAGGGAGGGGGAGGTGGTGATGGAAATTCAAGAGAAGCTTCATGGGAGTGTACGGGACGGCTATGAGCTTGCTGAGGTTCTTGACGGTGAGAGCGATGTTCCATTGGCGGTGATGTAGGAGGTGGAGATGTCGAGGGACGAGAGGGAAGAGAAGGGCTGAGCTCGTGCTAGGTCGTGGGCCGTCTTTCATTTTGAGTTAACTCTTTTTTTTTTTTTTTTTCCTTGTCCCCTGGAAATTTTTGTGGGTTAGTTCTGTGAGGAGGGCGGAGAATTTATGATGTTTAGAAAAAGTTATGTAAACTGTTTAGGAACTAACAATTTTAGTTCCTAAACAGTTTCCATAACTTTTTTCTAAACATAAGCAGGAATGAGCGTGGGACGAGGGAGGGGGAGGTGGTGATGGAAATTCAAGAGAAGCTTCATGGGAGTGTACGGGACGGCTATGAGCTTGCTGAGGTTCTTGACGGTGAGAGCGATGTTCCATTGGCCGGTGATGTAGGAGGTGGAGATGTCGAGGGACGAGAGGGAAGAGACAGGGCTGAGCTCGTGCCAGTCGTGGCCGTCTTTCAGTTTGAGTTAACTCTTTTTTCCTTTTTTTCCCTGTCCCTGGACATTTTTCTGGGTTAGTTCTGTGAGGAGGGCGGAGAATTTATGATGTTTAGAAAAAGTTATGTCAACTGTTGAGGAACTAACAATTTTAGTTCCTAAACAGTTTCCATAACTGTTTTTCTAAACATAAGCAGGAATGAGCGTGGGACGAGGGAGGGGGAGGTGGTGATGGAAATTTAAGAGAAGCTTCATGGGAGTGTACGGGGACGGCTATCAACCTTGTGAGGTTGTTAACGGTGAGAGTGAAGTTCCATTGGCTGGTGATGTCGGAGGTGGAGATGTCGAGGGACGAGGGGAAGAGACAGGGCTGAGCTTGTGCCAGTCGTGGCCGTCTTTCATTTCGAGTTAACTCTTTTTTCTTTTTTTTCCTTGTCCCTGGAAATTTTTGTGGGTTAGTTCTGTGAGGAGGGCGGAGAATTTATGATGTTTAGAAAAAGTTATGTAAACTGTTTAGGAACTAACAATTTTAGTTCCTAAACAGTTTCCATAACTGTTTTTTCTAAACATAAGCGAGGAATGAGCGTGGGACGAGGGGGGGGAGGTGGTGATGGAAATTCAAGAGAAGCTTCATGGGAGTGTACGGGACGGCTATGAGCTTGCGAGGTTCTTGACGGTGAGAGCGATGTTCCATTGGCCGGTGATGTAGGAGGTGGAGATGTCGAGGGACGAGAGGGAAAGAGAGGGGCTGAGCTCGTGCCGCGTGGCCGTCTTTCATTTTGAGTTAACTTTTTTTTTTTTTTTTCCTTGTCCCCGGAAATTTTTGTGGGTTATTTCTGTGAGGAGGGCGGGGAATTTATGATGTTTAGAAAAAGTTATGTAAACTATTTAGGAACTAACAACTTTAGTTCCTAAAGAGTTTCCGTAACTGTTTCTTCTAAACATAAGCAGGAATCAGCGTGGGACGAGGGTGGGGGAGGTGGTCATGGAAATTCAAGAGAAGCTTCATGGGAGTGTACGGGACGGCTATGAGCTTGCTGAGGTTCTTGACGGTGAGAGTGATGTTCCATTGGCCTGTGATGTAGGAGGTGGAGATGTCGAGGGACAAGAGGGAAGACACATGGCTGAGGTCGTGCTAGTCGTGGCCATCTTTCATTTTGAGATAACTCTTTTTTTTTTTCCTTGTCCTTGGAAATTTTTGTGGGTTAGTTATGTGAGGAGGCCGAAGAATTTATGATGTTTAGAAAAAGTTATGTAAACTTTTAGGAACTAACAATTTTAGTTCCTAAAAAGTTTTCACAATTGTTTTTTTCTAAACATAAGCGGGAATGAGCGTGGGACGAGGGAGGGGGAGGTGGTGATGGAAATTCAAGAGAAGCTTCATGGGAGTGTACGGGACGGCTATGAGCTTGCTGAGGTTCTTGATGGTGAGAGCGATGTTCGACTGGCTGGTGATGTAGGAGGTGCAGATGTCGAGGGATGATAGGGAAGAGACAGGGCTGAGCTTGTGTCAATCGTGGCCGTCTTTCATTTTGAGTTAACTCTTTTTTCTTTTTTTTCCTTGTGCCTCGAAATTTTTGTGGGTTAGTTCTGTGAGGAGGGCGGAGAATTTATGATGTTTAGAAAAAGTTATGTAAACTGTTTAGGAACTAACAATTTTAGTTCCTAAACAGTTTCCATAACCTTTTTTTCTAAACATAAGCAGGAATGAGCGTGGGACGAGGAGGGGGAGGTGGTGATGGAAATTCAAGAGAAGCTTCATGGGAGTGTATGGGACGGCTATGAGCTTGCTGAGGTTCTTGACGGTTAGAGCGATGTTCCATTGGCCGGTGATGTACGACGTGGAGATGTCGAGGGACGAGAGGGAAGACACAGCGCTGAGCTCGTGCCAGTCGTGGCCGTCTGTCATTTTGGGTTTACTATTTTTTCTTTTTTTTCTTTGTCCCTGGAAATTTTGGTGGGTTAGTTATGAGAGGAGGGCGGAGAATTTATCATGTTTAGAAAAAGTCATGTAAACTGTTTAGGAACTACGAATTTTAGTTCCTAAACAGTTTCCATAACTGTTTTTTCTAAACATAAGCAGGAATGAGCGTGGGACGAGGGAGGGGGGATCGTGATGGAAATTCAAGAGAAGCTTCATGGCAGTGTACGGGACGGCTATGAGCTAGCTGAGGTTCTTGACGGTGAGAGCGATGTTCCATTGGCTGGTGATGTAGGAGGTGGAGATGTCGAGGGACGAGAGGGAAGAGACAGGGCTGAGCTCGTGCCAGTCGTGGCCGTCTTTCATTTTGAGTTAACTCTTTTTTCTTTTTTTTTCCTTGTCCCTGGAAATTTTTGTGGGTTAGTTCTGTGAGGAGGGCGGAGAATTTATGATGTTTAGAAAAAGTTATGTAAACTGTTTAGGAACTAACAATTTTAGTTCCTAAACAGTTTCCATAACTGTTTTTTCTAAACATAAGCGAAGGAATGAGCGTGGGACGAGGGCGGGGGGAGGTGGTGATAAAAATTCAAGAGAAGATTCACGGAAGTGTATGGGACGGCTATGGGATTGCTGAGGTTCTTGACAGTGAGAGCGATGTTCCATTAGCCGGTGATGTAGGTGGTGGAGATGTCGAGGGACGAGAGAGGGAAGAGACAGGGCTGAGCTCGTGCTAGTCGTGGCCGTCTTTCATTTTAAGTTAACTTTTTTTTTTTTTTTTTCCTTGTCCCTGGAAATTTTGTGGGTTAGTTCTGTGAGGAGGGCGGAGAATTTATGATGTTTAGAAAAAGTTATGTAAACTTTTAGGAACTAACAATTTTAGTTCCTAAACAGTTTGCATAACTTTTTTTTCTAAACATAAGCAGGAATGAGCGTGGGACGAAGGCGGGGGAGGTGGTGTTCGAAATTCAAGAGAAGCTTCATGGGAGTGTACGGGATGGCTATGAGCTTGCTGAGGTCCTTGACGGTGAGAGCGATGTTCCATTGGCCGGTGATGTAGGAGGTGGAGATGTCGAGGGACGAGAGGGAAGAGACAGGGGCTGAGCTCGTGCCGTCGTGGCCGTCTTTCATTTTGAGTTAACTCTTTTTTTTTTTTTTTTCCTTGTCCCTGGAAATTTTTGTGGGTTAGTTCTACGTGAGGAGGGCGGAGAATTTATGATGTTTAGAAAAAGTTATGTAAACTTTTAGGAACTAACAATTTTAGTTCCTAAACAGTTTCCATAACTGTTTTTTCTAAACATAAGCAGGAATGAGCGTGGGACGAGGGGGGGGAGGTGGTGATGGAAATTCAAGAGAAGCTTCATGGGAGTGTACGGGGACGGCTATGAGCTTGCTGAGGTTCTTGACGGTGAGAGCGATGTTCCATTGGCCGGTGATGTAGGAGGTGGAGATGTCGAGGGACGAGAGGGAAGAGACGGGCTGAGCTCGTGCCGAGGTCGTGGCCGTCTTTCATTTTGAGTTAACTCTTTTTTTTTTTTTTCCTTGTCCCTGGAAATTTTGTGGGTTAGTTCTGTGAGGAGGGCGGAGAATTTATGATGTTTAGAAAAAGTTATGTAAACTTTTAGGAACTAACAATTTTAGTTCCTAAACAAGTTTCCATAACTTGTTTTTTTCTAAACATAAGCAAGAATGAGCGTGGGGCGAGGGAGGGGGAGGTCGTGATGGAAATTCAAGAGAAGTTTCATGGGAGTGTAGGGGACGGCAATTAGCTTGCTGAGGTTCTTGACGGTGAGAGCGATGTTCCATTGGCCGGTGATGTAGGAGGTGGAGATGTCGAGGGACGAGAGGGAAGAGACAGGGCTGAGCTCGTGCCAGTCGTGGTCGTCTTTCATTTTGAGTTAACTCTTTTTTTCTTTTTTTCGTTGTCCCTGCAAATTTTTGTGGGTGAGTTTTGTGAGGAGGGCGGAGAATTTATGATGTTTAGAAAAAGTTATGTAAACTGTTTAGGAACTAACAATTTTAGTTCCTAAACAGTTTCCATAACTTTTTTCTAAACATAAGCAGGAATGAGTGTGGGACGAGGGAGGGGGAGGTGGTGATGGAAATTCAAGAGAAGCTTCATGGGAGTGTATGGGACGGCAATGAGCTTGCTGAGGTTCTTGACGGTGAGAGCGATGTTCCATTGGCCGGTGATGTAGGAGGTGGAGATGTAGAGGGACGAGAGGGAAAAGACAGGGCTAAGCTCGTGCCAGTCGTGGCCGTTTTTCATTTTGATTTAACAAGTTTTTCTTCTTCTTTTTTCCTTGTCCCTCGAAATTTTTGTGGGTTACTTATGTGAGGAGGGTGGGGAATTTATAATGTTTAGAAACAGTTATGTAAACTCTTTAGGAACTAACAATTTTAGTTCCTAAACAAGTTTCCATAACTTTTTTCTAAACATAAGCGGGAATGAGCGTGGGACGAGGGGAGGGGAGGTGGTGATGGAAATTCAAGAGAAGCTTCATGGGAGTGGTACGGGACGGATGAGCTTGCTGAGGTTCTTGACGGTGAGAGCGATGTTCCATTGGCGGTGATGATGTAGGAGGTGGAGATGTCGGGACGAGAGGGAAGAGTGGCGAGCTCGTTATCGTGGCCGTCTTTCATTTTGAGTTAACTCTTTTTTTTTTTTTTTCCTTGTCCCTTGGAAATTTTTGTGGGTTGGTTATGTGAGGAGGGCGGAGAATTTATGATGTTTTGAAAATGTTATGTAAACTGCTTGGGAACTAATAATTTTAGTTTCTAAATAGTTTCCACAACTGCTTTTTCTAAACATAAGCAGGAATGAGGGTGGGACGAGAGCAGGGGAGGTGGTTTTGGAAATTCAAGGGAAGCCTCATGGGAGTGTATGGGACGGCTATGAGCTTGCCGAGGTTCTTGATGGGGTGAGAGCGATGTTCCATTGGCCGGTGATGTAGGAGGTGGAGATGTCGAGGGACATAGAGGTAGGAAGATCACTATGGCCAGGGTATAGATGGCATAAGATACATGCCGTCGTGGTCGTCTTTCATTTTGAGTTAACTCTTTTTTCTTTTTTTTCCTTGTCCTTGAAATTTTTGTGGGTTAGTTCTGTGAGGAGGGCGGAGAATTTATGATGTTTAGAAAAAGTTATGTAAACTGTTTAGGAACTAACAATTTTAGTTCCTAAACAGTTTCCATAACTTTTTTCTAACCATAAGCAGGAATAAGTGTTGGACAAGGGAGGGGGAGGAGGTGATCGAAATTCAAGAGGAGCTTCTTGCGAGTTGTGCTAGATGGCAATGAGCTTGCTTAAAAGGCGAACATGAAATTCTCGGGTTACTGTTCACTTTCCTCTCCATTTTGGCGAAACAGGCACTGTTCACCGTGTCTGGTGATTTGCTGATGCTGGCCGATTCCGACGGTGATTGAGGCCGATTTTACATGGGTAAGGTCGTCTGTTGACCGCATACAAACCCTAACTTAGCTGGGCTTGATCCATCTTCGTTCTTGGGCTGTATTGAGAGGGATCGATTAGGGTTCGTTTCGCTGAACTTCCCCCGCTACTGGTCTTCGAGCTCGTGGGTTTCAACGACTGGTTGGCTTGGCCTTTTCGGGTGGAAGCTTCTCCCAAGCCGCCTTTAAAGCTTATTCGGACACCTGGTATGTGGCTTCTTGGGTCCTTACGAATTCCTTTATAGGGTTTGGGGCCTTGCTGCATTGTTTCGTTGTCCTGCTCCCCCGTATCATGGCGACTTCTTCGAATCCGGCAAGTTATGTGGGCCGATTGAAAGAGAAATCCCAAGATAGAAATAGGCGGAGTAGGAGTCGTCTTAGGTCCGCGTCTCGTGGCCCATCTCGCAATCGTTCTGCTGTCCGAAAACAGAGTGAACCCAACCGGTCATGGGCGAGTGTAGCTAGGCTCTCGGCCAAAGGTTATGAATTGAGTTATGTGCCTCCAACCTCCGTTGGTAAAAGGGCTATAGTCCACTTATCTGAGGATGTTGTGCATGCTGCTGATCCGAAATGGAAGCATTGCCTAGTGGGCTATTTTGTTGGGAAAAAGGTTCCCTTCAAAATGACGGAATCGGTCTTAAAAGAAACTTGGGGGAACCATCTATCGGAAGTGCTAGCTAATGATGAAGGATTCTATTTCTTCTTTATCCCGGATCATGAATACCGCAGAAGAATTCTCGAAGAAGGGCCTCTAATAGTTAATAGAGTGCCGCTCGTTCTTAAGCAATGGCATCCAACTCTTGAATTGAGGAAAGACCTTCAGTCTTCGGTACCTGTGTGGATCCGCATGAAGAATATCACATATGCATATTGGTCAGCCCCTGGAATAAGTGAAATAGCAAGTGGGGTTGGCACACCATTGTATGTAGACCCTTTTACGGAAACAATGAGGCGCTTATCTTATGCAAGAGTATGTGTGGAAGTGTCGGCTAAAGTGGAACAATGTGAATCTATTGAAGTATTCTTGGAGGGCGAATCCTTTATTGTTCCTATCTTCTATGAATGGAGACCTATATCCTGTCCCAGATGCCATGTCTTTGGCCATGATTGTGTAGAAGAGGAAGCAATGGCTGCTTTGCCTTGCTATGGATGCTCCGAATATTGCTCCGGCAGAACCGGAATTGCCGCCGCAACTCCCGCCCACTTCAGCCCCCTCCTCGAGCCCGTAAGGTGTCCTATACCGATCAACTAGAAGGCTGGCAACAAGTGCCCCATAAAAAGAAGCATCAACCAAGATCTAAAGAGACGGGTAAGTCTGTGACTCCCCCTATATCAATTTTGAAGGTCAAAGATTCTGCAGACCCGCCTCTCTCGGATTTGATTAAGACTGTCCAAAAGGAACATGGGGACCTAAACCCTGTTTCTAGCGGACCTTCTTCTTCGAGTGTTTTGGTCGATCCAATTCCAGCAACGGTTTCCTTTATGTCTGACTCCTCTGAGGAAGAAGTCGAGGATGTGGCCAGTGCTAGCCCGGATGATAAAGAATCTGAAACTGTTGTTCCTCCAAAGCCTGTCCTTGGAGATGATCAAAGTGTTGCAATTGTGGACACCCCCGCCAAGAAGGAAGTTCGAAGATCCCTGCTAGCACTCCTGCAAGGGTAGATCCTCCAACCCAGGGGACTAGTCGGAGGAGGCCTCCAAAACGTCGGTAGCTCCCTTCCCTCTTGCTTTATATATATATAGTTATGTTAATAGGGGTATGGAATATAAGAGGACTGGGTGACCGTTTGAAACAAGCGGAGATCAGAAACTTTGTTAGGTCCAATAACTTATCTTTGTGTTGGGATTGTTGAAACAAAAATTTCCCATGGTGCATTTGAATCGATTTTCGCTATCTTTGTTGCCGGGTTGGAAATGGGAAAACAACTATAATCATTCCTCTAAAGGAAGAATTTGGGTGGGATGGAATCCCCGTGATGTTTCTTTTATTGTTAACTCTTCATCGATCAAGCTATTCATGGAATGTTATCTAGTGTTGCCTCGGGTAAAGCCTTTTTTCTCACGGTTGTCTATGCTGAGCACAGTTTTGTCTCTAGACGGCCCCTATGGACTGATCTTGTCCAAACCAGCTCTATTCTGGTGGGCTCTCCGTGGATCATAGCTGGTGATTTTAATGCAATCCGCGACCCTTCGGACAGATTGGGCGGTTCTAATGGTTGGATCCCAGCTTTTGATGAATTCAGGGATTGTCTCAACCAAGCAGGCCTTGATGACCTTCGGTATATAGGTAATAGATATACTTGGGCTACGTCAATGGGTCTTAGTCGTAAACAGAGGAAAATTGATCGTGTTCTTGTTAATGCCTCTTGGATTTCTGAGTTTTCTTACTCTGAAGCCTCTTTTTTGGCCTCGGGCATATCGGATCATTCTCCTATGGTTATTAAAATTTTGCGAGCTCCCAAGTCTCGCAAGCCTTTCAAATTTTTCAATTTTTGGAGAACTCACCCAGAATTTGCTCATTTGGTTTCGGAAGTTTGGAATACTCCTTTGTTGGGCACCCGAATGTTCACTCTATGCTCTAGGCTTCGCCTCCTTAAATGCAGGTTGAAGCGGTTGAACAAGGAGTCCTTCTCGGACCTCCCCTTTAGAACGGCCGAAGCTAGACGTGCATTACATCAAACTCAGAACGCTTTTCAAAGTGACTCTTTTAATCTCCAGCTTGCAGAATTGGAGAAGCAACAGCTTCAATCCTTCTCGGATTTGTGCCTCCAAGAAGAGTCTTTTTATAGACAAAAGTCCCGGGTTCGCTGGTTGAAGGAAGGAGATCTCAATACGAAATTTTTTCATCATTCGGTGAATAAAAGGCACCTACATAATAGAGTTATCTCGCTTACTAATGGAGACTCCTCTACTTCGAACCCCACTAAAGTTCAAAATCTCCTTGTTGATCATTTTCGTGATCTTTTGGCCCATGTTGCCCCTGTCGCTCGACCTTCTGTGGAAGAGCTGCGTGGGGTCATAGGACGCACTATCGATGAGGAACAGGTGCATTTTATTTCTAGCCCTATAACTGATGATGAGATTAGAGAAACTTTGTTTTCCCTTGCAGCGGGTAAAGCCCCTGGCCCCGATGGCTTTAATGTGGAGTTCTTTAAACTCTCGTGGGAAACTGTTGGACCATCGGTTATTCTGGCTGTGAAAGACTTCTTTGTGACGGGTGAGTTGTTGCGAGAGATAAATACGACCATCTTGGCCTTGGTTCCGAAAGTTCCCAATGCCTCTAATGTTAATGATTTCCGGCTCATTGCTTGTTGCAACACCATCTACAAATGCATCACCAAGCTCATTGCCAATCGGCTCTCTCATGTGCTTCCCTCTATCATTAGCCTTCCCCAAAATGCATTTGTTAAAGGGAGACATATTAGTGATAGTATACTGCTTGCCCAAGAGCTTTTCTGTGGTTTTCATCTTGATCCTTACCGGCCTAAATGTGCGATAAAGATTGATTTTAGGAAGGCTTACGATACGGTTGATTGGGACTTCATTGAACTTTGTCTGCAAGCTTTTGGCTTCCCTTTGGAGTTTATTGTTCGTATTATGATCTGCATCCGTACCCCTAAGTTCTCTATTTCTTTAAATGGGGAACTCCATGGTTTTTCTCGAGTGGTAGGGGCATTTGTCAAGGCGATCCAATGTCTCCCTACATCTTCACTCTTGTGATGGAAATCTTTTACGGCATTCGAACAATCAAACCAATCATCCGGACTTTGGTTTCTTCGGCGTTGTAAGCCCATCGACTCTCGCATTTATTTTTGCTGATGATGTCTTACTATTTGCTGAAGCTAGTTTACCTTCCACGATCTCCTTAAGGAAGGGATTGAAAAATTCTCTAATTGGAGTGGGCTGGTTCCGAATCCGAGTAAGAGTGAAGTGTTTTCTCTCGGGGGCTCCCCGATCTTCATAATGAGATTGAATAAACTTGGCTACCAGCTAAGTAGTCTTCCTTTTCGGTATCTTGGAGTCCCGGTTATATCGCTAGATTGGGGAAGGCGACCGTGTCTCGCTGGTGAATTCAATTACGGCCCGTGTCCAATCTTGGACCCATAGATTTCTCTCCTTTGCGAGGCGTCTTCAACTTGTAAGGTCAGTACTTCATTCTATGCAAGCTTTTTGGGCCAATGTTTTCTTTATTCCTTGTTCGGTCCTCAACCGTATTGAGCAGATTCTTCGCCAATTCTTATGGAAAGGCCCGGCAATGGGTCCGGGTGGTGCAAAGGTCTCTTGGTGTGATGTTTGTCTACCTAAGGTTGAAGGGGGCTTGGGTATTCGGACTCTTCGGGAGAATAATATTGCGTCTATGCTCAAACACATTTGGATTCTCTTCTCCGACAAAGAATCCCTTTGGTGTAAGTGGATCCATTCCACTTTCTTAAAGCGGAAAATTTTTTGGGTTGTCTCCTGTCCTACTTATTGCTCGTGGGCTTGGAAAAAGATATTAAACCTTCGGGGTCATTTTCAGCAATTCTTCAAGTGGAACATTGGAAATGGTTACTCGGTCTCATTTTGGTTCGACCCTTGGCACCCGAATGGCCCCCTAAACAAGGTTCTCTCTAATCAAGACATCTATCGCTCGGGGATTTCTCGCCAAGCATCGATTGCCGATGGCTTTGCCTCTCCCATGGGCTGGTACGTAATCAATATTATGGCTAATTGGTGGAATCCCCTCCCGGCTTTTAATCAAGATGATGATCGTTTTCAATGGCTACCACACCCTTCCGGTCGATTCTCCATTGCCTCGCTTGGGAGTTGATTAGGCCGAAGGCCAATGTGGTCCCCTGGGCTTCCTTCATTTGGAGCACCTCAATGCCTCCAAGATACCAAATTCACCTTTGGCTTATTACACGCAATCGACCGCCGACTCGGGTTTTGCTTATCTCTTATGGTAGAATTCTAACCACCAATTGTCCCTTTTGCTCGTGCAGGCCGGACCCTGTCGATTATTTGTTTTTTGCTTGCCATACTTCGAATGTTCTTGCTTCTTTTTGGGCAGCAAAATTCAACCTTGTTTGGCAAAACAAGACATGGGAGGAGAATCTTAGTTGGGCGTCCAAGCGATTTATTGGTAAAAGTTTTTATCAAACGTTGGCTCACTTTAGTTTTGGAGCCATGTGCTATATCATATGGAAAGAGCGAAACAATGTTATTTTCCGCAAGCAAACCCTCTTCCTCCCGGCGATGAAGATGCACCTCCGAGAAGGTGATTAAGGATAAAGTTATGACTTTTAAGCATGTTGCCGATATTCCCATGAATAGAAGACTTCAACCGATTTGGGATCTTCATCCTTCTATCTTTGATTAGAGGAGGTTTCTAGTCTGTTTGTTTCTCTTTGTTGTTGTAGGTTTTTTGTTTCTTTCGTGAACCACGGCACCCCTACACTCTAGTTGATGCTGGTCCTTTTGAGTGTCCGCTTTTGTTGGTGCCGGGCCTCCCCCCCTCTTCTTGTTTTATTGTTCGCAGTTTCAAAATCAATACAAATCTTACCTTTACCAAAAAAAAAAAACTAACAGTTTTAGTTCCTAAACATTTTCCATAACTTCATGCCAGTGTACTGGACCACAAAGAGCTTGCTGGGGTACTTGACGGAGAGAGCGATGTTCAATTGACTGGTGACATATGAGGTGGAGATGTTAAGGTATGAGAGGGAAGAGACGGGGCTGAGCTCGACCTCCGGGGGCATAGAGGTAGGTATTAGCAGGAAGGTAACCGTGGCGGGGCCAAGCGTAGCGAATAAGGCGCAGAAGACACATTGGAAGATGATCCACTCGTGCCGGTCGAGTCGGCTTTTCTTTTTTCCCTTGTCCATACAAATTCTTGTGGATGAGATCTGTGAGGAGGGCGGAGAATTTATGATGTTTGGAAAAGTTATGTCAACTGTTTAGGAACTAACAATTTTAGTTCCTAAACAGTTTCCATAACTTTTTTTAAAAACATAGCAGGAATGAGCGTGGGACGAGGGAGGGGGAGGTGGTCACGGAAAAATAAGAGAAACTTCGTGGGAGTGTACGGGACGGCAATGAGCTTGCTGACGGTCTTGACGGTGAAAGCGATGTTCCATTGATCGGTGATGTAGGAGATGGAGAAATCGAGGGACGAGAGGGAAGAGATAGGACTAAGCTCGTGCCAGTCGTCGCGGTTTGACATTTTGAGTTAACTCTTTTTTCTTTTGTTCCTTGTCCCTGGAAATTTTTTTGGGTTAGTTCTATGAGGAGGGCGGAGAATTTATGATATTTAGAAAAAGTTATGAAAACTGTTAGGAACTAACAGTTTTAGTTCCTAAACAGTTTCCATAACTTTTTTATAAACATAAGCAGCAATGAGTGTGGGATGAGGGAGGTGGAGGTAGTGATCGAAATTCCAAAGGAGCTTCATGCGAGTGTAATGGACCACAATCAGCTTGCTAGGGTTCTTGACGGAGAGAGCGATGTTCAATTGACCGGTGACGTATGAGGTGGAGATGTTAAGGTATGAGAGGCAAGAGACGGGGCTGAGCTCGACCTCCGTGGGCATAGAGGTAGGTATTAGAAGGAAGTTAACTGTGGCGGGGCGCATAGCGAATGAGGCACATAAGATACATAGGAAGATGATCCCTTTATGCCGGTCAAGTCAGTTTTTCTTTTTTCCCTTGTCCCGACTAATTTTTGTGGGTAAGTTCTGTGAGGAGGGCGGAGAATTTATGATGTTTAGAAAAAGTTATGTAAACTGTTTAGGAACTAACATTTTTAGTTCCTAAACAATTTCCATAACTTTTTTTTCTAAACATAAGCAGGAATGAGCGTGGGACAAGGGAGAGGGAGGTGGTGATGGAAATTCAAGAGAAGCTTCGTGGGAGTGTATGGGACAGCAACAAGCTTACTGAGGTTCTTCACGGTGAGAGCGATCTTCCATTGGCCGGTGATGTAGGAGGTGGAGATGTCAAGGGACGAGAGAGAAGAGACAGGGCTGATGTCGTGCCAGTCCTGGCGGTCTCTCATTTTGAGTGATTTTTTGCTTGTCCCTATAAATTTTTGTGGGTTAGGTCTGTGAAGAGGGCGGAGAATTTATGATGTTTAGAAAAAGTTATGTAAACTGTTTAGGAACTAACAGTGGTAGTTAATAACTTTTTTTCTAAACATAAGTAGCAATGAGCGTGGGACGAGGGATGGGGAGGTGGTGAATGAAATTCAAGAGGAGCTTCATGCGAGTGTATTGGACCGTAATGAGCTTGCTTGGGTTCTTGACGGAGAGAGCGATATTCAATTGACCGGTGACGTATGAGGTGGAGATGTTAAGGTATGAGAGGGAAAAGACGGGGTGGAGCTCGATGTACCAAGACATAGAGGAAGGTATTAGCAGGAAGGCAACCATGGCGGGGCCAAGAATAGCGAATAAGGCGCATAAAATACATGGGAAGATGATCCGCTCGTGTTGGACGAGTCGATTTTTCTTTTTTCCTTGTCCTTACAAATGCGGTGCTAGAAATTCAAGAGAAGCATCATGGAACTGTACGGGACGGCAACGAGCTTCATGCGAGAATTTATCGTGTTTAGAAAAAGTTATGTAAATTGTTTAAGAACTAACAGGTTTTAGTTCCTAAACAGTTTCCATAACTTTTTTATAAACATAGCGAGGAATGAGCGTGCGACGAGGGAGGGGGAGGTGGTGATGGAAATTCAAGAGAAGCTTCACGAGAGTGTATGGGACGGCAATGAGCTTGCTGAGGTTCTTGACGTTGAGAGCGATGTTCCATTAGCCGGTAATGTAGGAGGTGGAGATGTCGAGGGACGAGAGGGAAGAGACAGGGCTGAGCTCGTGCTAGTCGTGGCGGTCTGTCATTTTGAGTTAACTCTTTTTTCTTTTTTTCCTTGTCCCTAGAAATTTGTGTGGGTTAGTTATGTGACAAGGGCAGAGAATTTATGATGTTTAGAGAAAGTTATGTAAAGTGTTAGGGAACTAACAGTTTTAGTTCCTAAACAGTTTCCATAACTTTTTTCTAAGCATAAGCAGGAATAAGCGTGGGACGAGGGAGGGCGAGGTGGCGATTGAAACTTAAGAGGAGCTTCTTGCGAGTGTACTAGACCGTAATGAGCTTGTTGGGGTTCTTGATGGAGAGAGCGATGTTCAACTGACCAGTGACGTATGAGGTGGAGATGTTAAGGTATGAGAGGGAAGAGACCGGGCTGAGCTTGACCTTCGGGGGCATAGAGGTAGGTATTAGCAGGAACGTAACCGTGTCGGGGCCAAGCATAGCGAATAAGTCCCATAAAATACATAGGAAGATGATCCGCTTCTGCCGGTCGAGTCAGTTTTTTTCCTTGTCCTTACAAATTTTTGTGGGTATGTTCGATGAGGAGGGCGGAGAATTTATGATGTTTGGAAATGGTTATGTAAACTGTTTAGGAACGAACAATTTTAGTTCCTAAACAGTTTACACAACTTTTTTTCCAAACATAAGCAAGAATGAGCGTGGGATGAGGGAAGGGGAGGCGGTCTTGAAAATTCAAGAGAAGCTTTATGGAAGTGTACAGGACGGCAACGAGCTTCATGCGAGAATTTATGATGTTTAGAAAAAGTTATGTAAACTGTTTAGGAACTAAGAATTTTAGTTCCTAAACAATTTCTATAACTTTTTTCTAAATATAAGCAGGAATGAGCGTGGGACGAGGGGGGGAGGTGGTGATCGAAATTCAAGAAGAGCTTCATGCGAGTGTATTGGACCGCAATGAGCTTGCTGGGGTTCTTGACGGAAAGAGCGATGTTCAATTCACCGGTCACGTATGAGGTGGAGATGTTAAGGTATGAGAAGGAAGAGACGGAGCTGAGCTCGACCTCCAAGGGCATTAGGGTAGGTATTAGCAGGAAGGTAACCCGGTGGGGCCAAGCATAGCGATTAAGGTTCAGAAGATACGTAGGAAGATGATCCACTTGTGCCGGTCGAGTCGTTTTTTCTTTTTTGCTTGTCCCTAAAAATTTTTGTGGGTGAGTTCTGTGAGGAAGGCGGAGAATTTCTAATGTCTAGACAAAGTTATGTAAACTATTTTGGAACTAACAATTTAGTTCCTAAACAATTTCCATAACTGTTTTTATAAACATAAGCAGAAATGAGCATGGGACGAGGGACGAGGATATGGTGATGGAAATTCAAGAGAAGCTACATGGGAGTGTGCCAGACGGCAATGAGCTTGCTGAGGTTCTTGACGGTGAGAGCAATGTTCCATTGGCCAGTGACGTAGGAGGTGGAGATGTCGAGGAATGAGAGGGAAGAGACAGAGCTCAGCTCGTGCCAGTCGTGGTGGTCTGTCCTTTCGAGTCAACACTTTTTTCTTTTCTTCCTTGTCCCTAAAAATTTTTTAGGCTTAGTTCTGTCAGGAGGGCGGAGACTTTATGATGTTTAGAAAAAGTTATGTAAACTGTTTAGGAACTAACAGTTTAGTCTGTAAACAGTTTCCATAACTTTTTTCTAAACATAAGTAGGAATGAGCGTGAGACGAGGGAGGGGGAAATGGTGATCGAAATTCAAGAAGAGCTTCATGCGAGTGTACTGGACCGCAATGAGCTTGCTGGGGTTCTTGATGGAGAGAGCGATGTTCAATTGATCGGTGACGTATGAGGTGGAGATGTTAAGGTATGAGAGGGAAGAGACGAGGCTAAGCTCGACCTCCAGGGGCATAGAGGTAGGTATTAGCAAGAAGGTAACCGTGGTGGGGCCAAGCATAGCGATTAAGGCGCATAAGATACATAGGAAGATGATCCGCTTGTGCCGGTCGAGTGGGTTTTCTTTTTTCCTTGTCGCTACAAATTTTTATGGGTGAGTTCTACGAGGAAGGTGGAGAATTTATGGTGTTTAGCCAAAGTTAGCTAAACTGTTTAGGAACTAACAATTTTAGTTCCTAAACAGTTTACACAACTTTTTTTCTAAACATAAGCAGGAATGAGCGTGGGATGAGGGAAGGGGAGGCAGTCCTGAAAGCTTTATGGAAGTGTACGGGACGGCAACGAGCTTCATGCGAGAATTTATGATGTTTAGAAAAAGTTATGTAAACTGTTTAGGAATTAAGAATTTTAGTTCCTAAACAATTTCTATAACTTTTTTCTAAATATAAGCAGGAATGAGCGTGGGACGAGGGAGGGGGAGGTGGTGATCGAAATTCAAGAAGAGCTTCATGCGAGTGTACTGGACCGCAATGAGCTTGCTTTGGGGTTCTTGACGGAAAGAGCGATGTTCAATTCACCGATCACGTATGAGGTGGAGATGTTAAGGTATGAGAAGGAAGAGACGGGGGCCGAGCTCGACCTCCAAGGGCATCGGGGTAGGTATTAGCACGAAGGTAACCCTGGTGGGGCCAAGCATAGCGATTAAGGTTCAGAAGATACGTAGGAAGATGATCCGCTTGTGCCGGTCGAGTCGTTTTTTCTTTTGCTTGTCCCTAAAAATTTTTGTGGGTGAGTTCGTGAGGAAGGCGGAGAATTTCTGATGTCTAGACAAAGTTATGTAAACTATTTTGGAACTAACAATTTAGTTCCTAAACAATTTCCATAACTGTTTTTATAAACATAAGTAGAAATGAGCATGGGACGAGGGACGAGGATATGGTGATGGAAATTCAAGAGAAGCTACATGGGAGTGTGCCAGACGGCAATGAGCTTGCTGAGGTTCTTGACGGTGAGAGCGATGTTCCATTGGCCAGTGACGTAGGAGGTGGAGATGTTGAGGAATGAGAGGGAAGAGACAGAGCTCAACTCGTGCCAGTCGTGGCGGTCTATCCTTTCGAGTCAACACTTTTTTCTTTTCTTCCTTGTCCCTAAAAATTTTTTAGGCTTAGTTCTGTCAGGAGGGCAGAGAATTTATGATGTTTAGAAAAAGTTATGTAAACTGTTTAGGAACTAACGGTTTAGTCTCGTAAAATTTCCATAACTTTTTCTAAACATAAGTAGGAATGAGCGTGAGACGAGGGAGGGGAGATGGTGATCGAAATTCAAGAGGAGCTTCATGCGAGTGTACTGGACCGCAATGAGCTTGCTGGGGTTCTTGATGGAGAAAGCGATGTTCAATTGATCGATGACGTATGAGGTGGAGATGTTAAGGTATGAGAGGGAACAGACGGGGCTGAGCTCGATGTCTAAGGGCATAGAGGTAGGTATTAGCAGGAAGGTAACCATGGCGGGGCCAAGCATAGCGATTAAGGCGCATAAGATACATAGGAAAATGATTTGCTTGTGCCAGACAAGTTAGTTTTTCTTTTTTACCTTGTCCCTACAAATTTTTGTCGGTGACTTCTGTGAGGAGGGCGACGAATTTATGATGTTTGGAAAAAGTTATGTAAACTATTTAGGAACTAACAAGTTTCGTTCCTAAGCAGTTTCCATAACTTTTTTGAGAAACATAAGTAGGAATGAGCGTGGGATGAGGGACGGGGAGGTGGTGATGGAAATTCAAGAGAAGCTTCATTGGAGTGTACGGGATGGCAACGAGCTTGCCGAGGTTCCTGACGGTGAGAGCGATGTTCCATTGGCCGATGATGTAGGAGGTGGAGATGTCGAGGGACGAGAGGGAAGAGACAGCGCTGAGCTCATGCCAGTCGTGGTAGTGTGACATTTTGAGCTAACTCTTTTTTTCTTTTCTTCCTTGTCCCTGGAAGTTTTTTAGGGGTAGTTCTGTGAGGAGGGCGGAGAATTTATGATGTTTAGAAAAAGTTATGTAAATTGTTTAGCAACTAACAGCTTTAGTTTCTAAACAATTTCCACAACTTTTTTTTCTAAACATAAAGCAGAATGAGCGTGGGACGAGGGAGGGGGTGGCAGTGATGGAAATTAAAGAGAAGCCTCATGGGAGTGTACGGGACGGCAACGAGTTTGCTGAGGTTCTTGACGGTGAGAGCGATGTTCCATTGGCCGGTGATGTAAGGGGTGGAGATGTCGAGGGACGAGAGGGAAGAGATAGGGCTGAGCTCGTGCCATTCGTGGCGGTCTATCATTTTGAGTTAACTCCTTTTTCTTTGTTTCCTTGTCCCTGGAAATTTGTGTGGGTTAATTCTGTGACGAGGGTGGAGAATATATGATGTTGAGAAGAAGTTATGTAAACTGTTTAATAAATAACAGTTTTAGTTCCTAAAAGTTTCCATAATTTTTTTCTAAACATCAGTAGGAATGAGGGTGGGACAAGGGAGGGGGAGGTGGTGATCGAAACTCAAGAGGAGTTTCATGCGAGTGTATTGGACCTCAATGAGCTTGCTAGGATTCTTGATGGAGAGAGCGATGTTCAATTGATCGGTGTCGTATGAGGTGGACATGTTAAAGTATGAGAGGGAAGAGACGGGGCAGAGCTCGACCTCCGAGGTCTTAGAGTTAGGTATTAGCAGGAAGGTAACCGTGGTGGAGCGAGCATAGGGATTAAGGCGCATAAGATACATAGGAAGATTATCCGCTTGTGCCGGTCGAGCAGGTATTTCTTTTTTCCTTGTCCCTACAAATTTTTGTGGGTGAGTTCTATGACGAAGGCGGAGAATTTATGATGTTTAGACAAAGTTATGTAAACTGTTTAGGAACTAACAATTTTAGTTCCTAAATAGTTTCCATAACTTTTTTCATAAACATAAGCAGGAATGAGCGTAGGACGAGGGACAGGGAGGTAGTGATGGAAATTCAAGAGAAGTTTCATGGGAATGTGCGGTACGGCAATGGGCTTGCTGAGGTTCTTGACGGTGAGAGCAATGTTCCATTGGCCGGCGATGTAGAAGGTGGAGATGTCGAGGGACGAGATGGAAGAGACAGGGCTGAGCTTGTGCCAGTCATGGCGGTTTGTCGTTTTGGGTTAACTCTTTCTTCTTTTCTTCCTTGTCCCCGGAAATTTTTTAGGGTTAGTTCTGTGAGGAGGGCGGAGAATTTATGATGTTTAGAAAAACTTATGTAAATTGTTGAGGAAATAACAGTTTTAGTTCCTAAACAGTTTCCATAACTTTTTCATAAACATAGCAGGAATGAGCGTAGGACGAGGGGACGGGGGAGGTAGTGATGGAAATTCAAGAGAAGTTTCATGGGAATGTGCGGTACGGCAATGGGCTTGCTGAGGTTCTTGACGGTGAGAGCAATGTTCCATTGGCCGGCGATGTAGAAGGTGGAGATGTCGAGGGACGAGATGGAAGAGACAGGGCTGAGCTTGTGCCGATCATGGCGGTTTGTCGTTTTGGGTTAACTCTTTCTTCTTTTCTTCCTTGTCCCCGTAAATTTTTTAGGGTTAGTTCTGTGAGGAGGGCGGAGAATTTATGATGTTTAGAAAAACTTATGTAAATTGTTTAGGAAATAACAGTTTTAGTTCCTAAACAGTTTCAATAACTTTTTTCTATACATAAGAAGGAATGAGCGTGGGACGAGGGACGGGGAGGTAGTGATCAAAATTCAAGAGGAGTTTCATGCGAGTGTACTAGACCGCAATCACCTTGTTGGGGTTCTTGATGGAGAGAGCGATCTTCAATTAACCGGTGATGTATGAGGTGGAGATGTTAAGGTATAAGAAGGAAGAGACGGGGCGAGCTCGACCTCCGGGGCATAGAGGTGGGTATAAGAAGGAAGGTAACCGTGGCAGGGCCAAGCATAGGGATTAAGGTCCATAAGATACATAGGAAGATCATCCGCTTGTGCCGGTCGAGTGGGTTTTTCTTTTTTCCTTGTCCCTACAAATTTTTGTGGGTGAGTTCTTTGACGAAGGCGGAGAATTTATGATGTTTAGCCAAAGTTACGTAAACTGTTCAGGAACTAACAATTTTAGTTCCTAAACAGTTTCCATAACTTTTTTTTTATAAACATAAGCAGGAATGAGCGTGGGACGAGGGACGGGGATGTGGTGATGGAAATTCAAGAGAAGCTTCATAGGAGTGTGCGGGACAGCAATGAGCTTGAGGTTCTTGACAGTGAGAGCAATGTTCCATTGGCAAGTGTTATAGGAGGTGGAGATGTCGAGGGACGAGAGGGAAGAGACAGGGCTGAGCTCGTGCCAATCATGGCAGTCTGTCGATTTAAGGTATGAGAAGGAAGAGACGGGGCGGAGCTCGACCACCAAGGTCTTAGAGGTAGGTATCAGAAGGAACGTAACCATGGTGGGGCGAAGCATAGCGATGAAGGCGCATAAGATACATAGGAAAATGATCTACTTGTGCTGGACAAGTCGGTTTTTCTTCTTTCCTTGTTCCTACAAATTTTTGTGGGTGAGTTCTATGACGAAGGCGGAGAATTTGTGATGTTTAGACAAAGTTATGTAAACTGTTTAGGAACTAACAATTTTAGTTCCTAAATAGTTTCTATAACTTTTTTCATAAACATAAGCAGGAATGAGCGTAGGACGAGGGACAGGGAGGTAGTGATGGAAATTCAAGAGAAGTTTCATGGGAATGTGCGGTACGGCTATGAGCTTGCTGAGGTTCTTGACGGTGAGAGCAATGTTCCATTGGCCGGCGATGTAGAAGGTGGAGATGTCGAGGGACGAGATGGAAGAGACAGGGCTGAGCTTGTGCCAGTCATGGCGGTTTGTCGTTTTGGGTTAACTCTTTCTTCTTTTCTTCCTTGTCCCTGGAAATTTTTTAGGGTTAGTTCTGTGAGGAGGGCGGAGAATTTATGATGTTTAGAAAAACTTATGTAAATTGTTTAGGAAATAACGGTTTTAGTTCCTAAACAAGTTTCAATAACTTTTTCTATACATAAGAAGGAATGAGCGTGGGATGAGGGACGGGGAGGTAGTGATCAAAATTCAAGAGGAGTTTCATGCGAGTGTACTAGACCGCAATCACCTTGTTGGGGTTCTTGATGGAGAGAGCGATCTTCAATTAACCGGTGATGTATGAGGTGGAGATGTTAAGGTATAAGAAGGAAGAGACGGGGCTGAGCTCGACCTTCGGGGGCATAGAGGTAGGTATAAGAAGAAAGGTAACCGTGGCAGGGCCAAGCATAGGGATTAAGGTCCATAAGATACATAGGAAGATCATCCGCTTGTGCCGGTCGAGTGGGTTTTTCTTTTTTCCTTGTCCCTACAAATTTTTGTGGGTGAGTTCTATGACGAAGGCGGAGAATTTATGATGTTTAGCCAAAGTTACGTAAACTGTTTAGGGACTAACAATTTTAGTTCCTAAACAGTTTCCATAACTTTTTTTTATAAACATAAGCAGGAATGAGCATGGGACGAGGACGGGGATGTGGTGATGGAAATTCAAGAGAAGCTTCATGGGAGTGTGCGAGACAAAGCAATGAGCTTGAGGTTCTTGACGGTGAGAGCAATGTTCCATTGGCCAGTGTTATAGGAGGTGGAGATGTCGAGGGACGAGAGGGAAGAGACAGGGCTGAGCTCGTGCCAATCATGGCGGTCTGTCAATTTAAGGTATGAGAAGGAAGAGACGGGGCGGAGCTCGGCCGCCGAGGTCTTAGAGGTAGGTATCAGAAGGAACGTAACCATGGTGGGGCGAAGCATAGCGATGAAGGCGCATAAGATACATAGGAAAATTATCTACTTGTGCCGGACAAGTCGGTTTTTCTTTTTTACCTTGTCCCTACAAATTTTTGTGGGTGAGTTCTCTGAGGAGGGCGAAGAATTTATTATATTTGGAAAAAGTTATGTAAATTGTTTAGGAACTAACAAGTATCGTTCCTAAACAGTTTCCATAATTTTTTTGAGAAACATAAGCAGGAGTGTGCGTGGGACGAGGGACGAGAAGGTGGTGATGGAAATTCAAGAGAAGCTTCATGGGAGTGTACGGGATGGCAACGAGCTTGCTGAGGTTCCTGACGGTGAAAGCGATGTTCCATTGGCCGATGATGTAGGAGGTGGAGATGTCGAGGAACGAGAGGGAAGAGACAGCGCTGAGCTCGAGCCAGTCGTGGCGGTCAGACATTTTGAGTTAACTCTTTTTTCTTTTTTTCCTTGTCCCTGGAAGTTTTTTAGGGTTAGTTTGGTGAGGAGGGCGGAGAATTTATGATGTTTAGAAAAAGTTATGTAAATTGTTTAGCAACTAACAGCTTTAGTTCCTAAACAAGTTTCCACAACTTTTTTTCTAAACATAGCGGGAATGAGCGTGGGACGAGGGAGGGGGTGGGGGTGATGGAAATTAAAGAGAAGCTTCATGGGAGTGTATGGGACGGCAACGAGCTTGCTGAGGTTCTTGACGGTGAGAGCGATGTTTCATTGGCCGGTGATGTAGGGGGTGGAGAAGTCGAGGGACGAGAGGGAAGAGACAGGGCTGACCTCGTGCTAGTCGTGGCGGTCTATCATTTTGAGTTAGCTCTTTTTCTTTGTTTCCTTGTCCCTAGAAATTTTTGTGGGTTAATTCTGTGACGAGGGCGAAGAATTTATGATGTTGAGAAAAAGTTATGTAAGCCGTTTAGGAAATAACAGTTTTAGTTCCTAAACAGTTTCCATAACTTTTTTCTAAACCTAAGCAGAAATGAGCGTGGGACGAGGGAGGGGGAGGTGGTGATTGAAATTCAAGCGGAGCTTCATGCGAGTGTATTGGACCTCAATGAGCTTGCTGGGGTTGTTGACAGATAGAGCGATGTTCAATTGACCGGTGACGTTTGAGGTGGAGATGTTAAGGTATGAGAGGGAAGAGACGGGGCTGAGCTCGACCTCTAGGGGCATAGAGGTAGGTATTAGCAGGAAGGTAACTGTGGCGGGGCCAAGCATAGCAATTAAGGCGCATAAGACACATACAAAGATGATCCGCTTGTGCCGGTCGAGTCGGTTTTTCTTTTTTCCTTGTCCCTACAAATTTTTGTGGGTGAGTTCTGTGTGGAAGGCGGAGAATTTACGATGTTTAAACAAAGTTATGTAAACTGTTTAGGAACTAACAATTTTAGTTCCCAAACAGTTTCCATATTTTTTTTTATAAACATAAGCAGGAATGAGCGTGGGACGAGGGACGGGGAGGTGGTGATGGAAATTCAAGAGAAGCTTCATGGGAGTGTACGGGACAGCAACGAGCTTGCTAAGGTGCTCGACGGTGATAGCGATGTTCCATTGGCCGGTGATGTAGGAGGTGGAGATGTCGAGGGATGATAGGGAAGAGGCAGGGCTGAGCTCGTGCCAGTCGTGGCGGTCTGTCATTTTGAGTTAACTCTTTTTTCTTTTTTTCATTGTCCTTGGAAATTTTTGTGGATTAGTTCTATGACGAGGGCGGATAATTTATGATGTTTAGAAAAAGTTATGTAAACTGTTTAGGAAATAACAATTTTATTTCCTAAATAGTTTCCATAACTTTTTCTAAACATAAGCAAGAATGAGCGTGTGACGAGGGAGGGGGAGGTGGTGATCAGAATTGAAGAGGAGCTTCATGCAAGTGTACTGGACCGCAATGAGCTTGCTGGGGTTCTTGACAAAGAGAGCGATGTTCAATTGACCGGTGACGTATGAGGTGGAGATGTTAAGGTATGATAGGGAAGAGACGGGGCTGAGCTCGACCTCCAGCGGCATAGAGGTAGGTATTAGCAAGAAGATAACCGTGGCGGGGCCAAGCATAGCGAATAAGGCGCATAAGATACATAGGAAGATGATCCGCTTGTGCCGGTCGAGTCAGTTTTCTTTTTTTCCTTGTCCCTACAAATTTTTGTAGGTCGCCCGTGAGGTGGGTGGAGAATTTATGATATTTGGAAAAGGTTGTGTAAACTGTTTAGGAACTAACAATTTTAGTTCCTAAACAGTTTCCATAACTTTTGTTTCTAAACATAAGCAGCAATGAGTGTGGGACAAGGGAGGGGGAGGCGGTGATGGAAATTCAAGAGAAGCTTCATTGGAGTATACGAGATGGTAACGAGCTTGCTGAGGTTGTTGACAGTGAGAGGGATGTTCCATTGCTCGATGATGTACGAGGGGAAGATGTCGAGGGACGAGAGGGAAGAGACAGGGCTGAGCTCGTGCTAGTCATGGCGGTCTGTCATTTTGAGTTAACTCTTTTTTCTTTGTTTCCTTGTCCTTGGAAATTTTCGTGGGTTAGTTCTGTGACGAGGGCGGAGAATTTATGATGTTTAGAAAAGGTTATGTAAACTGTTTAGGAACTAACTATGACATCCAGATTTTTGGGTTCTGACTTCGATTAGATAAATTGGGCATTTCATCGGCGCGACTCCAGTGTTTTTCTTTGAGTTGGCCACTCACGAGATAACTAGACTAGCTGGGTAAGCTATTAAGGACTTTAAGGCAAATAGACTTGAGAATTCGCCCAAGAATCGATTTCTCGACCGTGCTCATCTTTAGAGATCATTGCGGCATAGTGTAAAATCGATTTGAAATCAGAGATAGGTCAGTTCGATTGAGATGAATGACCGATTGTAGGTGACTCCACTAAATTGGAAAATTCTCATCGACCGGCACTAATTTGTTACTATCGTTTTGGTACCCTGTATCCGTATTTGAATCCTCGAGATTTTCACAACAACCAAGAGTTACCAATGGGTCGAGTGGGTTCATCGTGGCTCGAAGAAAATCGACCACGGGTCATTTGTCCTAAAAAAGTTCTAAAAACTACCCGATAGCCTAGGTCACACTCAAAACGCGTCTGAGTGAAATTAACCGCCAATCTAAGATTGATTTCAGAAATTGAAGAGTCTGTCATGCACAATAAACTTTAGGAAACGTCGACTTAATCTCAGAAGATTTTTCTGACAACCGAGACTTTTTGGGAAAAAGTTCAGTTAAGGTAATTTTTTATCAGAATTTGTAGAGGACCGTTTTTATTGTGAAATTGGGATGCAAGTTGGATTATATGACGAGAAAAGTCATGAAATGGACAAGGATACCTTGATGGATTTATTTAGGCTTCAATTGAAATTGTTTGTTTGAGAATTGAACAAATTTGAGTAAGATTGAAGAAGAAAACCTAGCAAAATTCGTATGCCCATAGACCCAACATTTTGAATTCGCTAAAGTCTTCTAGAAGGGGTATTTTGGGGCTTGAAAAGGTGGGTGGATGACAGCCTTTTTGGTGGGCCACGTTTGAAGACCAAAGAGAGAGAGAGAAACCGATTTTCTCTTCTTCCCCTCTCTCTCCCATCGGTGCTTCTTCTTCCCCATCTCTCCTTGCTGCGCGAGGAACCAGCAAGCCGAAGACCAGCAAAGACCAAGCTACCGTCGCCGCCTCTCGCCGCCATCGTCGTCCACCGAAGCCGGAGTCACCACCGCTACTCTGCAGCCGCCCGCTCGCCCTCCGCCCCTCTCTCTTTCCTTCCTCTGGTTCGAGCAAGCCCAAACAGCAGAAGCAAAAGTAGCGACTAGCGACGCTCGAAGGAGCTACAGCCACACCGGAGCTGCCATTGCCGTCATGCCGTCGAGCCAGAGCATCACCTCGCCACCGTCGGCCTCGCTGGAGCTCCACCTCGCCCTCCGCAGCCCTTGCTCACCTCAACCGACCCTGGATCCGCCCCAACCAGCAGCAAACAGAGAGGTTCAAAAATGAATATGGCAGCACCTTCATGGCTCATTTTGGCCGTCTTCCCGAGCCCAGATGCTCGGCCCGCCTTGAGGAAAGTCGTTCCTCGTGTCAATCCCGTCGTTTTGTGTGAGTTTTGCTCACTAATGCCTTCTTAGTTTGCTAATTATACTTAAAGGTTGATTAGTACTAGTTAAGTGTAATTAAGTGGTTAGATTAGAATGGATTAGCGATTATTAGTTAATTGCATTGCATATTAGTTAGGTGGTTAGTGTACTTAGATAGAGAATTGCCTATAGTATTTATTGGATGCTTCTTGAGATTTTTCCTGACGCTTATTGGGTGTTAATTAGGCAATTCGGGCCTAAGTGGAATTTTTAGGAATTAAATATTAATTTTCGAAATTATTTATTTTCAGAAAATTCAACCGGGATGGCCAAATGACCGGGATTTTATGTCGATGATCGTGGTGCGGTCCGTTTATTTAATTGAGCTTTATATTGTGCTAAATTGAATTTATTGTATTTATTTATTTAATTTTCGAAATTATTTATTTAATTATTTATCTTCCGGAAATTCAACCGGGATGGGGGTGATCGAATTTCGTGCGATTGTCGTGGTGCAATCCGTTTATTTATTTGAGCTCCACATTGTGCTTAATTAAATTGATTGTGCAATTTAAGGAATTATTCCTTAATTGATTGAAATTGAGTGGAATTGAATGACTGATTGGTAGGTGGCCGAGTATAGCTATTTAGCATTTATAATGCCTTGATGAGCTGTAAAGTGGAGAGAGTCGTGAGAGTGAACTGAGAACTCTATTGGCTGAAACCGATCAAGTACGAAGTATAGACAGACGTGATTCGGTGATTAAGGATATCACTGTGCGAAAACGACGCCTTAAAGAACGCATGTAGACTCTATGACTTGTGGCAGGCGTGATTCGGTGATTAAGGATATCACTGTGCGAAAACGGGGCCTTAAAGAACGCACGTAGACTGCCTATGAATCGTGACAGGCGTGGTTCGGTGATGAAGGACATCACTGTGCGAAAACGGTGCCTTAAAGAATGCACGTAGACTGTCTGTGATCTATGACGGGTGTGGTTCGGTGATAAGGAATATCACTGTGCGAAAATGGCGCCTTAGAGAACGCACGTAGACCATCTGTTACTTATGTCACCTTGGCGAAAATGATGCCCGAGAGTATTAATGGAGCTCTGTGACTAAGTGTACTATTGGAGGTTATGTGCGATGGAATGAATGACTGAGAGATAGCCCAATTGATATGTAATTGTGGCACCCCTTGACGGCCCCAATCCGTTAGGGTCACCACAAGTACCTTTCACTTGTTCTAATTAATATACCACTCTGATACCATTTATTTATAGTGGGTCCATAAATCCTGGGGGTTAAAATTTTTTTCTTTTTTGAATTGGTCCTAGCGTAGTTCATATAACGGAAGCATAATCAAATCTCCCTATCCCATACTCCAACAACAGTAATGCAATGCACACCAACTACGCATCAAAAAAAAGATAGAGCCGAGTCACGTTTATTTACATAACTATCATGGACATCTCGGGTCGGTACAACAAAAAGGCCAAGGCTTTTAACTATGCTCGGCTATACCCCAAAAGAACTCAACCCTACATCAGACATGTACACCAATCCATCAACAAGTGTCGGCTATCCAAAAAGTGTCATCCTCTACCAGTCGTACACGCGATCACACCCAACCCGGTGCATCGGCCGGTGGCGGCGGCAACATCCCTATCATCGCCCCGTCGCGTCGAACATGAACGGACAGGAACTCTTGGACTACAGGGCCATCAGCCAGACCCACATCGTACATAACCAAAACACGAACTCGCATAAACACCAGACCAGGAACACTAACACAGGAATGCTCCAAGCACTCAACCTCAACATCAAATGGTAAGCCATAGAAAGTACCACGTGTGACCGGTGGCAGAGGCATCTTTCAATCTAAAATGTTAATCCCCAAAGGGGTGAGTACAACCACTCAGCAGTAAAGATCCACCAAACTACACAATGCATCAGACAGAACAATCAAGGTATCACGAATAAAGCACATATCATCCATGCTATCGAGCATACCTCACCATGCAGTCATGCATATATCTCCATGCAGTCATGCATATATATATCACCAAGCAGTCGTGCATGTATCATCATGCAACGTGCATATACCACCATGCACTCATGCATATACCACCATGCAGTCATGCTTGCATTTCCATGAGGTTCATTCCATGCCATATGCACATACATACGCATGATTCATATCATCCACACAATCATGTGTATATCCCCATGAGATCCATTCAAGCCTTCATGATCGCATTCTCAATTGTCATATAGTATCAATTTACTTTTATAAGCAAATCATGCATCATGCCATATGCACACATCCATGCGCATGATTAAATTTTCGATTTTAATTTTCAAAAAGGATCTCATTTCATTTTTCTTCCCAGGGACCAGTGTTTGCATCCCTCATTTATCGTGAGGAGCCTCCGGCACACACCTCCGGGCATCTCGCACCCCGACTGGCATCACGAGGAATCCCCCCGGCACACACCTCCAGGGCTTCCAGCACACACCTCCGGGCATCTCGAAACTCCCGAGGACATCCAGTACACACCTCTGGGCATTTGGCACACACACTTCGGGCATCCCGACACTCCCGGGGCATCGTCAGCTCACACCTCCAACGGTATCATTATTATCACAATATATGTCTCATTTTCAACATGGCATTTGATGCGATAATGTCAAAGGTCTAAACCAGCTTTTTTGATGTTATATGACATGCTAAATGTCACCACATATGCAGCATAATCAACTACTAAAGACATTATATCTCATAGAGCAATTCATTTATTTTTTGAAAATACAGCAATTTTCGGATAAAACAGAATGCACTCCTTTAGTTAAAATTCAAGAAATTTTAGTAAACGGTCTTAATAAATTCTGAAAATTTGGCATGTTATAAACGAGATCTAGAGGAAAATATTTCATGAAGAACACCACATCAGAAGAGCTTCATACAAATCGGTACGGCCATGCATCACAGCCTCTAAAATTTCAGAGCATCGCTTACACAGTTTCATTCACAATTTCGGTAAAAACCCAAAACCAGCTCCAAAAATTCTGAAATTTTGATACATTATATAAAAAACCTAGAGGTAAAATTTTCATGAAAAACTCAAAGTCAAATTCGTGATATATTAAAAGCTATGATTACCATAACCGTCCCTAACCCTCGGCAACAATTTCCAGATCTAACCATTTCGGATAAAAATCATTTCACCGACCTACACATGTCCGTTTCTTCTTAAATTTTAGTATGTTACTCCTCAAAGTGTCATTTACAACTTTCATCAAGAACACAAGATCAAATTTCAACTGGATAATTTTATAAAATTCACAAAATCACACTAGGTCAGCATAACGGTTTCCAAATCTAATTTCTTCAAAGAAAAATGGTTTCACCAACCTATACTTGTTCATTTCCTCTCAAATTTTGACATTTTACTCTCCAATAAGTCCTCTACAACTTTCATCAAGAAGTCAAAGCAAGATTCCAACTAGAAAATTGCATGCAGCTCACGAAATCACCAAAAGTCGGACTGTCTTTCCCGAAACAGATTGCTAAGCTAAGACACTTCTCCCATAACTTCGAAAATTCCTCACCTCCACCACATCCAAAATTTACCATTCATCACAAACAATCACAACAAGCAAAGTGTAGATCAATGGACTCTACTTGCCTTAAATCCAACAAAAATCACAGCAAGCAAAAACGGCGGGGCTCGATCGACGCTCTCCTCTTCCTTCACGGCTTATGGTCGGCTTCGGCTTCCTCTCTCTCGGTTCACTCTCCCTCTCTCTCAATTTCACTCTCTCTCTCTCTATCGATAACCCCCTCATTCAATCCGCCTCTCCTCTCTCTAATTTTCTTTCCCTTCAATGATTAGCAATCATTAACCTTGCATGGCATTTTACACTTGGCTACAATGGATGGACATGTGGCTGATCTCCCTTGCCACTTGTAAATTTTCATGCAGGTTGATGGGCCATCCTTTGGGCCAACTCCTCCATCCGGTTCTTCCTTGGTCGATAGCCCATTGGGCTTCTTGGGCCGTTCGAACGGTGAGGGCTGTAGGCTGGCTTTTTGGGCTGGTTTGGCCTAAAATTTTCGGCCCACTCCTTCCTTTTATAATCTACCCTAAATCCCCACTTATAACAAAATACCTAATTGCAAATTAATATGGCCATAAGACTTTATAACATTAATCCATAAAAATCAAACCTATAAAGTGCACGGTCAAGAACAAAATTTTCCTTATCAAATTATCCTATAGCACAATCTTTGATCACCCATGAACATAAGATATATTTCCAACCAAACAATTTTCCATTAAAATGCTCGGCCTTAATCTATTATAATTCATTGGTCTAAAGGCCATAACATAATCCAATGGCACTTCCAAGACCTTTCCATAGGTCGTAATGCATCTAGAGGTCGCTATGAAATTTTAGGATGCCACAGTAATCGACTAGGTCGATTGATTATTGCTTTGATATGATGTTGTGAATTGATTGATTGAATGGAATGATCGGTGAATGGTTGATTGAGATGAAATCGACTAGGTCGATTGACCATTGCTTGGATCTGATGTTGTAAACTGATTGATTGAATTGAAATGACCGATGAACAGTTCGATTTACTTGTAATCGACTAGGTCGATTTGATCGATGCTTCGATCAGTGATGTGATTGCTTGGATGCCTATTTGATATGTGCTAATATGTAGGTGGAATCTGAGGTCAAGGTAAGTCCTCTGACTCATGTTGTGTATAGGCAACCCTAAGGTGTATTAGTTTACTAATCGGGTCTTAGGGGGTAGAACTTGCTGAGACGTAGTCTCATCCCGGTTGTGGGACAACATTTCAAGACCCTGATGAAGAACCTAAGGAGAAAGAACCCGAAGAGGAGTACCTGAAGGAGAACCCCGAGAATGATCCAGAGTAGGATCCGGATGTGAACTAAGACTCCACCCCTATCTGATGACTGTCACTGTAGAATAAACTTGAGTAGAAACCAACCTTTTTAGATGGCTTGTATATGTATATGTATGACTGAGTTGTTATAGATGTTTATAAGGGTGTTGGTTTTCAGGTTCAAGTTTCTATTCCTACTTGTATATCACATTGCTTTATTGTCTGGGGATTTTTATAACTACTTCCCCATGTGCTATTAAAAAGAAAAGGGTCAGCGATATGTAGTCCTGGGATATCGCATTTTAAAATCAACCAAAGTCGAAAGATGGGCACGTGACCGAGGAACGAGGCATGACACTAACAGTTTTAGTTCCTAAATAGTTTCCATAACTTTTTTCTAAACATAAGCAGGAATGAGCGTGGGACGAGGCAGGGGGAGGTGGTGATCGAAATTCAAGAGGAGCTTCATGCGAGTGTACTGGACCACAATGAGCTTGTTGGGGTTCTTGACGGAGAGAGCAATGTTCAATTGACCGGTGACGTATGAGGTGGAGATGTTAAGGTATGAGAGGGAAGAGACGGGGCCGAGCTCGATCTCCGGGGGCACAAAGGTAGGTATTAGCAGGAAGCTAACCTTGGCGAGGCCAAGCATAGCGAATAAGGCGCATAAGATACATAGGAAGATGATCCACTTGTGCCGTTCGAGTCAGTTTTTCTTTTTTCCCTTGTCCCTACAAATTTTTGTGGGCGAGTTACGTAAGGAGGGCAAAGAATTTTGATGTTTATAAAAATTTATGTAAATTGTTTAGGAACTAACTATTTTAGCTCCTAAACAGTTTCCATAACTTTTTTCACTAAATATAAGCAAGAATGAGTGTGCGAAGAGGCAGGGGGAGGTGGTGATGGAAATTCAAGAGAAGCTTCATGGGAGTCTACGGGACGGCAATAAGCTTGCTGAGATTCTTAACGATGAGAGCAATCTTCCATTGGCCGGTGATGTAGGAGGTGGAGATGTCAAGGGACGAGAGGGAAGAGAAGGCTGAGCTCGTGCCGATCTGGCGGTCTCTCATTTTAAGTTAACTCTTTTTTTCTTTTTTTCTTGTCCCTGGAAATTTTTGTGGGTTAGCTCGTGACGAGGGCGGAGAATTTATTATGTTTAGAAAAGGTTATGTAAACTGTTTAGGAACTAATAGTTTTAGTTCCTAACTAGTTTCCATAACTTTTTTCTATACATAAGAAGGAATGAGCATGGGACGAGGGAGGGGGAGGTAGTGATCAAAATTCAAGAGGAGTTTCATGCAAGTGTACTGGACCGCAATCACCTTGTTGGGGTTCTTGATGGAGAGAGCGATCTTCAATTAACCGGTGATGTATGAGGTGGAGATGTTAAGGTATAAGAAGGAAGAGACGGGGCTGAACTCGACCTCCGGGGGCATAGAGGTAGGTATAAGAAGGAAGGTAACCGTGGCGGGCCAAGCATACCGAGTAAGGCGCATAAGATACATAAGAAGATGATTTTGTGCCGGTCGAGCCGGTTTTTCTTTTTTCCCTTGTCCCTACAAATTTTTGTGGGTGAGTTCTGTGAGAGGGTGGAGAATTTATGATGTTTAAAAAAAGTTATGTAAACCGTTTAGGAACTAACAATTTTAGTTCCTAAACAGTCTCCACAACTTTTTTTCTAAACATAAGTAGGAATGAGCATGGGACGAGGGACTGGGAGGTGGTGATGGAAATTGAAGAGAAGCTTCATGGGAGTGTACGGGACAGCAATGAGCTTGCTGAGGTTCTTGACAGTGAGAGCGATATTCCATTGGCCGGTGATGTGGGAGGTGGAGATGTCGAGGGACGAGAAGGAAGAGAGAGGGCCGAGCTCGTGCCAGTCGTGGTGGCTTGTCATTTTGAGTTAACTCATTTTTCTTTTTTTCCTTGTCCCTGGAAATTTTTGTAGGTTAGTTCTGTGAGGAGGGCGGAGAATTTATCATGTTTGAAAGAGTTATGTAAACCTGTTTAGGAACTAACAGTTTTTAGTTTCTAAACAGTTTCCATAACTTTTTTCTAAACCTAAGCAGGAATGAGCATGGGACGAGGGAGGGGGAGGTGTTGATCGAAATTCAAGAGGAGCTTCATGCGAGTCTACTGGACCACAATGAGCTTGCTGTGGTTCTTGTCAGGGAGAGCGATGTTCAATTGACCCTTGACGTAAGAGGTGGAGATGTTAAGGTATGAGAGGAAAGAGACGGGGCTGAGCTCGACCACCAGGGGCATAAAGGTAGCTATTAGCAAGGGGAAGATAACCGTGGCGGGGCCAAGCATAGCGATTTAGGCGCAAAAGATACATAGGAAGTTGATCTGCTTGTGCCGGTCGAGTCGGTTTTTCTTTTTTCCTTGTCCCTACAAATTTTTCTAGGCGAGTTATGTGAGTAGGGCGGAGAATTTATGATGTTTGGAAAAAGTTAGGTAAACTGTTTAGGAACTAACAGTTTTAGTTCCTAAACAGTTTCCATAACTTTTTTTATAAACATAAGCAAGAATGAGCGTGGGACGAGGGAGGGGGAGGTGGTGATGGAAATTCAATAGAAGCTTCATGCGAGTGAACGGGACGGCAATGAGTTTTCTGATGTTTGTGACGGAGAGAGCGATGTTCAATTGACTGGTGCCGTATGAGATGGAGATGATAAGGTATGAGAGGGAAGAGACGGGGCTGAGCTCGACCTCCAGGGCTATAGAGGTAGGTATTAGCAGGAAGGTAACTGTGGCGGGGCCAAGCATAGCGATTAAGGTGCATAAGATACATAGGAAGATGATCCGCTTGTGCCAGTCGAGTCGGTCTTTCTTTTTTCCCTTTCCCTACATAATTTTGTGGGTGAGTTCTGTGAGGAGGGCAAAGAATTTACGATGTTTGGAAAAAGTTATGTAAACTGTTTAGGAACTAACAATTTTAGTTCCTAAACAGTTTCAACAACTTTTTTTGTAAACAAAAGCAGGATTGAGCGTGGGACGAGGGAGGGGGAGGCGGTGATGGAAATTCAAGAGAAGCTTCATGGGAGTGTACGGGACGGCAACGAGCTTGCTGAGGTTCTTGACGGTGATAGCGATGTTCCATTGGCCAGTGATGTTGGAGGTGGAGATGTTGAGGGATGAGAGGGAAGAGATAGGGCTGAGCTCGTGCCGCCGTGACGGTCTGTCATTTTTAGTTAAGTCTTTTTTCTTTATTTCCTTGTCCCTGAAAATTTTTGTGGGTTAGCTCTGTCAAGAGGGCGGAGAATTTATGATGTTTAGAAAAATTATGTAAACTGTTTAGGAACCGATAGTTTTAGTTCCTAAACAGTTTCCATAACTTTATTCTAAACATAAGCACGAATGAGCGTGGGACAAGGGAGGGGGAGGTGGTTATCAAAATTCAAGAGGAGCTTCATGGGAGTGTACGAGACGGCAAGGAGCTTACTGAGGTGCTTAACGGTGAGAGCGATGTTCCATTGGCCAGTGATGTAGGAGGTGGAGATGTCGAGGGACGATAGGGAAGAGACAGGGCTGAGCTCGTGCCAGTTGTCGCGGTCTGTCATTTTGATTTAACTCTTTTTTCTTTTTTTCCTTGCCCCTGAAAATTGTTGTTGGTTAATTATGTGAGTACGGCGGAGAATTTATGATATTTAGAAAAAGTTATGTAAATTGTTTAGGAACTAACAATTTTATTTCCTAAATAGTTTCCATAACTTTTTTTTCGAACATAAGCAGGAATGAGCATGGGACGAGGGAGGGGGAGGTGGTGATCGAAATTCAAGAGGAGCTCCATGCGAGTGTACTACACCGTAATCAGCTTGCTGGGGTTCTTGACGGAGAGAGTGATGTTCAATCGACTAGTGACGTATGAGGTGGAGATATTAAGGTGTGAGAGGGAAAAGACGAGGGAGAGCTCGATCTCCGAGAGCATAGAGGTAGGTATTAGCAGGAAGGTAACTGTGGGGGGGGCCCAGCATAGCAAATAAGGTGCATAAGATACATAGGAAGATGATCCGCTCGTGCCGGACGAGTCGGTTTTTCTTTTTTACCTTGTCCCTACAAATTTTTGTGGGTGAGTTCTGTGAGGAGGGCGGAGAATTTATGATGTTTGGAAAAAGTTATGTAAATTGTTTAGGAACTAACAATTTTAGTTCATAAACCGTTTCCATAACTTTTTTTTTATAAGCATAAGCAGGAATGAGTGTGGGACGAGGGAGGGGGAGGTGGTGATGGAAATTCAAGACAAGCTTCATGGGAGTGTACGGGACAGCAAGGAGCTTGCTGAGGTGCTTGACGATGAGAGCGATGTTCCATTGGCCAGTGATGTAGGAGGTGGAGATGTCAAGGGACGATAGGGAAGAGACAGGGCCGAGCTCATGCCAGTCGTCACGGTCTGTCATTTTGAGCTAACTCATTTTTCTTTTTTTCCTTGTCCCTGAAAATTTTTGTTGGTTAATTCTGTCAGTAGGGCAGAGAATTTATGATGTTTAGAAAAAATTATATAAACTGTTTAGGAACTAACAGTTTTATTTCCTACACAGTTTCCATAACTTTTTTCTAAACATAAGCAGGAATGAGCGTGGGACAAGGGAGAGGGAGGTGGTGATCGAAATTCAAGAGGAGCTTTATGCAAGTGTACTAGAATGCAATGACCTTGCTGGGGTTCTTTACGGAGAGAGCGATGTTCAATTGACCGGTGACGTATGAGGTGGAGATGTTATGTTATGAGGGGGAAAAGACTGGGCGGAGCTCGATCTCCGAGAGTATAGAGGTAGGTATTAGCAAGCAGGTAACTGTGGTGGGGCCCAGCATTGCGAATAACGCACATAAGATACATAGGAAGATGATCCGCTCGTGCCGGACAAGTCGGTTTTTCTTTTTTACCTTGTCCCTACAAATTTTTGTGGGTGAGTTCTGTGAGGAGGGCGGAGAATTTATGATGTTTGGAAACGTTGTGTAAACTGTTTAGAAACTAACAATTTTAGTTCCTAAACAGTTTCCATAACTTTTTTTATAAACATAAACAGGAATGAGCGTGGGACGAGGGTGGGGGAGTTGGTGATGGAAATTCAAGAGAAGCTTCGTGGGAGTGTATGGGACGGCAATGAGCTTGCTAAGGTTCTTGACGGTGAGAGCGATGTTCCATTGGCCGGTGATGTAGGAGGTCGAGATGTCGAGGGACGAGAGGGAAGAGATAGGGGTGAGCAAGTGCCGGTCGTGAATGTCTTTTATTTTGAGTTAACTCGTTTTTCTTTTTTTCCTTGACCCTGAAAATTTTTGTTGGTTAGTTCTGTGAGTAGGGCGGAGAATGTATGATGTTTAGAAAAGGTTATGTAAACTGTTTAAGAACTAACAATTTTAGTTCCCAAACAATTTCCATAACTTTTTCTAAACATGAGCAGGAATGAGCATGGGATGAGGGAGGGGAGGTGGTGATCGAAATTCAAGAGGAGCTTCATGCGAGTGTCTTGGACCGCAATGAAGTTGCTAGGGTTCTTGACGAAGAGAGCGATATTCAATTGATCGGTGACGTATGACGTGGAGATGTTAAGGTATGAGAGGGAAGAGACGGGGCGAGCTCGACCTCTAGGGGCATAGACGTAGCAATTATCTGGGAGGTAACTCCGGCGAGGGCAAGCGTAGCGAATAAGGGGCATAAGATACATAGGAAGATGATTCGCTTGTGCCAGTCAAGTTGGTTTTTCTTTTTACATTGTCCCTACAAATTTTTTATGGTGAGTTCTGTGAGGAGGGCGGAGAATTTATGATGTTTGGAAAAAGTTTTGTAAACTATTTAGGAACTAACAATTTTAGTTCCTAAACACTTTCCATAACTTTTTCTAAACATAGCAGGAATGAGTGAGGGACGAGGGAGGGGGAGGCGGTGATGGAAATTCAAGAGAAATTTCATGGGAGTGTACGGGACGGCAACGAGCTTGCTGAGGTTCTTGACGGTGAGAGCGATGTTCCATTGGCTGGTGATGTAGGATGTGGAGATGTCGAGGGACGATAGGGAAGAGACAGAGCTGAGCTCGTGCCAGTCGTGGCGGTCTGTCATTTTGAGTTAACTCTTTTTTCTTTTTTTCCTTGTCCCTGAAAATTTTTGTTGCTTAGTTCTGTGAGTAGAGCAGAGAATTTCTGATGTTTAGAAAAAGTTATGCAAACTCTTTAGGAACTAACAATTTTAGTTCCCAAACCATTTCCATAACTTTTTTTTTATAAACATAAGCAGGAATGAGTGTGGGACGAGGGAGGGGGAGGTGGTGATCGAAATTCAAGAAGAGCTTCATGCGAGTGTACTAGACCGCAGTGAGCTTGCTGGGGTTGTTTACGGAGAGAGCGATGTTCAATTGACTGGTGACGTATGAGGTGGAGATGTTAAGGTAGGAGAGGGAAGAGATGGGGATGAGCTCGACCTCCAAGGGCATAGAGGTAGGTATTAGTAGGAAGGTAACCGTGGCGGGGCCAAGCACAGCGAATAAAGTGCATAAGATACATCGGAAGATGACCCGCTTGTGCTGGTCGAGTCGGTTTTTCTTTTTTCATTGTCCCAACAAAATTTTCTGTGTGAGTTCTGTGAGGAGGGCGGAGAATTTATGATCTGTGGAAAAAAGTTATGTAAACTATTTAGGAACCAACAATTTGAGTTCCTAAACACTTTCCATAACTTTTTTTTCTAAACATAAGCAGGAATGAGCGTGGGACGAGGGAGGGGGAGGTGGTGATGGAAATTCAAGAGAAGCTTCATGGGAGTGTACGGGACGGCAATGAGTTTGCTGAGGTTCTCGACGGTGAGTGCAATGTTCCATTGGCCAGTGATTTAGGAGGTGGAGATGTCGAGGGATGAGAGGGAAAAGACAGGGTTGAGCTCGCACCAATCGTGGCGGTCTGTCATTTTGATTTAACTCTTTTTTCTTTGTTTCCTTGTCCCTGGAAAATTTCTGTGGGTTAGTTTTGTGAGGAGGGCGGAGAATTTATGATGTTTACAAAAAGTTATGTAAACTGTTTAGGAACTAACAGTTTTAGTTCCTAAACAGTTTCCATAACTTTTTTCTAAACAAAAGCAGGAATGAGCGGGGGACTAGGGAGGGGGAGACGGTGATCGAAACTCAAGAGGAGCTTCATGCGAGTGTACTGGACCGCAATGAACTTGCTGTGGTTCTTCACGGGGAGAGCGTTGTTCAATTGACCGGTGACGTATGAGGTGGAGATGTTAAGGTATGAGAGGGAAGAGACAGGGGTGAGCTCGACCTCCAAGGGCATAGAGGTAGGTATTAGCAGGAAGGTAACCGTCGCGGGGCCAAGCGTAGCGAATAAGGCGCGTAAGATACGTATGAGGATGATCCACTTGTGCCGGTCGAGTCAGTTTTCCTATTTTCATTGTCCCTACAAAATTTTGTGGGTGAGTTTTGTGAGGAGGGCGGAGAATTTATGATGTTTGGAAAAAGTTATGTAAGCTATTTAGGAAATAACAATTTTAGTTCCCAAACACATTCCATAACTTTTTTTCTATACATAAGCAGGAATGAGTGTGGGACGAGGGAGGGGGTGGTGGTGATCGACATTCAAGAGGAGCTTCATGTGAATGTATTGGACCGCAATGAGCTTGCTTGGGTTCTCGACGGAGAGAGGGATGTTCAATTGACCGGTCACGTATGAGGTGGAGATGTTAAGGTATGTGAGGGAAAAGACGGGGCAGAGCTTGATCTCCGAGAGCATAGAGGTAGGTACAGTGGCGGGGCCAAGCATAGCAAATAAGGCACATAAGATACAAAGGAAGATCATCCGCTCGTCCGGACGAGCGGTTTTTCTTTTTACCTCGTCCCTACAAATTTTTGTTGGTGAGTTTTGTGAGGAGGGCAGAGAATTTATGATATTTGGAAAAAGTTATGTAAACTATTTAGGAACAAACAATTTTAGTTCCTAAACCGTTTCCATAACTTTTTTTTATAAACATAAGCAGGATTGAGCGTGGGACGAGGCAGGGTGAGGTGGTAATGGAAATTCAAGAGAAGCTTCATGGGAGTCTACGGGACGGCAATGAGCTTGCTGAGGTTCTTGACGGTGAGAGCGATGTTCCACTAGCCGGTGATGTAGGAGGTGGAGATGTCGAGGGACGAGAGGGAAGAGACGGGACTGATCCTGTGCCAGTCGTGGCAATCTGTCATTGTGAGTTAACTCTTTTTTTTATTTTTCCTTGTCCCTGAAAATTTTTGTTCGTTAGTTCTGTGAGTAGGGCGGAGAATTTATGATGTTTAGAAAAAGTTATGTAAACTGTTTAGGAACAAACAGTTTTAGTTCCTAAACAGTTTCCGTAACTTTTTTCTAAACATAAGCAGGAATGAGCGTGGGACTAGGGAGGGGGAGACGGTGATCGAAATTCAAGAGGAGCTTCATGCGAGTGTACTGGACCACAATGAACTTGTTGTGGTTCTTCACGGGGAGAGCGATATTCAATTGACCGGTGACGTATGAGGTAGAGATGTTAAGGTATGAGAGGGAAGAGACAGGGGTGAGCTCGACCTCCAAGGGCATAGAGGTAGGTATTAGCAGGAAGGTAACCGTCGCGGGGCCAAGCATAGCGAATAAGGCGCGTAAGATACATAGGAGGATGATCCACTTGTGCCGGTCGAGTCAGTTTTTCTTTTTTCATTGTCCCTACAAAATTTTGTGGGTAAGTTTTGTCGGGAGGGCGGAGAATTTATGATGTTTGGAAAAAGTTATGTAAACTATTTAGGAACTAACAATTTTAGTTCCTAAACACATTCCATAACTTTTTTCTATACATAAGCGGGAATGAGCGTGGGACGAGGGAGGGGGAGGTGGTGGTGGAAATGCAAGACAAGCTTCATGGGAGTGTATGGGACGGCAATGAGTTTGCTGAGGTTCTCGACGGTGAGAACGATGTTCCATTCGCTGGTGATGTAAGAGGTGGTGATGTCGAGGGACGAGAGGGAAGAGACAGGGCTGAGCTCGTGCCAGTCGTGGTAGTCTGTCATTTTGAGTTAACTCTTTTTTCTTTGTTTCCTTGTCCCTGGAAATTTTTGTGGGTTAGTTCTGTGAGGAGGGCGGAGAATTTAGGATGTATAGAAAAAATCATGTAAACCGTTTAGGAACTAACAGTTTTATTTCTAAACAATTTCCATAACTTTTTTTCTAAACACAAGCAGAAATGAGCGTGCGACGTGGGAGGGGGAGGTGGTGATCGAAATTCAAGAGCAGCTTCATGCGAGTGTACTGGACCGCAATGAGCTTGCTGGGGTTCTTGACGGAGAGAGCGATGTTCAATTGACCGGTGTCGTATGACGTGGAGATGTTAAGGTATGAGAGGGAAAAGACGAGGCGGAGCTTGATCTTCGAGAGCATAGAGGTAGGTATTAGCAGGAAGGTAACAGTGGCGGGGCCAAGCATAGCAAATAAGGCGCATAAGATACCTAGCAAGATGATCGGCTCGTGCCGAATGAGTCGGTTTTTCTTTTTTACCTCATCGCTACAAATTTTTGTGGGTGAGTTACGTAGGAGCGCGGAGAATTTATGATGTTTGGAAAAAGTTATGTAAACTTGTTTAGGAACTAACAATTTTAGTTCCTTAACCGTTTCCATAACTTTTTTTATAAACATAGGCAGGAATGAGCGTGGGATGAGGGAGGGGGAGGTGGTGATGGTGATGGAAATTCAAGAGAAGCTTCATCGGAGTGTGCGGGGACGGCAACGAGCTTGCTGAGGTTCTTAACGGTGAGAGCGATGTTCCATTGGCAGTTGATGTAGGAGGTGGAGATGTCGAGGGACGAGAGGGAAGAGACGGGGCTCGATCGTGCCGATCGTGGCCGAATCTGTCATTGTGAGTTAACTCTTTTTTTTTTTTTCCTTGTCCCTGAAAATTTTTGTTCGTTAGTTTTGTGAGTAGGGCGGAGAATTTATGATGTTTAGAAAAGTTATGTAAACTGTTTAGGAACTAACAATTTTAGTTCCTAAAAACGATTTCCGTAACTTTTTCTAAACATAAGCGGGAATGAGCGTGGGACTAGGGAGGGGGAGACAGTGATCGAAATTCAAGAGGAGCTTCATGCGAGTGTACTGGACCACAATGAACTTGTTGTGGTTCTTCACGGGGAGAGCGATATTCAATTGACCGGTGACGTATGAGGTGGAGATGTTAAGGTATGAGAGGGAAGAGACAGGGGTGAGCTCGACCTCCAAGGGCATAGAGGTAGGTATTAGCAGGAAGGTAACAGTGGCGGGGCCAAGCATAGCAAATAAGGCGCATAAGATACCTAGCAAGATGATCGACTCGTGCCGAATGAGTCGGTTTTTCTTTTTACCTCGTCGCTACAAATTTTTGTGGGTGAGTTCTGTTAGGAGCGCGGAGAATTTATGATGTTTGGAAAAAGTTATGTAAACTGTTTAGGAACTAACAATTTTAGTTCCTTAACCGTTTCCATAACTTTTTTTTATAAACATAGGCAGGAATGAGCGTGGGATGAGGGAGGGGGAGGTGGTGATGGTGATGGAAATTCAAGAGAAGCTTCATCGGAGTGTGCAGAACGGCAACGAGCTTGCTGAGGTTCTTAACGGTGAGAGCGATGTTCCATTGGCAGTTGATGTAGGAGGTGGAGATGTTGAGGGACGAGAAGGAAGAGATAGGGCTGAGCTCGTGCCAGTCGTGGCGGTCTGTAATTTCGAGTTAACTCGTTTTTCTTTGTTTCCTTGTCCCTGGAAATTTTTGTGGATTAGTTCTGTGACGAGGGCAGAGAATTTATGATGTTTAGAAAAAGTTATGTAAACTGTTTAGGAACTAACAGTTTTAGTTATGTAAACATAAGCAGGAATGAGCGTGGGATGAGGGAGGGGGAGGTGGTGATCCAAATTCAAGAGGAGCTTCATGCAAGTGTACTGGACCGCAATGAGCTTGCTGGGGTTCTTGACGGAGAGAGCGATGTTCAATTGACCGGTGATGTATGGGATGGAGATGTTAGGGTATGAGAGAGAAGAGACGAGGGTAAACTCGACCTCGAGTGGCATAAAGGTAGGTATTAGCAGGAAGGTAACCGTGAATAAGGCGCATAAGATACATAGGCAGATGATCTGCTTGTGCCGGCGAGTCGTTTTTTCTTTTTCCTTGTCCTTACAAATTTTTGTGGGTGAGTTCTGTGAGGAGGGCGGAGAACTTATGATGTTTGGAAAAAGTTATGTAAACTATTTAGGAACTAACAATTTTAGTTCCAAAACACATTCCATAACTTTTTTTCTATACATAAGCAGGAATGAGCGTGGGACGAGGGAGGGGGAGGGGCTGATGGAAATTCAAGAGAAGCTTCAAGGGAGTGTACGGGACGGTAATGAGTTTGCTGAGGTTCTCGACGGTGAGAGCAATGTTCCCTTGGCCGGTGATGTAGGAGGTGGAGATGTCAAGGGACGAGAGGGAAGAGACAGGGCTGAGCTCGTGCCAGTCGTGGCGGTCTGTCATTTTGAGTTAACTCCTTTTTCTTTGTTTCCTTGTCCCTGGAAATTTTTCTGGGTTAGTTCTATGAGGAGGGCGGAGAATTTATGATGTTTAGAATAAGTTATGCAACTGTTTAGGAACGAATAGTTTTAGTTCCTAAACAGTTTCCATAACTTTTTTTCTAAACGTATGCGAGAATGAGCGTGGGACGAGGGAGGGGAGGTGGTGATCGAAATTCAAGAGGACCTTCATGCGAGTGTAGCTTGGACTGCAATGAGCTGGAAATGTGGGGTTCTTGACGGAGAGAGCGATGTTCAATTGACCGGTGACGTATGAGGTGGAGATGTTACGGTATGAGAGGGAAAAGACGGGGCGGAGCTCGATCTACAAGGGCATAGAAGAAGGTATTAGTGGGAAGGTAACCGTCGCGGGGCCAAGCATAGCAAATAAGGTGCATAAGATACATAGGAAGATCATCCTCTCGTGCCGGATTTTGAGTCTCTTTTTTTTTTTTACCTCGTCCCTACAAATTTTTGTAGGTGAGTTACGTGAGGAGGGCGGAGAATTTATGATGTTTGGAAAAGTTATATAAACTATTTAGGAACTAACAATTTTAGTTCCTAAACAGTTTCCATAACTTTTTTTTATAAACATAAGCAGGAATGAGCGTGGGACGAGGGAGGGGGAGGTGGTAATCGAAATTCAAGAGGAGCTTCATGCGAGTGTACTGGACCGCAATGAGCTTGCTAGGGTTCTTGACAGAGAGAGCGATGTTCAATTGACCAGTGACGTATGAGGTGGAGATGTTAAGGTATGAGAGGGAAAAGACGGGGCGGAGCTCAATCTCCAAGAGCATAGAGGTAGGTATTAGCAGGAAGGTAACTGTGGCGGGGCCAAGCATAGCAAATAAGGTGCATAAGATACATAGGAAGATCATCCTCTCGTGCCGGATGAGTCGGTTTTTCTTTTTACCTCGTCCCTACAAATTTTTGTAGGTGAGTTCTGTGAGGAGGGCGGAGAATTTATGATGTTTGGAAAAGTTATATAAACTATTTAGGAACTAACAATTTTAGTTCCTAAACAGTTTCCATAACTTTTTATAAACATACGCAGGAATGAGCGTGGGGACGAGGGAGGGGAGGTGGTAATCGAAATTCAAGAGGAGCTTCATGCGAGTGTACGGGACCGCAATGAGCTTGCGGGGTTCTTGACGGGGAGAGCGATGTTCAATTGACTGGTGACGTATGAGGTGGAGATGTTAAGGTATGAGAGGGAAGAGACAGGGGTGAGCTCGACCTCTAGGGGCATAGAGGTAGGTATTAGCAGGAAGGTAACCGTGGCGAGGCCAAGCATAGCGAATAAGGCGCATAAGATACATAGGAGGATGATCCGCTTGTGCCGGTCGAGTCGGTTTTTCTTTTTTCCCTTGTCCCTACAAATTTTTGTGGGTTAGTTTCGTGAGTAGAGCGAAGAATTAATGATGTTTAGAAAAAGTTATGTAAACTATTTACGAAGTAAAAGTTTTAGTTCCTAAACAATTTCCATAACTTTTTTCTAAACATAAGCAGGAATGAGCGTGGGACGAGGGAGGGGGAGGTGGTGATCGAAATTCATGAGGAGCTCCAGGCGAGTGTGCTAGACCGTAACGAGCTTGTCGGGGTTCTTGACGTAGAGCGCGATGTTCAATTGACCGGTGACGTATGAGGTGGAGATGTTAAGGTATGAGAGGGAAAAGACAGGGCAGAGCTCGATCTCCGAAAGCATAGAGGTAGGGATTGGCAGAAAAGGTAACTGTGCTGGGGCCAAGCATAGCAAATAAGGCGCATAAGATACATGGGAAGATAATCCGCTCGTGCCGGACGAGTTGGTTTTTCTTTTTATCTCGTCGCTTCAAATTTTTGTGGGTGAGTTCTGTGAGGAGGGCGGAGAATTTATGATGTTTGGAAAAAGTTATGTAAACTGTTTAGGAACTAACAATTTTAGTTCCTAAACTGTTTCCATAACTTTTTTAATAAATATAAGCAGGAATGAGCGTGGGACGAGGGAGGGGGAGGTGGTGATGGAAATTCATGAGAAGCTTCATGGGAGCGTACGGGATGGCGAGGAACTTGCTGAGGTTGTTGACGGTGAGAGTGATGTTCCATTGGTCGATGATGTAGGAGGTGGAGATGTCGAGGGAGGAGAGGGAAGAGACAGGGCTGAGCTCGTGCCAGTCATGGCGGTCTGTCATTTTGAGTTAACTCTTATTTCTTTTTTTCCTCGTCCCTGAAAATTTTTGTTGGTTACTTCTGTGAGTAGGGCGGAGAATTTATGTTGTTTAGAAAAAGTTACGTAAATTGTTTAGGAACTAATAGTTTTAGTTCCTAAATAGTTTCAAAAACTTTTTTTTATAAACATAAGAAGGAATGAGCGTGGGACGAGCGAGGAGGAGGTGGTGATCGAAATTCAAGAGGAGCTTCATGCAAGTGTACTGGACCGTAATGAGCTTGCTGGGGTTCTTGACGGAGAGAGCGATATTCAGTTGACCGGTGACATATGAGGTGGAGATGTTAAGGTATGAGAGGGAAGAGGCGGGGCTGAGCTCGATCGCCAGGCGCATAGAGGTAGGTATTAGCAGGAAGGTAACCGTGGCGGGGCCAAGCATAGCGAATAAGCCGCATAAGATACATAGGAAGATGATTCACTTGTGCGGGTCGAGTCGATTTTTCTTTTTCCCTTGTCCCTACAAATTTTTGTTGGTGAGTTCTGTGAGGAGGGTTAAGAATTTATGATGTTTAGAAAGTATGTAAACTGTTTAGGAACTAACAATTTTAGTTACTTAATAGTTTCCGTAACTTTTTCTTTAAACATAAGCAGGAATGAGCATGGGACGAGGGAGGGGGAGGTGGTGATTGAAATTCAAGAGAAGCTTCATGGGAGTGTACGGGACGGCAACGAGCTTGCAATTTTAGAGGTTCCCATAACTTTTTATGAGGTTCTTGTATGGGACGGTGCGAGCGATGTTCCATTGGCCGGTGATGTAGGCGGTGGAGATGTCAAGGACGAGAGGGAAGACACCGCTGAGCTCGTGCTAGTCGTGGCCGTGTATCATTTTTAGTTAACTCTTTTTACTTTTTTTCCTTGTCCCTGGGAATTTTTGTGGGTTACTTATGTGAGGAGGTCGGAGAATTTATGATGTTTAGAAAAAGTTATATAAACTGTGTAGGAAGTAACAGTTTTAGTTCCTAAACAGTTTCCATAACTTTTTTCTAAACATAAGCAAGAATGAGCATGGGACGAGGGAGGGGGAGGTGGTGATCCAAATTCAAGAGGAGCTTCATGTGAGTGTACTGGACCGCAAAGAGCTTGCTGGGGTTCTTGACGGATAGAGCAATGTTCAATTGACCGGTGATGTATGGGGTGGAGATGTTAAGGTATGAGAGAGAAGAGACGAGGGTGAGCTCGACCTCAGCGGGCATAAAGGTAGGTGTTAGCAGGAAGGTAACCGTGATGGGGCCAAGCATAGCGAATAAGGCGCATAAGATACATAGGAAGATGATCCGCTTGTGCCAGTCGAGTCGGTTTTTCTTTTTTCCTTGTCCTCTACAAATTTTTGTGGGTGAGTTCAATGAGGAGGGCGGAGAATTTATGATGTTTGGAAGGAGTTATGTAAACTGTTTAGGAACTAAGAATTATAGTTCCTAAACACTTTCCATAACTTTTTTTCTAAACATAAGCAGGAATGAGCATGGGACGAGGGAGGGGGAGGCGGTGATGGAAATTCAATAGAAGATTCATGTGAGTGTACGGGATGGCAACGAGCTTGCTGTGGTTCTTGACGGTGAGAGCGATGTTCCATTGGCCGTTGATGTAGGAGGTGGAGATGTCGAGGGACAAGAGGGAAGAGACAAGGCTGAGCTCGTGCCAGTCGTGGTGGTCTATCATTTTGAGTTAACTTGTTTCTTTTTTTCCTTGTTCCTGGAAATTTTTATGGGTTAGTTCTGTGAGGAGGGCAGAGAATTTATGATATTTAGAAAAAGTTATGTAAACTGTTTAGGAAGTAAGAATTTTAGTTCCTAAACAGTTTCCATAACTTTTTTCTAAACAAAAGCAGGAATGAGCGTGGGACGAGGGAGGGGGAGGTGGTGATCCAAATTCAAAAGGAGCTTCATGCGAGTGTACTGGACCACATTGAGCTTGCTGCTGTTCTTGACGGAGAGAGCGATGTTCAATTGAACGATGATGTATGGGGTGGAGATGTTAAGGTATGAGACAGAAGAGACGAGGGTAAGCTCGACCTCGGGCGGCATAAAGGTAGGTATTAGCAGGAAGGTAACCGTGACGGGGCCAAGCATAGCAAATAAGGCACATAAGATACATAGGAAGATGATATGCTTGTGCCGGTCGAGTCGGTTTTTCTTTTTTCCTTGTCCCTACAAATTTTTGTGGGTGAGTTATGTGAGGAGGGCGGAGAATTTATATGTTTGGAAGGAGTTATGTACACTTGTCTAGGAACGAAGAATTTTAGGTCCTAAACAGTTTCCATAACTTTTTCTAAACATAAGCAGGAATGAGCGTGGGATGAGGGAGGGGAAGGCGGTGATTGAAATTCAAGAGAAGCTTCATGCGAGTGTACGGGATGGCAACGAGCTTGCTGAGGTTCTTGACGGTGAGAGCGATGTTCCATTGGCCAGTGATGTAGAAGGTGGAGATGTCGAGGGACAAGAGGGAAAAGACGGGGCGAGCTCGTGCCGATCATGGCCGTTTAATTTTCAGTTAACTCTTTTTCTTTGTTTCCTTGTCCCTAGAAATTTTTATGGGTTAGTTACGTGAGGAGGGCAGAGAATTTTTATGTTTAGAAAAGGTTATGTAAACTGTTTAGGAAGTAACAGTTTTAGTTCCTAAACAGTTTCCATAACTTTTTTCTAAACATAAGTAGGAATGAGCGTGGGACGAGGGAGGGGAGGTGGTGATCGAAATTCAAGAGGAGCTTCATGCGAGTGTACTGGACCACAATTAGTTTGCTGGGGTTCTTGACGGAAAGAGCGATGTTCAATTGACCGGTGGCATATGAGGTGGACATGTTAAGGTATGAAAGGGAAGAGACGGGGCTGAGCTCGACCTCCGGGGGCACAAAGGTAGCTATTAGTAGGAAGGTAACCTTGGCGGGGCCAAGCATAACGAATAAGGCCCATAAAATACATAGGAAGATGATCCGCTTGTGCCGGTCAAGTTGGTTTTTCTTTTTTCCTTTGTCCCTCCAAATTTTTGTTGGTGAGTTCTGTGAGGAGGGTGAAGAATTTATGATGTTTACAAAGTATGTAAATTGTTTAGGAACTAACAATTTTAGTTCCTAAATAGTTTCCATAACTTTTTCTCTAAACATAAGCAGGAATGAGCGTGAGAAGAGGGAGGGGAAGGCAGTGATGGAAATTCAAGAGAAGCTTCATGGGAGTGTACGGGACGGCAACGAGCTTGCTGAGCTTCTTGATGGTTAGAGCGATGTTCCATTGGCCGGTGATGTACACGGTGGAGATGTCGAGGGACGAAAAGGAAGAGACAGCGCTAAGCTTGTGCTAGTCGTGGCGGTCTGTCATTTTGGGTTAACTCTTTTTTTTTTACTTGTCCCTAGGAATTTTCGTGGGTTAGTTCCGTGAGGAAGGCGGAGAGTTTATGATGTTTAGAAAAAGTTATGTAAACCTGTTTAGGAACTAACAATTTTAGTTCCTAAACTGTTTCCATAACTTTTTTCTAAACATAAGCAGGAATGAGCGTGGGACGAGGGAGGGGGAGGTGGTGATCCAAATTCAAGAGGAGCTTCATGCAAGTGTACTGGACCACAATGAGCTTGCTGCGGTTCTTGACGGAGAGAGCGATGTTCAATTGACCGGTGATGTATGGGGTGGAGATGTTAAGGTATGAGAGAGAAGAGACGAGAATGAGCTCAACCTCGGGGGGCATAAAGGTAGGTATTACCAGGAAGGTAACCGTGACGGGGCCAAGCATAGCGAATAAGGCACATAAGATACATAGGAAGGTGATCTGCATGTGCCGGTCGAGTCGGTTTTTCTTTTTTCCTTGTCCCTACAAATTTTTGTGGGTGAGTTCTGTGAGGAGGGCGGAGAATTTATGATGTTTGGTAGGAGTTATGTCAACTGTCTAGGAACTAAGAATTTTAGGTCCTAAACAATTTCCATTACTTTTTTTCTAAACGTAAGCAGGAATGAGCGTGGGACGAGGGAGGGGGAGGTGGTGATGGAAATTCAAGAGAAGCTTCATGCGAGTGTACGGGATGGCAACGAGCTTGCTAAGGTTCTTGACGGTGAGAGCGATGTTCCATTGGCCAGTGATGTAGGAGGTGGAGATGTCGAGGGACAAGAGGGAAAAGACAGGGCCCAGCTCATGCCAGTCGTGGCCGTCTGTAATTTTCAATTAACTCTTTTTCTTTGTTTCCTTGTCCCTGGAAATTTTTATGGGTTAGTTCTGTGACCGAGGGCGAAGAATTTTTTATGTTGAGAAAAAGTTATGTAAACTGTTTAGGAAGTAACAGTTTAAGCTCCTAAACAGTTTCCATAACTTTTTCTAAACATAAGCAGGAATGAGCGTGGGACGAGGGAGGGGGAGGTGGTGATCGAAATTCAAGAGGAGTTTCATGCGAGTGTACTAGACCGCAATGAGTTTGCTAGGGTTCTTGACGGAGAGAGCGATGTTCAATTGACCGGTGGCATATGAGGTCGACATGTTAAGGTATGAAAGGGAAGAGACGAGGCTGAGCTCGACCTCTGGGGGCACAAAGGTTGCTATTAGCAGGAAGGTAACCTTGGCAAGGCCAAGCATAACGAATAAGGCCCATAAAATACATAGGAAGATGATCCACTTGTGCCGGTCAAGTTGCTTTTTCTTTTTTACTTTGTCCCTTCAAATTTTTGTTGGTGAGTTCTGTGAGGAGGGCGGAGAATTTATGACGTTTACAAAGTATGTAAATTGTTTAGGAACTAACAATTTTAGTTCCTAAATAGTTTCCATAACTTTTTCTCTGAACATAAGCAGGAATGAGCATGAGAAGAGGGAGGGGAAGGCAATGATGGAAATTCAAGAGAAGCTTCATGGGAGTGTACGGGACGGCAACAAGCTTGCTGAAGTTCTTGACAGTCAGAGCGATGTTCCATTGGCCGGTGATGTACGCGGTGGAGATGTCGATGGACGAGAAGGAAGAGACAGCACTAAGCTCATGCTAGTCGTGGCGGTCTGTCATTTTGAGTTAACTCTTTTTTTTTTCCTTGTCCCTGGGAATTTTTGTGGGTTAGTTCTGTGAGGAAGGCGGAGAGTTTATGATGTTTAGAAAAAGTTATGTAAACTGTTTAGGAACTAACAATTTTGTTCCTAAACAGTTTCCATAACTTTTTCTAAACATAAGCGAGAATGAGCGTGGGACGAGGGAGGGGAGGTGGTAATCCAAATTCAAGAGGAGCTTCATGCGAGTGTACTGGACCGCAATGAGCTTGCTGGGGTTCTTGATGGAGAGAGCGATGTTCAAATGACCGGTGACGTATAGGGTGGAGATGTTAAGTTATGAGAGGGAACAGACAAGGCTGAGCTCGACCTCCGTGGGCATAAAGGTAGGTATTAGCAGGAAGGTAACTGTGACAACGCCAAGCATAGCGAATAAGGCGCATAAGATACGTAGGAAGATGATCTGCTTGTGCCGGTCGAGCCGGTTTTTCTTTTTTACTTGTCCCCTATAAATTTTTGTGGGTGAGTTCTGCGAGGAGGGCGGAGAATTTATGATGTTTGAAAAGAGTTACGTAAACTATTTAGGAACTAACAATTTTAGTTCCTAAACAGTTTCCATAACTTTTTTTCTAAATATAAGCTAGAATGAGCGTGGGACAAGGGAGGGGGAGGCGGTATTGGAAATTCAAGAGAAGCTTCATGGGAGTGTACGGGATGGCAACGAGCTTGCTGAGCTTCTTAACGGTGAGAGCGATGGTCCATTGGCCGGTGATGTAGGAGGTCGAGATGTCGAGTGACGAAAGGGAAGAGATAAGGCTGAGCACGTGCCTGTCGTGGCGGTCTATAATTTTGAGTTAACTCTTTTTTCTTTGTCTCCTTGTCCCTGGAAATTTTTGTGGGTTAGTTCTGTGAGGAGGGCGGAGAATTTATGATATTTAGAAAAAGTTATGTAAACTGTTTAGGAACTAACAGTGTTAGTTCCTAAACAGTTTCCATAACTTTTTTCTAAACATAAGAAGGAATGAGCATGGCACGAGGAAGGGCGAGCTAGTAATCGAAATTCAAGAGGAGCTTCATGCGATTGTACTGGACCCCAATGAGCTTGCTAGGGTTCTTGATGGAGAGAGCGATGTTCAATTGACCACTGACGTATGGGGTGGAGATGTTAAGGTATGAGAGGGAAGTGACGAGGGTGAGCTCAACCTCCGGGGGCATAAAGGTAGGTATTAGAAGGAAGGTAACCATGACGGGGCCAAGCATAGCGAATAAGGCACATAAGATACATAGGAAGATGATCCGCTTGTGCGGGTTGAGTCGGTTTTTCTTTTTTCCTTGTCCCTACAAATTTTTGTGGGTGAGTTCTGTGAGGAGGGCGGAGAATTTATGAAGTTTGGAAAGAGTTATGTAAACTGTTTAGGAACGAGCAATTTTATTTCCTAAACAGTTTCCATAACTTTTTTTTAAACATGAGGAATGAGCGTGGGACGAGGGAGGCGGAGGCGGTTATGGAAATTCAAGAAAAGCTTCATGGGAGTGTACGGGACGGCAACGAGTTGCTGAGGTTCTTGACAGTGAGAGGGATGTTCCATTGACCAGTGATGTCGGAGGTGGAGATGTCGAGGGACGAGAGGGAAGAGACTGGGTTGAGCTCGTGCCAGTCGTGGCAGTCTGTAATTTTGAGTTAACTCTTTTTTCTTTGTTTCCTTGTCCCTGGAAATTTATGTTTGTTAGTTCTGTGACGAGGGCGGAGAATTTATGATATTTAGAAAAAGTTAGGTAAACTGTTTAGGAACTAACGGTTTTAGTTCCTAAACAGTTTCCATAACTTTTTTGCAAACATAAGCAGCAATTAGCGTGGGATGAGGGAGGGCGAGGTGGTGATCGAAATTCAAGAGGAGCTTCATGCGAGTGTACTGGACCCTAATGAGCTTGCTAGGGTTCTTGACGGAGAGAGCGCTGTTCAATTGACCGGTGACATATGCAGTGGAGATGTTAAGGTATGAGAGGGAAGAAACGAGGGTGAGCTCGACCTCCGGGGACATAAAGGTTGGTATTAGCAGGAAGGTAACCGTGACGGGGCCAAGCATAGCGAATAAGGCACATAAGACACATAGGAAGATGATCTGCTTGTGCGAGTCGTGTCGGTTTTTCTTTTTTCCTTGTCCCTACAAATTTTTGTGGTGAGTTCTGTGAGGAGGGCGGAGAATTTATGAAGTTTGGAAAGAGTTATGTAAACTGTTTAGGAACGAGCAATTTTAGTTCCTAAACAGTTTCCATAACTTTTTTTTCTCAACATAGCGAGGAATGAGCGTGGGACGAGGGAGCGGGAGGCGGTGATGGAAATTCAAAAGAAGCTTCATGGGAGTGTACGGGACGGCAACACGCTTCCTGAGGTTCTTGACGGTGAGAGCGATGTTCCATTGGCCGGTGATGTGGGAGGTGGTGATGTCGAGGGACGCAAGGGAAGAGACAGGGCTATGCTCGTGCCAGTCGTGGCGGTCTGTAATTTTGAGTTAATTTTTTTTTTCTTTGTTTCCTTGTCCCTGGAAATTTTTGTTTGTTAGTTCTATGACGAGGGCGGAGAATTTATGATATTTAGAAAAAGTTATGTAAACTATTTAGGAACTAACAGTTTTAGTTCCTAAACAGTTTCCATAACTTTTTTCTAAACATAAGAATGAATGAGCGTGGGACGAGGGAGGGCGAGGTGGTGATCGAAATTCAAAAGGAGCTTCATGCGAGTGTACTGGACCCTAATGAGCTTGCTGGGGTTCTTGACGGAGAGAGCGCTATTCAATTGACCGGTGACGTCTGGGGTGGAGATGTTAAGGTATGAGAGGGAAGAGACGAGGGTGAGCTCGACATCCGAGGACACAAAGGTAGGTATTAGCAGGTAGGAAGGTAACCGTGACGGGGCCAAGCATAGCGAATAAGGCGCAGAAGATACATAGGAAGATGATCCGCTTGTGTGGGTCGAGTTGGTTTTTCTTTTTTCCTTGTCTCTACAAATTTTTGTGGGTGAGTTATGTGAGGAGGGCGGAGAATTTATGAAGTTTGGAAAGAGTTATGTAAACTGTTTAGGAACGAGCAATTTTAGTTCCTAAACAGTTTCCATAACTTTTTTTTCTAAACAAAAGCAGGAATGAGCGTGGGACGAGGGAGGGGGAGGCTGTGATGGAAATTCAAGAGAAGCTTCATGGGAGTGTACGGGACGGCAACGAGCTTGCTGAGGTTCTTGACGGTGAGAGCAATGTTGCATTGGCCGGTGATGTCGGAGGTGGAGATGTCGAGGGACGAGAGGGAAGAGACAGGGCTAAGAGGTAGGTCTTAGCAGGAAGGTAACCGTGGCGGGGCCAAGCATACCGAATAAGGCGCATAAGATAAATAGGAAGATGATATGCTTGTGCCGATTGAGTCGGTTTTTCCTTTTTCCTTGCCCCTACAAATTTTTGTGGGTGAGTTACGTGAGGAGGGCGGAGAATTTATGATGCTTGGAAAGAGTTATGTAAACTGTTTAGGAACTAATAATTTAGTTCCTAAACAGTTTCAATAACTTTTTTCTAAACATAGCAGGAATGAGCGTGGGACGAGGGAGGGAGAGGCGGCGATGGAAATTCAAGAGAAGCTTCGTGGCGGTGTAAGTGATGGCAACGAGCTTGCTGAGGTTCTTGACGGTGAGAGCGATGTTCCATTGGCCGGTGATGTAGGAGGTAGAGATGTCGAGGGACGAGAGGGAAGAGATAGGGCTGAGGTCGTGCCAGTTGTGGCGATCTGTAATTTTTAGTTAACTCTTTTTTCTTTGTTTCCTTGTCCCTGGTAATTTTTGTGGGTTAGTTCTGTAGAATTTACGATCTTTAGAAAAACTTATGTAAACTGTTTAGGAACTAACAGTTTTAGTTCCTAAACAGTTTCCATATCTTTTTCTTTAAACAGAAGTAGGAATGAGCGTGGGACGAGGGAGGGGGAGGTGGTGTTCGAAATTCAAGAGGAGCTTCATGCGAGTGTATGAGACCGCAATGTGCTTGCTAGGGTTCTTGATGTAGAGAGCAATGTTCAATTGACCAGTGACATATAAGGTGGAGATGTTTAGGTATGAGAGGGAAGAGACGGGCCTGAGCTCAACCTCTAGGGGCTTAAAGGTAGGTATTAGCAGGAAGGTAACCGTGGCGGGGCCAAGCATAGCGAATAACGCGCATAACATACATAGGAGGATGATCCGCTTGTGCCGGTCGAGTCGGTTTTTCCTTTTTCTTTGTCCCTACAAATTTTTGTCGGTGAGTTCTGTGAGGAGGGCGGAGAATTTATGAAGTTTGGAAGGAGTTACGTAAACTGTTTAGGAACGAGCAATTTTAGTTCCTAAATAGTTTCCATAACTTTTTTTCTCAACATAAGTAGGAATGAGCGTGGGACGAGGGAGCGGGAGGCGGTGATGGAAATTCAACAGAAGCATCATGGGAGTGTACGGGACGGCAACGAGTTTCCTGAGGTTCTTGACAGTGAGAGCGATGTTCTATTGGCGGTGATGTCGGAGGTGGTGATGTCGAGGGATGAAAGGGAAGAGACAGGGCTGTGCTCGTGCTAGTCGTGGCGATCTGTAATTTTGAGTTAACTCTTTTTTCTTTGTTTCCTTGTCCCTGGAAATTTTTGTTTGTTAGTTCTATGACGAGGGCGGAGAATTTATGATATTTAGAAAAAGTTATGTAAACTGTTTAGGAACTAATAGTTTTAGTTCCTAAACAGTTTCCATAACTTTTTTCTAAACATAAGAAGGAATGAGCGTGGGACGAGGGAGGGCGAGGTGGTGGTCGAAATTCAAAAGGAGCTTCATGCGAGTGTATTGGACCCCAATGAGCTTGCTAGGGTTCTTGACGGAGAGAGCGCTATTCAATTGACCGGTGACGTATGGGGTGGAGATGTTAAGGTATGAGAGGGAAGAGACGAGGGTGAGCTCGACGTCCGGGGACAAAAAGGTAGGTATTAGTAGGAAGGTAACCGTGACGGTGCCAAGCATAGCGAATAAGGCGCATAAGATACATAGGAAGATGCTCCGCTTGTGCGGGTCGAGTCGGTTTTTCTTTTTTCCTTGTCCCTAATAATTTTTGTCGGTGAGTTCTGTGAGGAGGGCGAAGAATTCATGAAGTTTGGAAAGAGTTATGTAAACTGTTTAGGAACGAGCAATTTTAGTTCCTAAATAGTTTCCATAACTTTTTTCCTAAACGAAAGCTAGAATGAGCGTGGGACGAGGGAGGGGGAGGCGGTGATGGAAATTCAAGAGAAGCTTCATGGGAAGGTACGGGACGGCAATGGGCTTGCTAAGATTCTTGACAGTGAGAGCGATGTTGCATTGGCCGGTGATGTCGGAGGTGGAGATGTCGAGGGACGAGAGGGAAGAGACAAGGCTGAGTTCGTGCCAGTCATGGCGGTCTGTAATTTTGAGTTAACTCTTTTTTCTTTGTTTCCTTGTCCCTGGAAATTTTTGTTTGTTGGTTCTGTGACGAGGGCGGAGAATTTATGATATTTAGAAAAAGTCATTTAAACTGTTTAGGAACTAATAGTTTTAGTTCCTAAACAGTTTCCATAACTTTCTTCTAAACATATTCAGGAATGAGCGTGGGACAAGGGAGGGGGAGGTGGTGATCGAAATTCAAGAGGAGCTTCATGCCAGTGTATTGGACCGCAATGAGCTTGCTAGTGTTCTTGATGGAAAGAGCAATGTTCAATTGACCGGTGACGTATGAGGTGGAGATGTTTAGGTATGAGAGGGAAGAGACGGGCTGAGCTCGACCTCTAGGGGCTTAGAGGTAGGTATTAGCAGGAAGGTGACCGTGGCGGGGACAAGCATACCGAATAAGGCGCATAAGATAAATAGGAAGATGATCCGCTTGTGCCGATCGAGTCGGTTTTTCCTTTTTCCTTGCCCCTACAAATTTTTGTGGGTGAGTTCTGTGAGGAGGGCGGAGAATTTATGATGTTTGGAAAGAATTATGTAAATTGTTTAGGAACTAACAATTTTAGTTCTTAAACAGTTTCCATAACTTTTTTTCTAAACATAAGCAGGAATGAGCGTGGGACGAGGGAGGGAGAGGCGGTGATGGAAATTCAAGAGAAGCTTCGTGGGAGTGTACGGGATGGCAACGAGCTTGCTGAGGTTCTTGACGGTGAGAGCGATGTTCCATTGGCCGGTGATGTAGGAGGTAGAGATGTCGAGGGACGAGAGGGAAGAGATAGGGCTGAGGTCGTGCCAGTTGTGGCGGTCTATAATTTTCAGTTAACTTTTTTTTCTTTGTTTCCTTGTCCCTAGTAATTTTTGTTGGTTAGTTCTGTGACGAGGGCGTAGAATTTATGATCTTTAGAAAAAGTTATGTAAACTGTTTAGGAACTAACAGTTTTAGTTCCTAAACAGTTTCCATATCTTTTTTTTAAACATAAGTAGGAATGAGCGTGGGACGAGGGAGGGGGAGGTGGTGATCGAAATTCAAGAGGAGCTTCATGCGAGTGTATCTTTGGACCGCAATGAACTTGCTAGGGTTCTTGATGCAGAGAGCAATGTTCAATTGACCGGTGACGTATGAGGTGGAGATGTTTAGGTATGAGAGGGAAGAGACGGGCCAGAGCTCGACCTCTAGGGGCTTAAAGGTAGGTTTTAGCAGGAAGGTAACCGTGGCGAGGCCAAGCATAGCAAATAACGCGCATAACATACATAGGAGGATGATCCGCTTGTGCCGATCGAGTCGGTTTTTCCTTTTTCCTTGTCCCTACAAATTTTTGTCGGTGAGTTCTGTGAGGAGGGCGGAGAATTTATGAAGTTTGGAAGGAGTTACGTAAATTGTTTAGGAACGAGCAATTTTAGTTCCTAAATAGTTTCCATAACTTTTTCTCAACATAAGCAGGAATGAGCGTGGGATGAGGGAGCGGGAGGCGGTGATGGAAATTCAATAGAAGCTTCATGGGAGTGTACGGGACGGCGACGAGCTTGCTGAGGTTCTTGACGGTGAGAGCGATGTTCCATTGGCCGGTGATGTAGGAGGTGGAGATGTCGAGGGACGAGAGGGAAGAGGCAGGGATGAGCTCGTGCCAGTCGTGGCGGTCTGTAATTTTCAGTTAACTCCTTTTTCTTTGTTTCCTTGTGCTTGGAAATTTTTGTGGGCTAGTTCGTGAGGAGGGAGGAGAATTTATGATATTTAGAAAAAGTTATGTAAACTGTTTAGGAACTAAGAGTTTTAGTTCCTAAACAATTTCCATAACTTTTTTCTAAACATAAGCTGGAATGAGCGTGGGACGAGGGAGGGGAAGGTGTTGATCGAAATTCAAGAGGAGCTTCATGCGAGTGTATTGGACCGCAATGAGCTTGTCGGGTTCTTGACAGAGAGAGCGATGTTCAATTGACCGGTGGCATATGAGGTGGAGATGTTAAGGTATGAGAAGGAAGAGACGGGGCTGAGCTCGACCTTTGGGCGCACAGAGGTAGGTATTAGCAGGAAGGTAACCTTGGCGGGGCCAAGCATAGCGAATAAGGCACCTAAGATACATGGGAAGATGATCCCCTTGTGCTAGTCGAGTCGGTTTTTCTTTTTTCCCCTGTCCCTACAAATTTTTGTGGGTGAGTTCTGTGAGGAGGGCGGAGAATTTATGATGTTTAGAAAAAGTTATGTAAACTGTTTAGTAACTAACAGTTTTAGTTCCTAAACAGTTTCCATAACTTTTTCTCTAAACATAAGCAGGAATGAGCGTGGGACGAGGGAGGGGGAGGTGGTGATGTCAATTCAAGAGAAGCTTCATGGGAGTGTACGGGACGGCAACGAGCTTGCTGAGGTTCTTGACGGTGAGAGCGATGTTCCATTGGCTGGTGATGTAGGAGGTGGAGATGTCGAGGGACAAGAGGGAAGAGACAGGGCTGAGCTCGTGCCAGTCATGGCGGTCTATCATTTTAAGTTAACTATTTTTTCTTTTTTTTCCTTGTTCCTTGGAAATTTTTGTGGGTTAGTTACGTGAGGAGGGCGGAGAATTTATTATGTTTAGAAAAAGTTATGTAAACTGTTTAGGAAGTAACAGTTTTAGTTCCTAAACAGTTTTCTTAACTTTTTTCTAAACGTAAGCAGCAATGAGCGTGGGACGAGGGAGGGGGAGGTGGTGATCGAAATTCAAGAGGAGGTTCATGCGAGTGTACTGGACCGCAATGAGCTTGCTGGGTTTCTTGACGGAGAGAGCGATGTTCAATTGACCGATGACGTATGAGGTGGAGATGTTAAGGTATGAGAGGGAAGAGACAAGGGTGAGCTCGACCTTCAGGGGCAGAAATGTAGGTATTAGCAGGAAGGTGACCGTGGCGGGGCCAAGCATAGTGAATAACGCGCATAAGTTACATAGGAAGATGTTCCGCTTGTGTTGGTTGAGTCGGTTTTTCTATTTTCCTTGTCCCTAGAAATTTTTGTGGGAGAGTTCTGTGAAGAGGGCGGAGAATTTATGATGTTTGGAAAATGTTATGTAAACTGTTTAAGAACTAATAAATTTAGTTCCTAGACAATTTCCATAACTTTTTTTATAAACATAACCAAGAATGAGCATGGGACGAGGGAGGGGGAGGTGGTGATGGAAATTCAAGAGAAGCTTCATGGGAGTGTACGGGACGGCAACGAGCTTGCTGAGGTTCTTGACGGTCAGAGCGATCTTCCATTGGCCGGTGATGTAGTAGGTGGAGATGTCGAGGGACGAGAGGGAAGAGACAGGGCTAAGCTCGTGCCAGTCGTGGTGGTCTGTCATTTTGAGTTAACTCTTTTTTCTTTTTTTTCCTTGTCCCTGAAAAGTTTTGTGGGTTAGTTATTTATATATTCGAATTTAATTATATCATATAATATATATTCAACATATAAATTTAAATATATATTTATATTTATTACATATTTTAGGTGTTTTAGTATTTTAGGTATATTAGTATAGTTTACTATTTAATAAAATTATAGTAGAGAATGATGGCAAGGGAAAAAGGAAACTAATTAAAAAAAGAGAGGAAAATAAAATAAAATAAAAAAGCAAGTAAAAGTAAAATACACAAGAGTGTCTCAAGAGATTTTTAGCATCTCTATTTGTGAAAAATAAAATTATTCATTTATATTAACATATTACTTATACCAATGTACATGATATGATATGAATATGTTCGATTTTATTATTGTAATAACCAAATAATGGATCAAATATAACAAAATTCCTATATTTTATATCTTATCATATCTAGTCCTATCCTTATTGGAAATTTAGACGATCAAACGTAGCTTAAGAGAAGGTACATGGCATATAAGAGCCAATAGACTCGAAAATATTGAGATTGTCATAGCTAATTAAAGCAATTCACTGAATCAAAAAAGGAAGAAAGGATGGCTCACGGCACTCTCTCTCCTCAAAAGCAAAAAAAAAAGGAAGAAACGATCATACTTGAGTTTGATTACAAGTCTTTAGTTCACGTAATTAATAGCTCATGTCAGTGTAATTAGGAATCACATGCTCTTTTCATGGAAGCTCGTAGAGTCATGGGCCCATTCAAGTTTGTCTCCTGAGCCCATAGCACAAGAGTCTCCAATGGTATGGAGGACTGGACTTGTAAGGTATAATATCGACTAAAAACTTTACCTTTTAATTGGGTGGTCCATCCCCTCAACTCCTTTGGAATTTTTTTTTTTTTTCATGCCTCGATTGTAGGCCTTGGTGGTTGAAGTACTTTGGGATTTAATAAAATTTTGTTTGAACAAAAAAAATAAAAAAAAACAATTGACCATTCACTCAATCCTGTTGAGATTGTTATATTGTCAAATTTATAGTAAGGTGTAATTATAATTAATAGTTGTGACTCTCAACGTCATGCGATTGGATGAAATATCAAGGTATTTTCGGCATAAATCAACCCCCGCTAGAAAAAGAAACTTTCTTATTGAATTAATGCCTGTTCGTTTGCTGAAAATTCGAAGGAGAGAAGAGAAAGAACAGAGAGGACTTCATTTTGGTTGCTCTGTCGAGGTTTTGCCCTTTTGGGTCGGCGTATTCAACCGCAGAAATGGCATCCTAGGCGGCTCAAATCCACAGCCTGGGTCTAGCTCAAACTGGGTCGTCTTCAAGAACCCCCAAGAGAGCGAATCGCCGATCAAGTACCTTGTTTTTCGGGGAGCCTCTGGATTCAAGAAAGCTCTCCTTCTCGAAGCTCAGCACCGAAGGCTCGAATAGGAGGAGGAGGAGGAGCAGTGTGGGGTCGGTGAGAGTGGTGAGTGAGAAAGTGGTGGGCATCGATTTGGGGACGACGAACTCGGCGGTGGCGGCGATGGAGGGAGGGAAGCCCGCCATTGTGACCAACGCCGAAGGGCAGAGGACCACATCTTCTGTGGTCGCGTACACGAACAGCGGTGATCGGCTCATTGGGCAGATAGCGAAGTGGCAGGCCAGATCATCTCTATCCTCTCCCCTCTTATAAATTCGAAGAAGAAGAAAGTCCTTTCAACTTTTATGTATTAGAAATTGTAAATTTTCTAAGAAATTACATTTTTATTAAATGATATGTGTTTAGTTTCACCACTAGTTAAAATTTATTTACAAACAAAAATTATACTAACTAACAGAAATATAATCAATTAACACCAATTGATGATTATTGTAATGTGACTAATATATATTGCAAGTTTATAATTCCGCACACACGCATGTGTGTCCGCACATATACATATACATATGTGTAAGAGGCACTGCAGCCTCAGTAGCTTTGTGTGAGTGAGTTATCCCTTTATGAGCGAGAGGGAAGATAGAAATAGTTGAGTACGTGTTTGTATCAGCTAGTTTGAATGTGAGTATTTTGTATGTGTTGAGTGGGAAAGTATATTGTAATAGTTGTGTGAGTGTTTATTTTGATTGTTATACTTTTACGTAATTTAGTATAACGAGTGTATATGACAATTCTCTTGTGCTACTACCACAACGCTTTCGCATACCTTACAAGAGGTATTAGAGCAAGTGTCACATACCCTTGAAACCTACAAGAAGGAACAACAAAAGGAGTCTTTCGGCCCAGTGCGTCACAACTGTCGTGGCTAACTAGTGAAGGGAGCAATTCTCTCCTTCCTCCCCCCCTCTCTCTAAAAATTTTCTGAAATTGTGAGCCCTTCAAATTGCATGCACCCCTTGATGAGCTTGAAGGAGATTATCTTCTTTTTACATTGTATGCACCCCTTGACGGTCACGTCTTCACGCGTCATAGAAACCAAAGTCAATATATCCAATAAAATCTTGTCAATCTTTCCTTAAAGAAAACTGAATGTATATCTTGCGGAAGTTTCTCTCACAGTCACTTTTGTATGGTCGACACTAACAGATGAAGTGATTAGAATCATAAGATAATCATCACGTGATGATCGTTTTTTTGAGTTTTGATTGGGTTGTCTCGCATCGTTTTGGAGCTATAACCGGGAAGTCCGGGGCTCCTTCTGAAACCCCCCTTTTCTTTTCCCACACGCCTCCGCTAGATTCTCTCTCTCCCGCCCAAATCTATTAGATCTCATGTCACCACAATGTGAAAGGTGTTTTGCTTGATGCTCGTCAATGATAAGTCTTTATAATTATTAATAGCAATCAAAATTCAACTTTGTTTTTTATCATCAAATCCATTTATCTTTAAAAATATTTGGAAACTGTTCATATATAAAATATAAGTTATTTATTTTGATCCATTACCAAATATTAATTTATTCCTTTGTTTTGTACTTGTCATATTATAGTCAATCGAATATGTTGAATTCTTGTCGATATATCGATTTTGTATAATGAGCAAACACATCATCATGGGCATCTTATGAAGGCCGTGCCACTCGACATGAGAGAAGATCCGATCTACGCAAATCGTTTTAAGTGTCTTTGTCAATTGCTTAATAGATGATCTCAACATAACTATTGATAACCTCCCTAAAATTGCAATGTAAAATCTGTTAATATCTACGTTCAATCTGCCCTCATCTTTTTGTTGAACAATTTAAATTTTTGAAGCTTTCAACTAGTGCTAAGTTTTGTTGTTTTTAACCATGCCTCCGTGTCCATTTAAGAGTTAACCTTGTGAGTAGTTACGAAAGTGCATGTAAACAGAGTTTGGTGTCCATCCCATATTCTTCTCTCTCGCCTGGACAAAGATGGCAGCCTCTGTAGCTTCTGGTACAAGCATTGAAGCGGAAATAGTATGCATGAGCGTCAAGGGCCAGGTATGACTTATTCTGTACCCTCTTCTTTCCTAGGGTCTTTTTCTTTTTGGGCTTGTGTATCTTTAATCTATGCACATGGCTGTGATGGGGTGATGATGTTGCTTTAATTTCTTAGTGGGTTAGCTCGATTTCATCAAAGGTTTTACTTTTTGGACACTTGTGTGTCTTGTATGTGTCTAGGTCTATTTGTTGTTCTGCTTCTAGAGGTTAGGTAAGCTAAAGATCCGATTTTTATTACAAGTGATGGTGGAGTTTGAGTTCGTGCTCTTTTTAGCCAAGACTCATGAGCAGATCATACAATTGTTTTGTGTGGCTAGAGTTGTTTAAACACAAAATTTACGAGTAAAAGAGGATGAAGGCATAGAGTTCACAAGGTTTCCATCAATGTGGCATCCTTTTGCAAAAGCTCAGAGTACCCTAGAATGGAGAAGAAAGAGTTCAAATTAGAGACTTGTGTTTTAAAACATTTCGTGAGACGCCATATTGGCCATTTGTCCTGCTGCGTTGATGCCGATCAGATCGCACATTGTGAATCCGATGTTTCATGCAGACCGTCGACTCCTTTTTGTTTCTTCCTTTAACTCGCGTAGGTCAATGTCGAAAGTGTAGGAGTCACAGTAATTCATGCACTTATTTTTCGATCTAGTCTCTAGTACCAAAGCGATAGATGCAAGAAGGAGGATATTGTATCAAAGCTTTCAAAGTAGAATCAACAAGTGAGGGAAATTAAGAACGGTGATAGTGAAGATGTATTGATTAGAGCAATTTTGAATGGGAAGATTACATCCATTCTTCACATAAGCCACATGTGAATTTATTCACTCCGATGTGTTGTCTGTTTCAATGCTGAGCATCTTATTCAACTTGTAGGACAATCGTGCGCTTTACTTCAAAATGAACAGTTGAGTGAGGCTATCTCAGATGTTCGACATCTAATGGGAAATGCAACTACCAGATGTGCAAACCATGCGGTTCCTCTACGAAGGCAATCGCATTACCAGCAATCAAACCCCTCAAAAAGTAAGTATCGATCACATGGGATCAACTTCTACATAACTTATTAGTAGCATCACTTCAAATTCATTATATATTTCGTTGTAACCTGCAGTTGGGATTGGAGGACCATGACGAAATATGCGCTTTTGTCCACTAGTTGGGAGGTGGAAGACAGTAGCAAGAACAAGTCACATGGTGAAAGGACATTTCTTCTCTGCTTTTATGAGACATCCAATGAAATAAAAACCATCTAAGAAGTACGGAGGGATTTTTAATATTTTGAATTACATTATGAATATGAATCCTTGGACTTGCTCTCTTTTACCTTGATTCTCCATCCTCTATCACGAAACAATACGCCCGCATGCATGTACTCTCTTCATCAAAAAACATAGCATGGGCCGCCAAGGTACCAATAGAACACCAGACTATTAACTGCTAAAAAGCCATCCATCGCGATATAGCAATGAAGCAGAATGCCAATCATAGTCCTTCAAGGGCACTCAGATGGGCTCCCAGGAAGTGACACAAGTAAACTTTCCCCGAGCAGCTCCTCACCAATCCTAGTCAAACCATGTAAACATTCCCAAGTATATGTCATCACTAGATGAAATGGCTTAACCATTTTGTAGTGTCCCAATACTGAGGCAATGTCCAAGCGCACCTACAAGTAGAGTATATATCTGATCAATAACCTAAATATTGGACAATGCTTTTATGTCACAACTAATCCTTATGATCAATGAAAACATGCAAGTCAGAACTACTCACGACTTCACAAAAATTCTAAAACACGTACTCAAGTAAGGCCTTCCATGTTCAAAGGTCAAAAGTACTAAGGTAATGGCAGATAGCACCAATTCTTTTGCGTCATAAGATTTGGTTTGAGCAATGCTGCCAGCTTTTGAATAATAAGTATCTAGAAGAGAAGGATAGATTGTTGTCACCCTATCAAACAACAATGGTTGGTGGCATATCAATTCCTTGAATCATTGAAGGGAAAATTTGAGATTGAAAAATCAGATGTATAAAGAATACTGCTACCTGGACATCTAAAAGTATGGGTGACCAGTTCTAGGATGTGTCAATTCCATGGCAAGAACCTAGTACCGACCTTGGAGATCTTAGTTACAATTGATCTGCAACTGGCCTGGACTTGAGCAATAAAAAAAACATAAAATATCTATAATTCGATTTCCACAAAAGCTCTTCCCCAGAATTGGGCAATTCATTTCCGCGGTTGGAATCGGAAACCGAATCAATTATACTTGGCTGGTTTCCAGCCGGTTTCCAGTAAAACTCAAGAATCGTTTTTATTTTATTTTATTTTATTTTATTTATTTTTTGGTAGTGAAAATCAGGTCTTAAATATCACTGATGATCTTTTATAGCTGTCGTCAAGTAAACTCTTGTGAGCTTAGTGGTATTACGCACAAATCTCATACTTGAGCCCACGGCTTCTAATCCCTCTCGGTTGTAACTTGCTATTATATATATAAGGTGAAAGACCGATTCTGAATTGGTTCGACCCTAGAACCACCTTGGTTGGTCATTTTTAAGGTTCGATATGTAGTTTTATTATAAAAACTGGGAGCCAAAATAGATAAAGGCCGACTCTACGGTTTCATTATCGAGAAGTGAACTGATTTTTTGGGAACTAACCTGGAACAGGACTTGTTGGATGGAGAGTTTGGATTAGCGGTGCACAGCAAGTCATGTTCAAGCCAAAAACTGGCTAGAGCCATTGTGATCCATGAATATTAGATGACAAACAATAAAATGTAGTGAACAACCAGCCAGAATTGAAGTCGTAGAGCAATATGTAACTCTTTTATGTGTCCATAAACCACCTACAACTAAGCAATTATCAGGAGTATCAAATAATAGATTTAGGGCTCGTATTCTCTTATCTCAACACCTTTCCCTAATATTAAAAGATTATTATGAGCGTCAAATGTTGAGCAACTTAATAATTTTAAATGAGTACTGGGATTTAAGGTCTTCTTATCCAGTGGATATACATCCTCTGCACCTTGCTTTATTTTAAATTTGATTAACCATGAAAGTTTTTCTATTATTGTTACAATTAACCATCGAAGTTACTTGAAATGTAATAATAAAACAGGTAGCGAATTTTGATTTTGGCAATTAAACATGAAGCCGTAGATGATGTGAATGGAAGTAATTTAGATAGATCACTTTCTTTATTAAACTCTAAACTACTTCACTGAAGGAAGAAATAAATCTAGAGAAGTATAAAAGAAGTTCGTTCGGGAAATGATGAGAATAGATCTTCCACATACCATGTCCATGATACGGAATGATACTTTGTGAGGAAAGATAACCTAATCAATTGCAAAAAAAATGCAGCGCATTCAATTATAGAAGTTTAGAGCTCATCGATTCATGCGGAAAAATTAAATAAGCAACAAACATGGTAATGTCAAATATCATAGGGAATTTAACTGCAAAGTTAAATATGGATTCTCTCATAAATCTATACTTCAATTGATATTGAGTTGTACGCTTCTGCATGTACTTAATTGAAAGATAAAAATCAATAGGACGGCAACGCCTTCGAGACGTCGCAAAGTAATCTTGTGGCGGATATCGTGCTTCCGTGGTGAAGGAATGTGACATCCAGATTTTTCAACCCTGTCTTCTACTGAATAAATCGGGCATTTTATTGACGCGCCTATAGGGCTGTTCTCAGAGCTAATCACTCTTGAAATAACTAGGCTATTTGGAGAAACTAATAAGGATTTTAAGGCAAATAGACTTGAGAATTCGACTAAGAATCTGCTTCTCGACCGTGTCTATCTTTAGAGGCCATTGCGGCACAGTATAAAATCGATTTGAGATCAGAGATAGGCTGGTTCGACGAGATGTGTGGCCAATCGTGGGTGACACCACTAAATTGGAAAATTCTCGTCGACCTAGGACTAAAGCGATTTTCTTATTGTTTTGGTACCCCTGTGTCCATATTTGAATCCTCAAGATTTTCACGACAACCGAGAGTCGCCAATGAGTCGAGTGGGTTCATTGTGGCTCGAAGAAAATCGACCACGAGTCATTTGCACTAAAAATGCCTGAAAGTTACCCGGTAGCCTAGGTCACTCTAAAAACTCGTCGAATGGAAATTAACCGTGAATTCAAGTCCGATTTCAGAAATTGAAGATTCTGTCATGTCACGACCTAATTTAGGAACGTCAACTCAGTTTCAAAAGACTTTTCAGAGATTCCGAGATTTTTACGGAAAATCGATTCGGACGTCGCGGAAAATTGACGGAAATTCGAATGGGCTCGTTTGAAGGAAATTTGGGCTTCCAAGCCGAGCCTTTGAGTGTCAAGGATTTACAGAAAATTGTTCGGGATTTTCTTCATTGAAATTGGATCTCAATTTGGGAAATTGAGTGAAGAAATTAATCCTAAAGTTGGGAAATTCGGAGCTTTGGTTGGTAGTGGCATTTTGGCATCAAAAGTGGGTTATTTATGGAAATAAAATGCAAGAAAGAATTAGGGGACCAAGGGATATGCATGAGGACATTAGAGGGGACAAGGCTTTAATTAGGGAAATATTTATCTTGACCTTAAGCCCTCTCTCCTTCAGCCTCTGCTCTACGCACGCCAGCGTGATCGATTTCTCCTCCTCCACGGTTCCTCTTATATTTTTCTTCCCTACTCCGCTCGAGGTCGAGACCAGCAGCTGCTCTTTCATTTTTTCCTCTACAATCACGCCCATCCCCACCATGTTTCGTCTCGTTGGTCAACAAGAAGCCTTCCTCTCCTCTTTTGTTGACTAAAGCCCCACGTGTAGCCAGCAATCCCCTCTCTTTGCCAGCGTCTCTCACGATTTCCACCGCCCCCAACTTTTGCCCGTTTGTTCTCAAGCTACCAGCGAAGACCGCCTTGCTGCACAGCCTCCACCGAACGTTCATCTTCCCTCTTCGCGCGCCAGCAGCATCATCCACGCGTCCAAGCAGCGACTGAAGCTGCCGCCCCCACGTTCGCGCGTCCTTCAGCTCTCAAGCACTACGATCTCTCTCTTCAGCTCGTGTCTTGTTCGGTCAACGCCAACAACGGTGGCCAAAGCAGCCCAGCTCCACGCCTACGTGATCCACCAAAATCCAGCCCACATGAAGCCAGCAGCAATTTCGGCCCAACAGCTCAGTTTAGCCCAACGAAAATTTAAAGTGCAGCAGCCCATCTTCTCTTCAGCAATTTGAAGTCCATCAAAAGCCCAATGTCGGCCCATTTGAAATCAGCCCTCAATCAGTGAAGTCCAGCAAGCCCATCTTGAAGCCTAGCTCAGTTTAGTTTCAAGCCCAGCATCGTTTGTATTTTAGCGAGGCCCAGCAAGTTTAGCCCATCTTGGGCCCGTGAAGCAAGTCGGCCCAAGTTTGGCCGCCGTTGCGTCGCCGTCGCGGTTTTCGATCTTTGCCTTGTCAAGTGCGTTTTACTCACTAATACTTTCTTAGTTTGCTAATTATGCTTAGGGGTTGTTTAGATTTATTTAATTAGATATTAGGTGGTTAGTTTAGATTAAGTGAGGCCTAGAAAAATTATGCTATTTATCTAGAAGGGTCCGGGAATTTTCCGGGTCCGTATTGGTATTTAATTTAATGATTTTGGCCTTGGTTAGTGTTTTTAGAAATTATATTGAATTAATTAATTAATTTTCGAAATTAATTAATTATTAATTATTTTTCCGGAAATTCAACCGGGATGGCCGGTGACTGGAATTTCGTGCTGATTGTTGTGGTGCAGTCCGTTTATTTATTTGAGCTTTGAATTGTGCTGAATTAAATTAAATGTGAATTTTTAGGATATGTTCCTAAATGGTTGTTTTTGATTATTTGACTGGAAAATGATTGGATATTGTTGGTCAGTATCAATAGTAAAGTGGTGATTAAGTATTGGCATCTAAAAGGGCACGTGGGCTCAGTGGCCCGATCATCACTTGGGCGAACCAGTGCCAAGAGAATGCACGTGAGCCCAACGTTTTGGTATGGCATCTAAAAGGACACGTGGGCTCGGTGATTTGATGCATTACTTTGGCAGACTTGGCGCCTAAGAGAATGCACGTGGGTCCAACGAATGAGTATGGCATCGTAAAATGGGCACGTGGGCTTGGTGACTAATGCATCACTTTGGCGAATTAGTGCCTAAGAGAATGCACGTGGGCCCAACGTTTCGGTATGGCATCTAAAAAGGACACTTGGACTCGGTGATTTGATGCATCACTTTAGCTTTGAGACTTGGCACCTAAGAGAATGCACGTGGGTCCAACGAATGAGTATGGCATCGTAAAATGGGCACGTGGGCTCGGTGACTGATGCATCACTTTGGTGAACGAGTGCCTAAGAAAATGCATGTGGGCCCAAGCATTGTAAAAGGGGAACGTGGACTCGGTGAATTAATGCATCACTTTGGTGAACTAGTACCTAAGAGAATGCACGTGGGCCCGAGCATCGTAAAAAGAGACACGTGGATTCGGTGATTTGATGCATCACTTTGGTGAACTAGTGCCTAAGAGAATGCACGTGTGCTCAACAACTAGATATACATCGTAGGAAATGTATGGTTTGATTGATATGTAATCGACTAGGTTGATTGATCATTGCTTTGATCTGATGTTGTGAATTGATTGATTGAATGGAAATGACCGGTGAGCGGTCTTGTTTATTTGTAATCGACTAGATCGATTGATCGAGATATCGGTCTTTGATGTGATTGCTCGGGTGCCTATTGAACTGTGCTAATATGCAGGTGGAATCTGAGGCCAAGGTAAGTCCTTTGACTCGTGTTGTGCATAGACAACCCTAAGGTGTATTAGTTTACTAATCGGGTCTTAGAGGGTAGAACTTGCTGAGATATTGTCTCATTGGTTATTGAATAACCATTTCAGGTCTCTAGTTGCAGTAGACTTGGATTCTGAAGATATCGAAAGTTCAGTGCAGTCTACTAAAGGCTCCAGTTGGAGTGTGAAGGATGATGAAGAGGATGACAGGGACCCGTAGCTCGTAGAACCCCACTCCTGCTCGTAGACCTTGTTTTTAAACTGACTTATTGTTAATTGAATCTAATAATTCACCTTTTATATAAGAGTGAAGGTTTTTAAGAGCTTGAAATTAGTCCTACTGTTCTATCCCAATGTTTTATTGTCTGGGGAATTTTAATTGCTTCCGCATGCGCATATGAAAATGAAAAGGGTCAGCGATACATAGTCCTGGGATATCGCAATTTATAATCGACCAAATTGAGGGATGGGCGCGTGCCCGAGGGTCGGGGCGTGAGAAGGAAGGTCTAGAATGTGACATCATGCCCCATATTTATTGGTATCAGAGTGAGATTAGTGCATGGAGTGATAAGGTGAAATTTTGGGATAATTAGTTAGGAAAACACCCCATGCTTGTAACTGTTGATTGCTTTCTTAGCTAGTGTTCTTGAGGTATAATCTTTTGTTGGAACTTGCTCTACAAGTTTCCGCTAAAACTCCTATAGCTGCGAAATGAGTGCTCGGGAACCAAAGATTTCAAGAGGAAGGGCTACTCGGGTCGGTCAAAACATTTTCGATCATATATCACTAAACAAAGAAAAACAAATCGTATTCCTAAAAAAAAAAAAAAAAAAAAAAAAGAAATTATCATTGAGTTTTCCGCAAACCCAGTGCGAAGATTCAACAAAGAAAAATGCACCTAAGAGAGGACTTGAACAAGAAGCCAAAACTGGTGGCCCAAAAACATGAGATCAAATAGATATTGTTTTGCGATTTCACACTCCATGATCTTTCTCACTTTGGTTTTTTTGGGCTTTCTCGCTAATTTTACACAATCAGGGTTGCCAAAATCTAATTAGGATAAGTATATTAGAAGTCTTTAAATTTGTTACGAAAGTGCTATTACGTTCAAAAAATTAGAAAGAAATGCAATCAACTTTTAAAACTTTTCAAATTAGTACAATCAAATACTTTCGTTATTTCGACAAAAAAAAAAAAGTACTTTCATTAACTCCATTCAACTTTGTTAATGGAAAATACTAACACGGATTTTTTTATATTATTTTCTCTCTTCTTCATGGTGATTGTGTGGCAAAAACGATGTTGTTTTGATTCAAATTTAATTTTTAATACAAATTTTATTTTAAAAAATAAGCTCACTTTTATGTGGAAAAAGGAAAAACGGGTTTCTCAACTTTTTTTAATTGAGCTAATTTTTAGTTTAATTTATATAAAATTTGGACTAAAAAATTAGATTAGGACCAAAACGGTGGTATTTTGGGCTTATGCTTCTTCAGTCACATCATCAACACATTAAAAAAAAAAAAAAAAAAAAAACCACGTCAGTTTTCCCATTACCAAAAATAGACGGAGTTAATGAGATTACATTGCATCAATTTGACAAGTTTAAAGACTTGATTTCTCTTTTTGTAAGTTTTAAACTTAATTATAAATTTGGAATAATTTTTAGAACTTTTACCATATTTATTTTAATCAAATCTAAAAGCAAGTCAATAAAAACTGGATTAGTTTGGAGCAATTCACATGAAATATGTTATATTTCGTGGAGTCTGAGTCAATTATTGTTCCTAAGAATTCATACATAAATAATCATCATTTCGTTTTCTCTCAACACTGTCCTTGACTTCGCTACATGGAACGTGAAGATGCTAAGTACAGAATTTGCCCCTCCTTTGCTCGCGTTTACAGGTGAAAAAAGAAATGTGCTCTAGGATGGCTTGAGGCCTTGTGGTATGAAATCACTTCTTAGCGAGGTCCAACACAATTACGGAGTGAGATATCTCCTGTCGGTGATTAGCAGTATACCAATTTGAGATTTTTACTCTATTTGTTATAGTTGTATCGGTTTTATGATTTTTTTTTTTGTATTAATCCAATTTAATGAAATGTATTTTTGTTGAATGTACCAATTTGAAGTTTTTGCGTACCCACCTCACAAAGTCGCTTAAATCTAAATCCGAGCTCCCTCCTTTGATTGCATTGCGAGCCGCACTTCTCATCTCCTTGTCTCAAACCTCTTGGGGCAGATCCCTGCTCAATGATTCGGCCAAAACCCGAGCCAACTCCGCTGCCTCCGGTGTCTTCTCCAACCCTGCGCCTACTCCGATTCCCATGCCCTATTCGTCCACTAGCAGTTTAGCTTTCACGAACTGCTCTGCGCCCTTCGGCCACGTCGGCATAACCATCCCGATTCTGTGCCCCTCCAACGTCATGTTCCACCCGCGGTGAGTTAGGAACATGGGGCCCAACCCTTGTTCATGAGACCTCTCCCGGTTTGTGGAAATCCCTTTGGTTGAATGTCCCCTCTCTCTTTTAAAGAACACCGTAGGCGCGCATGGCTGTTGCCACCGCCAGTTTGCCATGACTGGCTGATCCCCCAACCCTAGGATTGTGTCGCAGCCTACTCTGCCTCTGTTCCTACTAATTTGCTTCTATACGTCGCTGCGTTGCAGAGGTGTGTGCGACGTGAGGGAAGAAGAAGACCAATGCACGGGCCGGGCTGGAGGGAACAGAAGATGGGCCAGCCTGCGCGGGGAAAAGAAAGAGAAAAAGGGGTGGGCCGGGTCTAGCCGAGAAAAGAAATAAGGGGCCGGTTCAACCAGGCCCGAATCCGGCTGTGTCTTTTCTAAATTTTTTAATTTTTTTAATTTTATAACTATGACTCTTTTTTTAAATTTTTTTAATTAATCTATTCTTTATCTTTACATTAAATTCTAGTTCTATTAATGCAAATGCTCCAAATGCCTATGTGCTATGCAATTTTAATGATTTGAATTGTTTTAGGATTAAAAATTAATCCCTAAAATTTTTATGCAATTAAACCCTAAAGTGATAGCTAAAACTTATGTGCCAACAAACGATTATTTTTAAAAAATACTTTTCAAATAATTCATTTTCTGCAAAACAAATGAACTATTAATATTGTGTACAATATGATAACTAGTAGCTACACGTGTGATTTGTTTGTTTTGCATTATATATAGAGGTGTCAAAATGGGTCCTAAACTAATATATGACCCATTTAAATCATACATCATCTATGGGTCATTTATATTTTTATGAGACTAGTCAAATGGGTTTAAAATTTGAAAATTTAAGATAAACGGGTCTTAAATGGGTGGGACTTAGAAGCTAGAACCAATTTCCAGTCCAAGCCTTGCACTCTCTCTTTCCCTATTTAACTTTATAAAAATATTTTTATAAAAATTGCAATTATAATTCTTTTTTATAATTCTTTTTTCTTTCCTTTTTTTTTCTTTCTTCTTCCTCCTTAGTCCTTCCTTAGTCGGTGGTTGGCATGGTGACAACCCGTGACCTCGCTAGGTGAGGCTCGAGCTTGCCGCCTGAGATGAGCTTGAGGTCGCCTATGACTGGCGAGGCTTGAGTCTCGCCGATTTAGCAAGACTCGAGCTCACTAGCATCGGGCGAGCTTAAGCTTGCCAATCTAGTGAGGCGGAGGCCTCACCTACAACCTGGTGAGGCTTGAGCAAGGCTTGAGCAAGACTTGAGCCTTGAGCTCGCTTATGGCTAGTTGTTGGTCGTTTGTTAGTGGTCAGCCAAACTGGCGAAGAAAAAGTAAAAAGTAAAAATTCAATTTAAAAAAAAAATAACAATTAGATTTTTAAAAATAAAAATTATTTAAATTTCTATTTTAAAAAAATATATATTAACAAGGAGTCAAGGAAAATTTATCATATTTTTCTTATTAAATGACAAAAATATTTTCTAATTTGTTTTCAAATTTCAAGCAAAAACCAAAAAATATTGTAATTTTCCTAAAATATACTTCTTGGAAAATATTTAAGAAACAAACCTTCTTTTTTTTTTTTTTTTAATAAAAAAAACTGTCTACTAAATTTGTATTGCATGAAAGTGATTTAACAATAACTTTTTAAAAAAAAAAAGAATTCATAAAAAAAATAAGCTTTCTTAGGTTTAGTTAAATGGGTTGGGTTGGGTAGGGACGGGTTGGGTCAAAAATTTTACATTAGGATAAATGAATCATAAACGTGTTAAATAGATCGATTTGGGTTGGACCATTTATAACCAACCCAAACCCAACCTGACTCGACCTGCTTGATAGATTTAGTTATGTACAAAAGCAAGCATGCCACTGAGTTAATTAGTCCTTAAGGAACCATATCCCAAAAGATTTAAATCTCAATTATTCATCTAAAACTTTCGAAATTTCTACATGTGAGTGATATCATCACCCATAAAATTGAGTTAAGGGCATTTCAATAATTACTTTAGGTTAAAGGGAGCAAATAGTCAATTTCTAAGTCTTGAGAGTATTTTCGTTATTTTTGAGCCAACGGTTAATTTCGTTACTATCATGAGATTGGCCTGAGGTGGTCCAAGCCGGCCTTGGCGAGGACATAATACATTATTTCCTATGTTAAAGATAATTATAATATTTCTTTTTGGTTATCTAAATCTGTCGAGATTGTACACATATTACATGTGTATTGTATGTAAATTGCCGTTTGATTGTGCATAATCTTGATTGAGATATTATCTTAAAATGGTTATCTAACAAAACGTATAAATAAGATGGTATATATACATCAAAATATATACAAATTTCATATTTCTTTTTTTATTATTATTTTTTTAACTTGTTACGGATGTTTAACACTTTCTACAAGATATTTTTATGTACTAAAGATAATTATGATATTTCGTATAAATTATTCGTGTCTTTTAAGACTGTATGTGTATTGCACATATATTACCAATTGATTATGCATAATCTCAATTGACATATTATCACAAAATATTTATCTAATAAAGTCTATAAATATATTTTATTCTTCATTAGTGTATACATCGAAATATATACAAATTTCATTTGCCATCCTTCTTCACGTGGACGTCGAGCTTTCTTGTTTCCTTGGTAAAGATCTCATCCATGGGCCTAGCACTTCCACAAGCGTTGGCCGAGCTCTTAGGAGATGGTGATAGCAACACGAGGATCATGAGGGAAAGGGTGAGCACAGACTTGATCCCCACCGTCGAGATCGCGAAGATCGCCTTCTTGATTGAATCGAGTGGAAGGTGAATCGAGTGGAAGGCGAGTTTTTGTAGGAGAAAATTTGGAGAGTTTTTGCCTTTGGATGGTGATGTTGCACGTATATTTAAAGACCAATGTTAGATGAAGAAGAAGCAGTTGGGGAATTCTCCGATGCAATTGATTTCAGTTCAACAAAAAATCGCCTTTCCCCTGATTCGATCAAGAAGGCGATCTCCGCAATGTCGATGGCTAGGATCAAGTCTGCCCTCGCCCTTTCCCTCACAATTCTCGTGTTGCTGTCTTGATGTCCAGAGAGCTTGGCTAGCGCTCGTGGAAGTGCTGAACCCCTTGATGAGATCTTTAGTCAGGAAACGAGAAAGCTCGATGTCCATATGAAGAAGGGTGGCAATGGGGTAGGCGGTGGGGGTGGCGATGGCTGTGGTGGCGTCACTAGTTACACTGGTGGCGTATCATCTATTTGATACGTGAAGGCACTAGTGGGCATAAGCCTAACAATGGGATTCAAAGTTCCTCAACTATCAAACCTCAGTCATCGTCGCTTTCCTCGATCGTTTTTGTTCCTCTTTAATCCTCGGTCTACTGTTTGCTTCAACCCTAGTTTGCATGAAACACAACTGAGGAGATAATGAATCGAGGATTATGGTTCAGGCAATCAAACTAGGGTTGAAGCAAATGGTAGACCGAGGATTAGAGGAACAAAAATGACTGAGGCAAGTGACGATGGGTGAGGTTTGATGGTTGAGGACCTTTGAGTCCCATTACTAGGCTTATGTCCACCGGCACCCACAAGTACTATATAGATGATACCGCCACCTGTGTCACTGGCGCCACCACCACTGCCATCGCCATCGCCACCCCCACCGCCACCCTCCTTCACATGGATGTCTAGCTTTCTCATTTCTTGGCTAAAGGTCTCATCTACGGGTTCAATACTTCCAAGAGTGCTAGCTGAGCTCTCAAGAGATGAAGACAGCAACAGGAGGATCGAGAGAGAAAGGGCGAGCATCGACCTTTTCCCTGCCATCGAAATCACGGAGATCGTCTTCTTGATCGAACCGGGCGGAAGGCGATTTTTCTCATATCGGAGGGTTTTTGTCTTTGGATGGTGTGATGGTGCACGTATATTTAAAGACCAACATTATATGAGGAAGAAGCAGTTGGGAATTCTTCGATGCAATTGACTTTAGTGGGACAAACGTTAAACAAAATTCTCCAATGCATGTATATTTAGCGAGGGTTAGCGATCGAGGTCCAGGCACGTTGGCTACTAAAGGAAGCTGTTCAATCACGATCTCGCTTCCTAGTTCTCGTTCCCTCTCACTCTCTCGATTTCTCTCCCCAGTCCCTGAACCTCCCAAAAATCACCGCTTTTAAGCTCGCCTAGCAAGCATGCATGGCCCCGCCATTGCCAGCTCGTCGTGCCAACTTGCCCCTGGCTGGACATCTTACTCGACGGTCTCTATTGCTCTACCTGTCCTTTGCGTCCTTCCTTTAGCAAGCGTGAGGGGAGAGGGGAAGAAAGGGGAAAGGAAGGAGACTAGGCCGGGGGAAGAAGGAAAATAGAGGAAGTAGGGCCAAGCCTAGGTAAAAAGAAAAGGAGGAAATATGAAAAATTATAAATTATTGATAGCCTTTGATAGCCTTATAGGATGGTGAGTATCTCACAAATGCCTTACGCTTGATGTCCACATCTCAATGCCTAATGATGGTTTCAGGATTCGAAATGATGAAGAAGTTGTTGACAAGAAAACCCAAGGATTTTTTTTTTTTTTTCAAATTAAGACCCCAAAACGCAACCTAACTATTCAACAAAAGCAAGCAAATCAGAACTTAGGAAAGCAATAAAAAGAATCACAATCAGTTGATCCAAGAAAGTAATGAAGAATGAGTAAAAAAGTATAGTATGGTAATGTAACCCGATACGAGTTGGATAAAGAATATGACATGGCTCTATTATCAAGCCCTGAGATAGCAACCCCATGAGCTATAATCAAATTGAATCCAATTATTGTCTAAAAAAGTAATCTACCAAAACTAAACTATAATCAAGTGCTCACTAACATCTCCAAAATACATAAATGTCAATTAAGAGACAGTAAGTTAAATATAATACTAATACATAATTATCCAATCGAGGCCTATTTTCTAAACATTTTCTATGTTTTAATTTTCTGAATTTTTTTAATTTTTTTTATTACTAAAAATTGGGACATTGGGCTGGGCTGTTGAGCCAATCCGAATATGGTCCAACATGTTTTCACAAATCTGGGCCAAAAAATACGATTGGGCTTTCATACAAAGCCCCTTTTAATACTAAACCTTCAAAGCCGATTTTCTTCATTATTTCTTATTTCTTATTTCCCCTTTTTTTTTTTTTTTTTTTTTTTTTTTGGAACCATTCATTTTATTCCTAAACCGAGAACCAAGCTTCACCATTCCTAGAGGTTTGTTTTTTTTATCAAGCCCACAAACTAAAGCTTTCAAATTATCAGCAAAATGGAACTCTCCAAAAGCTGTTCAAGTTCGAAAATTGAACCGAATTCCACTATTGAAACAATCCTAAACATCCGGAATCCACTATTTCTATATTTTTTTTATTCTCCTCCTTATATCTATTATCTATGCTCACTGTCTTCCTCTTAATAGACTGAGAATACAAAAAAACCATAGACAGATCAGAACACCAACAATCAAACTTCCCTTCACCAAAATATCAGCACGTTACTTCACCATCAATCACCTATTGTCTATCACGGGATCTCCATTATCAAGCGTTGCATTCGCCTATCAATATCAACCACCAACAAATGCAATCAACAAAACTCCACTGTACACCGTCGTCATTCACTTTTACTGAACAGCTCCAGTCATTGAACAACTCCTCTAAGATTGTTTTGTTCAAAACTTAAGCAATCAGCAAAACTCGTCTATATCTAAATTCAGGCATATCCTTAACCCTCCCTGTTGCATTTCACATAAAACACAGCATGTACATTTAACAATGTCAAGCAAAGAATCAATGAAAGGAATTCAATGATAGAAGAAATTTGAATGCACTCTATATTGTTCGAAATGATATCAATCACGTATGGCACGATGGAGTCGTTCCCTCCACACGAAAAGTATATAGGGTGCAGATGGTACAGGTTCTTCAAATTATTTTTGTTTTTTGTTATAAATGATGCATAAGATTTAGATATTCATGCAGAGTGTTACTACTTCTGGGTAAGTTAACAGAGGATAAGGAAGAAAATAAGGGGTAAGAATGAGAATGGGAAAATTATCAAAAAGTCTTATCTGTACTACAATTGTGTTAATTCAGTCATTTTTTTTTTTTTTTTTTTGCTAATTTAGGCTTAAATTTTTGCATTTGTGTTAGTTGTTTTTATTACTAGCTGTTCGCATTCATAGCGACAAATCAAGGATATAGTTGAATGACACACCTTGATGGATGAACGTCCTAAAAATAGGCTCGCCTCCACACCGTTTGTCACGGGCAATCACCAAGGAACCATCCAGCGCAGCAGGAATAGCAGAAGCCCAGAAGCCTGAGAGAGGAAAGAAAAAGAAATGTTCAGATTTCGATTTCAACCACGACAACATAAGAAAACTTCACATATACTCAACGACCACTGAATTAAATAAGGCCTCGAGTTGCTACTCAAATCAATAGGCAATAGAAAGTTGCTTGCAGGAAAGATAGGCGCATTTAAATATGTGTAGCTGCATTTTCAAACTCTTGCACCATATTTACAGATCAAGGTCTTATCCTATTGCTACAAGAATAAGCAAAATTTCAAATGACTAAAATAACAATTTTGTCAATGTGAGGGATAAATAACCAAAACTGAAAGGAAGTTGCTAGCCTGAAGAGAGAAAAACTCACTTATGATGCACTAGTTAAGTGCAGTAGCACAATGAAACAGACCTGGAAAAGGTGGCAACAGAAGTGCAATGAACAGGGCAAGTTAGTCATTACAGTTTCCTATAAATTCTCCTTTCCCGACTATGCTTCTCTTCTAATTGACTCTGCCTTCTTGACATGGATATTCTGGAAAGTAATCCAAAAATGTTTTGCTGCCTAGTGAATCAACTCCGTCGAATAGGAAGCTCTGGACTTCATTCTATGTTTCATGACAAGAGATAAGTAACTGCAATTCTAATATGCAATGGGGATGTAGATGTACGAATAGCTGTAAATGACATTTCTATCTTTGCATGTGTCTCCCCTAATAAACTTTTCAAAACTTCATAACCCGGATCTTCGACTCAAAAATCAAATAAGTTATAGATTGAAAAGGAATCAAATAAACATAAGAGCAACGGCATAATTTTAGATGCACCTATAACACTTCGCTTAATACTTTAGACCATCGGTGGTAGCACTAGTCTCTGCATGTGCATGTAGTAAATAAACTTCGCAAATAGGCTGTAGATGAAGATAGGGGAGGAGATGAGTGACCAGGTGATTAACCTTTTCTGCTCTCTAAGTCAGATACCGATTCCGCGCTTCACGGTTGGCTATAATTTGAGATGCATCAGTCTCCCTTATTCCTAGGTCCATCAAAACAAGCCAAGCCTGAGAAGAAATCAAAGGTCAGAGGAAATTAAATAGAGAAATATTCTAGCCTAAAAGAAACAATGCAATCCCTTGAAGAGACTATTTATTGAGCGACGTACCTTGAGATAATCCATGAATGCAGGGTATCATACGTCATGCATGTGTTGACTAGACTTAAACCTGGTCCATATGACTATTGGTGAGAAGAATCTCAACGATTCGCCCATTAAATTTCCACCCCATGGTAAAAGCTGCATAAAGTGGTGTTTTGCTGAAACGTCCAAAAAGGACAGGAAAAAAACTAAAAACTCTTTGAATGTTACTATAAAACACAACAAACAACTGACCTCAGCATACTTGAGACATCAGGCCTTCGTAACACTTATCTTTGTATTCTTTGTGCTTGACGACATCATATAAAGGGTCAAGGTCCCTGCAAACAATATATCAGGGCAGATCAGGAAGCCTTAGGCAATCAAAGTTAATATAGGATTTAAGGGTGATGGGCAGCATTCAGCACCTGCTGGCCCTGACTTGACGATAATTCTTTACACCAACCAAGAAGGATATCATTTATTATTTTCTTTCTATATTCAACTATTATAAAAGAAAATTGAAATGCATCACTCCTGTTTTGAGAAATTTAACATTGTTGAAATACTTATTGCACATCTTAACAACAAAACTATACACTCCAACAAGATGCTAAGCTCATCAAGGAGCATTACATATCTCAAGCCATATCTCAAAGCCGGAAGTTCACTATTGCACATCTAGCTTGACAAACACTGTCCAGCATACTACGCCATGCCAGTAGGTACTAGATAGTTAGACGTCAAATGTGTGACTGCTCATATTACAGGGGCTTTTCTGGAGCTCCAGACTGGAAATACTAGCTACTTTTGCTTAAAAACCATAAATTTAAGCTGTCTGTATAGATTCTGTAGACTGATTCCTCATAATTTATATATCAAGTGGCAATGATATTAGACAATCATAACTGCGGTCCCTTGCTCCCTTGAATGCTCAAACTCTGAAGCAACCTTACTTTCGGCACTTCACACGACAACAACTCGATCTCTGTTTTATCATCCAGTGGCATCATGGAGCCGAACCTTTCCTAAGGACACGAAGAAGGACAAGCCTTGATTAACCAAACAAACGGCAAATAGAGCAGACGCCCAGAGAGAAAACCAAAACCCCGGCGACAGACATTCACAGTCAAGCATCTCTCTCTCTCTCTCTCTCTCTCACGCACGCACGCACGCACGCACGCACATACTGAGCAGCATTGTCAGAACTTGAAACGGCGGATAGAAAACGAAACAGTGGAACGCAACGACTCCTTCTTGAGTGCCGACACAAGAAGGTCCAGAATGCAACGCGCGACGAGAGGATCGAACTTGAGTTCACCAGCAAACAGCCGCGATGCCAATTCGAACTCCAATTGAGCACGAAGCCCAGTCGTGAAACAATCGCATAACCAGCAGAAGAGAAGGAGCCATGCGAGTGTGGAGCGCGGTCTCGTCCAGAGCGAATTGGACGAACTGCCGGTGCGCCAGAGCATAGACGCGAACGGACGGCCTCCACGTCCACGCTTCCTCGCGTGCAGTGCGTAAAGAGAGATGCTACTGTGTTGGAAATATGGTTTGATATCTTAACAGATACGGATCCTCAGTATCAATAATTGATTCGGTGATTGACTTGGTAAAGTAGGAATTAAAATCATTATATAATTAATATATTTTTTGTTTATTTCTTTTCTGTCTTACACTCTACTCTAGTATTATAAATAGAGTAGTAAACATGTACAAATCAATATACAGAAATACAGAATTGCAATCTTCCTCTTCATTCTATTTCAATTTCTGTCATGGTATCAGAATGCTCTATTCTAGCCTAAGCTTCCGCAATCCCAAATTGTCTTTCCTTCTTTTATGGTTTGTTGTTGCAACATCAACCCTGCAAAACAAACCAGCCACCAAATAGGAATTTTTTTTATACCGTGTCAGAAAAATTTCAACAAACCATCCAATGGAGAAAACCCCAACTCACCCCAACAAGTTTCGATACCAACAGTGGTTGATCCAATATAAGAAAGCGTGATTCCTGCTCAGCCATTAGTTACGGCTTCACCTGCTTCGGTTCAAATTTAGGGCCCGATTCAATGGCCTCACTTAGGCTGGTATCCGTTTCAAGGTCAATGGGCCGCTGGGGCTAGCCACACGTGGGCCCAACAAGGCTTACCTGGAGAGGAGAATGCACTAGGCACTAGAATTCAACCCGAAGGGCATGGGCCAACACCCCCTTCGCAGGAGAACCATTGGAGGAACCGGGCCGAACTGACTCGGGTCAGGTCGACTTGACCCGAGTCCGACCTGGTCAGGCGAGCCCGAATGGGGGCTGGCCGGTCAGCCCGCCCTGACGGCCCAGGCTCGACCAGCCATGGTCGGGCCTACATTCGCGAGAGGATTGGGCCCAACCGATGGGCCCAACTCTCTTTTTTTTGGGGGGAAAAGATCTGGCCCAGTTGGGCCCTCGACCATACTCCTCAGCTATGAAGCACGGACACGTTGTCCATGCTTCCGTGTCGTGTCGGACTCGTGTCGGACACGTCGACACCCTCGGACACGCTTGGACACGCGGTCAACGCGTGTCGAGTTTTCCAACACGTAGTCAACTTTTTTTCGACTCGTCTCGACACGCGTGTCGGATGGAAGCGAGGGCGAGGGAGGAGAGACGAGGCCGCGAGCATTGGCGAGCCCGCGACGGCGAGAAACCGCCAGAGAAAGAGTAGAGACTGAGGCGCCAGAGAAAGAGTAGAGACTGAGGCGAGGGCGGCCATAGTGATGCTGCGGGAACGGCGACGAGGCTGCAACTGCAAGTGAGGAAGGGCCGAAGGCGAGGCGGAGGAGGAGGAGAAGGATCGAGAGGAAGAGGAGAGGAGGGGGTCGTATGGAGGTCGTGCGGCGAGGAGATGGAGATGGATCGAGAGGAAGACCGTGCGGCGAGGGGAAAAAAAGTGAGGAGAGGAAGGGGTTGCGAGGTCGTGCGGCGGAGGAAAAAATTGTTTCGGTAGCTAGGGTTTTGGAAACTCAAATGGGTGAAGTGAGTCGGTGACAGCTTGTCACGTGGGTGGGGGAGGGAAAATAGTGAAATAAATTTTGGGTGGGGAAAATAGTCTGACGTGGGAAGGTAGGGAAAAAAATTGAAATAAATTTGGAAGGGAAATAGTCTCTCGTGGGGGAGGGAGGGAAAAAATTGAAATAAATTTGGGAGTGTGGGAAACTTTTTTTAATCAGAAAAAATAAATAAATTAAATTAAAAATAATTTTAAAAAATAAAAATACTGAATTTAAATCAAATTAATTAAAAATAAAAATATTTATTTAATATTTAACGTGTCGGAACGTGTCGAAATTCTCTACTTTTTGAGAAATGACGTGTCGAGTCGTGTCGTGTCGCGTGTCGCGTGTCGGTCTACATAAATCCTCAGCAGAGAACAGCGCGGGCGCGTGACGCAGGTGGCCCCTCCGGCGAGAGCCGCGACAGCGCAGCCTTCACTGGGCGAACGGGAGAGACCCTCGACATCTGGAGTCGGGGGTCGCGACGGCTTCAGCAAAGACGTCGGCCGAGGCCGGCAGACGGCCCCTGCCCAGCGGCTGTCTGGTCGCGGCAGGGGAAGCGGCGACGGCAACCAGCGTGGGAGACGCCTAACCGGAGCGTGACACCTCGATTTCGACCAAATAGGGACTCGACTCAGCCTCCGGCTGGACCACGACGGTACTCCGGCGACCAAAAACGGCTGAAGTCAGGGACGGCAAAGCAGGACTTCAGCCCGGCATTCGGGACTCGTAAGATTCTAAACCCCAACCGAGGCTCGAGGCGGGTCCGAACTCCACAGCCAATAACCAGCAATAAACGGGGACCTAAGGGGAACCTACGGAGGTCGGAGCTCGCCCGAAATGGCCGGGACGAGCTCCGGCGAGCATGACTTTGAAAATGCACACCTGATGTTCGACGAAATACCAACCTGAGTCTGGCGAGAATGGCGGCTTGGAAACGCGTTCGGCAGCGGCGGCGGTGACCTGGAGTCGTGTCAGCGGCGGTAGCAACGACCGGTTCTCCTTCCTCCTCCTTCCCCCCTTCGCTCTCTGTTTGCTCCCCTCCCTCTCTCTGTTCTGCTTCCTCCCCCTTTGATTTTCGTTCCCCCTTTTCTTCTTGCTGCTCTTCCTTTTCTTTTCTCATTTCCTGCTCAGCTCGCCCGCGTGACTTCGTCCGACCAATCAGCCGCCTCTGCCAGCCGCCTCTGACCCGACGATTCCGCCGCTCACCTGCCCCCGCGAGATGATGCTGTCCCCTGCTACCTTGGCCGCTTTGCTTTTTGCTTCGCGGGTTCCCCGTGCAGGCGACGGCTGAGGGAGAAGACAGAGGCGAGAGCGGGCCGGGCCAAAAGAGAAGAAGTAGCTGGGCCGCGCGAGGGGAAAAGAAAGAGGAAAAGAGAGGGGCCGGGCCGAAGGCCCACGTGGGGGAAAGAAGAGGAAGAGGGCGGGCTGGGCCAAGGCCGGATCCGGCCCGACCCGACCCCGCGGCCTTTTCCTTTTTTTTTTAATTAAATTTTTTAATTAAATTTTTTTTTTTTTTTTTTTGTTTTGTTTCTTTTTTTTAGCGACTAATTCCTAATTTTGTATGCGATTGAGTCATAAATAAAATAGTGAAATTTAGGTGTCAACAATGTTGCTTTAGTTTCTTTAGTGGATTAGCTCGATTTCATCGAAGGTTTTACTTTCTGGGCACTTGTGTGTCTTGTTTGTGTCTGGGTTTGTTTGTTGTTCTACTTCTAGAGGTTAGGTCAGCTAAAGATCCAATTTTATTGCAAGTGACAGTGGAGTTTCAGTTGTTGCTCTTTTTAGCCGGGACTCATGAGCAGATCATACAATTGTGTTGTGCGGCTAGAGTTGTTTAAACACAAAATTTAGGAGTAATAGAGGATGAGGGCTTAGAGTTCGCAAGGTTTCCATCAATGTGGCTACCTTTTGCAAAAACTCAGAATGCCCTAAAATGGAAAAGAAAGAGTTCAAAGTGGAGACTTGTGTTTTAAAACATTTGGTGCGACCCCATATTGGCCATTTGTTCTGCTGCGTTGATGCTGATCGCCTCGCACATTGTGAATCCGATGTTTCATGCAGACCGACGGTTCCTCTTTGTTCCTTTCTTTAAGTTGCGTAGGTCAATGTCGTAAGTGTAGGAGTCACAATGAATCATGCACTTAATTTTTTGATCTAGTCTCTGGTGCCAAAGCAACATATGCAGGAAGGAGGATACTGTATCAAAGTCCTCAAAGTAGAATCAACAAGTGGGGGAAATTAAGAACGGTAATAGTGAAGATGTATTGATTAGGGCAATTCCGAATGGGAAGATTACATCCATTCTTCACATAAGCGACATGTGAAGTAATTCACTCCGATGTGTTGTCTGTTTCAATGCTGAGCACCTCATTCAACTTGCAGGACAATCGTATGCTATACTTCGAAATGAACAGGAGAATGAGGCTATCTAAGATGTTCAGCATCTATTGCAAAATACAGCAACTAGATGTGCAGACTGTGCGGTTCCTCTACAAAGGCAATTGCATTACTAGCAATCAAACCCCTTAACAAGTAAGTATCGACCACCTGGGGTCAACTTCGACATAACTTATTAATAGCATCACTTGAAATTTATTATGTAATTTGTCGTGACCTGCCATTGTGATTGGAGGACCATGCCGAAATCTACGCTTTTGTCCACCGGTTGGGAGGCGGAAGACAACAGCACAGACAAGTCACGTGTTGAAAGGACATTTCTTCTCTGCTTTTTGAGACATCCAATGAAATAGAAACCATCTAGGAAGTACGGAGGGATTTATGATATTTTGAATTACATTCTGTATATGAATCCTTGGACTTGTTCTCTTTTACCTTAATTCTTCATCCACTATCACGAAACAATACAACAGCATGCATGTACTCTCTTCAACCAAAAACACAGCATGGGCTGCTAGGGTGCCAATAGAACACCAGACTATTAACTGCTGAAAAGCCATCCATCTTGGGACAATATAGCAATGAAGTAGAGTGCCAATTATAGTCCTTCAAGGGCACTCACATGGGCTCCCAAGAAGTGCCACAAGTAAACTTTTCCCGAGCGGCCTCTCACCAATCCTTGTCAAACCATGTGAACATTTCCAAGTGTCTCGTAACTAGATGAGATGGCTTAACCATTTTGTTCGCTAACATAACCATCATAATGTCAATCAGAACTAAAGTGGGATGGTTTAGCCATTTTTTGTCTGTGTCATAGAAGGTCCCGCCCAAGTCCCCAATCCCTGACGAGCCTACATTGTCGAGGCTCCTCTGGCTTTATATAATTATTGAAATGCCCTTAAACTCAGTTTTACAGGTAATTATACTAAACAAATGCAGAAACATGAAACTTAACAATTCGTTAAAATGAGGGGAATATTTATGATTTGTTACAAGTTTATAATACTACATAAATATAATATAATATATATATTATATGTATGATAGAGAAACCCACTGCTATTTCAAAGCCAAAATCTAGATTTTTTTTCCAATTACATGCATAACTGGTATTAACGAATAATAATCAGATGATTTCGACACTATGCATGAAATGGCAATTAAAAAAGATCGGCATAATAACCATATTCAGTACTTTAAAATTCCGAATTTAAGTTAAATCAAATAACATGATACTTTCTTTTTCTTGTTGCACACACGAAAATGCATACATATACATACATACATATATATATATATATATATATATATATATATATTTCCTGGTGAAAGAGAATTGGCCTTGAATGCATAACTAAATGTTTAATCAATGATAATCCGATATTATGTTGTACTATTAAAGTCTCTTTTCTCATTAGCCACGAAAACGACCGCCGGCTCTTCAAACAAAATCTTCTCCCCGGAAACAGGGGACGACGTGGCGGGCTTGAAACTACAAACGAAACCAAACGACTCGACCACAAACGACCGCAACTGCAGCCTCTCCCTCTCTCCAAATTGAAGGCTCGCAGAGCAGCTGCAGCTTCAACTTCTACTTCACTCGCACTCGCTCGCTCGCTTCTTCTTCATCTCTCCCCAGAAGTCATCATGGTACTGGCGAGCGTGCAGGGCTTGCTTCAATGGAGTCCTCCTCTGTCGCCTTTCAAATGCGTGCGTAACCCCAAGAGGCAGCGAGCCGTTTCGGCGCGAATCTCCACCGACGACTCCCCTCCTTCCACACAGGAGAAGAAGAAGTCTCTCCCAGGTTCCCTCCTTCATCTGCTTATCTTCAATAGTGTTTCTAATATCCGTCGCAAATGCAAGAGCAAACTTGAATTGAGTGGGGACTCTAGTCATTTGCTTGTTGGTGGGACGGTAATTTTGCAGGTACCGTCAGTTATAAGCAGGTACAACGCATTAACACTTGTGGGTTGTTTTTTTTTTGGAATCAGTGATTGCCCTTTTTAGTTCCCTTCTCAAATGCTTATGGGTTGGTTTTGGTTTTGATCCAGATTGCATTTGTTATCACTGTTGAAATAGCTATTTGGAGAGTGTAGTATTGTTTGGATGGAATTTTTGTACTTGAATTGGGTTTCTTTGATAACGTGAAGTTGTGTATTTGGGTATCAGGGAAGCCTGAGGCTGATGTCGTGGTCATTGGAAGTGGTATCGCTGGTCTCTGTTGCGCTGGGCTTCTTGCCAGATACAACCAAGACGTGCTCGTGCTGGAGAGCCACGACCAACCGGGAGGCGCTGCTCACGCGTTCGACATTAAGGGGTACAAATTCGACTCTGGTCCTTCTCTGTTCTCTGGCTTCCAATCTAGAGGTCCTCAGGCAAATCCCCTTGCACAGGTAATCTGATTTCCATCACTCTAAGTTGCGCTGTTTTGTTACTAGCATGAATTAAGTGCAGATTGTTTATGTTTATATAGCCGCTTTGCCATTGGTATACTCCTGTATTGTTTCCACCTCTGGATGATATCAATAGATTACAACCTTTGCTTATGTATCAGGTGTTAGATGCATTAGGAGAGTCCGTTCCATGTGCTAACTATGACTCCTGGATGGTGTACATACCAGAAGGTGACTTTTGTCACGTATTGGTCCAACAGAGTTTTTCAAGGTGGGTCCTTCTTTTCTCTGTGGTTTTGTATATCTATAGCATCACGTTCCATTGGACTTAGCTTTAGTGCATCTATGAATATATGAATGTTGTATCAGTTTTAAAAATGATACCTTACCAATTGCCAAATTCATCTATATAATTGAAGATAGGACAGAATGGTGATTTATCATGTTCTACTTAATGTGAAACGGATATGCTGATAGTCAGACAGCTGAGCCCAAGTTAGTTTAATTTTGATAATGTTCAGTTGTCAAGGATATGGATGTTACTGTGGAAAAAGCTGCTCATCCCTTTTGGATGGACAATAAGGTAGCTTAATACAGTGTCCTTAATGCCAAAACGATTTATGATGTGAGGCATTGTGGTGCGAATATCAAGGGGAAAGAATGTCTTTACATAGTTTTCCAAGATGATGCTAAGTGTGTCTGGCATGAGCTGAACAGAATTAACTTAAACAATGAAAATGCTCACTGTGGCAAAAGATAATTACCAAGCTGTTATGATGAAAGCATTCATTGAGCAGACTGCCATGGCCGAGAATGTGAAGATTGTCATTTCCTTTAGGTATACTGAAGAAATGGACATGCGTAACCAAGATATCTTATGAAGGATCTTTTAGAAACTTGTAGTGGTGGACTGAAAACTTTTTGTTTGCGGTGGAGAAGTCTTGTCTGGATTGAACATTACCTCATGAATGCGTTGACAGATCTCCAGTGTGATTTAAGGAGCGTCGTAATCTGCCTCCTAGGCTGAATTGGATATATTACAAACCCAGGGAACATTCAAAAGAGACAGCTGTTGACATAGAGTTGACTATAACTGCTTCATATGTTCTTGTAAGAATTTATGTGGGTTTAATGATGGCAATTTGTGAACCTGGTAATATTCTCTGTAGATCTTCAGTCAATGCCCATGATGTTTTAAATTTTATAGTATGTTTCTGCTTATTCTTCTAATTAAATCTTTATCCAGGACCTTGAGAAGTATGCAAGTCAAAATGCCATGGAAGAATGGAAAAAGCTCATGGTATCTCCTGTTCTATTCTGTCTCATTTGTAAAGAAAGAACAAGATGTCTTTGCAGATTCAAACACCAAAATAAGATTTTAGAATGGCTTATAAGCAAAAGTACTTACTATTGATGTTGACCTCACTATAGAAGTTGACGTAAATTGGAACCTCTGAATTTAATGCTTGTTTTACAATTTATCAGTGACCATTATGATAAAACGGTACTCTTACTCTACATTTATCTGTAATGAATGTGTTTGTTTGAATTTGAAGGGTGTGCGTCTTTTTCTGTTGGTTTGCTGCTATTCATCTTTTCTTAAATAATGTAAATTTGCAGGATGCAGTGCTTCCATTGTCCGCAGCTGCGATGGCTCTACCTCCCCTATCTGTTCGTGGTGATTTGGGTGTCCTTTCCACTGCTGCCGCTAGATATGCTCCTTCCTTGTTGAAATCTTTTATCCAAATGGGACCTCAGGGTGCTATTGGTGCAACAAAGCTTCTTAGACCCTTCTCTGAAATCATTGACTCATTGGAACTAAAAGATCCTTTTATAAGGAATTGGGTGGACCTTCTTGCCTTTCTTCTTGCAGGGGTGAAATCTAATGGTATACTCTCAGCAGAGATGGTAACTATGGCGTTTTTAAATATTGAAAAGCTCCTAAGATTGGTCATTGTTATCCTTGGGATGTCCATATTCTCTTACACAAACTTATTTGATACAAGTTCTGCTTGTGTAACTAGTTCCATGTGAATAACCTGTTCCCATTGTAACAGTATATGAAATGATTGGCCCTAGTACTCTTTTGAGAGTATTTTCTGGTAGTTATATAGATTGTGATTAATTGATTTGCAAACTTTAAAATCTCGAAGCATGCACCATGTTGCTCAGTGAATTAAATCTTTACCCACTTGATAAAGTTTTAGAAGTTAAGTATCTGTTATTGAATAATTTCGGAGGATAGTCAATCATTTTGAGCTTTTATATTCTACCACATTATGCAGTGTTGTGAGTTGCTTTCAGGTGTTGTTTACTATCTTGCAGAAACTACAACTCTAGCAACTTCTTTAGTAAATAAACGATGGGTGGTGATCAAATGGTTATGTTGAATCCTGATGTTAATAAGAGAGATTTTCTCCTTTCCATGCAGTTATTCCTGCTGTCCTTAACTGATTAATTTCTGAGTTCTTGCATGTAACCTCTACTATTTGAAGTTTCTAGCTGGCTGGTTGTTTATCAAGAAATTGCTCGGATGCCTGAAATGTGTATCTTACTTTTGTTTTACCTTATATCCACCCTTCTGAGGAGGTGACACCTTATATCTGCAATTTTCAGATATACATGTTTGCCGAGTGGTACAAACCTGGTTGCAGTCTTGAGTACCCTCTTCATGGAAGTGGAGCTATTGTTGATGCCCTCATCAGGGGAATGCAAAAATTTGGTGGACGGATTTCTCTCAGGAGTCACGTGGAAAAGATTGTTGTTGAAAACGGTCGAGCCATTGGAGTCAAATTAAGAAGTGGTCAAGTGAGTGGACTTTTAGGGAAACTTCAAGACTTAAAAATTGTTTTAACTGGATTTTATCATAAGATCAACACAAATTAAAGAACTGCATCTGGGATATTGCAGTTTGTGCGTGCCAAGAAAGCTGTCGTCAGCAATGCGTCTATGTGGGACACTTTAGGTTTGTTACCTGAGGACATTATCCCGAAGTCATATTCAGATATGGTTAAGAGGACTCCCCAGTGCGAATCTTTCATGCATCTTCATCTTGGTTTTGATGCTGAGGTGAGCATTGCAAATATTCTAGGGACAGTTTTCTCAGTTCCACTTGGTCTGCCTGCTTTATAATTTCGCAGGATGCCGGATGTCTTTTTTCCTTTTATACTTTCTCAAGCATTACAGCAAAAGGGAAAAAGGTTTTGGCATACATGATGTAGCCTCCCTACACTTCATACTCTGTATGTAACCACATTGCAACATGTTGCACACTTTATCGAGTACTCTAATTCTGCATCCGCTTAATTTTTTATCTTCCTGCTGATGAAGGCTATCTGGAATTTCTTGATGATGCATAAGTTTCCAATCCAAATCTCTCAAGGGCTTTACTCTATGAGTTTTTTTTGTCATTAGATTTGCTGTGCTTCTTCACTTTCACACACTGAAGCACAGTGGAATTAGTGTGCAAGCGTGCAGAGAGAGACAGAGAGACAGAGAGAGGCAATGTACTGGAGATATTTCTGGCAATAGCACCTCATGTTCCTTGCTATCTTAGGGTCTAATTATGAGTTTCTTGTCCTGCTTAGTGTTTTGCTTCTTTTTTTTAGGGCTAGTTGCTTTATTTTGTCTTTGTTGTTTCAACATTTAATTTGTATGTGAAGCTCTTTAGAAAATTTGTTCCTTCTCAGGGTGTACGTGAGGATTTAGGAATTCATCATATAGTTGTGAATGACTGGGAAAGAGGAGTCGATGCCGATCAGAATGTGGTTCTATTATCTGTACCAAGCGTACTTAGTCCAGATCTGGCGCCACCAGGGAAACATGTTTTGCATGCATACACCCCTGGTACGGAACCATATGAACTCTGGGAGGGACTCGACCGCAGCAGCGCTGAGTACAAGAAACTGAAGCTTGAAAGATCAGAGGTATCTCTACATAGATCTGCTCCTCCTGATCGAGGAGCTGGTAAAACTTTCAAGTCAAAGGCAGAAAAACCCTAATTTGTGCACTAATCCACCAGGTTATGTGGAGAGCTGTCGAGCGTGTACTCGGACCAGGATTCAACCGGGACAAATGCACGGTGAAGTTGATCGGAACTCCATTGACGCATCAAAGATTTCTTCGTAGAAACAGAGGAACATACGGTCCAGCTATTCAAGCAGGCAAGGACTCTTTCCCTGGACATTCAACCCCTATCCCTCAGCTTTTCTGTTGCGGCGATTCTACTTTTCCGGGCATCGGGGTCCCTGCTGTTGCAGCCAGCGGTGCTATTGTGGCCAATACATTAGTTTCCGTGAGTCAACACTCGAAGCTTCTCGATGCTATTGGGATTTAATTGCTCCTGTGAATTTCCTTCTCTTCTTCTCATAATTCCTGATAGATGTCAATACTGTCCCGATCGTTAGATCTTATCTAGTCCTTCCTCGAGGTCTCTTAACATGCTCTGTAAATTCTTTCGATTGAATGACTCGTATTTTCGGAAAGAGATCAGATGGATATGTGCATTGTGAACTGTAACTACCAAAACATGTTTGTACACTATGGAATTCTATAACATGATTGTTGGATAAGTACGGCGTGCACTAATTATGTTTATTATATGATGCACAAACTTCTTTGGGCATCTTACAAATGTGAAGAAGACAAACGACCTCGGTCTTGTCCTTCATCATATGATAGATAACTATAATGTTCGTTTATTTCATCCAATCCACTTTCTAAAGTTTTGCATGTTTTTTACTTCTAAATTTGGACCATTGAACTTTCGATTCGATTAATGCAAACTAGCCTATTCACGTGCCTTGAAATGAATAAGACATCCACCATAAGGGAAGGAGGATGGTTTTAAGAGCCAATTGACCCGAAAATAATGAGATTGTCACAATTGACTAAAGCAAAAAATGAAGAAAGGATTTGCTTGCAGCTCTCTCTCTCCTCAAAGGAAAAAAAAGGAAGAAATGATCATACTTGAGTTCGATTGCAAGTCTTTAGGCTAGGTTTGGCAGTTAGGGTAAACTTTAGGATAGAATAAAATTTATCATATCCCATGTTTAGTGCCTGCTTAAGATAAAATAAAATCAGAAATACATGAGATATAAGCTGGATAAAATATTCCATAAAATAGATGGGATAAATGTGGATAAGATTTTTAATATCTATAATAAAAAGTTTTTTTTTTCAAATTAAAAATTCTTAAATTAACAAATTTAAAATTATATTCAATATAAAGAATATTTGAATCGTAATAGAATAAATTCAAAATAACCAAAAAATATTTATTTTCAAATTTTAATTTAATTTAATTTATATATTCAAATTTAATTCAATCTTATAATATAAAATTCAATATACAAATATATATTTATTTTTATTAAGTATTTTAGGTATTTTAGTATTTTAAGTATATTAGTATAGTTTTCTATCAATAAAATTTTACTAGAGAATGAAGGAAGGGGAAGAAAGAAAAAAAAAATTAATTAAAAAAGAGAGGAAAATAAAATATAAATAAAGTTGACAAGACTGTTTCGAGAGATTTTGACTGCCTTCATTTGTAAAATTTGTGATTAATTTATGTTGATATGACGTTTTGATTATATATATATATGATACGATGTAATTATATCTAACTCTATTATTATAATCACCAAATAGTAGATATGATATAACCAAATCCCTTGATTTCATATCCTTTCCTATTTAATCCTATCATGTAAAATATCTAAACAATCAAATGTAGCCTTAGTTCACGAAATTAATAGCTCAAGTCAGTGTAATTGGGAAGCACATGCTCTTTTCGTGGGAGCTCGCAAGACCACGGACCGGTTCAAGCAAATCTCCTTAACCCATTGTACAAGAGAGTCCAATAGTGTGGTGGACTGGATCTGTAAGGTATTATATCGATTAAAAACTCTACATTCTAATTGGGTAGTCCATCGTCCTCAAGCCCTTTGGAATCTTCTTTCTTTTGATGTCCCGGTTGCGGGCTTTGGTGTTTAAGTACTTTTAGATATAATCAAATTTTATTTGAGCAAAAACATAAAAATAAAACAATTGACCATTCACTTAATTCCGTTGACATCAATTTAGAAGATTATTGTATTGTCGATTTACAATAAGGTGTAATTATACACAATAGTTGTGACTCTCAACGCCTTGCAGATAGATGAAACATCAAGGTATTTTCGACATAAACATCTGTTGAAATTATACCAAATGCATACAAACGGCTTTTTAAGTCGGACAGGAGTCAAAAGCTTGGACTTTATCTATTCATAGGATTTATAGAATTTCCTTTATGAACAATATGTTTTATAATCTTCAAATAACTGGATCTCTACACTTGTGTTTATAAATAGTAACAAAGATGAATTGTGATAGTTTTCTTAAAGTCTCGGAGTATCTACTTGAATAATAAGTTGGTGAGTTTGTCACTCGAAAATTACCATATGTCGTGGGGTTACTTTTTGAGTACTAAAAAGCTTTGGACAATTCATTCTTAAATCGAATATTTACAAAATATGCTTAGCATTTATTTTGCTAAGCCAAAAAAAAAAAACAAAAGATTAGAGTATACTTGGCATTGCTCATCATTTTGTGCTTTTTGGTCTAATGGCATTTTGGTCATTTGGATTTTGAAAAATATAGGCATTTTCTAAACAGCACCGATTAATTGAAGAAAATTTTGGGGGGGAGAGAGAGAGAGAGAAAGAGTACAAAGCAGCCAAATTTCAGAAGCACCCCGAACTTTCCAACAGTCCCCGACATGGCCGGGCAGACCCAGATCGTTCTCGAATTCTCCCATGTTTCGACACTTTTCTATATTACGCTCTCTCGGTCCTTCTCGCTGCTCACGCCAAACTCGACTCTGCAAATTCAACCCTCGCCAAAAAAATAAATTATCCTTTTTGAATTGCTGTCCGTTTGTTGGCTGAAAATTCAAAGGAGAGAAGAGAAAGAACAGAGAGAACTTCATTTTGGCTGTTCTGTCGAGGTTTTGCCCTTTTGGGTTGGCGTATTCAACCGCAGAGATGGCGTCCTGCGCGGCTCAAATCCACAGCCTGGGTCTAGCTCGAACTGGGTCGTCTTCAAGAACCCCCAAGAGAGCGGATCGCCGATCAAGTTGGTTGTTTTTCGGGGAGTCTCTGGATACAAGAAAGCTCTCGTTCTTGAAGCTGACCGCCAAAGGTCCGAATACAAGAAGGAGGAGCAGAGTGGGGCCGGTGAGAGTGGTGAGCGAGAAAGTGGTGGGCATCGATTTGGGGACGACGAACTCGGCGGTGGCGGCGATGGAGGGAGGGAAGCCCACCATTGTGACCAACGCCGAGGGGCAGAGGACCACACCCTCCGTGGTGGCGTACACGAAGAGCGGTGACCGGCTGGTCGGGCAGATAGCGAAGCGGCAGGCCGTGGTGAACCCGGAAAACACCTTCTTCTCGGTGAAGAGGTTCATCGGGAGGAAGATGTCCGAGGTGGACGAGGAGGCCAAGCAGGTTTCGTATAAGGTGGTAAGGGATGAGAATGGGAATGTCAAGTTTGAGTGCCCTGCTATTGGCAAGCAGTTCGCTGCTGAGGAGATTTCTGCTCAGGTATAGTCCATTGTAGTCTTTTTATTAGTTTTTTGTTTTTTTTCGAGTAGCTGCAGATAGGAGGATATGTTGTTGATATGGCTGTTAATAATTAGTGTCCTGCCATCATCTTTGTTTCGGTGACTTGTATCGTTTCATGTCTTTAACGAAATGTTTTGGCGTGTGTTTTTATTAGAAACGAGTGAAGACGTGTCAACTCATAGTAGGTTCGGGTTTGTTGAGTTGTTCTCAATAAATTCATATCGTTTCAATACCCTAGCCGTTGGTCAGTCATGGCGGGCTGATAGAACTCCTCTGTGATATAAGATTTGTGTGAAGAAAGATTGAGGGCTTGTGGTTTTGTTGCTGCCGTGGATGGTAATTCAGTTTGCAATTGGAGGATAGCTGAAGACTATGGAAACACGACAGTTGCATTTACTGTGAGGCCAAACTCAAAGCTTATGTGTTCTTCTTGATTGTGGTCAGGTCATGGGATACTGATTTTGATTGCCGGTTCATGGAATAAATTTTCAGTTAAAACAGAGTTTAGAACATTTAAAATTAGGTCAGTTGGAGCTGTGTGCTTAGCTGGTGTGGGTCTCTTTTTTCTGGATTGGACTGCAGGACAAATTGCATGGTGGTCAGCTTGTCGAGCTCGTTAAAAGGGAGAGTCATTCGCTTAAGAGTACAGGGTAGATTAATGAATTCCGGAATGCCAAATTATTCTTTGTTTTGTTGATGGTCTTGAGTGATCTTAGCTGCGAAGTATAATGTATTGTGAAGGTCATAAGCATGAGCTATGCATCCAAACTTCGAAGTTTGAATGTTTCATTCTTCATGATCTATGTTTGATGTGTTGACGTGGTTTGATTGTGGTGATAGTGGAAACTGGTTTCTTTTTCAGTTAATGTGCTGATTGATAGTTGGCTTGAGTATACGGTCTAGACACTGAATTGAATATCATAACACATTGAATGTAGGTGCTGAGAAAGCTTGTGGATGATGCGTCAAAGTTCCTGAATGACAAAGTAACTAAAGCAGTGGTCACTGTTCCTGCTTACTTCAATGACTCGCAAAGGACTGCAACAAAGGATGCTGGACGTATTGCTGGCTTAGAAGTGCTTCGCATTATTAATGAACCTACTGCTGCATCGCTGGCGTATGGGTTTGAAAAGAAAAACAATGAGACCATTCTGGTGTTCGACCTTGGCGGTGGAACTTTTGATGTCTCAGGTACACTGATAGTGATAGAACATCACAAATGTCTTTATTCATTCCAACAACTGGGTGGAACTGCTTTGATTGTCGTTTGCTGTCATTTGCGTGTGTGATTTCATATGAACTTTATGATTCTACTTGTCATGTAGTTCTTGAAGTTGGAGATGGAGTCTTCGAAGTGCTTTCAACGTCTGGAGACACACATTTGGGTGGTGATGACTTTGACAAGGTGTGGATGAGCTTTCTTGCTCTTTGTTGACTGTCACTGGTCCCCCTTACACAATTTCCTTTTCATAAATCATTACTTCTGAATGCATACTTTAATTATGCAGAGAATTGTGGATTGGATAGCAGCAGACTTCAAGAGGGATGAAGGTATAGATCTTCTGAAGGACAAGCAAGCCCTTCAAAGGTTGACTGAGGCTGCTGAGAAAGCTAAGATTGAATTGTCATCTTTAACCCAGACGAACATCAGGTATTACCATGACCTGGAGCGATGCATGTGCGCCCCTGACACTCTCATTCTTGTCACTGATGACAGTCACTGATGACAATCTCTGTTTGTTCAGCTTGCCATTTATTACTGCCACTGCAGATGGACCAAAGCACATTGAAAAGACACTGACAAGGGTCAAATTTGAGGAGTTGTGTTCGGTCTTACTTGACAGGTAGACAATTTGTCTTGTAGGTGGAAAGCTTTGTCTTGTTGTAAATGCTTTAATCGATATTGTTTCTGTATATGGGTTTGCAGCCCTGTGGTACCCAATAGTAATCTTTTCTTTTATCTATCAAAAAATAAGGTATCTGAGAGGAAGGACTGCATCGGTGGGTTTGTTCTCATGCACCCTGATGCTTGATGGCTTCTATAGTTTTCGTATGTACTTGGGTAATTTTCATTGCAATATATGCTTGTTATGTCGTCAGTTTGTGGATAGTACTTATGTTTCTTTTGCAGGCTTAAAACACCAGTTGAAACTGCATTAAGAGATGCTAAACTCACCATCAAGGATCTGGATGAGGTCATCCTTGTTGGAGGTTCGACACGTATCCCAGCAGTGCAGGAGCTTGTACGGAAGATGACTGGGAAGGAACCCAATGTCACTGTCAACCCTGATGAGGTTGTTGCACTTGGAGCTGCTGTTCAGGTTTGTTAAATATCTTCAAAGAATTCTCTGTATATTCAATAATTATTGTTAGTTCGTACTTACTTTTTCTCTGTATATTCAATAATTATTGTTAGTTCGTACTTACTTTGAACTGAAATTCATGTACTTCTTTAATTCAGGCGGGTGTTTTGGCTGGAGATGTCAGCGACATTGTTCTTTTAGATGTGACACCACTATCTCTTGGTTTGGAGACACTGGGTGGTGTCATGACCAAGATCATTCCAAGGAACACGACTCTCCCGACTTCTAAATCAGAAGTTTTCTCTACTGCAGCTGATGGTCAAACTAGCGTTGAGATTAATGTCCTCCAAGGAGAGAGGGAGTTTGTTAGGGATAATAAATCTCTCGGCAGCTTCCGCCTTGACGGTATCCCACCAGCTCCTCGAGGTGTCCCTCAAATTGAGGTCAAATTTGACATCGATGCCAATGGAATTCTCTCTGTTACTGCTGTGGATAAAGGAACCGGAAAGAAGCAAGATATCACTATTACTGGTGCCAGCACTTTGCCTGGTGATGAGGTAAGATCATTTTCATAAATTGACAAATGAAATCAGACATGTAGTTGCGTCGTCTTATTCCAAGTTGTCTAGTTTGATTTTACAGATGATGTGGATGTTCTGGTTGATCGTTGCAGGTAGAAAGGATGGTGAAGGAAGCGGAGAAATTTGCAAAGGAGGACAAAGAGAAGAGGGATGCCATAGACACGAAGAACCAGGCAGACTCCGTGGTGTACCAGACCGAAAAGCAGCTCAAGGAGCTGGGTGACAAGGTCCCTGGCCCTGTGAAAGAGAAGGTCGAGGCCAAATTGAAGGCGCTCAAGGACGCGATGTCAGGTGGTTCGACCCAGGCCATCAAGGATGCGATGGCTGCGCTTAACCAAGAGGTGATGCAGCTTGGTCAGTCTCTGTATAGCCAACCTGGTGCTGCTGCTGGTGCAGGCCCAGCACCAGGCGCCGGAGCTGGGTCTTCGGACTCCTCCAGCGAAACGGGCCAGGATGGAGATGTCATTGACGCAGATTTCACTGACAGCAAGTGAGAGAACAGAGGTTGGGGGCACTCTGGTTTCTCCAGCTCATTCTCGAAGTCGAGTAAATGATCATTGCTGGTCGAAATTCTAGTGTTAAACCTTTGGGTAGGAGAATGAGTATATACGTGTACAGGAAGTCGAAGATGGAAGTTTCCGTTTTTGCGGTTTTCGCTTGACTAAGAGGTCTATATAATATATGGAAATCTATTGCCAAGCGAGGTTTAGAGATTTTGTGCTCATGAAAATATAGTTTGGATCCAGCTTTCAGTGCAGTTGCTTCGCGTGTATGTGTTTTTATGTGTTATTTCTTGGGAACATGATTGGTCTCTGTAATAATAGGGCAGAATTTGGTCAATATGACTTGACTAAATTATTGGGTTATCAACTTAAAAGAGATTTTTCATCATGACAATGGATCTATTATAAGTTTCATTTTTTAATTACCGAAAATAAATTTTACTAAATACGGGTTTCTCTCCCCCATTTTTTCACTATTTGTATGTCATAATAAATCTCTGGAATAAGCACCTGTGACCTTAGAGAAATGTTGCCCCTAAATGTGGAGAAACGAGGGTAAAAATAACCAATGTCGAACATTACCTCTATCGCTTTCGTTGCAATTATGTTTCTTAGGTGAGCTAAGGGGCTTAGTTGCAATTATGATTCTTAGGTAAGCTGAGGGGTGTAATTGTTGTATATGGTGTAAGTTCATAATATTAATGTGATTTTAGGTAATAAACCACCTCTTGGAGGTGTTATCACCAAAATAAGGGCCAGTAGTGGGTGTGAATTTAATTTTTGCCGTTTACTATTAGCTGATAATTTAAACTATGGTTTTGTTATAAGATCGTAAATAAGAGGTGTTTAATACTCTGATATCATCTCTCGCGGTTCAATTTGAAAGTACAAGTTACTAAGTGGATTCAGGGCCTAAGACCATTATAAATCCAAAAGAAGCAAAGTTGGGTATTTTAAAATTATGTATAGCTTGGAGTCTAATTTTTGCGTTTCGATGACTCATGCATTGCTGGCAAGTGAATTTGTTTTTTGTTTTAATTTCTATTTTTTAGTCTTCGGTTGATATTATTCTTTTCATTAATGACCAAATTATGGTACTTTTGGATAGGATGCGTAACCATTCATTGATGTAACACATGCCCAAAGGGTTTTTGGTTTAGGATGGAGTAGGTTTCTTTTAGTATCACTTCCTTTCCATTGCTCCGTTTATTTCAGGAATAATAAATAATTTAGACAATATCTTCATAAAAATGATTATTTGTATTACTTGAAGTAATTAGTTAATTAAAAGTATTTTTATTATTGGCAACATTTTATGTCTAAACACATTCGTAGATTATAAGAATATTTTCTGTTTATTCATTTTTATAGGTGATATAAGTGATAAGTTTTTGAAACAATTTTTTTAAATATTCATTTTTCGCAAAATAAAACTCACCCTAATATGGTATTTGTCCGTCCCACTTGCACTAGATAGTTAACGAAAATGTTGATCCAAAGAAGGTATTATTTCTCTGTTTTACATGTATTACATCATGATTTGTGTGTTTCTCATCATATTTTACTTTTCATCATTAAAGAGTAGCAGATTTAACTTTGAAATTATTAAAAAGCCTGTCGATTTATCCTATACATCTATTGATTAAGAGTCGAAACTTTTATCTCTTTTTTTTTTTCCTTATCTACACACATCCTTATAATTTCTGCGAAGCAATGCATTAAAAAGCATTCACTTTGTTATCGTAAATCCAGACTATCTTGACTTGACAATTTCTAAGAATCGTCATGATTGTTATTGCAGATTAATTAGCCAGGTTCATGTCTATCATGCTATAAATTACTACTTTGCTGAAGCCATGAATGATGTATATTATAATGACGAGAGATGCAATATTGTACTTCGGAATTGCCACTAAAATCATAATCTGGGCTTTAGTACACCTTTATTCCACTAATTACTTTGCTAATTTCATGATCAATACTGATATTTTTCTTTCCGCAGCAACGTGCAGAGTTCTTACCTAGTATAATCATACCAAGTTATTGTTTCGGCCTATGAGGTCAAGTGCCTGTTTATGATTGCTAGAGGTAATTAAGATATTACAAGAGTGGCACTTCGTGGATTGTATTTATATCTAAATAGGACCAATTGGTACTTATTTAACTATTCCCATCTAATGACTACATATATACTAGTTTTAGGGTGCCTCACAGGAGAGTGTGATGTCTATGATTTTGGTGTAATTATGTTGGAAAGTCTAATTGGAATGAGAGTCATAAACAAAAGTCGGCCTACTGGTTGACATAACCTTGTTGAATATGTTTGGTCAAATCTAGGGAGGAAAAGAAATTTGTACAAATTGATGGATGCAAGGTTTAAAGAGTTCTTAGAAGGTGTCCAAATTGCTTTTAAGTTGGTTATTGCGGTCTTAGCTGAGATCCAAAAGCTCGTCCCCAGATGAGTGAAGTTGTAAAGTTTTGAAGGTTATCCAAGATCTTCCATATATAAGAAGTTCGTCAAATGTTCAAAAAGAGCAGGGAGTGATGACAATGAAATGTCATCTAAATATAACCATGGTTCAAGGAATGTAAGTCTTTCAATTCCGGATGGAATCAATGCAGATTAGTGCGACCACACCATCAATCTCTGGAAGCCAATGGTAAACCACAACAATGTGTCTAGAAATAGCTTTCCTTCAATCCCATTTGTTTCCTTTTCTTCTCTTCCTTCATTGGTGTAGGACCCTCGACTTTCATCTGGACATTTGCTCCCGATTACTACAGTGTTGATGGATTAAAATATAATGGGAGTCATGTAGTGTTTGTAAAGTAATCCTTTGAGAAGTGGCGAGGAGAAAGCTAAAACTGGCAACAACTAATGAGAAGTATGCTTAAGCTTCTACTCCTTTTCCCCTCGTGACCTTTCCTCTTTAGCTTTTTAATAATATGGATCGCCCTTGATGGAGGAAATATCATATGCTGTGGTTACGTACTGGTTTTTCCTGCTAAATTTCTTATGCTAGATTTTTTCATGTTGTTGCATGTCGTTGATGCATGCTGTCATTTTCAATAATCATCTTGTTTCTCAGGTAACTAGGGCTTTTCGTTCATTTGGACTGCCAGTTCGTCTTCTTCGCTATAAGGTATCAGCTACGATATTATTGGAAATATTTTGGGCCAACATTTTCTTTTGAAACTAGTGTTGAATTTTCTTTATGCGTGTCCCATGTGGCCCGCCTATAAGAATGGCATGGACCGAGCCCCTGCCCGGCCCAAGAACAACCTAAGTGGGCATGTTAACCACTCTTAGGACAAAGATTGGAATGCTGGTGCCGTGGTGCATCCATTTCTTCTTTTAATTTTTTCCATTTTTGAGAAACTTTCTTTTCCTTTCTTTTCTTTTCATTTAGTTTATTTTGCTCACAAATAAATATAAAGCGTACTCTTTTGTAAAAGTTGTTTTTTTTTTCCTCCTCCTCCTTTTCTTTTTCTTTCAATCTAACCAGTGATTTTCTTGCTTCTCTCATGTAAGAGTGCCTTTTCTTTTTGTAATTTGTAATCAATTTATTAATGTAGATGATTATCTTTTCCCTTATTAATAGTCTTTTAAAAAATTTGGAATCGAATACAATGTAAATTATTTAGTTATTCTGAGTCTACTAATTGCCTTGAGGCAATGATTGACAATGCTTAAAATTGTAATCAAACGCATAATATAAGAGGAAGTGTGTTGTTTTTTAATTTTAATATCAGTGAAAATTCAACAGACATTCTTTGACTAAGAAAACATAATGACGTAAAAATGATTTTCAGATTCAATTGTGTTACAAAATAAAATCATTTTTGTGCCGCAATATTGCCCGGATTTCTTTTCTACTAAGCACAAGAACTAATATATATATATATACCCTCGCTCTATCAAACATGCATGTGGCTTGTCTAGCCATTTCATTTATGATCTATTCCTGTCTAGCCAACCTGGTGCTGCGGATGAAGGTCCAGCACGAGGCGCCGAAGCCAGGCCTTCGGACTTTTCCAGCGGAACAGGCCAGGATGGAGATGTCATTCATGCAGATTTCACTGACAGCAAGTGAAAGAACAGAGGCTGGTCGAAATTCAAATGTTAAACCTTTAGGTGGGAGGATGAGTATATATGTGTACAGGAATTGAGAAGACGGAAGTTTTCTTCTGTTGCGGTTTTCTCTGGACTAAAGGGTCGTCTAATATAGGGAAATCTTTCAGGCAGGTGAGATGGTGGAGATTTTGTGCTCATGAAAACATAGTGCAGATCCAGCTTCTGGTGCAGTCGCTCCGCGCATATGTTTTTATGTTTTTATATTTTCAGATTATATATGTTACATAATAGATCTCTGTGAGAGCAAGGTAGGATACTGTCAAAATGATTTGTCTAAATTAATGGGTTATCAACTTCAAAGAGTGGATTCATTATAATTCATTTTTTAATTACTGAAAATAAATTTTAATAAATACGAAATTTTCCCCAGTTTTTACACTATCTGCATTATATAACAAATCTATGGATTAAGAACCTGAGAAATTGTTAAGGTTTCAGACCTTAGAGAAACGTTGCCCCTCTGGAGAAACGAGGGTTGAATTACTTTGCCGACATTACCTCTTTTGCTTAGTTGTAATTATGATTCTTAGGTAAGCAGAGTCTTTTCCTTTGATGTGGTGGTATAATTTTTAGTATATGGTACGAAGTTTATAATATTGGTGTGATTCTAGGTGAAGCGGCCTCTTGGAGGTGTTATCACCATTATGAGGGCTATTGATGTGAATTTCATTCTCACCAATTGCTATTAGTCGCTAAAACTATGGTTTTATTATGGGTAAATAAGTATTATTCAATACTTTAATATCCTTTCTCATTGTCCAATTTGAAAGTTGAGTTGTCAAGTGGATGCAATCCTTAAGACCATTAAAAATCCCAAAAGAAGCAAAGTTGGGTATTTTAACACATTACATAGCTTGCTTTTGTGGAATTATAGTCTAACTAATTTTGCGCTTTGATGACTCATGCCTTGCTGGCAAGTGAATTCATTTTTTGTTGGTCTCTTTTTCATAAGTCTTTGGTTGATATTATTCTTTTCAATTAATGACCAAATCTCCGCTATGCCCTTCAAGCACCCTAATTGATGGGTAGGATGCACAACCATTAATTAGTGTAACACTGATTCATAACTAAATTTTTTTCTTTAGAAATATTAATGTGCTTCAACCCTACATGTCCAAAGGGTTCTTGCTTTAGAATGAAGTAAGTTTCTTCGAGTACTACTTAATTTCGATCATTGATTTGTTTTGTAGAAAATGAATAATTTAGAAAATATGTTCTTAAAAATGATTCCCTGTTTTTAAAGTAATTAGTCAATTGAAAGTATTTTTATTATTAACAACACTGTATATCTAAATATTTTCGTGGATAATGAGAATGTTATCTTTGTAGGCGATATAAGAGATGAATTTTAGAAGCAATGTTTTTTTCAAAATTTTTATTTTATGTGAAATGAAACCCACCCTAAAGTTGTATTTATCCGTCCTGCACGCACAAGATAACTACCGAAAAATGTAGATCCATTGAAGGTATCATTTGTTTCTTTGTTTTACGCATTTTAGGTCTACTGTAATACACAATAATTTGTGTGTTTTCTCATTATATTTTTCTATTTATCATTTAAGAGTATTAAGTTTGAAATTATTAAAAAACCAGTTGACTTATCCTATGCATCTATTGATTAAGAGTCCAAATTTTTATTTTTATTTTTACTTTTTCCTTATCTACAGATATCCTTGTAATTTCAGTGAAGCAATGCATTGAAATGCATTCACTATTTAATCGTAAATCCAGATCATTTTGACTTGACAATTTCTAAGAACCGTCATCATTCGTATTACAGATTAATTAGTTAGTTTTTTTTTTTTTTTTGGGTCATTAATTGGTTAGGTTGCCTATCATGCTATGTATTACTACTTAGCTGAAGCCACGAATGATGCACATTATGATGAAAAGAGATATAATATTGTATTTCGTAATTGCCAATAATATCATAATTTTTGCTTTAGTACTCTTTTATTTGACTAATTACTTTGATAATGTCATGATCAATACCGATATCCTTCTTTCCACGGCGACTAGCGGAGTTTTTACCTAGTATAATCATGCCAAGTTATTGTTCTAGCCCATGAGGTCAAGTGCCTGTTTCCAATTGCCAGGGTACTTGAGATATTTGAAGAATTGTACTTCGTGGATTGTATTTTTATCCAAATAGACCAATCAATACTTATTTAACGTTTCCCATCTAGTGACTGCACATATACTAGTTTTAAGGCGCCCCACATTAGAGAGGAGAGAATTGTCCAAAAAGTCTTAAACCTATTGCACTTTTGCCAATTCAGTCATAAACCTTTTAACTTTGTCAATTGAGTCCTAAATCTTTTTACTTCTTGCCAATTCAGTCCATCCGGCCAATTTTGGCTGGAAAATGTTGATGTGGACGTTTGGCGGTGCCACGTAGGACTACCGGCGCTGACGTGGACAATTTTTAATAATAATTTAATATTTTTTTGAATTTTTTGAATTTTTATTATTTTTCTATTTTTTTCCTTTTTCTTTTCTTTTTGGCTTTTTTCTTGGCCTTTTCGGCCACATTCAGCCGGTGGCCTCGCCCACCACGGGCGAGGCCCGACCGGGCGAGGAGGAGCCCCGGGCGAGGGGAGCCCTTGCCGGGCGCGGCCCGGCAGGGGTTGACTGGATGCGAGGCCGACCCTCCTCCAGGCCGGGCGGCCTCGTCGGGCATCGGCTAGGCGACGGTGACGCCGGCGAGGCCGCCTTGGCTCGGGCGAGGGCCGGCCTCGCTAGATCGGCAAGGCTCGGGCGAGGGGAGCCCGGCGAAGGCCGACACTCGCCCGGGCGAGGGCAAGCCCCGCAAGGGCTCCCCTCGTCGAAGCCTCGCCGGATCCGGCGAGGCCGGCCCGCCCGGAGCCGGGCGGCCTTGCCCGCCAACGCCTAGTGAGGCCGCCCGGCTTGGGGGAGGGTCGGCCTCACCTTAGTCGACCCCTGCCGGGTCGCGCTTGGGCGAGGGCTCCCCTTCCCGGGGCTCCTCCTCACCTATGGCGGGCGAGGCTAGCCGGCTGGCTGTGGCCGGTGGTGGCCGGCTAGCTGTGAGGCCAAGAAAAAAGCCAAAAAGAAAAGAAAAAAAGGAAAAAAAAACAGAAAAAATAATAAAAATTCAAAAAAATATTAAATTATTATTAAAAATTGTCCACATAAGCACCGACCCTACGTGGCACCGCCGGCGTCCACGTTAACACTTTCTGGCCAAAATTGGCTGGATGGACTGAATTGGCAAGAAGTGAAAAGGTTTAGGACTCTATTGGCAAAGTTAAAAGATTTAGGATTGAATTGGCAAAAGTGCAATAGGTTTAGGACTTTTTGGACAATTCTCCCTATTAGAGAGTGATGTCTATGATTTTGGTGTAGTTCTTTTGGAAATTCTGACTGGCATGAGAGCCATAAACAAAAGTTGGCCTACTGATCAACATAACCTTGTTGAATACGTTTGGCCAAATCTAGGAAGGAAAAGAAATTTGTACAAATTGATGGATGCAAGGCTCGAAAGGCTTCTTAAAAGGGGGAGTCTAGATTGCTTCTAAGTTGGTCGCTCGCTGTCTTAGCGAGATCCAAAAGCTCGTCCCCGGATGGGTGAAGTTGTTAAAGGTCATCAAATATTTAGAAAGGGGCAGAACAATGGTAGTGAAATGTCATCTAAATATAACCATGATTCAAGTATTGTAAATCTTTCAATTCCGGCAGGAACCAATGCAGGCCGGTGCAACCACACCACCAATCTCTAGAAGCCAATGGTAAACCAAAGCAATATGTCCAAAATAGCTTTCCTTCAATCCCATTTGTCTCATTTGTTTCCTTTGCTTATCTTTCTTCATTGGTGCAGGAGTCTTATCTTTCATTTGAACATTCGCTCTTGATTACTACAATGTTGATGGATTAAAATATAATGTGAGTTATGTAGAGTGTGTAGAGTTATCCTTTGACAAGTGGCCAATTGGATGAATGGTGGTGGCGGCGGCGGCAGCGGCAGCGGGGGATTCTCCAAGGCCATTCTAACCACCCTTGTAGGAAAAAAAAAAAGGAGAAAAAGAAAGAGTTGAAAGAGGACATTAGCCTTTGATGGCTCTATGACCATGTTGAGACATAAATTATTGCATATATCCACTAAGCTTAGGTGGGAATTTTTATATCCAAGTGTACTTTCTAGAAGATTTACTTGTAGGAAAATAAATACATAAAATAGAAAACTTTCAAACTTTTAAGGATAAGATTTTAAAACTTCCAAATTTAATAGCGCTATATTTGGTTGATAAAACCTAAAATGACGATGGCTAATGAGAAGTATTTTTAAGCTTCCGCTCCCTTTCCCTATGTTACCTTTCCTCTTTAGCTTTTTGATAATATGGATCACCCCGATGGAGGAAATATCATGTGCCTTGCTTACGTAGTTTTTTCTTGCTAAATTTCTTATGCATGAGCTTTTCATGTTTTGCGTGCCTTTGATGTATGCTGTCATTCTTCTCAGGTAAGCAGGGCTTTTCGTTCATTTGAACTACTAGTCCGTCTTCTTCTCTATTAGGTATCAGCCACAATATTATTGGAAATCTTTTGGGCCAACATTTAATGTTAAAACCAGTTTTGAATATTCTTCATTCGAGACTGACCATTTAATGTAGGCAATTGGCCCGCCCAAAACATATAGTATGGGCCGAGCACATGGGCCTTCCAGCCCAAGCACAAGCTAAGTGGGCCTGTGATAACTCCTAGGACAGGGATTGGAATGTTGGTGCCGTGGCGCATCCATTCCTTCTTTTATTTTTTTCCATTTTTCAGGAATTTTCTTTTCCTTCCTTTTCTATTTTTTAGTTTAGTTTGCTCATAAATAAATATGAAGTGTACTTTATTGTGAAAGTTGTTTTTTTTTCCTCCTCCTCCTTTTCTTTTTATTTCAATCTAATAAGAGATATTTTCTCATGTAAGAGTACCTTTTCTTTTTGAAATTTGTAATCAATTTATTCATGTGGACAAATTTCAATTAAAGGCTCAAAGTGTCCTCATTTTCTTAAATAATGGCATGAAATGACTTAAAGAGCCCATATGAATCTCAAAGAATAGCATGAAGTGATGTTAGTTTCAAATAAAGATCTAGTCTCGCTAGTTGCCAAAAAATTTCGGCTAATTAGGGATATTTTAGTCCAAATACAATTTAATTTAAATTAAATTAGATTATACATTAAAACGTTTTAAAAAAAGAGACAGAAAACACAAGTGGGAGGGTGCTCCCTTCTGCCTGTGGTCACCACCCCATTACCAGTGGGGCGACGGCAAAGGCTAGTGGGGTCATCAGCACCTAAGGGAGGATGAGTGACCCTGGTTGACTAGAGATGAGAGCCAATAGGTAGGAGAGGGCGGTGACCCTCTCCCAATCTGGACGAGGGCCCGTCGGCCTCATTAGAGTCCGAAGAGGGTGATGACCTTCTCCCAGATCTAGAGGAGGGTCGCTTGCCTTTGCCCTGTTTAGGCGATGATCACTAGCTATTGCGTAGGCCTGGTGACCCTCATCCAGTTGCCTCTCACCTCTAGTTGGTTAGGGTCGCTAGCGCCAGCCCTCCCATAGGCATCAATGACCTTGCCGCCCTCATTGCCACCTCACCTATGATGGGGCGACGACCATAGGTGGGAGGGTGCACCCTTTTCCTCTGTGTGTTTTTTTCCTATAGTTTTTGTAGGTTTTTGGAAAAAAATTAAAAAAATTAAAAAACTTAAAATTTTAAAAAGACAAAATTGCCCTTCACATTTGGTGAGTTCATGCCCTTCTTTGAAAATTGGTATATGTATTTTATGTATTTATTTGAAATAATGTCCACTTCAGGCAACTTTTTTTTTTTTTTTAAAAAGAACATTTTGGGCCTTTATTTGAAATTTTGTCTACTTAAGGCCCTTATTTGAAATAATGTTCACTTTATACCCTTATTTGAGAAAATGTGGGCACTTTAGATTCTTATTTGCGAAAATGTGGGCACTTTAGGCCCTTATTTAGAATTTTCCTTATTAATGTAGATGAGTTTATCTTTTTCCCTTATTAATAGTCTTTTAAAAAATTTGGAATCGATTCCAACTATATGTAAATTATATTATTTATTTTAAATCTATTAATTGCCTTGAGGCAAAAATTGACAATGCTTTGAAATTGTAATCAAACACATAATATAAGAGGAAAATTTTAATATCAGTGAAAATTCAGCGGACATTTTTTGACTAAGAAAAATAATGAAAGTAAAATGATTTTCGGATTTAATTGTGTTACAAAATAAAATCATTCTTGTGCTGCAACATCGCCCGATTTCTTTTCTGCTAAACACAAAAACTAATAGATTTTTTTTGTAACAACTATTGTTTGTACCGGCCCTTGCTCTACCAAACATGTGTGCCGCTTGTCTAGCCATTTCATTAATGACCTATTTATATTCCAAGCAATGACACATAAAGACCTTCTATCGTGGTATGTGTTGTTCACAAGATTACCAAAATTGCAAGCAATAAGCAAATACTAAAAGCAACCTTAGGACTTCAGTAAGCCATTCAGAAAAATGAATTTCCAAGGGCATATGAAGTTTCCAGCAAGCACGTAGGTTTGGTGGAAAGTTATTGAGACAATGGAGATGGAAAAGAATAAAAAACTACTAGTCACTATGACTGAAGAAGCAAATACAAATAGCAATATTATAATTAAGATACCAAAATGAAATAATTACAAGAGAGGCAAAGAAACATAATAAAAGTTTAAGAACAGTTGAAGACACATGACTATTGACATGATGAATTGGCAAGTTCTCTCTCCATTCATGAATCACCTTGCTATTGTCTTGCGCAAAACTCCAATATTTTTTATCATAAAAAGTAATGGAAAGGGCAAATAAAACTGTGGATGCTTGGGGCGTTGCTATAGGAGATCCACGCCCATTACAAAATGAGCCTAATGCTCATTTTGAGCAAGCTTGTCGCCATCTCCTTAGCACAGTGCTAGTGGGAGTAGAACTAGGATTATCTTATGCCATGGCATTGCCCAACCTACATCATGAACAAACCGAGGCTTCTTTGCAGCCAAGGAGCGACTGGCCCAAAAAAGGAAAGTGTAATGAGTTTGCTAATATCCAGCGCGAAATCATCATTTAATTCCTGTAAATGTCCTCAAGCCACCATATACCGCATTTGTTGATTGATACCGCTCGAACCGATCAATAAGATAGGAAACATCTACACAATTGCAATGGGGAGCATCAATGTGGAAAGGTCAAATATTTTTGCTGATACATAGTTGAAAAATCTATAAAGCACTGAGCACCTCCTGGGTGACTGATCACAATCACAAATTCAAAGCATTTAATGGGCTTTGAATTCAAAGCACATAGTTCAGTCACCAACATATTCTAACTAACATTATGCAAAAAGAGTTGAAAGAATCATTTTTCTAACCGAAAAAGAGCAAACCCAATAGATAAATTTAACCATTAACACGGACACTTCAAATGTGAATTGTAAGTTTCAACATGAATTTACATTGTTCTAGAGTTTACCAAAGATTTAAGATTGGACGGTTGATAAACGATGGAATTTGATACTTCGTCATAGCGGACGCGAATGAGCAATGGAAGATGTGAAAGAGAGAGAGAGAGAGAGAGAATACTTGAAGAATTGGGTTTGGTCTAGATTCAATTCAACGACTAAGCGTGATCCTCACACTTTGAGAAACTTCAAAGAGCATTGTGTTAATTCTATGATAACTTCTGACAAAAAAAAAAAAAATATGAATTATGATAACAGATATGGAAAAAGAAAAAGAAATTATATATTTTCCTTAATAATTTAGACCAAAAAAAAATATCCTTAATAATGCCTTCTACTTTTTTGTCTTTCTAGTTTTTTCTTTTGAATAATACTATATGTGAAATGATTTTTACTTAACGTGAGCTTCCCGATGTTTTTGAAAATATAGCCACAAAGATACACACTTGTTGCATTTATCCAAGAAAAAGACCTTTAATTCATTTCCTGCGAGAAATAAACAGAGCATTGAAACATGTATCTATACTATAGTATAACATAAACAAGGTCCATTATTTTTTATGGATGACAATCACTTTCTTTTCCAAAATATCCTCAATTAGTTGCTTTACAAATGTTTTTTCTAGGGAATATGCGTGAATTAATAATATTATCTTGTATCTCACTTTTTCCAATTTTAAAGTTTGAATCTTACCAAAATAAAAGAAAATTTTCAGTCTTAACATATCATCTCTATCGATACACGTAACTGTGATTTCATCATAAATAGTGTCAGTGATTCGTTTCTATTGAATTATAATTCGAATAATTTCTATTAAATTGATTTTGTAAAATTCTTAAAATATCATTATGTTACAAACATGCAATATCTCTACACTTTACTGGTAAATATAAGGGAAAATACCTCTTTGTCTCACTTTTAGATTTCTTAAGTTTACCTTCTTTTCTTTTTCTGATGTCCACTCATTTCATAAAAGACCACCCATTTTCTTTTCCTCTTCTTATGGTTAGATTTTCTGAGCTGCCCTTATTTTCTTATATCTACTTCATACATAGCTGCCCATTATCTTTCTATACATGATCGAAATACGCATGTCTTAACCCTCATACATTATATATTGTAATATTTCTACAATTGATTATTGAGGAACACCCACAGGCATTTATCTTTTGAAAAATGTTTCACGTGCAAAGTGCGTTAGCCATTCCAAAGGATGGCGAGCTCGCTATGGGCGCATTTAGTAACATTTCTGTTCTAGAGAATAATTTTTTAATAGAAATAGTTTTTTTTTTCTATTCCCGGGAACAATTTTTGAGTCTAAGAACGTGCTTGGTAACTGCAAAAATTTCTACTCCAGGAATAGAAATGTGTTTGGTAAACTTGTATAATTTTGTTGTTTCTTTTAGTTTTTCAATATTTTTATTATATTTTTCCTTTTTTTTCTTTTTTTTTTTCCTTCTTTCTCTTTGTGGCCGGTCGCCGGCACTGGCCATGGCCAAGGCTGGTGACCGGCAAAAGGAAGAAGAAGAAAAGAAGAAGAAAAGAAAGAAAAGAAAAAAAGAGGAGAGAGAAAAATTATTTTTTCGGAATTATTCCGGGAACAAGAAACAAGTTTTTTCTACTTCTTGTTTCTATTCCAAATATGTTCGCGAGAACAAAAAAAAATAGATTTTTTGTTCCGGGAAACAAAAATTTTACTAAACGTGTTTTTGTTCATTTTTTGTTCCCGGAACAAAAGAATAAGAATTTTTGTTCCAGGGAACAAAAACAAAAATAAACAAATAGGCCCTATATGACTAAGTGAGCAATCTCATGCTTTTAAAAGGCAAACAATTTAAATTAACATTCTAGGTGACTTACATTATTTTAAATCCGATTCACATAAAATTTGAGGCAGCATGAAAATCTATTACGTGTAGTTAAAGTCTAAGCAGAGAGAATATCTACTCTTATATTCATCTTGAAAGAATTTGAAAACCAATATTCAAATCTCTTAAATTATTATGATGTTGTGAAACTTTTGAGGGATTGCAAAAGAAGTATCACAGGTTAAAAATCTTCCAGGGAGATATCAAGCGGAGATATTCATGTTTTGAATGCTATAGTCACCTTCTGAATATAAAAGTTATATTAAAATAATCAAATAAGTGACACCATATCACGACAAAAACTTTGTTAGTTAAGTAGTCATGTTGGTATTTCTTCATGTTGAAAATGTTCAATTCTTCATTCATGCAAACGTACTTTTTGTCGAAAAGGCTTGGAAACCATTTTGGTTTCACGGAATCTAGAACTGAATTAGCTCTCTCTAGAATATTCCTTGAAATGGTCGGTGCAAACCAATTCAGTTTGGCTTTTGGGTTGAATCGGATCCTGTGCACACCTCTCCAGAAGTTTTGAACTTTATTATTTGCAAAAATTTTCAAGGTCTACATTTAGTGGACAAAGTTCTTGCTAGACATAATTTTCAATTTGTTTATAAATTTTGACAACTGAAATATAGTCGACAAATTGGTCACACAATTTAAACAATAGAAAAGGAACAAAAAAAGTAGATAGATTGATAGATATATAAACAAAAGAGCAAACCAACAAATATAAAAACTAAACAAGCATTAAATAAAGAAGAAACGAGGTTTAATTCGGTGTCGATCAAATTTTCAAAGTCAACGAGAAGAGCCTGGTCAAAGAACAGAGGCCCATCGTAAATGCTCATGAAGCATGATCGCTCAATAGATAGAGGCCAGCCCGTCAAAGAAAAGAGGCCCATCGTAAATAATAAAATTGCCCACAAATAGAATGGCCCCTCTCTCTCCCCCTCTCATTTTCTCTTGACTGAAGAAGAGGAGTGGCGTGAGCAGTGACGCGCGCAAGGAACGGCATGAATGTTGTACTATCTGATTCGATCATCAACAGCTCACTGATCAGTTTCATTAGCAAGGTAATCTTCTATGCGTTATTTATTACGCTCATTTTAACAAAAACTAAGTTGACGCCGCTTCAATCACATTCGAGTCTCTCCGTCTGATTTAGAACATTACTCGGGAATTTCATTTGAGTCAATTCAGTAATCTCAGTTTGAAATAGTTAAAATTTATCATTCACCATAATGTGTTCCACGATATGCCTATAAAAAAATAATTTGTGAAGGAGTTATGAGAATTGTTAAATCGAAAAACTTTTGTCGTGATTTACATGATATAAATTGATTCATTAGCTGTCAAACACAATTTTAATGCATAAAAAAATCATCAATAATCTCTCTCTCCCTCCCTCCCTCCCTCCCTAGGTGATGGTGTCGAATCCATGGCCTGAGTGTTAATCGCTTTACTCATTCACATCGATTTTGTCTATCGCGTTGCTCTTATTTGTGTGTTGCTATGTCTCGTTCTCCATGTCTATAGAAATCGTAGTTGGTGTACATTGGTGGTCGAAGATGACCGCTGAATGTGGCGGTCGACGATGGAGCTCTGGTGATGAGTATATATGCACATATCAATATAACAAATGACCTGACATACTTTTTCTATAATATGATGTTAAGTTTCTTATCAATCTTTTTATACCTAGCATTACTTTTGGACTTAATATTTCCGAATAATTATGAAAAATAGGAAATATAGGCATGAAAAATTTTATGTTCATTAGAGCAAAGGTGAGGGTGGATAAGTGAAGAATGAATGCCTCATCCACCACTTGTCTTCTCAGTGAAAAATTTGTCTAGTTTCCTGAGAAAATCATGAATCCCATTTGGGGAGTGAGATTCTTCAAATATATATTTATATATATTAACCGAAAAAACTTATAAAGGAATAAAGAAGATACCTATTAAAAATATTGTCAATATAGTATATTTTTACATTCAATGTGGAATTGAATTTCTCAATAGTGAAATTTCATTGAATTTTATGAAAGTTTATGAAAGCTTACTTATTCGTGATCGAGTGCAGAAAGCTATGGCGTTTGGCTTATGTGGAGAGAAATCAAAATGTAGATTTGTATTCCACACGAAATAAAATTTCTCGAACAACACGGTATCGGATCAATTACCTAGTTACAGTTATTACTGCGGTTCCACTTCCATATTTCTATAACCACAAAACTATCAAAGCACAACTCCACCCGCCACCTTCATTGGTCATCGGTTGCCGGAAGTTGCCGCCACCAGTCATTGCCCGCCTATCGCCAATGCCGTTGCTAGTCGCCAACACCAGCTGCTTCTCTAATTCAGGGATTAATGACTCCACATTTCTGGTTGCTTTACTTATTTATTTCTGTTGTCTCATTCTAGCTATCAATCACAACAGGAACAAAATGGAAAAATTCCGTATCCGAGCTATCCAGTTGGATTTTTGCTTACATATCCCCTGATCCAAGCTAGAGATATTTTACGAGTCAGGAGGTCATGAATATATAGTGATTTTCCTTATAGAAGCATGCATGTTAATAAGCATTAAAATTTAGGGTGTGCCGAGGATAGAAGCAAGATTGAGTGAATACATATGGGAAGTGAGAATTACATTTGGCCATTTAAACTTTAAAGGTGGTTGACTTAAAACCTTAATTTACAGTGCACTTGTTTGGGGGAAGTATTTTTTTGGAACTTTCATCCATTTCATTCGCTCAAAATGAAAGTCAATTGAAAATACTTTCCTGTCAAAGAAAATATTCGTGCATAAAATTAGAAAAGAGAATTCCTAAATCTAAGAATGTGAAAACACTTTCCGGAATTATTCATCTTAAAATTTTTTAATATTTTATTTTTTTATGCGCTCTAAAAGGTCGCCTAAGAGATAATGAATAAATAGAATTAAAAAATAAAAAGAATGAAAGGGATTGAATTCTATAATTATTGTATTTGTCTTTGGATCGTTTTAGAAGTGAAGATGTTTTTGTGTGTGTATATTTTGTCACATGCATATATATATATATATATATATATTTGGATTTGGCTGGAAGTATTACAAGTGAAAACATTTTTGTGCCATTAAAAAGAAATGTAAAAAAATTCACCAAATTCAATATTTCACGATGTTTTTCTTTTTCGTAATAAAATGATAATGCTCAATGGATTTGCTTTTCATTAGCTCTTAATTATGGTCTTCAATATCTCTGAATTCCGTAGCTTTGGTTCCCAAATCCTTGCGTACAGGAATTTGTGATCATTGTGGTATCATTATTGATGGTAGGTAAAGGTGCCGTCATATTAGCAAGACTCTTCTTTCTATTCCCTTTCTACCTCCAAAGCTAACTTAGTAGCAGGAATAATTAACAGGGAAATTTTAGGGAGTGGTGCTAATTTAGAAGGATAATATCTAACAGAAGCTATTAAATGTAAATAATTACAAACCAAAACATTTTAAAGTTGTAATTCAATAGAAAAAGGTAAAATATAATTGAAGTGATAAAATATTGATACGTAACACAAGCAAAATCTTGTAACCCACATAAAATTGGTAACGTAATTTGATAATAGTTTAGTAGGTCACTTTAATTCAAGTTAGTCTTATCATATAAGAGGTAATAAATTCGAATAGTTCGTGTTGCACTGTCTAACCATGCCATATCTCATGTACTGAAAAATTTTAATTGCTAAGATCTTGGTGGTGCTATGGTGATTATCTCATCAATTTGTACCCTACTTGAATATTCCGCATTCAGATGTGGACCTTTGTAGTGACTTTAAAGGGGACAGGAGCAATTGCTGATCAAGCAGAACAACTTTATACCCTACTTGAATATTCTTGCTTTTCTCATATAACTGTACCTAATCTTTTTGTATCTTGTGATCGATCTAACTGTGTAGCTCAGTTTAACTTTTCTCTTTCCCCTTTGAGTTTACCTTATCAATAGCTTTTTGAAAATCTTGAAATCAAATCCAACTGTATGTAAATCATTTTATTTTTGAAATCAACTTATTGCCTTAAAAAACAGATTTATGGCAAAAATTGATTCTGCTTTGAATGCCTAATATAAGAGGACCTAAGTTTTTTTTTTCTTTAAATTTTGAAATCGGTAAAAATTTAACAAAGCAGAAGAATTCAATCATTAATCTATATATTACAATATGTGAATGTAACGAACATATGTAGCTATCAATAAGACTTAGTGTTTCAATGTCAACATATGATTGGAAAAAAGGCATAAAATTGTTTATACGAAGCCCAAAAACTAAGCTCAAATATGAAGACGCTAATGGCCCCAAATTAGATGATACCGATACATTAACCCATAATGCCCATCGATAGAATGCTTAATAAGCGTATCAATCATAATGTTATGACAATATTATTGGCCCACTAAAAATCAATAGAATGTTTGACATTCTCATTAATTATGAGTTTATGATAAACAGAGTTTAAGTGAAGTTCATGATACATTGTGATGATCGATTGACTTGAAACATGAAAATAGTTGAAGATTAAGTCAAGGAGGAACCATCATCCAATGGATAACTATAGCAAAAGGAATCATTGCTAGAGTAGCGCAAGTCAAGAATAGAGGTGTCAAAATGGGTCATTGACGACCTATTTATGTTTAAATGGGTCGTTAATGGATCAAACCTTATTTCTTAAAGCGCCCATAATGGGTTTTAAAGATAAAGAAAGTGAGATATATGGGTCTTAAATGGGTGCTCTCGACCCATTTAAGACCCATTTATCAACCCATTGAAAATGAACCCATTTATTTTCACTAAAAACCTCACAACCTCTCTCTTCTCTCTTTAACTTTGCAATTTTTTAATTATAAAAACCGAAATTATTTTTTATTTTTATTTTATTTTCTTTTTCTTTCCTTTTTTTTTTCTTTCTTCTTTTTTTTTTTTTCTTTCTTCTTCCTTCGGTCGCCGGCATGGCGATGGCCGGCGACTAGCCGGGCGAGCCTCGAGCTCTCCAGATCTGGTGAGGCTCGAGCCTCGCCGATCCGGCAAGCCTTGAGCTCACGGCGTCGGGCGAGCTTGAGCTCGCCGGATTTGGCGAGCCTCGAGCTCGCCGGCGTCGACGAGTCGGGCGAGCTCGAGGCTCGCTTGTGGCGGCTGCCGGCCGTCGTCGTGCCGGCGGCCGGCCAAAGAAAAAGAAAAAGAAAAAGAAAAAGAAAAATATATTTAAAAATAAAAAAATATTAAAAAAATGTTTTTTAAAAATAAAAAAATAATTAAAATTATATTTTAAAAATAATTATTTTAAAAATTATAAAAATTTTCCATTAAATTTGTGTTGTATAAAACTATTTTAGCAATACCATTTTAAAAAAATAATATATATAAGAAATAAGCTTGGAAGTATTTTAGTAATATAATTTTTAAAAAAAAAAAAGATAGGAATAAGTTTTTCTAAATTTGGTTAAATATGAAATATGGGGTGGGTCGGGTATGGGTTGGGTATGGGTCGGGTCGGGTATGGGTCGGAAAATTTACATTTGGCTTAAATGGGTCATAAATGGGTTAATGAGTCAATTTGGGTCGACCCATTAATGACCCAACCCAAACCCGACCGGACCCACCCGTTTGACACCTCTAGTCAAGAGGTATTTAGTATTTCTTGTGGGGGAAAATTATTATAACTGAATGACTCGTTAGAGATACAAGAGGAATCAAAGCGAAGCATATACACATTTTACACAGAGAATATAGTATGGTCTATGAGCACACAACATCAATCTGGACATTAAAAATCACGAAGAGCGCATCAAATTTTGAAGAGGAGAAGATTATTCATCATGGATTAATCTGGGTTAGATTTCTGTCTAAGTTTGGATTTTTAATTTCCAATTCCAGTACTTGTATATGTTTATAAGAGCTTTACGGTCATACTTTGCAAGCTTTTTCACATACTTCTGTCATCCCAATTAATAAGTTTTATGTTCAATTTTAGCCATCGAGCAAACATGGCATCAAAGAATGTAAGTAATCTATTCTAGTTCAAGAAAGTTTTTATGCGATTTCCTTGCTTTCAACTACGAAGTTCCATAACGTTGCACGCAATACAGGATCTTTTGTTAAAACCATTATTATTAACATTAAGAAGCAGAAACACAATAAATACATCGTGAGTATGACAAATTTGAATGATTTAAAGATACATTCTTACTTTATCATCCCTCTTCCAAGTATTAATATACGTACCTAAAGAAACATAATACAACACATTAAGTAGGGAAGATGGTCAGATCTTGTCGATATTTTACCAAAAAACCTGTGAACCAAAAACTTCCCACTACAAAGTTACGTTACTAAACTACAGATCGATAGCCTCGCCCATTGACATGCCATCATCACACCAAAACTAGGGGTTTATGAAAGTCGTAAAGACTACATTTGGTCATCTAGATTTCTAACTAGAATAGACTGAACATGATAGAATACAAAATCTATGAATTTTACTATATCATATCTACTATTTGGTGATTGCCGTCGGGTGTATTCACATAATATCATATACATTGTTTGGTATAAACGCCATATTGGTATAAACGCCATATTAATATAAACGAACTAAAAAATTTTACAAAGGAGATAGTAAATATCTCTCGTGACGCTTGTTCCTACTTTATTTTTAGTTGCTCTTTTTTATTTTATTTTACTCTCTTTTTTAATTAGTTTCATTGTCATTTCTTTCTTCCACTTCCATCATTCTCTAATAGAATTTTATTAAATAGTAAACTATATTAATATACCAAAATATTAAAATACATAAAATATGTGATAAATATAAATATATATGTATTTATATTTATATATTGAATTTATATTATAAAGTAGAATTAAATTCGAATATATAAATATAAATTAAAATAAGTAAAATTTTACTTTTTATTTTGAATTTCTTATATGAGAATTCAAATATTATTTAAATATTGAAGTATAATTTTAATGCTGTTAATTTTTTGGTTGAAAATAATTTTGATTTTGTTAATTTTGTTAATTTAAGAAGTTTATTATTCGAGAAAAATAACTTTCCTAATATGGATATTATAAATCCTATCCATCTTTATCTTACATCTCAATCGAATAATTTTATCTGGTCTACATCAGTTTATATCGACTTTACTTTGATTGAAGTAGGCACCGAATGCAGGATATAATAAATTTTATTCTATCATAAATTTTATTATGCCAAATGCAGCCAAAGTGGTTAAACCAACTCTTCATCGATATTGAAATACCGGACAACAAATTGATAGGGGATCCACTCTTGCAACCTTGTGTCAATCCACACAATAGAAATACACTCACTCGGTATAAACTACTGCCAAATCGGCTACAAACACATCAAATGAGTAACTGAAGCATCTCTAAGTGTGAGGTAGGAAATTATCTTATCACTCAACCTAGGACAACAAACGATAATCCTCCTAGACAAATATGAAATAACTATGGAAGGCAAATGAACAAGTTTATGCACTATCTTTCCTATAATGGTATACCAATAAAAAGCAATTATGCAGAAGATTATTCACTAGACGATGACAATAACACATTGCGTAGCCATTCTCAAAAATCAACATTCATTACATGCCATAATCATATGCAATTCATTACCGAAATATAATCGTCATGTCTTTTCTATTCATCACTTACATATGTAGGAGAAACACAATTTCTTCTTTGCCTTTCCCATGTAAACGGTGATAACATAGTAAGAGATTAGTAAATTCATATGGAAATCGACCAGTTTCATGATCAACAACTTGGAGAATCGACAATGTGAATATTGACAGTCCAAAGAAACGACTTTGTGAACATCTACAACCCAAATAATCAACTGATTGATTAATCCATAACACTTAGCTCATAAATCATTGATTTAGTCGAGTTACAAAAATATTACTTGTAGGTTTAGTTTTCGTTATTCTACATTTTTCACACTTAAAAATGACATTGCATCACATAGAAACAATCATATACTCCCTATGGAATCAATCAAATACATTCTAGGTATGTAACAAGCTTATCGGTTCGATTAAAACGAACACTAGGATGTGATGTACGATCATTGTAACTTACCTACACTTGATAACGAAGGTCAAACTAAATTCAACAACCATCAACTAATAAAATCAATATTACTAAGTGGATCAATTTAACTTAGTTCATATAGTTTTCACTTGCCTTGAACAAAGACTTGGACAACTCAACACCTTAATCATCTCGTAAGCCTTTGAAAGATGAAATTAGAAGCATCAAGAAAAGAAGTGTAAGAATTTTGCCTACACTTAAAATTTTGCAGAGTGAGATTGAAAAAGAAAGTTGAAGGCTTAAAGAATTTTGCAATGAGATTATATGGCCCAGGGATATGTATTTGAAAGACTACACAAGAGTTACAAGAAAATAAGAAGAATTGACCAAGGCTAAAAGCAATGACAACCTCCGTTTGAAAAAAATTAGTGAAGAATGAGAGAGATGTTCTCAAGCTTAAAACGTTACAAATGGTATAAAACACCATATGTAACTATTGCATAAGCAAAGAAATTAGTGTCTGTTCTAAGCACTAATAACACCAAAAAATATTTGGAACTTTTCAAAACATTTAGCCAAAGTTATTAAAAGTTAGGAGAATCACAGCTCAAGTAAATTCCGAACGTGAAAATTATTCAACACACAATAGAGCATGTCCTTCATCTATATAATCCACCATTCAGAAATACTCATTAATTTAATCATATTGAAAACACTTTTGGAGAATAATGGACACGGAAAATACATTTCACATCTCCTGCGCACTTCCACATCAATAATCCAGCTGAGATTGCACATTTAACAATTATATACCTATATATCATTAGCTGAAGTAAGAATTTCTGGATGTCACATAAATTATTTGTTTGGGTGTCATTTAGTAATTTGAGTTTCACAAAGTCCTCGGACTTCAAGACATATTAAAATGCACTCAGTTTCAAGTTGAAGTTAGATTTGACAGTTTAATTGGCCATCGATCTTAGATTGGACTTTAATCATTAAGTGCTTTCAGCAACCGCAACGTGACAAAAATACGTACGACGATAATCTATGTAATCATTCGTCTTGCAAATCTCTCTTTTTCTCTTAAAAGCATGCATGCACTGGTACTTCATTCCATTGCAAGTAACTTAGTGTCTCTTTTGGTCAAGTGATATCTTTATTTTCGATCTATATTCATCAACGACGAGCATCCTTCTCAAGATTTATCAAAAAGGAACACACAAGATTAAGTAATAGGTCTCCAAATTATAGAAAATTCCTATGGTCGAGGTTTTTTCATAGTAGTAATCCAGTTTAACGGAAATCGACAGGGGATAAATGATCAATTTTGGGTTTTTTCTTATCAAAATATTAATTTAAAGTAAATTTATCAGAAAAGAACTCGTTTGATGTCTTTCATGATATTAACACTTGACAAAAATAAGCTGTCTAAGACGAGATATGATCCAGTCCAAACCGGGAATTAATTTAAATTAAATCCTATTTCTTAGTAGATAATTTGTCTCAATTAGATAGTTACTATCCTAGCGTTGCAATCTATCTAAAAGTCTATCCTAATAGATTAGGATTGAGTTTGAATAAAATAAAAGGATAAGTGCACAAGTGGTTTTAAAACTTGTGGTCTGAAATTTGCGAAGATTACGATCCAAGTCGGTAGAAATTTATCGGCTTGGATTTCGGTCCCGTCCGAATTGGGATAGCGTGGCTTCTCATTGGGTCATTTGTCGGTCCTACGTGACAGGCAAATCCAAAACGGCGAGGTTTTTCGCAGCCCCAGATGGAAGCAAATCGCTCGTCTAAGCCCTAAATTCGAAATTCTTACTGTATGGGTAAAAAGCTTAAATCGTTCTTGCGACTTGTTTTCTTCGACATTCTCTCACTTTCACCACAGACGAAGACGACGACTGGATGAAGAAGAGATCTCTGGTTTGGTCAGTTTTGTTCTATTCAATTTAGGGCTTAGACGAACGATTTGCTTCCATGGCTGCGAAAACCTCGCCGTTTTGGTTTTGTACGGGCAGAGCTCATCGATTAGGCTATTTGCCTGCCATGTAGGACCAACAAATGACTAAATGAGAAGCCACGATAAAATTCTACGACTTAGATCGTAATTTTTGCAAATTTCATATCACAAGTCTTTAAACCGCTACTGCACTTGTCCTTTTATTTTACTTGAAACTCAATCTTAATATATATATATATATATATATATATATATATATATATATATATATATATATATAGGGTGGACTTTCAATGGATTGCAACGTGAGGATAGTAACTATCTAATTGAGATAAATTATCTACTAAAAAATAAGATTCTATTTTAATTATTTCCCTGTTTGGACTGGGTAATAACTCGTCTTAGACGGCTTATTTTTATTATGGATAAATTGAAATAGGTCATAAACATGACCGTTGTAAAGGACATCCGTAGTTTTCCGGTTGTTCAAATTTCGTTGAAATCAAAGTTCATTTCCTAGCTCAAAATGTTTTTCAAAATACCAATGAGATCTCAATGTGTTTGTAGATTTTCAATCTGACAAGGACAATTTTTTTTGTAAAAGAACACATCAAAGATGATTGAATTTTGAAAATTCGTAAACTAAGTAATTTTAAAGGATATGTATTTTTTCCTTCCAAAAGGGAAATATTCATTAAATTTCATGTTAATTTAATATATGAATTTAATTTTCCAAAATTGGAGTCAAAATTGGTCTGGAATTCGAAAGTCTGACTGTTTGCGTAAAACGCTATTTTAAAATTCTATCTCTCATCTCTAATCTCAAACAAAAATCAAACTTTGAATAATCTCCTTAATGATCGAGGAATAATCTCCTGAAAGATCGAGTTCACTTATTTTAAACGCAAACTCCCCACTTCTCATACTGTTCCAATCTCTACCGATACCTTCATCAGATTACAAATAGCAAAATTGATAATCTGCTTTCTTTTCATTCACGGCCGAGCTCCAATGGGTTCCTCCAGCGGCCCCCTCACGTTCAATCTCCATTCCAAAGTGATCTTTAATATCTATGAACACTCAATCCATGTCCTATCTCAGATCCACCCGCAGTCTTCCATGAACGGCGACAATACGGTAGATATGTCCGTGAGGCCACCGGCGGATCATCCAACAGTGTACGGGTGTGTGATCGGAGTTAATAGGGGTTGCACCGTGGAGATTTTCGACAGTTTCAAGCTTCAGTACGACCCCGCCACTCGTTTTCTCGACCACGCCTTTCTCAACGAGCAGCACAAGCGCTGTTTAGTGCTCTTCTCTCCCTCTCTCTTTGACCTTCTTTTTTTTTTTTTTTTTTTTTTTTTGTTTTTTTTTTTTTGTTTCTGATCTTGTTTCTTTTTTTCCCTTTTCCTCTTTAATTGGCCATAGATACGGAGACTTGCCCGAATTTTTGTATGCTTGGATGGTATGCCAGTGGGCACGTTGCAGATAAATCTAGTATGGTTATTCACAAAGCTGTAAGTTCCGAGTGTAGTCCTCTATTTGGTTGGGATTTTTGCCTGTTCCGTATAATTGAGTCTCATGGGTGCCTTTCTCCGCGTTGGCTTTATAGTTAAAAAGGTTCGAATGTGATTGTTGCACGTGCGAGTCTCAATTTTTTGAACTCTGTGCGATCACACGACTTTTTTTTCCTTTTTTTAATGTGGCGTAACCCCTCTCCAAGTTATTCAAAGTGTATTATGAATTATCAAGCATAGTATGAATTGATAATGTTAGTATATTTTATTTACAGTTGATGAATATCAATAGAAGTCCGATCTGCGTTATTCTCAATCCTTATGCCCTAAGTGCCCTAAAGGATCTCCCTGTTACCATCTGTGGAGAAGGTATGTGGTTTTTATGCCCTTTTCTGAAGGTTTGTCTTTCAATATGATAGTCATTGTCTGTTTCCTTTTTTTTTAGTTGTACCAGCCAGAATGGAAGATCTCAGCGAATTTTCCCAACCAGAACTTCCTCTGGTCGTCCTTGCTCAAGGTCAGGTTTCCTGCCCTCCTCCACATAAGTCCTGCCTTCGCGTTTAGTCTCTCATCTGATTTTACTTGTTCTTGGTGAAAAATTCAAAGTTAATAATCTTGTATAGTTTAAACGTTTACCTAACTTTTGGTTTGTCTCACTTTGCTCTCCATTTTTTGATTTTCCATAATGTACCCATGACGTATCCTGATTTCTCCATGACATTTGGCTCAAGTTTTTTCCACATATTAATGCATGGCCCTCTATGCTCATATAGGGTCAAAACTTTCTTTTTTGGCATTTGATTCATTCGAATAGTCGGCGTTTGGCCTTTAACTTTGTTCACTTTTTTTCAAGAACTTTCTAACTATTGGCTGTGAATTTAGTTGACTGGAAGAATACTTGGAGGGAAAGTTCGAGTAACTTTGAAGAAAAATATGACTATATGGGAATATGTGCGGATAAAGTTTAGCGAATTTGCTAATCGATGGTGGATATTTGTGAAAAATCGAAACAAAGTTGAACCTGGAAAAATGATATAACGAAAGAGATTGATCCATTGCTTCATGCATATTTCGGTAGTCAGAGAAAGGGTGCTTTGCTTTATTTGAGGTGTTTCGGATTCTTTCATCTACTTTAGAACGATAAATCTGACTTACTCGCAGAAAAAAGAAAAAAACAGAAAGAAAATAAAAAGTCTACTTCTATTGACCTTTAGAGGTGGTAACATGCTTTTCCAGAATTTTTACTGCCCTGCTTGATGTTTAACGACCCAGTATCCTCATATATGCCTAAATGACTTCTGATTTCGCATTTACTTTGGTATGCCCTTCCATTGAATTGAAAAGATTTGTGATGTATAGAACAAGAAATGTATTCTCTTCTTTGAGGGACCTTCTCCATATCTTTCAAGATCCACCCTTCGATATGGGTCACAAAGCCAAAAATGATGATGGTTCTAATGATGATCCTGCACGTGTTTTGTGTATATGTCATTTTTTGTTTTAAAAAATCTCGCGATTTAACATGGGTTATAGGTTTTTCATGTTTCCGAATGGTCAAAAGAGACCTTCAAATTCCCAAAAATGGATGATACTACTATTAAGTGGGCAAAAGATTAGTAATGTCCACATCCTTGTAAACCAAAAAGGAGTATTTATTCGTGTTGCAGAGTATACAATATATAAAAGCTTGAAAACTGAATGATGTGGAAGTTGTCTTTTGGAAGTGCATCTTTCATACAAAAACATGGTTGATTTGAAGTGTTGGTGGGGAAGTTGTTTCGAGTGATGAAAACAACATACTTTCTTTTATTGCCACCTCCCACGTATTAATGAAAATGCGGTAATGAAGCGAATTGTCAATTCCACTCTGCCACATTCAATTATAAAAACATTGTCATAAAAGGAAAATGGGGCTCCTATTCGCATTATATTGACTTCGTTTCCAATGTCCAGACAAGTCCTCGGTGTTAGCTCACAACTTCTAGCCTTTCTTCCCCTTTGGCGCTAATTATTGGTCCCCCGACCAATGAGTATTTTTTATTATATTTTCGCGATTAGTATGATTTGCATGGTTGGTCATTTAAATCAAACACTGTTTAAAACTCCATTCCTTTTTTGCGGTAAAGAAAAAGATGTCCAAGCCTTTTATTACAATATTTCCTCAAAAAGACATTTAATTTCTTCAAAACGGATGATACTATTATGAAGTGTGCATAAGACTAGTAATATATGCATCATTGATAAAGGTAAATCTTATGTATCATATGTATAATTTATTCAGGTGTTGTAGAGCACACGTGGTACAAAAATCTTTTGCAGGAATATATGCAGAAGAGAAAGGGGCCGAATCCTGTTTATCATACCATCGATGCTGGATCTACAAAGGACGTAGCATTTATATCAACCGTTTTTATAGATGGGGATAGCTTCACATCCGACAAGTTACCCCAAAAAAAGCTAGCTGAACAACAGGCTGCAAAAATTGCTTTATGTCATTTGTCACGAAAGAGGAAGGATGAAGGCTGTCTTCCAGTCCTTGAGGTGTGATAATTCTTTACTTGTTGCTGCTATTATTGAAATATACATTGCAAACGAGTCCGCTTTGATGATTGCCTGTGAGAATATGTGATATGGTTGAAATGCTATAAATCAGCATCTTTGAATTGCTTCCATGTTCTCCTTACCATGCAAATGGATATCTTGAAGAAACCCTGAACTTATCGATTAATTCATTAAAGGCTTTCCAACTATGAGTGTACATCAGTTAAATATCTCTCCTTCTTTTACTCGTTAATATTGTCTTATAAAAGCTAATCAAGTCCAATAACGTGCCTTTTTATGGTTGTCAGAATACTTTATCCCCTTCTATGGGCACGCCCAAAGGGACCGACATTTGATTCTGATTATTTAAATGTTCCCATCACGTGGTCATTGGGACGTTAATATCTCCATATGCTCTCTGGAAAGATCACTGCAATTTTTTGCTGGTCGCCATTACCTGTTTATCTATTACATTCATGAGCGCTGGTTGCATCTGCTGGTATGCATTATTTAGGATTAGTGAGTAAAGAGCCTCCATTATATATTACAAAGTGTGTGGGTGGAGAGTGTTGGGGTTTCATGAATCATGTATAGTTAAAATTAACAAAAAGAACGCAGCGGAAACAAGAAGATATATTTTTACATGATTCTCCGAATGCGTTGTTCGTGCGTTTTAATCAAAAATCCGAATGTAAAAGAGAGTTACATGAATTACCTCTCGAAGCGCGCTTTACACGAATTTGTTCGGATGTTCTACAGTTCGAGCCCCACAAATGTTGGACCTCTAGTTCAGACACACCAACAACGAACGTCGAACGGAAGAGAGAACTTTCGGATATTCACCACTTCGATCGTGCTAGCAATCACGTGGAAACAATCCGTTGAATTCTTGATGTATAATAGTCACGGCCCGGATGAGAGAAACCTCTTCTTTCTTGCGTCTCGAAAAACACAAGAACACTCCTCTCTCTCTCTCTCTCTATTTCTGCAGCCCTCTCTTGTGTTTCTAAAACACAAAACACATGCGCACGGAAACTATCTCTACGTTGCAACCTTTTTGCAGCCTTTCTTTTTAAAATTTATACACGAATCAGCAACGGTTGCCGATCGTGGGATCAGCAATCGTTGCTGATCCTCATTCTCATGCACGATCGAGCACGATCGTGCATGAACGGAACGGTCAGCAACCGCTGACCGTTTATGCACGATTTCGTGCATGATGGTCAGCGGTTGCTGACCATCCATGCACGAACAAAATGCGTGTATGATGGTCAGCGGTTGCTGACCATCATGCACGAATTCGTTCGTGCATGTGCACGTATTCGTGTGAAATGGTCAGCAAAAATTGCTGACCATTTCCACTTTAATTAATCAATTAATTAATTAATTAATAATTAATCAATTCCCTTAAAAATAAAAAAGAACATGATCTTTATATGTGCATTTGGAATACATTAATATGTATTAACTTTGGGCATGCGTGTGCATCATATGCACATAGGCTCGTGACTATAATACAAATTAAATTAAATCTCATTTAATTTAATTTTGAATCGACTCAATTCGATTGTAGTAATTGCAAACACATTTGCAACAACATTTCTCTCTTGTTCCACGTTATCCTATTTGTTTATGGTGTGTGACATCCCTAGGTTCATCACTAAGCTGGTAGTAAGACTTGTACTAACACATTAGTACTCCCAAAAGAATTAATTGTCCCGATTAATCTTTAGGTCCTACAAGCCATGATTGATATCTAGTAATATGTCATGGCTACCCAGATAGTGTGAATACTTTAAGAACATAATGAACCTATCAGCTTTGGCTACAGTGTAATTCAATCCCTCTGTCTTACTATGTCCCGATCAAACAAAGACCATGGAATATTTGTCAAGTCATTAATTCGATCATATGCACAAATCTAATTGACATGCATTTTATTCGAGACATAAACAATTTATTCTCGGTTACAACCCCGGCCGAGGATTTCAATGCAGTGTCACAATTAGATCGCATAGGACATCATTATCATACCTTGCATATAACAAGGAGACAGATTCCATATTGCGCACACGTGTAACTTCGTATATGAACGAACTATGACCATCAAGTATAAAGACGGATCAACGACCCGGCATTATGTGTACCCGTGAACCATAGTTGTTCGACACACAAGTTAACATTGTGCCTTAGGTCTAAGGATTATTTACACAAGACCAAAGCATGAACAATTAGACATTGACCACGCAAAAAGCTTCCATGTTGCTAATTGTTCCATATCGTCACGTTCAGTGATATTGTCTAATACAAACACTCGTGTTCTTAACTCGGGCATCACAATACCCAATGACTTGTGACTCATCATTCCCTTAAGTATCTAATACTTAATGGTGAAGTTAAGAACACACCGGTCTCAACAGGATTATCAATATCCACTCAATAATCCATCGACCGGGGAACGATTTAAAGATTCGAGTCTAACTATGAACCCGTCACATATATTCTTGACGCATCAAGAATAGGTCTAGTTGCAACTGATCTTATGGAATCATTCATAAATATAAAACAATTGGACAAATGAATGAATACGTCATTGCCATTAATTAAATAATAATAATGAAAGTACAACTGAAATCCCTAATATGTAACTATTACATAGTAGCTTTAGGGCATACATCCAACAATCTCCCACTTGCACTAAAGCCAACTTGTTTGGTACCTCAAACCCATTTTATCAATATGTCTTTCAAAAGAAGGCGAGGTAAGGCCTTAGTGAAGGGATCGCCACGTTTCTGCCTGAGGCAATTTTCTGCAAGGCGATATCACCTCTCCCAACAATTTCTCGATGAGATGGAAGCGTCTCTCAATATGCTTGGACTTTTGGTGAGACCTTGGTTCCTTAGCTTGAGCTATCGCCCCATTGTTGTCACAAAACAATGTAATCGGTTGCTCAATTGAAGGAACGACTCCAAGTTCGAAATAAACTTCTTCATCCAAGCGGCTTCCTTTGCTGCTTCGGAAGCGGCTACATACTCGCCTCGGTGGTGGAATCGGCAGTTATGCTTTGTTTGGAACTTTTCCAACTAACTGCACCACCATTAAATGTAAAGACAAACCCGAGACATAGACTTATAATCATTAGGATCCGATTGAAAATCGGAATCGTATAAGCTATAACTTTAAATTCTCCTTCTCCATATATCAAGAATAAATCTTTAGTCATTCGTAAGTACTTAAGAATATTCTTGATGCTATCCAAAGGTGCTCTTCTCTGGATCGATCGATATCGGTTAGTAATACTTACGGCATGCGCAATATCGGGTCTAGTACATAGCATAGCATACATTATGCTTCCAATAGCGGATGCATATGGTATCTTTGCCATCCGCTCTCTTTCCTCAGGAGTGTTGGGACACATCTCCTTAGAAAGACGGATCCCTTGCCTAAAAGGCAATAATCCTCTCTTGGAACATTGCATGTTAAACCGTGTTAACACTTTGTCTATGTACGTAGACCGTGAGAGGCCAATCAATCGTCTTGATCTATCTCTATAGATCTTGATACCTAAAATATAGGTTGCCTCTCCTAAATCTTTCATGGAGAATTTCTGTGACAAGAATAGTTTTATCGATGATATCATTGGTACATCATTTCCAATCAAAAGTATATCATCGACATACAAAACCAGAAATGCAATTGCACTCCCACGATCTTCTTATATACACAAGGTTCATCCGGATTTTTATGAAGCCAAACGATTTGACTACCTCATCAAAACGGATGTTCCAACTTCGGAGGCTTGTTTGAGTCCATAAATGGATCTCTTAAGCTTACACACCTTCCGTTTTTCACTATTGGATTCAAAACCCCGTGGTGTTCCATATAGATGTCCTCATCGAGAAAACCATTTAGAAAAGCCGTTTTGACATCCATCGGAATATCTCATAATCAAGGTGTGCGGCTATAGCCAACATAATCCGAATGGATTTTAGCATGGCCACGAGGTGAGAAAGTTTCGTCATAATCAATTCCTTCTTTTGACGATATCCTTTCGCCACCAGCCGTGCTTTGTAAGTTCCAATTTGACCTTCAGCATTCATCTTCCTCTTGAAGATCCATTTACAGCCAATTGGTATAATACCATCAGGCAGGTCAGTTAAGTTCCAAACTTCATTGGAATACATTGAATCCATTTCGGATTTCATGGCTTCTAGCCATTTACGAGAATCGATGTCCGACATCGCCTCCTCATAGGTTCTAGGATCACCAGGTTGATCACTATCATTCACAATAAATAATGGTTCAATATGATCAACCGAGTGTCTATAACGAGCAGGTGGGCGAGACGTTCTCGCACTTCTCCTAAGAGGTTGTGTATCGAAGCTCCCTTTGAATCGAGAGATTGGTATCGAACTCGGTTGTTTGGTACTTCATTATTTTCTTCTTGTAAGACTATTTTCCGCCCAAGACACCACCTTCTTGGACGAACCGATTCTCCGGAAAAGAAGCGTGCTTGCTCACCAAAATTCTTTGGTCTGAATGAAAATAGAAATAATATCCAAGAGTTTCCTTTGGATATCCAATGAAGCGACCTTGTTCAGATCTTGCCTCCAATTTATCCATTTTCAGCTTTTCACGAAAGTTTGGACAACCCCAAATCTTAATATGATTAAGCTGGGTTTCCTATTATGCCATATCTCATAGGGCGTAGTTGGAACAGATTTGGACGGCACTCTATTCAGTATATATACAGCTGTCTCAAGGGCATATCCCCAAAGGGATATTGGCAAATCGGTGTAACTCATCATAGATCGCACCATATCCAATAAAGTACGATTTCTACGTTCGAGATACACCATTATGTTACGGAGTTCCGGGAGGTGTCCATTGTGATAAAATGCCATTCTCTTTAAGATAGTCCGGGAATTCGGTACTAAGGTATTCACCTCCTCGATCCGATCGAAGAGCCTTAATGCATTTTCTGTTTGTTTCTCAACTTCAGCCTTGAATTCCTTGAACTTTTCAAAGGATTCAGATTTATACTTCATGAGGTATAAATAACCATACCGTGACTGATCATCGGTGAAGGTAATGAAGTAATTATAACCACCTCTAGCAAAGTTTCATTAATTGGTCCACATACATACGTATGTATTAATTCTAATATGTCGGCGGCTCGCGCACTTTGTCCTACAAAAGGCGCTTTGGTCACTTTTCCTAGAAGACATGCCTCACAAGTCGAGTATGACTCAAAATTTGATGGATCAATGTACCCATCATTACTCAACTTGTTAATTCTGTCTTCTCCAATATGACCTAATCGGAGATGCCAAACATACTTTTTATTTGGACCATCTCTAGGGCGTTTATTAGTTATGGCATTTATATCAATTCTATTTTGCTTATTGACATTGGTAATCACATTACCGGACATTGTAATGGTATAAAGATTGTTGGTTAATAAGCTAGAACCAACACATGTACTATTATGATAAATAGAACATACATCATCAGCAAAAGAAAATTCATAATTCTCTTTACCCAAACGAGGTATAGAGATGATGTTCCTAACAACACTCTTATAATGCAAACAGTTCTTTAAAACCAATACATGTCCAGAAGGCAAACATAAACGAAAAGTCCCTATAGCTAATGCAGCAACTCTTGCTCCATTGGCAAATGTCAGGACAATCTCATTTCGCCCCAAACATCCTCGCTTATTTTCATTCTCCCGCAAAGACATACAAATATGTGAAGTTGCAGCAGAATCTAGAACCCATGATTTGGATTCAGCACTAACCATAAGATTAGTTTCAATAAGCATAGACACCATACCTTCATAAGGTTGGTTCTTGGGCTTGACCTTCAAGCTTGCGAGGTACCTCCTACAGTTCCTCCTCCAGTGCCCTTTGACACCACAGTAATGACATTTCCCTTTTATCAATCTTGAGTTTTGGTTGCACAACAGGTTTGGCAGGCCTCTTCCATTTATTCTTCTTTAAAACGATCTTACCCTTTGAAGAAGAAGCCTTAGCCATAGCCACTACATTTGGTCTCGTGTTGTGCATTTCCTTCTCATAAACTACCAGCATACTATGTAACTCAGCGAGAGTTTTCTCCATCTTATGCATGCGGAAGTTTTGGACAAAACCAGAGAAGTAATCGGGTAAAGATTGGAGGATCAAATCCACAGCTAACTCATTGTCCATAATGAGATTCAGCCTAGCCAATTCTTCAATGTGCCGAGATCATTTTCAAAGCATGATCATTAAGCGATGATCCTTCAGCCATCCTCATACGGTACAATGCCTTAGATATCTCATATCTAGAGGTTCGACCATTCTCATCAAAGTATTCTTTTAAGTGCAAAATGATCGACCTTGCATCTTCCATAGATTCATATTTCTTCTGTAATTCATTGTTCATCGAAGCAAGCATATATGACCTAACTTTTAAGTCATCGTCACGCCACTTATCATAAGTGACACGTTCCTCTTGGGTCCCACCCTCAGGAAAGGAGGTTGGCATCTTTTCATCAAGCACATACCCAATTTTTTCTGAATTGAGAACAATTCTCAAATTCCTCACCCAGTCAGTGAAATTGGGTCCAGTCAAACAATTCTTGTCAAGTATAGAAGCGAGTGGGTTTGTGGTCACCATTTTCAGAGTAATAATATATCTGTTGCAGAAAATAAATTGTTAGCCGTTGTACTTTTCATAATAACTATTTCATTTTAGTCTTTAAATGAAATAGATCCTCCCACTAAATTTATATTCGAATCCCATACTCCTTAAGATGGGAAGCGGTAATCTTTGTTGGGTAAAGATTACTAGTGGGGATTGGAGTCCCACTAGCCCAAAATCCACCTCACCTAACAGTTATTGGTGTCCTATGAACTTAGTGAGTGAACCAACTTGTTCAACGCATCATATGCGAGTCCCAATCATAACTTCGGCCTCTAGACCATGAAAACTCACCTAACAGTTATTGGCATCATGATCATAGTTAAGTCTCGCCCATCGTCTCATGCAAGTATTGAAGGCACAAACGATTCCCTCACCTGACAGTTATTAGAAATCATTTGCCTCCAACCCCACAGCATCATATGCATAATGGAGTGGTCCAATATTATAAATGGTAATTAACCCCTATGTATCCATAGCCGGTCAATTAACCACAATAATATTGAATCAAACCACGACGATGGAAGGCCACGAGTCCGAAACCCGTTTCGACTTAATATTCTTTGTAAGGAGATTTGGGTCGTTATTAATGGTCTCACTTTGCACATTAACCGGTTTAACATGCACGATAACATAAACACAATGAATAAATAGATATCACATAACATCTATCCTATGTGGTGATCATGGAATTATGGTTCAATGGGTCTCGAGCCAAATAGACCCATTTAGCCATTTTAATGTTTTAATAATATGGACCTGCTCTTCACTTTTTCTTCAATCTTTGAACTCTTCAAAGACCGGGCCCAGAAGAGCTCACCGGTTTAATGGCTCCTCCAATGGCTCCTCCTCTCTTGTAGTATTTACATCAATAATTGAAATACTAAACTGTACTAAAATTATATTTCATAAAAATAAATATAAAAGGAAGGACGCAGCCTCCATTTAATAATTACATCCCCAAAAAGAATACCTGTAATCATCATACATTCATCCATACAACAATCACAACAATTAGGGATTTTTCCATGATCACCACCCTTCCTTACGAGCCATAAATTTAAAATTTAAAGCTCTGGAAGGCATGCATAAAATTCTGCATATCATTTGTAGAATATAAACACAAAGTATAACAAGTTACGGATTTTTGATTCAAAATTGATTTAGTTCTAATTTTTTGCTTAGTTGATTAAATTTATCACATAAATTAATCAACTTCTATAGGCCAGACAAGAGCAAGAGAACCAATTCTCTTAACAAAAAATAAATTGGCCATTAGAACGCAAAAATATATTTGAACTACAAATCAATTAAACGCACGAAAACGCCTAAGGTTGGCTCGATACCACTGTTGGGGTTTCATGAATCATGTATAGTTAAAATTAACAAAAAGAACGCAGCGGAAACAAGAAGATATATTTTTACATGATTCTCCGAAGGCGTTGTTTGTGCGTTTTAATCAAAAATCTGAATGTAAAAGAGAGTTACATGAATTACCTCTCGAACCGCGCTTTACACGAATTGGTTTGGATGTTCTACAGTTCGAGCCCCACAAATGTTGGACCTCTAGTTCAGACACACCAACAACGAACGTCGAACGGAAGAGAGAACTTTCGGATATTCACCACTTCGATCGTGCTAGCAATCACGTGGAAACAATCCGTTGAATTCTTGATGTATAATAGTCACGGCCTGGATGAGAGAAACCTCTTCTTTCTTGCGTCTCAAAAACACAAGAACACTCCTCTCTCTCTCTCTCTATTTCTGCAGCCCTCTCTTGTGTTTCTAAAACACAAAACACACGCGCACGGAAACTATCTCTACGTTGCAACCTTTTTGCAGCCTTTCTTTTAAAATTTATACACGAATCAGCAACGGTTGCCGATCGTGGGATCAGCAACCGTTGCTGATCCTCATTCTCATGCACGATCGAGCACGATCGTGCATGAACGGAACGGTCAGCAACCACTGACCGTTTATGCACAATTTCGCGCATGATGGTCAGCGGTTGCTGACCATCCATGCACGAACAAAATGCGTGTATGATGGTCAGCGGTTGCTGACCATCATGCACGAATTCGTTCGTGCATGTGCACGTATTCGTGTGAAATGGTCAGCAAAAATTGCTGACCATTTCCACTTTAATTAATCAATTAATTAATTAATTAATAATTAATCAATTCCCTTAAAAATAAAAAAGAACATGATCTTTATATGTGCATTTGGAATACATTAATATGTATTAACTTTGGGCATGCGTGTGCATCATATGCACATAGGCTCGTGACTATAATACAAATTAAATTAAATCTCATTTAATTTAATTTTGAATCGACTCAATTCGATTGCAGTAATTGCAAACACATTTGCAACAACATTTCTCTCTTGTTCCACGTTATCCTATTTGTTTATGGTGTGTGACATCCCTAGGTTCATCACTAAGCTGGTAGTAAGACTTGTACTAACACATTAGTACTCCCAAAAGAATTAATTGTCCCGATTAATCTTTAGGTCCTACAAGCCATGATTGATATCTAGCAATATGTCATGGCTACCCAGATAGTGTGAATACTTTAAGAACATAATGAACCTGTCGGCTTTGGCTACGGTGTAATTCAATCCCTCTGTCTTACTATGTCCCGATCAAACAAAGACCATGGAATATTTGTCAAGTCATTAATTCGATCATATGCACAAATCTAATTGACATGCATTTTATTCGAGACATAAACAATTTATTCTCGGTTACAACCCCGGCCGAGGATTTCAATGCAGTGTCACAATTAGATCGCATAGGACATCATTATCATACCTTGCATATAACAAGGAGACAGATTCCATATTGCGCACACGTGTAACTTCGTATATGAACGAACTATGACCATCAAGTATAAAGACGGATCAACGACCCGGCATTATGTGTACCCGTGAACCATAGTTGTTCGACACACAAGTTAACATTGTGCCTTAGGTCTAAGGATTATTTACACAAGACCAAAGCATGAACAATTAGACATTGACCACGCAAAAAGCTTCCATGTTGCTAATTGTTCCATATCGTCACGTTCAGTGATATTGTCTAATACAAACACTCGTGTTCTTAACTCAGGCATCACAATACCCAATGACTTGTGACTCATCATTCCCTTAAGTATCTAATACTTAATGGTGAAGTTAAGAACACACCGGTCTCAACAGGATTATCAATATCCACTCAATAATCCATCGACCGGGAACGATTTAAAGATTCAGTCTAACTATGAACCCGTCACATATATTCTTGACGCCTCAAGAATAGGTCTAGTTGCAACTAATCTTATGGAATCATTCATAAATATAAAACAATTGGACAAATGAATGAATACGTCATTGCCATTAATTAAATAATAATAATGAAAGTACAACTGAAATCCCTAATATGTAACTATTACATAGTAACTTTAGGGCATACATCCAACAGATAGTTGTCATTGCTTCGAACTAGGTCGAATAAGTGAAGACAACGCATTGCCAATATAATCCATGAATCGTCTCAGTATATATTCGTAAAATGCCATGACTGCTGTATGGATTCTGTGCGTTTTCTCCTTGAAAGAAGCCTAAAGCAGTAAGTACAGCTGGTAACATTTCTAGATCGAATAGTATGACCATCAACTTTGATGCCCATAGGTTCGTATCATCCTTTTGACGTTTTTATGAGAATTGCTTCAACTGAACCATTATCACCCTGCTGAATATTTATTCCACAGGCAAACAGAAAGCGGACAATTTAAAGCACTCAGCTTGTTAAGTCACATGGTAAAATAAAGAAGATGTCTTAGTGACAGGTATATTCATTCTAAGCTGCTAGTATTTGCACTCTTTTCCACGTGAAACATTGATGGATTACAATGATATGTGTCCAAAAGCTTTTCACTGAGCCTCCGCCAAACATGTTCAACATTGAAGCTTTTTCTTTCGTATTTTAAATTTCATGCAGCATGTGTGCTTTCTCGAAGGGCATATATCATGCAACTGCGTAACTGAGTTGAGGGGCTTTAGCTAGAATACCCTACTTGTTTAAGCATCCAAGCCAAATGTGCTTTTATGATATACAGTCTTCCTACTCTGTGAACAAATGGTTGAGTTGAGAGACATGCTGTACGCTAAAACAACCATGAGAGGAAATGTCATTTTGTCTGACCTATGCACTTCATTTTTACCATCAGTTTGTTTGACTTGTGTGTGAGATGTATGTCCAGTAAGTTATTCCGTTCTCTACCGTGTGTTCTGTTGGCTGCTTGCTATTTTGCCTATTGGGAGTGTCGTTTGCATGTCAATCAGACGTAGGTGTAAATTTGGACTTTCTGTTCACGATTCTGCTTAGCTAAGGAGAACTTCGTTAGGAAAACTTCGTATGTCTTAAATATTAAAATTGCGGCATGAGCATTGTACGACTCCTGTACATGTATAAGGTAGCTTTGTGGACAAAACGTACTAAAAGGCTGCTCTACTAGTCGGACTGTAGTTGAAGTTGGGACAAAAGGAATTTTAGGCTTAAAAATCCTCCGTTCTTCCAAGTACCCACACTTTGGTTCCAGCTTCAAGTGAAATTTTCATGCTACATGTGTTGCAGAAAATAACGGGATGAAAATCGCCTCTAACCATTCATTTCTTGCTGGGTTTCTTTATGGATGTATCGTAAGTGCGCTTATCTAAGTACATACTTAACTGCAGGACGAGGAGGAATGGTGGCAAAGAGAGCCGCCAGGAACGCTGACTAGCTGTGGATCTGCGGGGAAATATCCTCCTCCTTTTTAGCTATTGCTAGTGTTGGACTTGGAAGGGTTCCGCTTTTATGTTAGAGGTCCTTTGCATATTGGTAGGCGATGGATTGTAGGTTGTAGGTCGAACTTGTCTTTGTCTTGAACATTTGACATGTCGCACGGGTGATTGGGATACTTCAGTTTAATGTGGATGACACTTATTTTACGGCTTAAAGTTCAAGTTTTGTTGCTCTTTAGTTTTTTACTTTTATTTTCTTTTTACGGTTCAACTTTTGCTGATCTTTTTCTATTTCTACACGGTTTGTCGAAATCTGTAGAAAGTTTGAGCTCGGATGGTTTAACATAGGTTCGGCATTCGTCTCCAGATTTAGTGCATGTTTTGGTCATTTAAGCATGATCCCTATAAATATGTCGGGAAGGTTGACCATTTCGGGGGATGCTCACCTTAGTCCACAATTCTTTGCATTTCATTTCCTTTCCTCCACATTCCTTCTAACTTAGACTTCTGTTTTTCTTTTAATGGTTTACTTCTATTTTTCTTTTAATGTTTTACTTCAAATGTCAAATGCATTTAAGCATGATCCCTATATACGAGTCTAGAATATGGATCACTTTTTTTTCTCCAAGTTTTATTAATTATTGAAATAGAGTTGAATTTATCAAATTGAAACAATGAATGATATTAATAAATGGCGGATTAATATTTTTAGTTTTATGAGGTCAAGTGCCTATTTATGATTGCTAGAGGTAATTAAGATATTAGAGGAGTGGCACTTCAGGGATTGTATTTTTATCTAAATAGGACCAATTGGTACTTATTTAACGTATTCCCATCTAATGACTACATATATACTAGTTTTAGGGCGCCTCACATGAGAGTGTGATGTCTATGATTTTGGTGTAATTCTGTTGGAAAGTCTGACCGGAATGAGAGTCATAAACGAAAGTCGGTCTACTGGTGGACATAACATTGTTGAATATGTTTGTTCAAATCTAGGGAGGAAAAGAAATTTGTACAAATTGATGGATGCAAGGTTAGAGAGTTCTTAGAAGAAGGTGTCCAAATTGCTTTTAAGTTGAGATCTCACTGTCTTAGCTGAGATCCAAAAGCTCGTCCCCGGATGAGTGAAGTTGTTAAAGTTTTGAAGGTTATACAAGATCTTCCATATATAAGAAGTTCGTCAAATGTTCAAAAAGAGATGGGAGCGATGACAATGAAATGTCATCTAAATATAACCATGGTTTGAGGAATGTAAGTCTTTCAATTCCGGATATAATCAATGCAGATTAGTGCAACCACACCATCAATCTCTAGAAGCCAATGGTAAACCACAACAATGTGTCTAGAAATAGCTGTCCTTCAATCCCATTTGTTCTCTTTTCTTCTCTTCCTTCATTGGTGCGGAAGTCTCGACTTTCATCTGGACATTCGCTCCCAATTACTACAATGTTGATGGATTAAAATATAATGGGAGTTAAGTGTTTGTAAAGTAATCCTTTGAGAAGTGGCGATGAGAAGGCTAAAACTGGTGACAACTAATGAGAAGTATGCTTAAGCTTCCAATCCTTTTCCCCTCGTGACCTTTCCTCTTTAGCTTTTTGAGGATCACCCTTGATGGAGGAAATTTCATATGCCGTGGTTACGTACTGTTTCCTGCTAAATTTCTTATGCTAGAGTTTTTCATGTTGTTGCATGTCTTTGATGCGTGCTGTCATTTTCAATAATCATCTTGTTTCTCAAGTAAAGCCAACATTTTCTGTTGAAACTAGTGTTGAATTTTCTTTATGCGAGACTGACCATTTAATGTTGGCAATTGTTTGTCCCGTGTGGCCCGCCCATAAGAATTGCATGGGCTGGGAACCTGCCGGCCCAAGAACAACCTAAGTGGGCATGTTAACCACTCTTAGGACAGAGATTGGAATGCTGGTGCCGTGGTGCATCCATTTCTTCTTTTAATTTTTTCCATTTTTGAGAAACTTTCTTTTCCTTTCTTTTCTTTTCATTTACTTTATTTTGCTCATAAATAAATATAAAGGGTACTCTGTTGTTTTTTTTTTCCCCTCCTCCTCCTTTTCTTTTTCTTTCAATCTAACCAGTGATTTTCTTGCTTCTCTCATCTAAGATTGCCTTTTCTTTTTGTAATTTGTAATCAATTTATTAATGTAGATGATTATCTTTTCCCTTATTAATAGTCTTTTAAAAAATTTGGAATCAAATCCAATGTAAATTTTTTAGTTATTCTGAGTCTACTAATTGCCTTGAGGCAATGATTGACAATGCTTAAAATTGTAATCAAACGCATAATATAAGAGGAAGTGTGTTGTTTTTTAATTTTAATATCAGTGAAAATTCAACAGACATTCTTTGACTAAGAAAACATAATGACGTTAAAATGATTTTCAGATTCAATTGTGTTACAAAATAAAATCATTTTTGTGCCGCAATATTGCCTGGATTTCTTTTCTACTAAGCACAAGAACTAATATATATAGATATATATATATACCCTCGCTCTATCAAACATGCATGTGGCTTGTCTAGCCATTTCATTTATGATCTATTCCTGTCTAGCCAACCTGGTGCTGCGGATGAAGGTCCAGCACCAGGCGACGAAGCCAGGCCTTCGGACTTTTCCAGCGGAACAGGCCAGGATGGAGATGTCATTCATGCAGATTTCACTGACAGCAAGTGAAAGAACAGAGGCTGGTCGACATTCAAATGTTAAACCTTTAGGTGGGAGGATGAGTATATATGTGTACAGGAAGTGAGAAGACGGAAGTTTTCTTTTGTTGCGGTTTTCTCTGGACTAAAGGGTCGTCTAATATAGGGAAATCTTTCAGGCAGGTGAGATGGTGGAGATTTTGTGCTCATGAAAACATAGTGCAGATCCAGCTTCTGGTGCAGTCGCTCCGCGCATGTGTTTTTATGTTTTTATATTTTCAGATTATATATGTTACATAATAGATCTCTGTAAGAGCAAGGTAGGATATTGTCAAAATGATTTGTCTAAATTAATGGGTTATCAACTTCAAAGAGTGGATTCATTATAATTCATTTTTTAATTACTGAAAATAAATTTTAATAAATACGAAATTTTCCCCAGTTTTTACACTATCTGCATTATATAACAAATCTATGGATTAAGAACCTGAGAAATTGTTAAGGTTTCAGACCTTAGAGAAATGTTGCCCCTCTGGAGAAACGAGGGTTGAATTACTTTGTCAACGTTACCTCTTTTGCTTAGTTGTAATTATGATTCTTAGGTAAGCAGAGTCTTTTCCTTTGATGTGGTGGTATAATGTTTAGTATATTGTACGAAGTTTATATTATTGGTGTGATTCTAGGTGAACCGGCCTCTTGGAGGTGTTATCACCATTATGAGGGCTATTGATGTGAATTTCATTCTCACCAATTGCTATTAGTCGCTAAAACTATTATTTTATTATGGGTAAATAAGTATTAGTCAATACTTCAATATCCTTTCTCATTGTCCAATTTGAAAGTTGAGTTGTCAAGTGGATGCAATCCTTAAGGCCATTAAAAATCCCAAAAGAAGCAAAGTTGGGTATTTTAACATCATACATAGCTTGCTTTTGTGGAATTATAGTCTAACTAATTTTGCGCTTTGATGACTCATGCCTTGCTGGCAAGTGAATTCATTTCTTGTTGGTCTCTTTTTTATAAGTCTTTGGTTGATATTATTCTTTTCAATTAATGACCAAATCTCCGCTATGCCCTTCAAGCACCCTAATTGATGGGTAGGATGCACAACCATTAATTAGCGTAACACTGATTCACAACTAAATTTTTTTCTTAATAAATATTTATGTTCTTCAACCCTACATGTCCGACGGGTTCTTGCTTTAGAATGGAGTAGGTTTCTTCGAGTACTACTTAATTTCGATCATTGATTTGCTTTGTAGAAAATTATTAATTTAGAAAATACGTTTTTAAAAATGATTGCTTGTTGTTAAAGTAATTAGTCAATCGAAAGTATTTTTATTATCAACAACACTTTATATCTAAATATTTTCGTGAATAATGAGAATGTTATCTTTGTAGGCGATATGAGAGATGAATTTTAGAAACAATGTTTTTTCAAAATTTTTATTTTATGCGAAATGAAACCCGCCCTAAAGTTGTATTTATCCGTCCTGCACGCACAAGATAACTACCGAAAAATGTAGATCCATAGAAGGTATTATTTGTTTCTTTGTTTTACGCATTTTAGGTCTACTGTAATACACAATGATTTGTGTGTTTTCTCATTATATTTTCTATTTATCATTTATGAGTATTAAGTTTGAAATTATTAAAAATCCAGTTGACTTATCCTATACATCTATTGATAAAGAGTCCAAATTTTTATTTTTATTTTTTCCTTATCTACAGATATCCTTATGATTTCAGTGAAGCAATGCATTGAAATGCATTCACTATTTAATCGTAAATCCAGATCATTTTGACTTGACAATTTCTAAGAACCGTCATCATTCGTATTACAGATTAATTAGTTAGTTTTTTTTTTTTGGGGGGTCATTAATTGGTTAGGTTGCCTATCATGCTATGTATTACTACTTCGCTGAAGCCATGAATGATGCACATTATGATGATAAGAGATAAAATATTGTTTTTCGGAATTGCCAATAATATCATAATTTTTGCTTTAGTACTCTTTTATTTGACTAATTACTTTGATAATGTCATGATCAATACCGATATCCTTCTTTCCACGGCAACTAGCGGAGTTTTTACCTAGTATAATCATACCAAGCTATTGTTCTAGCCCATGAGGTCAAGTACCTGTCGAGACCTCTCTTTTTTTCTCGACGTCCCCCGGTTGGGGCGAGCGCCTGCGGAGGCTAATGGTTTGGCTAGGTCTATTTTAACCCGGACTCTTCCAAGTCCACCAATTCACGACTAGTAGTTCAAGTTTTTAACTTATGAGTTAATTTTAAAATGGAGTCGTCACTAATTGATTTGAGGTGGGTCGATTAGAAACCCAAGCGAAGTACCAAGAGAAATACTCACTCCTGCACAACCAGAAAAATTAGGATCGGGGACTTCATTACACTAGTTAATCACTAATGCCCTTTCAATACCTAATCTTATTTAAACCCTAAGGCTTTTGGATTTTTGAGGGATTCTCCATGCATTTGTGGAGGAAAAACATTTTTATCTCATTTTTTTTTTTTAACATAAAAAGCATTCTTGGGATTTTTGATCTTTTTTAAAAAAAATATAAATAATTTTTTTGCCTTTTTTTTACTTTTTTGGCTTTTTGGGGAAATATGGATTTTTTTATTTTTTTATTTTTGGAGAATAAATTATTTATTTTATTATTTATTTTAAAAATATTATTTTATTTTATAATATTCAAATGCGACCTTGGGTCGGATCCCCGAGTTGGGTCCGACCAGGGTCGTCCACCTAAGACCCGGACGGGCCTGCAACGCAGGCCTGGCCCGGGACTTTTCTTTTTTTCTTGTTAAGCAATAGTAGCCCAAAAACAAAGCGAAATAGGCCCACTTCTCTTAGGCCCGTGCAAGTTCGGCCCGCACGATTAAACCCCAGGGGAACCGGGTCACGCGCCCGACCCGATTCCACCCAGTTTGCGGCGCTCTCTCCCACCTCTCTCTACTCGCGGCGCTGATGGAGGCGCTGGGGCGGCGGCACGCGTCGACGACAGCAGCGACACGGTAGGCAGAGGCGGCGGTTAGGTCCCGAACGGCAAAGCAACGGCGAGCGGTGGCTGATACCTGTCTGCAGAGAGAGCACGGCGCGGGGGCGTTGCTGATTGGCGTCGGGGCCGTGAGCGCAGGCGGCCTCGTCGGTGGCGACTGGGCGACGACGACGGCGTCAAGGGGGGTCGAAGCACGGCGGTGGACGGATTTGGCCCTCCACCTTCTGGTTTCCCTCTCACTCAGCCCCTACTTCGCAGATCCAGAACCCCCTCTTCTCCTCAAGCCTCAGCTGCTCGTAGATCTGGCTTCGCTTGCCGCCGGCCTCCCCCGATGTCTCTCGGTGGGAGGTCGCTCTGGGGGCCCACGCGGAAGGAAGAAAAAAGGGGAGGGGCTGGGTTTTGCGCCCAGCCCCAATGGGCTGCTTTAGCCCCTTTTGTTTTCTTTTTGGTTCTTCTTTTAATTTTGTTGTTGTTGTTTTTATTATTTGTTTTCTTATCCGAAAAAGAGGAAAAATACATAAATAAAGAAACTAAAGCCTAATTGAAAACCTAATCAAAATTTAGGTGTCAACAGTACCTGTTTCTAATTGCCAGGGTACTTAAGATATTTGAAGAATTGTACTTCGTGGATTGTATTTTTATCCAAATAGACCAATTAGTACTTATTTAACGTTTCCCATCCAGTGACTGCACATATACTAGTTTTAGGGCACCCCACATTAGAGAGTGATGTCTATGATTTTGGTGTAGTTCTTTTGGAAATTCTGACCGGCATGAGAGCCATAGACAAAAGTTGGCCTACTGATCAACATAACCTTGTTGAATACATTTGGCCAAATCTAGGAAGGAAAAGAAATTTGTACAAATTGATGGATGCAAGGCTCAAAAGGGTTCTTAAAAGGGGGAGTCTAGATTGCTTTTAAGTTGGTCGCTGGCTGTCTTAGCGAGATCCAAAAGCTCATCCCCGAATGAGTGCAGTTGTTAAAGTTTGTCAAATATTCAGAAAGGGGGAGAACAATGGTAGTGAAATGTCATCTAAATATAACCATGATTCAAGTATTGTAAATCTTTCAATTTCGGAAGGAACCAATGCTAGCCAGTGCAACCACACTACCAATCTCTGGAAGCCAATGGTAAACCAAAGCAATATGTCCAAAATAGCTTTCCTTCAATCCCATTTGTCCCATTTGTTTCCTTTGCTTATCTTTCTTCATTGGTGCAGGAGTCTTATCTTTCATTTGAATATTCGCTCTTGATTACTTCAATGTTGATGGATTAAAATATAATGTGAGTTATGTAGAGTGTGTAGAGTTATCCTTTGACAAGTGACCAGGTGGATGAATGGTGGTGGCGGTGGCGACAGCGGGGGATTCTCCAAGGCCATTCTAACCACCCTTGTAGGAAAAAAAAAAAAAGAGAAAAAGAAAGAGTTGAAAGAGGACATTAGCCTTTGATGGCTCTATGACCATGTTGAGACATAAATTATTGCAAATATCCATTAAGCTTAGGTGGTCGACTAGAGATGAGGGCCAATAGGTAGGAGAGGGCGGCGACCCTCTCCCAATCGGACAAGGGCCCGCCAGCCTCATTAGAGGCCGGAGAGGGCGGTAACCTTCTCCCAAATCTAGAGGAGGGTTGCTTGCCTTTGCCCCGTTTAGGTGATGATCACTAGCTATTGTGTAGGCCTGGTGACCCTCATCCTGTTGCCTCTCACCTCTAGTTGGCTAGGGTTGCTAGCGCCAGCCCTTCTATAGGCATCAGTGACCCTGACGACCTCATCGCCACCTCACCTATGATGGGGTGACGACCACAGGCGGTAGGGTGCACCCTCTTTCCTTGTGTGTGTGTTTTTTTTTCCTATAGTTTTTGTAGGTTTTTGGGAAAAAAAAGGAAAAAAAGAAAAAAACTTTAAAGAAATTATACAGATAAAATTGCCCTTCACATTTGGTGAGTTCATGCCCTTCTTTGAAAATTGGTATATGTATTTTATGTATTTATTTGAAATAATGTCCACTTCAGGCCATTTTTTGAGAAAATAAGAGCATTTCGGGCTTTTATTTGAAATAATGTCTACTTAAGGCCCTTATTTGAAATAATGTTTACTTTATACTCTTATTTGAGAAAATGTGGGCACTTTAGATTCTTATTTGAGAAAATGTTGGCACTTTAGGCCCTTATTTGGAATTTTCCTTATTAATGTAGATGAGTTTGTCTTTTCCCTTATTAATAGTCTTTTAAAAAATTTGGAATCAAATCCAACTATATGTAAATTATATTATTTATTCTAAATCTAATAATTGCCTTGAGGTAAAAATTGACAATGCTTTGAAATTGTAATCAAACACATAATATAAGAGGAAAATTTTAATATAAGTGAAAATTCAGCGGACATTCTTTGACTAAGAAAAAAATAATGAAAGTAAATTGATTTTCGGATTTAATTGTGTTACAAAATAAAATCATTCTTGTGCTACAACATCGCCTTATTTCTTTTCTGCTAAACACAAAAACTAATAGATTTTTTGTAACACTATCGTTTGTACTGGCTCTTGCTCTACCAAATATGTTTGCCGCTTGTCTAGCCATTTCATTAATGACCTATTTATATTCCAAACAATTACACATAAAGACCTTCTATCGTGGTATGTGTTGTTCACAAGATTACCAAAATTGCAAGCAATAAGCAAATACTAAAAGCAAACTTAAGACTTCAGTAAGCCATTCAGAAAAATGAATTTCCAAGGGCATATGAAGTCGATAGAATGCTTAATAAGCATATCAATCATAATGTTATAACAATATTATTGGCCCACTAAAAATCAATAGAATGTTTGACATTCTCATTAATTATGAGTTTATGATAAACAGAGTTTAAGTGAAGTTCATGATACATTCTCACGATCGATTGACTTGAAACATGAAAATAGTTGAAGATTAAGTCAAGGAGGAACCATCATCCAATGGATAACTAGAGCACAAGGAATCATTGCTAGAGTAGGGCAAGTCAAGAGGTATTTAGTATTTCTTGCGGGGGAAAATTAGTATAACTGAATGACTCGTTAGAGATACAAGAGGAATCAAAGCGAAGCATATACACATTTTACACAAGAATACAGTATGGTCAATGAGCACACAACATCAATCTGGACATTAAAAATCACGAAGAGCCCATCAAATTTTGAAGAGGAGAAGATTATTCATCACGGAATCTGGGTTAGATTTCGTCTAAGTTTGGATTTTTAATTTCCAATTCCAGTACTTGTATATGTCTATAAGAGCTTTACGGTCATACTTTGTAAGCTTTTTCACATACTTCTGTCGTCCCAATTAATAAGTTTTATGTTCAATTTTAGCCATCGAGCAAACATGGCATCAAAGAATGTATGTTATTAATTTTTGTTCAAGAAAGTTTTTATGCGATTTCCTTGCTTTCAACTACGAAGCTCCATAACGTTGCACGCAATACAGGATCTTTTGTTAAAACCATTATTATTAACATTAAGATGCAAAAACACAATAAATACATCGTGAGTATGACAAATTTGCATGATTTAAAGATACATTCTTACTTTATCGTCCCTCTTCCAAGTATTAACATAGGTACCTAAAGAAACATAATACAACACATTAAGTAGGGAAGATGGTCAGATCTTGTCGATATTTTACCAAAAAACTTGTGAACCAAAAACTTCCCACTACAAAGTTACGTTACTAAACTACAGATCGATAGCCTCGCCCATTGACATGCCATCATCGCACCAAAATCAGGGGTTTATCAAAGTCGTAAAGACTACATTTGGTCATCCAAATTTCTAACCAGGATAAACTGAACATGGTAGAATACAAAATCTATGAATTTTACTATATCATATTTACTATTTGCTGATTGCCGTCGGATGTATTCACATAATATCATATACATTGTTTGGTATAAACGTCATATTAATATAAACGAACTAAAAATTTTACAAAAGGAGATAGTAGATATCTCTCGTGATGCTTTTTCCTACTTTATTTTTAGTTGCTCTTTTTTATTTTATTTTATTTTACTCTCTTTTTTTAATTAGTTTCATTGTCATTTCTTTCTTCCCCTTCCATCATTCTATAATAGAATTTTATTAAATAGTAAACTATATTAATATACCTAAAATACTAAAATACCTGAAAAATGTGATAAATATACATATGTATTTATATTTATATATTGAATTTATATTATAAAATAGAATTAAATTTGAATATATAAATATAAATTAAATTAAGTAAAATTTTATTTCTTATTTTGAATTTCTTATATTAGAATTCAAATATTATTTAAATATTGAAGTATAATTTTAATGTTGTAAATTTTTTTGGTTGAATAGTTTTAATTTTGTTAATTTTGTTAATTTTGTTAATTTTGTTAATTTAAGAAGTTTATTATTCGAGAAAAATAACTTTCCTAATATGGATATTATAAATCCTATCCATCTTTATCTTAAAGGATATATATTTTTTCCTTCCAAAAGGGAAATATTCATTAAATTTCATCTTAATTTAATATATGAATTTAATTTTCCAAAATTGGAGTCAAAATTGGTCGGAATTCAAAAGTCTAACTGTTTGCATAAAACGCTTATATTGTTATAGTTGTGGGAAAATTAAAGATCTCTACTGCTATTTTAAAATTCTATCTCTCATCTCTAATCTCAAACAAAAATCAAACTTTGAATAATCTCCTTAAAGATCGAGGAATAATCTCCTTAAAGATCGAGTTCACTTATTTTAAACCCAAACTCCCCACTTCTCATACTGTTCCACACTCTGCCGATACCTTCATCAGATTACAAATAGCAAAATTGATAATCTGCTTTCTTTTCATTCACGGCCGAGCTCCAATGGGTTCCTCCAGCAGCCTCCTCACGTTCAAGCTCCATTCCCAAGTGATCTTTAATATCTATGAACACTCAATCCATGTCATGTCTCAGATCCACTCACAGTCTTCCATGAACGGCGACAATAGGGTAGATATGTCTGTGAGGCCACCGGCGGATCATCCAACAGTGTACGGGTGTGTGATCGGAGTTAATAGGGGTTGCACCGTGGAGATTTTCAATAGTTTCAAGCTTCAATACGACCCCACCACTCGTTTTCTCGACCACGCATTTCTCAACAAGCAGCACAAGCGCTGTTTAGTGCTCTTCTCTCCCTCTCTCTTTTGGCCTTTTTTTATGTTAAATGATTTCTTATTGCGAGAAGATTTTTTTTTTTTTTTTTTTGTTTTTTTTGTTTCTGATCTTGTTTCTTTTTTTCCTTTTTCCTATTTAATTGGCCATAGATACGGAGACTTGCCCGAATTTTTGTATGCTTGGATGGTATGCCAGTGGGCACGTTGTAGATAAATCTAGTATGGTTATTCACAAAGCTGTAAGTTCCGAGTGTAATCCTCTATTTGGTTGGGATCTTTGCCTGTGTTCACTGTTTTGTTCAGTATAATTGAGTCTCATGGGTGCCTTTCTCCGCGTTGGCTTTATACTTAAATAAGGTTCGAATGTGATTGTTGCACGTGCGAGTCTGAATTTTTTAGGACCCTTACGAAGGTGTCCTTTTTTGTTTCGTTTTCGTTTTCATTTTTTTTTTCTTTTTATAAAACCAGAAAACCATATCAATATGAGTGTCGAGACATATGAAGGTAAATGAGAATTCACATTTATTTCTTGCACTTTACAACTAGGACTAATCAGTTCTTAATCTAATCCGGTTCCAAGATGGAGCCGGGAACTGGACCAGAAGGGCCGGTTCCCAAATTGCGGGATCGTAAACTGGACTGACCAGTCTTGGAAGTGGGAATCATACCTACCAATCGGTTCGCTCTGATGGAACCAATAAATTTGCTGTTTTGAGCCAAAAATAAAATGGAAAAGGGGAGAAATTAGGTGAAATTAAGGTTTGCTTTTTAAGAAACTAAAAAATATATATTATATTAATATAATTAACCCGTATGATTCGGTTGGTCTCGATTTCCACCTTGAAATCAGGAATTGAGAATCGACTAACCAACCAGCGGTTTTAAAAGTGGGAACCAAGAATCGGACTGCCTTCTTTGAGAATCGCCCAGAACCAGCCACTTCGATTTGGTCCAGGTGATTCCCGATTCGGGCGGTTCTTGTTACACACCCCTACTTATAACACCCAATAGCATAGAAGGAACGAAGTCAAACGTAGTGATTGTGACAAGTGTCAGTCTAGGGGTGAATCGCAATAGCTGTAATCCAATCACCTCGGTTGTGCATGGGATCATCTCCCTCAGCCATAATTATTCCCAAAATCCAAAAAAACAGAAAAACAAAATAAAAAAATATTTTCCGCAAGGAATATAGATAATTGGAATTACCATCTGCATGGTTTGGTTGGGGGTGGAGTCCTGCGAAGTCAAACCGGATCGGATTGCTTTTCCATGCGCTGGTTCAATAAATCGGTCCTTTAAGGTAAGGGCCTTCGATCCGGCAAGGGTGGCCTCGTCCGTGGCCTGCAAGGCTGTGATGGCCTTGCCTAGGGCTTTTGTGGCTTCGTAGGTCAAGGGTGAGGCCTTTGTGACTAGCGAGGGTAGCCGCCGTCGGCACAAAAAAGAATAGAAAAAATAAAGAAAATAAAAAGATTGAAAACATATTAAAATATCATTAAAAATTAATTACATCAGTGCTAATCATGTTACGTAAGATGATTGGTGTCATTGTCATCAATTTTCGATTAAAATTGACCTGATGAATTCAATTAATAAAGTGCGAAAATGTTTAGAACTTAATTAGTAAAATTGAAATTGTTATGACTGAATTAACAAAAAACGTAATAGGTTTAGGAATTTTTGGACAATTTTTTCCAATTTCGAGTTTGATTGCTTGTCGAACCATGCTGAAATATGACTTAGCAAAAAAACAAAACGGAAATTGCCCCTATAGACAAGTCGTCGCAAAAAAACTTTGCCTCTACACTTGAATATACTTTCTTTTGGTCCATTTCATTCTCCACGAAAACTCATCGATGGTGCAAAAGTTTTTACATGACATGCTATCATGGTCCGATGGGCTATGCAGCTCGAATAGAATATAAATTTATACAAGTACGAGGGCTTATTTAAACAAATAATTAAATGAAGTTCAAAGATTTGACTGGAAAACAAAGCATGTAAGCTCAAGAATGAGAAGTCGAATTTTGTGGATCTAATACATCAAACAATATATAACTTATTTGTATAAATGAAAGGGAGAGTCACAACAACGGTACCGGTAACTCTTTTGAGGTGTCGATATAGGTGTTATGGCGCTCATCATGAAATTAGGCATTAGCTAAAAAACCGAGTAAATTTGCAAGGACAGCTAATCTTGGGTTAATATCAAACTTCATAGTATTTATTATATTGTGGTATTGGTCGGACCAAAATCAAGACTTGGACACCTTGTACAGTGAACCGGCCATGAACATATACCCATGTTCTCTTCCTATTTGTTATTGTTTTTGAAATTGCCGAAAGCATCTAAATATTGTGTGTCCTTGGAAACATAATTTTTTTTTTTTTTCAGAATTCATGAAGTGCTACTTTCGAAATTTGGAAATATCATCGGTAGATGAAAAAATTGAAATTTTTTTATCGAAGGCATGGCGAATCTTTATTTGATTGATTTTTGTATTCTAGTATCTCAACATTTACCAACCTATAGATGAGATGTTTATAATTCAGTTTCGGATTAGCAACATCCTTGAGTTAGATACCAAATTTTAGATAGATATAATTTCACGAACCCAAACAAGGATAATTTTTTTAAAAAAATATTTCATTGCCCCCATTTTAGCGCTGGATAACCGTTAATTGCCTAAACAAGTATAGCGGATCAAACCTTGTATAGCCTAATATGTCACGATAATAAAGATAGTACAAATTAGGACTACTTTTTTTTTTTTTTTGGTCAGAAATTTTAGGACTATTTGAATATATAATAATATCACTACTATATTATTGGAAAGATTAAGCTTCTACATATTATCTGACTAAACCCCAAAATTTGTAAATGTTGTTTACTATATCATTAGTGTTATGACAGGTGATTTCCATTATCAATAACCAAAGTCAGGCCTTTCAACCGATTCAATAACCCCAGAAAGTTCTAACTAATATTTAACTTCTCCTTAGACTCACGATTAAGACACAAGTGACTAAACAGATGTTAGCAAAATGGGAGAGAAAGATGGCTGCTTCTTCTGCATAGGGTGGAAGTACAAAAACACAGCATAAGGCCATATAAAGCGACTGGGTCCTGGATTTTGGACCTGCACGTGAGGAGAGGTATTAAGAAACCTAATACGTTGATACGAAGGATATTGCACTTCAATGTTAACTTTGACTTTCAAAAATAATACAAAGATAATATAATAGCAAGGTTAGCATGTCAACATACTAGTGTCTAGTGTCTCCATAATTGTCTACTGTAGTCTAGAGTGGAGGAAGTGTGGCCAGAGCCAATGCACCGAGAAACACCAAGTGCGCCGAGGGCAGATGCACCGGGTGCACTTCTAAGATCTCCCCTAATAGTCCCTCTAGGCTCGGTGAAGAGTTCGATGCCATAGAACTAATATATTAAAAATTAGGTTAAAATAAATTAGATTAAAATTAATGTATTAAAAATTAGTCACGGTCAACGTACATGCACATAGAACTAGCCACCTTAATAGGATTGCCTCCAACAATGTACTCCAGCGAAGTGTGGCCAGAGCCAGCAAAACATGAAATCGCAGCACATCAATAAGTACCGAGAAAAACCAAGAGAAAGTATCATGGTAAGTCGTCCTTTCCTGAAATGGAACTTTTAGACGTGTTTACTTTGCTCTACCCCCTTTCTCTCTCACAACATGTTCATCATTGGCACATCAGTTTACTCACAGGAAAGTCCGAAGGAAAGAGGGACGCTGGAGTCTTTTAAAATCAATAGGATTTAAAGCAGCAGCTCGAACTCGGACAATTATTTGATTATAGTGGGGAGTAGGAAAATGGAAGTCCCCAAGCTCGAGAACTTCCTTACTTCCACACTCTGCATACAACCCAGCTTTCTGCATATTTTTGCTTTCCTAAAAAATAAAACTATGTCTCCTTGCTTTGTATAGAGGGATCTATACAACTTAGGTATGAGATTGTCCTCAAATTTGTGATCTGACATGAGATAGAGTGGGTGGTCATGTTTAAGGCGTGGAATGTGGATAATGCATGGTAGATAAGACGGTGAAGACAGCCTCATTGAGATATCATTAATATCGTGACAATTTTGTCTTGTTAGAGATACTCCCGCTAATGGGGCATAAATCTATTGCAAGAGATGGTTGAGTGAAGAGAGCTTTGTTAGTAAATTATCTCAACGATTGACCAGACACTTTAACCATAGAAAGTTTCAATCAATGTTTCTGAGAAAGTTTATGACGACGGTGAAGGACGAAGCTGAAATAAACTAGAGCTCATAGCATTTTCTATTACACCAACAATTTGCCATTTGCCGTTGTCCTTATAATAATGAAATCAAATGAACATGTAATGAAAAGTAGTGATTAAGATATAATTAGAAAATATGTCAGAACAAACTAACAACACCTGCTAATTGTCGTTTAGAAGAAATTCCCAAAGGTTTCCGCTTGCAAGCAAATTGAAGAGTGGATCCTTGACGTTGCCGCTTTTCACATGAGTTTTATGTGAATCCAGATCCACATTACTTGAAGACAAAGATTTCTATATAGAATTAAAGGCCGCCATTTTGGTTCCAAACTTCATGTTTGAAGGGTCTCAACTCGGTGAGGACCATCAACAAACCCACCATCCACAGAGAACTTGTCCTCAGGGATTCGTGGAGCCCTCACACAATGCCCCTTCTTACTCAAGACATTACCGTGTTACTCATGGCCAGGCACGGAGGCATGGGGAGTAGATCCAGTTCCATCCTCTTCACCCCAAAGCAGAGCTTGCTTGATTGCTTTACCCATCTCAACCTTCTGAGGGACTGAGGCGCATTCATCTGTTAAAGAGGCAAATGATTTGAGAACCCAGAGAAAGAAAACTAGAGAATAGTAGGCGAGATAGGAGAACTTTTTCAATTGGCGAAAGTTGAACAAATTAAGGATAGAGAAGGAAGGAGGAAAATGATTATAACGGGTTTACGGCCAAAGCTCATCAATCACATGTGGAAACACCGTAAATATCTTAACCTTCGAGAAGACAGGTGATGCTTCTGTAGTGCATGGACGGTGCCCCTAGTGAAGCATTTTCTGTCACCATCTGAATTGCTACCCTCATTCTTGTATGTGCTTTCTAGCAATAGGAACTAATCAGTCTGCTATATACACTCCAGCATTAGATGATATTGACATGTTGGATAAAACTCCCTAAAAACCTCCATCAAATAAATGGAATTTGTTATCGTAAGAAGTAATCAATGAAGATTGATTTAATCCTTTCTCCTCAATTCCTTTGCGTGTTAATTTTACAGACTGCTTCTTCTATGAAATAGAAGAAACAATGTTGAATACTGAAACGACAACCAGTAATATCTGCAAGTTACAAAAGCGACAACCAATTCAATGTGATAATTTCTATTACCTTCTGTCATGGCCTCTGAAGTTCCTAAACTTTGTAAGGAAGCATATGGAGGATGACCAACATAAAAAAGAAGCAATCTGTAAATAGATACCTTGTTTATTGCCTTCATCAAACACAAACTCTATCAAATAGTCTGACTTCATTTATAAGTGTTATGGCAAGTGAATGATGCAATTTGGTAAAATGTGCAAGATAAGATAGACCGATCTTAGATGACAAAAGCTGAAACAAATTGCGCCCAACCCCCGCCCTTTCTCCCTGGGCCCCAACCTAAAAACCCCCTCTGTTTTTCTCAAAATGTGAGCAAGATTTTTCTTCTAGTCAGTAAGTCCTAAGAAAGGAGATATTTATTAAGCACTAACACTTGATATGATATCTGCTCCCATCTAAATCACATGGCATTGAGATATCACCAAAAGATAAATCAAGTATAACATCCAAACGGAAACAGAGAAGAGTTCTCATGTCCCCTCCCCCTTCTTCCAACATGTTTTGCTAGAGCTGTAAACATAGGTCCATAATTTCTGTTCAGATTTTGAATAAGCGTTCAAAGGTCTGGATGTTAATTCACTTGCAAAGGCAACTTTGGCAATGGTTGAAGTCACAAAGTCTGGAGCTGTTTAAATCTGGTAGAGATGGTATTCTTCCTGTCTGACCAAATGGTCCTTTATGTTTTCTCCAGTAGAGTTAGATCTTTTGGCTGAACTATTTTAGTCATTGCTCCAACAAAGCTAGTGACTGGTACAAGACAAATCTAGCAATGTCATCGCTACACTAGCACATAAATAGGCAGCCTACGTAAATTACCATAATGTTCTCATAGGCCAAAAGCACAAAGCAGACTGAACTACCTCAACAGTAGAATAAGGAAGAAATGCATACTTGCTGAACCAGTACTTACAAGAAAAACTTGTATATGTATCCATAAAATGAATATGGCTTTCTGCCTATGGCAAATTTAAGATACAAATGTATTTGTTATATCCTGACAACAAAAGAAGGATACCAAGCTGCCTTCAACATTGGTTCAACCATCTACACAGAAACGTAGCACATTGAAAATATCCAATTATATAGAAGGAAAGTTTGCAATTTTGAACAAGTAACATTGACTTTGGGGGTTGAAGGAGAGTCCAATATTTAGTTTAATTTCAGGTTGGCTTAAAATTAGTGTTTGATAATAGCATTGAGCTTGATCGATCGCAAATGGGCGGAGCATCTTGTCCAGTCAGGTCAGAAAGAAGGAAGGGGTGCTCTGCTCGCTCTTTCTCTCTTTCCTCCATGAAGCGCCCCCTGCTCCTGAACGCGGACGCCGCCGATGCCGTCGCCTCCTGCTGTCACCTTCCCAAGCCCCACCGATAGGTGCCCCATTGGCGACTCCCGTACGTCCGAAGGTTCGTTTCTTTTTTTTTTTTTTGGATTCTACTCAGTAGAATTCGGTGCCATGTTAATGTAGGTTCATAGATACAACTGCATTAGGTATTGCTTTATCTTACTTGTTGCTGACTTGCTGTGTTATTCAGATAGTTAGTGAAGATTGGAAGAAAGTGAAACGGCGGTATCTTTTGAGATTGTTTGCCTATAGTCCTCCTAAGAGATTAGAGGCTTCTGAGCCTAAATTGGTCACTCCTTGTCTGAAGCAAGAGATTGAGAAGCTGGTATTAGGATTGTTCAAGTGTACCTGTAGCTGATTATGTCCAAGTCATGCCACACTCTCCACATATGCTCCTAAGTCTTGCTTTCATCACTGCTGCTACTTTATTCTCCCATACAAAATGCAAGCAATTCATTAATTGATTGTGTAATTGGACTTGCAGGGTTGTCGGAATGGTGATTCATGTCCTTTTTCTCATAACATGGGCACATCATTTTCGTCAGTGAGTAAGCCAAGTCCATGCATTGCAGAAAATGGTGATGCCGACCCAACATTACTTATTCAGTTATTTCCTTCTGCTGATGATAGGGAAATTCTCATCTTGGACGACAAGGAGTCCATAGTATTCTCATAGTACTGTAGCATCATCCGTAACCATAGCATAATGATTTAGTTTCTCGATGTCTGCATTTAATATCCAAAGCTGTAGCAAATTAATGAGGATAGTAACAAGATATCAGAGAATGTAGGAGGGAGGAAATATCTGATAGACTACACAAATTGCACCAAAATTAAGCACTAATGTCTGGATAACAAGATTAGAAGCTTTCAATCAGAGCAAGAGTGAAATCACATGAAGTTTCAGCTTTGAGGATGACATCTACTTCAACAGTTCCTCCGTTAAATCTATTTGACATTGCATTCGGATTTGCATTTTTGTGCCTATGTACTTCGTCGTAAGTTTTTTCCTTCTGATATATAATGGTAGGATGGGAGAAGGCTGAAAATTCAGTCTTGGTGCTAAAGAAACAACTAGAGGCCGCAACACAAAGGAACTCGACACTAGAAGATCGAATCAGTCATCTTGATAAAGCACTTAAGGAATGTGTGAGGTAGCTCAGACAGGTGAGGGAAGGGCAAGAGCAGAAGATCCAAGAAGCTGTGGTCAAGAAAACTCGTGAGTGGGAATCAACAAAGGCAGAGCTTGAGACTAAGCTTTCCAATGTCCATGCCCAGCTTCAAGCAGCCAAGAGTGAAGCTTCTTCAGTTATATGTTCTGATCTCGGCCCTAAGCTTGATGCTGCTAAAAAAGAGAATGTGGCCCTCAAAGCCAAAGTCCTTTCTAAGTTGGAGGAGCTAGAACCCAGGATTACTGAGCGTGATTTAAGCACCCAAGCAGCAGAAACAAGCAGCAAACAGCATTTAGAGAGCATAAGTAAGGTAGCTAGGCTGGAAGCCGAATGCCGCAGACTCAGAGCCATGTCTCGCAAAGCAAGTGCGACAATCGATCTTAAGTCTTCCTCTGCATCATCGGTTCGTGTAGAGTCCTTCGCTGACAGCCAATCAGATGTAGGGGATAGGCTGCTAGCAGTTGAGAATGACGTGTAGAAAGCGAGTTGCTTGGAGCCAAGTGATTGTGAGCTGTGCCACTCTGAGTCATGGGCATCTGCTCTAATAACCGAACTCGACCATTTTAAGAAAGAGAAATCCTTCGGAAAGAATCTCATGGTCTCTTCAGGAGAACTTGATTTAATGGATGATTTTCTGGAGATGGAAAGGCTTGCAGCTTTACCAGACGTAGAAAGTGGAAGAGACAGCCATGGAATGGGGCCTGCTCTGGATCAAACAGATCTGATGAAGTCACTCTCAAATCTAAGCTTGAAGCCATGATCAATAGAACGGCAGAGCTGGAGGAGGAATTAGAATTAGAGAAGAAGGAAGAAGAAAAGGAGAAGCTAGAGATGGCTCTAAGTCAATGTCAAAAGCAACTTGAAACTTCATGGAGTCAGCTCAATGAGGTTGAGATGAGATTGACAGAACTCAACAATAGGAGCAAGAGCTAGTAGTCGCTGCTAGCTGGTTTGCAGAGTGCCGGAAGACTATTTCATCTCTCACTCAGCAATTAAAATCTCTAGCTGCAGCAGACGACTTCTTCGCCTATTCCGATCCAATGTGCAATCACATGGATGAAGGATTACTAAGCCCCGAAAACGAGTTGCACCATTTAAACCGCCCACCGGTCCTCATTTCTGCTGAACAAAGATGAAATAATCATGGTTTAAGAATTTCATTAGTCAACTACCTGAGGCAGGAAGATGAAATGAGTGAGGTGAGATAAGAGGAGTGTCTACTTTTATTTTTTGCCTTGTGAATAAACAACCACCGTTGTAAATGCATTCATGACATCTCCGAAACCGACACTCGTGAATCTCAGGTATAGTGGTACATAGTCAGATTTTTGAATGATATAAGGTTTCAATTCCTTTATAGCATGTGGATGTCCAGATTGCTTAAAGCTGCCAATTGTCTTGTTTGGTGTTAGTGAGTTGTAGCAGAGGTCGTAAAGCTCATCTTGGCCCCCGGCAATCCCATGGCGGGCCACCTAGAAGAGTACACATGCCCCAACTTTCTCCGCCATACGAAATAATTAGCGACTTTCGTGACCATTTTAGTTTGATTTTTTATTTTATTTTCTTAGGAAAAACCTTTAGCAAGACCATTTGGTAAATTGACATTCAGTTTTTCCACTAAATCAAATCAGAGGTGGAAAATAAAATGAAAAGGAGTTGCGTAGGAGCAATACGAAAACTAAACGGAAAAAAAGTTTATCCTCTGAAACTTGCCATCCATACAGCTCTATATCCTGCAATTTATGTATTCTTACTTGTCCTTCTTTGCTTTCACAATATCAAGTCCTTTCAGTGAATTTTCGATTGTGAGTAGTTCATAAACCATTTCATTTTGGCCTATGACACCATTTGTACCGGCAAAATGTGGATGGAACTGAATTTCATTTGGAAAAGAAGCACGGCCAAACAACTCTTTCTAACTTGTTTTACATTATAATCTAGTAGGTCCAACATCTCGTCTCGACATTAATTTTTCACAATTTGCAAGTATGTGTCTATTGTCATTTATCCCGGTGATGTCGTGTAACAGCTGATCTATCAATCTACTTTCATAATTCAATGGTATGTAAATCTCTATTCCCTCTAAAAATGAGTAGGTCTCAATTTCCTTTTATCTTCACTAGTCATATGATTTGCCATCCAACACAACCCAATATTATTTCCAAAAATGGTGGTTGGGCAAGAAAATAGAAAATAAATGGATGGTTGGGTTTAGACGCCAATTTTTTTTTGCTCAATAACGAAATGAAGTTTTAAACTAGGTGCGTGCAATGTTTGATGGATTAATTTTTTTTAAAAAAAATTGTGGTGTCGGGGTTGGACACCAATTTTTTTTCTCAATAATACATTGAGGTTTTAAACTAGGTGCGTGCAAAGTTTGATGTATTAATTTATTTCCCAAAGCTTTAAAGAAAAAAAAAGTTCGAAAAGGGTCGTTGGGCAATAAATTGAAAAAGAAATTGAGGTGTCGGGGTTGGACGCCAATTTTATTTTTTTCTCAATAGCACATTGATGTTTTAAACTAGATGCGTGCAAAGTTTGATATATTAATTTATTTCCCAAAGCTTTAAAGTGAAAAAAAGGGTAGGAGGTATCGGGTTTGGACGCCATTTTTTTTTTGCTAAATAACTCAATTACGTTTTAAACTAGGTGCGTGCAAAGTTTGATGGATTAATTTTGAGTACGGGAGCACGTACGAATTTATTTCCAAAAGCTTTAAAGAAAAAAAAAAGAGTTGGAAAAGGGTTGTTGGGCAAGAAAAAGAAAGAAAAAAATGAGGTGTCGGGTTTTGACGCCCAACTTTTTTGCTCAATAGCACAATGAGGTTTTAAACTAGGTGCGTGCAAAGTTTGGTGGATTAATTTTGAGTACGGGAGCAAGTACCAATTTATTTCCGAAAGCTTTAAAGAAAACAAAAAGTTGGAAAAGGGTTGTTGGGCAAGAAATAGAAAAAAAAATTGAGGTGTCGGGTTTGGACGTCAATTTTTTTTTTTCTTAATAACACAATGAGGTTTTAAACTAGGTGCGTGCAAAGTTTGATGTATTAATTTATTTTCCAAAGCTTTAAAGGAAAAAAAGTTGGAAAACGGTCGTTGGGCAAGAAATAGAAAAAAAAAATTGTGGTGTCGGGGTTGGATGCTAATTTTTTTCTCAATAACACATTGAGGTTTTAAACTAGGTGCGTGCAAAGTTTGATGTATTAATTTATTTCCCAAAGCTTTAAAGAAAAAAAAAAAAAGTTGGAAAAGGGTTGTTGGGCACGAAAAAGAAAGAAAAATGAGGTGTTGGGTTTCGACGAGCAATTTTTTTTGCTCAATACCGCAATGAGGTTTTAAACTAGGTGCGTGCAAAGTTTAGTGGATTAATTTTGAGTACGGGAGCAAGTACCAATTTATTTCCGAAAGCTTTAAAGAAAACAAAAAGTTGGAAAAGGGTTGTTGGGCAAGAAATAGAAAAAAAATTGAGGTGTCGTCAATAATAACACAATGAGGTTTTAAACTAGGTGTGTGCAAAGTTTAATGTATTAATTTATTTCCCAAAGCTTTAAAGAAAAAAAAAATTTGGAAAAGGGTCGTTGGGCAAGAAAAAAATAAAAATTAAGGTGTCTGGTTTGGATGCCAATTTTTTTTCCTCAATAAAACGAGGAGCTTTTAAAGTAGGTGCGTACAAAGTTTGATGGATTAATTTTGAGTACGGGAGCACATACAAATTTATTTCCGAAAGTTTTAAGGAAAAAGAGTTGGAAAAGGGTAGTTGGGCAAGAAATAGAAAAAAAAATTGAGGTCTCGGATTTGGATGCAAATTTTTTTGATCAATAACACAATGAGCTTTTTAACTAGGTGCGTGCAAATATCGGTGGATTAATTTTGAGTACGGGAGCAAGTACCAATTTATTTTCGAAAGCTTAAAAAAAAGTTCGAAAAGGGTTGTTGGGCAAGAAATAGAAAAAAATTGAGGTGTCGGGTTTGGAAGCCAATTTTTTTTCCTCAATAACACGATGTGGTTTTAAACTAGGTACGTGCAAAGTTTGATGGATTAATTTTGAGAACGGGAGCACATACGAATTTATTTCCGAAAGCTTTAAAGAAAAAAAAAAGTTGGAAAAAGGTCATTGGGCAAGAATAGAAAAAAATTGTTGTGTCGGGTTTGGACTCCAATTTTTATTGCTCAATAATACAATGAGGTTTTAAACTAGATGCGTGTAAATTTTGATGTATTAATTTATTTCCCAAAACTTTAAAGGAAAAAAAAAAAGTTGGAAAAGGGTCGTTGGGCAAGAATAGAAAAAAAAATTAAGGTGTCGGAGTTGGACACCAATTTTTTTTTCTCAATAACACATTGAGGTTTTAAACTAGGTGTGTGCAAAGTTTGATATAATGACTTATTTCCCAAAGCTTTAAAGGAAAAAAAAAAAAAGTTGGAAAAGGGTCGTTGGGCAAGAATAGAAAAAAAGAAAATTGAGGTGTCGGAGTTGGATGCTGATTTTTCTTTTGCTCAATAGCACGATGAGGTTTTAAACTAGGTGCATGCAATGTTTAGTGGTTTAATTTTGAGTACAAGAGCGAGTACCAATTTATTTCCGAAAGCTTTAAAGAAAAAAAAGTTGGAAAAGGGTTGTTGGGCAAGAAAAAGAAAGAAAAAATGAGGTGTCGTGTTTGGACGCCAAAATTTTTTTGCTCAATAGCACAATGAGGTTTTAAACTAGGTGCGTGCAAAGTTTGGTGGATTAATTTTGAGTACGGGAGCAAGTACCAATTTATTTCCAAAAGCTGTAAAGAAAAAGAAAACTTGGAAAAGGGTTGTTGGAAAAGAAATAGAAAAAAAAAATTATAGTGTCGGGTTTGGACGCCAATTCTTTTTCCTCAATTACACGATGAAGGTTTAAACTAAGTGCGTGCAAAGTTTGGTGGATTAATTTCGAGTACAGAAGCAAGTACGAATTTATTTCTGAAAGCTTTAAAGAAAAAAAAAGTTGGAAAAGGGTTGTTGGGCGAGAAATAGAAAAAAAAAATTGTGGTGTCGGGTTTGGACGCCAATTTTTTTTTTTGCTTAATAACACAATGAAGTTTTAAATTAGGTGTGTGCAAAGTTTGATGTATTAATTTATTTCCAAAAGCTTTAAAGAAAAAAAGAGTTGGAAAAGGGTTGTTGGGCAAGGAATAAAAAAAAAAAAAAAATTGAGGTGTCGGGCTTGGATGCCAATTTTTATCTCAATAACATAATGGGGTTTTAAACTAGGTGCGTGCAAAGTTTGGTGTATTAATTTTGAGTACGGGAGGACGTACGAATTTATTTCTGAAAGCTTTAAAGAAAAAAAAAAGTCGGAAAAGGGTTGTTGGGAAAGAAATAGAAAAAGAAAATTTGAGGTGTCGGGTTCGGACGCCAATTTTTTTTGCTCAATAACACGATGAGGTTTTAAACTAGATGAGTGCAAAGTTTGATGTATTAATTTATTTCCCAAAGCTTTAAAGAAAAAAAAAGTTGGAAAAGGGTTATTGGGCAAGAAATAGAAAAAAATATGGTGTCGGGTTTGGACGCCAATTTTTTTTCCTTAATAACACGATGAGGTTTTAAACTAGGTGCGTGCAAAGTTTAGTGGATTAATTTTGAGTACGGGAGCACGTACGAATTTATTTCCGAAAGCTTTAAAGAAAAAAAAAGTTGGAAAAGGGTTGTTGAGAAAGAAATAAAAAAAAATTGTGGTGTCGGGTTCAGACGTCAATTTTTTTGCTCAATAACACGATGAGGTTTGAAACTAGGTACGTGCAAAGTTTGGTGTATCAATTTTGAGTACGGGAGCAAGTACCAATTTATTTCCGAAAGCTTTAAAGAAAAAAAAAGTTGGAAAAGGGTTGTTGGGCAAGAAATAAAAAAAGAAATTTAAGTCTTGGGTTTGGATGCCAATTTTTTTTTCTTAATAACACCATGACGTTTAAACTAGGTGCGTGCAAAGTTTGATGTATTGATTTATTTCCCAAAGGTTTAAAGAAAAAAAAAAATTGGAAGAGGGTTTTAAACTAGGTGTGTGCAAAGTTTGGTGTATTAATTTTGAGTAGGGGAGGACATACGAATTTATTTCCGAAAGCTTTAAAGAAAAGAAAAGTCGGAAAAGGGTTGTTGGGAAAGAAATAGAAAAAGAAAAATTGAGGTGTCAGGTTCGAACGTCAATTTTCTTTCCTCAATAACACGATGAGGTTTTAAACTAGGTGCGTGCAAAGGTTGATGTATTAATTTATTTCCCAAAGCTTTAAAAAAAAAAAAAGTGGGTAAAGGGTTGTTGGGCAAGAAATAGAAAAAAAAAATGTGGTGTCGGGTTTGGACGCCAATTTTTTTTCCTTAATAATCGAATGAGGTTTTAAACTAGGTGCGTGCAAAGTTTGGTGGATTAATTTTGAGTACGGGAGCACGTACGAATTTATTTCTGAAAGCTTTAAAGAAAAAAAAAGTTGGCAAAGGGTTGTTGAGAAAGAAATAGAAAAAAATTGTGGTGTCGGGTTGGGACGCCAATTTTTTTTGCTCAATAACATGATGGGGTTTGAAACTAGGTACGTGCAAAGTTTGGTGTATTAATTTTGAGTACGGGAGCAAGTACTAATTTATTTCTGAAAGCTTTAAAGAAAAAAAAAGTTGGAAAAGAGTTGTTGGGCAAAAAATAGAAAAAGAAATTTAAATCTCGGGTTTGGATGCCAATTTTTTTTTTCGTAGTAACACCATGACATTTAAACTAGGTGCGTGCAAAGTTTGATGTATTGATTTATTTCCCAAAGGTTTAAAGAAAAAAAAATTTTGGAAGAGGGTTTTAAACTAGGTATGTGCAAAGTTTGGTGTATTAATTTTGAGTAGGGAGGACATACGAATTTATTTCCGAAAACTTTAAAGAAAAGAAAAGTCGGAAAAGGGTTGTTAGGAAAGAAATAGAAAAAGAAAAATTGAGGTGTCGGGTTCGGACGCCAATTTTCTTTCCTCAATAACACGATGGGGTTTTAAACTAGGTGTGTGCAAAGGTTGATGTATTAATTTATTTCCCAAAGCTTTAAAGAAAAAAAAAGTTGGAAAAGGGTTGTTGGGCAAGAAATAGAAAAAGAAATTTAAGTCTCGGGTTTGGATGCCAATTTTTTTTTTCTTAATAACACCATGACGTTTAAACTATGTGCGTGCAAAGTTTGATGTATTGATTTATTTCCCAAAGGTTTAAAGAAAAAAAAATTTGGAAGAGGGTTGTTGGGCAAGAAATAGAAAAAAAAAAAATGAGGTGTCGGGTTTGGATGCAAATTTTTTCCCTCAATAACACAATGAGGTTTAAACTAGGTGTGTGCCTTTGATGTATTAATTTATTTCCCAAAGCTTTAAAAAAAAAACAAAGTTGGATAAGGGTTGTTTGGCAAGAAATAGAAAAAGAAAATGAGGTGTCGGGTTTCGACGCCAACTTTTTTTTTGCTCAATAACTGAATGATATTTTAAACTAGGTGCGTGCAAAGTTTGATGGATTAATTTTGAGTATAGGAGTACGTACGAATTTATTTCCGAAAGCTTTAAAGATAAAAAAATTTGGAAAAGGGTTGTTGGGCAAGAAATTAAAAAAAAAAATTGAGGTGTCGAGTTTGGATGCCAATTTTTTTTTGCTCAGTAACACAATGCGGTTTGAAACTAGGTGCGTGCAAAGTTTCATGGATTAATTTTGAGTACAAGAGCATGTACGAATTTATTTCTGAAAGCTTTAAAGAAAAAAAAAGTTGGAAAAGGGTTGTTGAGAAAGAAATAGAAAAAAAAAATTGTGGTGTCGGGTTCGGACGCCAATTTTTTTTGCTCAATAACATGATGAGGTTTGAAATTAGGTACGTGCAAAGTTTGGTGTATTAATTTTGAATATGGGAGCAAGTACCAATTTATTTCTGAAAGCTTTAAAGAAAAAAAAAGTTGGAAAATGGTTGTTGGGCAAGAAATATAAAATAAAATTGAGGTGTCATGTTTGGACGTCAATTTTCTTTTCTCAATAACACAATGAGGTTTAAACTAGGTGCAAAAGCTTTAAAGAAAAAAAAAGTTCGAAAAGGGTTGTTGGGCAAGAAATAAAAAAAATTGTGGTGTCGGGTTTGGACGCCAATTTTTTGTTGTCAATAATACAATGATGTTTTAAACTAGGTGCGTGCAAAGTTTGATGTATTAATTTATTTCCTAAGGCTTTCAAGAAAAAAAAAGTTGGAAAGGGGTTGTTGGGCAAGAAATAGAGAAAAATATTGAGGTGTTGGGTGTGAACGCCAATTTTTATTCCTTAATAACACGATGAGGTTTTAAGCTAGGTGCGTGCAAAGTTTGATGGATTAATTTTGAGTACGGGAGCACGTACCAATTTATTTCCGAAAGCTTTAAAGAAAAAAAAAGTTGGAAAAGGGTTGTTGGGCAAGAAATAGAAAAAAATTTAGGTCTCGGGTTTGGATGCCAATTTTTTTCTTAATAACACCATGAGTTTTTAAACTATGTGCGTGCAAAGTTTAGTGGATTAATTTTGAGTACGGGAGCAAGTACCAATTTATTTCCGAAAGCTTTAAAGAATAAAAAAAGTTCGAAAAGGGTTGTTGGGCAAGAAATAGAAAAAAAAAAAATTGAGGTGTCGGGTTTGGACGCCAATTTTTTTTTCTCAATAACACAATGAGGTTTAAACTAGGTGCGTGCAAAGTTTGATGTATTGATTTATCTTCCAAAGCTTTAAAGAAAAAAAAAATTGGAAGAGGGTTGTTGGGCAAGAAATAGAAAAAAAAAAATTTGATGTCGGGTTTGGATGCCAATTTGTTTTTTCTCAATAACACAATGAGGTTTAAACTAGGTGCGTGCCTTTGATGTATTAATTTATTTCCAAAGCTTTAAAGAAAAAAAAAAAAGTTGGACAAGGGTTGTTGGTCAAGAAATAGAAAAAAAAATTGAGGTGTCGGGTTTGGATGCCAATTTTTTTTTTCTCAATAACACAATAAGGTTTAAACTAGGTGCGTGCAAAGTTTGATGTATTAATTTATTTCCGAAAGCTTTAAAGAAAAAAAGTTGGAAAAGGGTTGTAGGGCAAGAAATAGAAAAAAAATTGTGGTGTCAGGTTTGGACGCCAATTTTTTTTTTCCTTAATAACACGGTGAGGTTTTAAACTAGGTGCGTGCAAAGTTTGGTGGATTAATTTTGAGTACGGGAGCAAGTACCAATTTATTTTCGAAAGCTTTAAAGAAAAAAAAAGTTGGAAAAGGGTTGTTGGGAAAGAAATAGAAAAAAAAATTGAGGTGTCGGGTTTGGACGCCAATTTTTTTTTTTGCTCAATAACACAATGAGGTTTTAAACTAGATGCGTGCAAATTTTGGTGGATTAATTTTGAGTACGGGAGCACGTACAAATATACTTCCGAAAGCTTTACACAAAAAAAAGTTGGAAAAGGGTTGTTGGGCATGAAATAGAAAAAAAAAAATAACGTGTCGGGTTTGGATGCCCAATTTTTTTTGTTCAATAACACAATGACGTTTTAAACTAGGTGCACGCAAAGTTTGATGGATTAATTTTGAGTACAGGAGCACGTACGAATTTATTTTCGAAAGCTTTAATGAAAAAAAAAGTTGGAAAATGGTTGGTTGGCAAGAAATAAAAAAAAAAATGAAGTGTCGGGTTTGGACGCCAATTTTTTTTTCTCAATAACACAAGGGGGTTTTAAACTAGGTGCGTGCAAAGTTTGATGGATTAATTTTGAGTACGGGAGCACGTACGAATATACTCCCGAAAGCTCTAAAAAAAGTTAGAAAAGGATTGTTCGGCAAGAAATTTTAAAAAAAATTGAGGTGTCGGGTTTGGACGCCAATTTTTTTGCTCAATAACACAATGAGGTTTTATACTAGGTACATGCAAAGTTTGGTGGATTAATTTTGAGTACGGGAGCATGTACGAATTTACTTCGAAAGCTTTAAAGAAAAAAAAAGTTGGAAAAGGGTTGTTGGTCAAGAAAAAGAAAAAAATGAGGTGTCGGGTTCGGACGCCAATTTTTTTTTTGTTCAATAACATAATGAGGTTTTAAACTAGGTGCGTGCAAAGTTTGGTAGTATGAGAGCACGTACGAATATACTTCCGAAAGCTTTAAACAAAAAAAAAAAAAGTTGAAAAAGGGTTGTTGGGCATGAAATAGAATAAAAAAATGACGTGTCGGGTTTGGATGCCCAATTTTTTTTTGTTCAATAACACAATGAGGTTTTAAACTAGGTGCTCGCAAAGTTTGATGGATTAATTTTGAGTACGGGAGCACGTACGAATTTATTTCCGAAAGTTTTAATGAAAAAAAAATGTTGGAAAATGGTTGGTTGGCAAGAAATAGAAAAAAAAAAAATGAAGTGTCAGGTTTGGACGCCAAATTTTTTTTTTTGCTCAATAACACAATGAGGTTTTAAACTAGGTGTGTACAAAGTTTGATAGGTTAATTTTGAGTACGGGAGCACGTACGAATTTGTTTCCGAAAGCTTTAAAAAAAAAAAATTTGAAAAAGGGTTGTTGGGTAAGAAATAGGAAAAAAAATTGAGGTAGCGGGTTTTCTTTTTAGTACATCCTTAAAGGATGCTCATGAGTCACGGCCTAAGGGTGAAAAAAGAGGGAGCATCGTGGGAGTTTTACTGCAATGGGACTGGAGTTGCAGCTTTGTTCAGACAGCAAGTTGCTTCCTTTGAGGTAAGTTGTTGTGGGAGCAGGTAAGATTACTAGCAAGGAAGCAAGTCCAATCTATGCCTGCATATATTAAGTGTTGGTGACGCGGTGCGGTGCCCTTTCTTTCTAGACTTTCTGCTTCTTTTCTTGTAAATGGCAGTCTCTTTGTCCTTGTTACGTTTCCATTATAAAATTTGACTTCTCTGTAAGAACAATGGAGTCCAATTTATGTTTTTTTGGCAGAAGTATTTGGGCAGCCCTTCATGATTTAGTTCTTGCTCTAGCTGTAGGTTTCCCAGCTTAAATTTGATACAATTTGATAGCAGAACCAGTCAATTGCTGAACTATTGGTTTTGGGCACAGATAAGAAAGCGGGACTGGAACAGGGTCCAATTTTGAAAGCCAGGCTCAATGCAAAATTTCAGTTTATCGAGCCATCACAAGATTCAAGATGAAGAGGTCATCATCTCTTGATTTGGATGGTAAAGCTATGAAGAAGTTTTGGGTTGAGACTCTTGTAATATTCCCTGACGCAGCTGAGGCATGTTTACTATTCTTCTGGAGAAAATTAACGATGTGCGAAGATCGATTCAGTGCTTTCCTTACAGGAACGAGTGTTGGTCATTTGCCACAAGCTATTTGTACTGACTGCATATGCTCAGGCACATCTAAGAAAGGAATTATGCCTGTTAGCATCATCCATTCGCAATAACTCTGATTGATCTGTTTATCCATATTATTCTGTTTCTTGGACTACAATTTGTAGCAGGCCAATGCGTGAACCAATAGCCATGGAGCCATTATTGAAAGTGTAATGAAGGCAAGCTGTCCAGTGATTGACATGGCTGAGCAAGTCTGAAGTGCTATACCGCTACTTTTTATTGAAAGTTATTGAAGGGGGCAGTGCTTCAATTCCTGGTTTACTGCAGATTCTTGTATGAACCTCTACTTTCTAGTGTATTTGCTCATATATAATTGGAATGTTACCCATGAGTTTGCTTTATAAACTGCAAGGTTCCCACGGGAGCCTAGTTTCTCAAACTTTTCTTCCTCCATTAATTCTTGTCAACATTTCTTTTATAGAGATGGTACGGTTCAGGTTCTTCCCAAAAGCTAAAGTCAGTAGCTAGGATAAAACGGTTAAATTTTCATTGACTTGTGTCTAGAGCTCATTATGTGCATGACAAATGTCTGTCCGAGTCTGACAGAAGATGAAAGCAGCATAAACCAAATGAAAGAACAGAGAGCAGCAACTCAGCAAAACGATATCATCTACGAGAAGAAAACACATCCTGCCAGTGTTCCTCATTGATAAAAGAGTACTCCTCAACAAAATTATTCAGTAAAATCCAGACATCTAAAGACAAGTTTCATGTTGAGAAGAATTAATGAAGAAGTTGCAGACACTTAATTATTCCTGATAAATGCTTGGCAAAATTGCAAGTAGTGATAGCTTTCCCAGAGCCAGCAATTGGCCACGGGTGAATTTTAAAATAGGTTGCAGACGCCAGTTATGCACCAACAAGAGACATGCCCTTAGAAATCAGATGGATGAAAACAGCAAGAGATATGTACATATGACGGTCAAGAAGATAATTCCAAGAGCATTGAACTCCTTTTGGCTCCCGGTTTAGGAATATATATGGCCCTTAGAATGGAAGTCTGAGAAAATCTGGTCCTTGAAGCAGAATGTCTTCATCAGCCAAGCAGTGAATCGTCCATGAAAGATGGACAATGGTACTTGTAGCCAATAGTCACATCGTGAACTGCATTAGAGGAAAGAAGCTTACTCAAGCTGGAAGGGATAGAAGATAGGACTACTTCACACGTCATTCATATTTTAAATACCTAGTAGGAGTACCATTTTTGTCCGTCTTTCCCTCAAACAAGATTTGCTATACTGTTTTCTTCTCAATTCAGCTCAATATATAGGGACTACAATTCAAGAATGTTTCTCTTCTTCAAAGATAGAAGAAATCGGGACAATTTCATCCCCTACATCATTCGAGAAAGGAGAAAATTGTAATTTCATCTTCTTCATGTCGAATCTTGAACCCAGTGCCTAAGATATAGCTTCTCAAGTTCCACATGGAAAAACTGATGAATTTGCTTCAGCATTAGAAACTCCTGACTTGGAGGAATCCTGGGAACCAATGAACAACCTGCACCAGCCATCAACATTTGCTTCCTGGTTATGACTACCAATTAGAATAGTACTTTTGGATCGATTTATGTGGAAGCTTTGAGGTCAATATTGGAGGTCCCCATCAGAGCTATAAACCTGCCACTTCCTCAGTCAAAACAGATGTAAATATAAGACAACTTGAGTCGAGAGACACCCGCAACTCCTGCAAGCATGCATAAAACCCTTTCTGTCTTTGGAAGCAGCATTGTTTTTGGATTGGTAGGCTACTTTCAGCATTTTTTTTTTAATATACTTTGAACACATTTCTGCTCACTGCAGTGAACATTTTAAGCTCAATCCACCAGGCATACGAGATAAGAGAAAAAATAGAACAAAGCTCATCTAATCCAGATGCACAACAAGACACCTTGTCGATACTATTTTAAGATGCTTACGTATATAGACAGTACATAAGCCTCTTAGAGCAATGAACACATTCACCATTTTGAAACTATGGGAAAATAAAATCAGATAGGGGTATGTCAAAGGTTTCTCATGAGTCCCTGCTCTCTAACCGTCACACCCAGCACAATCCATAATCAATCACGAACATAATCTCTTTCAAAGAGTAATAGCCTAACAAATTTCAAAGAGTAATAGCCTAACAGACATTTATTTTTACCTAACACCCCTATCTTATATTTAAGTCTGCAACTGCACTTGGGCCACTGGCGTCCCCAGCGTCGTCAGTGGCATGGACCTACTCAAGGCTATGTCCCTGGCCACTTGCTTCCACCCGAAAAATGCACCGAAAAATTGGATCATCTCCTCCAGTGTCAGGCCTCGAGTCTCCGGCATTATTTTGTAGAAGACAAACCACGAGATGCATGACACTGCCGCGAAGAAGAAGGTAGCATTGCCGTGGATGATCGTCTCGTCCAGTGGTAAGAATGCCCATGATGTAATTGCGCTCATCAGTTGGTTTGCAATGAAGGCGATCGCGCATCCCTTGGCTCGCAACTTGAGCGGGAATAGCTCAGAGTTGTAGACTGAGGTGATCGGTCCCATTCCCACCGAGTAGCTGGCCACATAGATAAACAATGAGGCGATGCACCAATGTTTGGTGTGGCCTTGGTCGATGTAATTTAAGATCATTCCAAGGGAGACTAGGGACCCGATCATCCCGCCCAGGCTGCACAGCAGCATCCACCGTCGTCCAACCTTGTCAATAAGGAAGCCGGCGACTAGGGTGAATATTGCCTTTACAAATTCGAGTGTGATGGTCGTTAAGAGCTTGTCATCCAAGAACTTGACACCAGTCATCTCGAAAATACGAGGGCTGTAAAGAAAGATTATATCAAAGCCACAGGCTTGCCGAGCCACTTGCATCAAAATGGCGCAAACAAGCATGTGGCAGACGGATCGAGTTGGGTAGAAGAGATCCCACCACTTGCCTCGGATTGGCGCCTGGGCATCATCGTCGACAGCCACCTCGATTTTGGCAAGCAAACGAGCGGCCTCCTCCTCCGAGTTTGAGATCCTAGTGAGGACGCTTTGCGCATCGCTCAAGCGTGTTTGCATGACGAGCCATCGAGGGGATTCTGGCATAGCACCGACCGCGAATTTGAGAAGGATAAAGCAGATTGCTCCCACAAAGAGCATGATAAACCACCCGCTAAATGGGAGCTTAGTGAAGAAATAGTTGGCGATGTAGCCAACAATTGTGCCAAAGCTGATGAACACCTAAACCGCCAAAACATGTTCAAATGAATATATGCAGTCACCTTTCTAATTCTAATTTTTCCAGTAATAAGTAAATCATGGAAAAGATAAAAAACACTGATATACTAAAAAAATGAAAAAGATATTATAAAGTAGGGGTAAAAATGTGAGTACCTCAGGAAGGGAGGTGAACAAGCCACGAAAGACAGAAGGAGTGATCTCTGCGATGTAGATGGGGGTGATCATAAGGGCGTAGCCAGTCCCAACTTGAGCCATGAAGCGGCCAAACAGGACAGAGGCATTGCTGAAATTGATGCTGGTGACATAGGGTCCAATCAAGAAGAAGAACCCCACAAAGCCGATCACACGGCGGCGGCCATACCAGTCTGAGGTCATCGCCGCCATCACTGATCCAAAAAGTGAAAAGAAGTAGAAAGACCACATCAGGGTCTCAGCATGCTTGTCGCTTTTCTTCTGCTCCTTCATTATGGACGCGATTGTCTCGCTCATTGCTCCAATTTCTAGCAAAACATAGATCTGTCACTTTCATCGATAATAAAGCTAGACAAAAAGAAAAGGGCAATAGCTCAACTTTTTTTGGTTTGCAACAAAAGGCTAATTCACCGTAACCACGGGGTGACACAGGACTAACCAAAACCAAGTATCAGAGACGTGAAGGAGGCCAGGAAGGCGCATTTTAAAAGGTATTTATTTGGGCGCGGCATCGGATTGTCCTCAATCTGCTCCACTTGTAGGGCGTTGTGGACAGTAGGATTGGCAGTGGCTACCTCGTGTTGTACGTCGTGGACAGTAGGATCGGCAGTGGCTACCTCCTGTTGTATGTCGTTGACACTAAAATTAGTAGATGTGCCTCCAAGCAAACAGTTGGCCCTTATTTTAGTCAATTAGTGGCGTATATAATATCTAAAAATATAATGCTGCTGAAAATTTAGTCTTTAATGTCATCGCAAGCTTATTCGATTAATGTCAAAATAATGAATACACAATATTGGATGTATAGAATTACCTCTCGAAAATCTGCTAGGATACTTGTGGTTTGATCCTGCGAGTGTTAGATTTATGAGTACATATACTTTTTCAAAAAATATATTTGTATACAGCATTGTTTTGGTTGCTAAATTACTGATATTCGACAATAGGATCACGAACATTAATTAGTGAAGAAAGTACATTAGTTTACTACCACAAATTTGGTTGGGCAAAGAATATTAAAGCACATCTTAGATTTGCAAAGTAGATTGACTAGGGGCCGGAAGTTTTTAGCCCCACGCACCAATTTATAAGATACTCCCTGCATCTTTCGACTAACTCAAAAATCTACCTGTCCCCCTCCTTTAATTAAGAAAAAGAACAAAGAAGAAAAAGGAACGAAATATTAATTACAAAGTCACAAAACATACGATCGATAGTTTTTCGTTGTAGAGAAACTATGTATGTATCAAACAAACCATACGTGCTACTTGTCCTCACAACACCAAACCATGCGTGCTACTTGTCTAGCCACTTGATTGATAAACTATGCGTATCAAACAATTACATTGTTGTATATGTTTTTTAACAGAAATACCAAAAGTGCAAGCAAAAATTTTAACAAAAACTAGCCTTAATCTATCAAAAAAAAAGGAAAAAGAATGCAGTCGTCAATCTGTCGAACATGATCAAAACAGGGCTCCCTGCATCAATTTATAAGATACTCCTCGCATCTGTTCGACTAACTCAAAAATCTACCTATCCCCCTCCTTTAATTGAGAAAAGGAACAAAGAAGAAAAAGGAATGAAATATTAATTACAAAGTCACAAAACATAGGATCGAACGTGCTACTTGTCCTCACAACACCAAACCATGCGTGCTACTTGTCTAGCCACTTGATTGATAAATTATGCATATCAAACAATTACATCGTTGTATATATTTTTTACAGAACTACCAAAAGTGCAAGCTATAATTTTAACAAAAACTAGTCTTAATCTATCAGAAAAAAGGAAAAAGAATGCAATCGTCAATCTATCGAACATGATCAAAACATGGCTTGAAATAATAGTTGACAAAGGTCTTACCATGAGGGGTCGGCTTGCCTCACTGCTTCACTCCTCTGATTGTTGAATGTTGAAGCAGTTTCTCTTTTGTGATTGTTGGATGTCGAAACAGTGACGACAGAGAACGATAGTCAGTGCAAAGAACACTTCATTTAGAACTTCCCTTTTACAATTTATCCTCTTTGAAACAAGGACCCGTGCAGGTGAGTATTTTGGATAACTCTTCGTAACAGAATGATTGGGATTAGATTTTATCTAATTTTAAATTCCAAATTCAAATTATTTTAAGTTACCTACCTTGTCGATCATAGGGTCTATCTCCACCGGGTTTATCGAGAAGAAGAAACCTGCTGTGATCGTATTTTTGATACGAAAATCTAAATGATATTATTAAAAGTGTATTTTTAGTTAAACACTCATTGAAATCAGTTTATTGAAATTTTAATAGAGGCTAAAAATCTGATATATCATACCAAAATTGTCTTTAAGCACTAAATTCATTCATTTTTAAATGAAAATATTCTTCTTTCTCAAATAATATTTTAAGAGCTTTGTCAAGAGAAAAGTAAAAGTATAGGAAAATCGGTGGGTAATATATGATAATAAAAGTGCTCTTTGTTCATTACGTGCATTCAGTTTTAATGAGTTTAGAGCAAAATTTCTCGTTAAAAATAAGTACAATTGACTTTACGATTGGAATATTTAAGAGGAACCTTTTAAAATGTCAGTATAATTACAAACATCACATCTAAAAACATCTAAATTTAAAGTAATAAATAAAATTAATTTGTCGAGCATGAGAAAATAGTAATGTTAATCGATTCTTAAAAATTTGACTATGTTACGACATGTGATATTATATAAATAGAAAAAAAGAATGAAGGGGAACATGATTGAATTGGTGTCTAGCCTGCAAGAAAAGGTTGAGAATATTAATATCTATGCTTTAGTACTAAAATTGTTGGCTCTTCTAACTACTATGGAGTTACATGCTATTTCTAAGAAGTTACGCGCATCCAAATAAAAGAGGAAGGGAAAATATTTCAGCGATAGAATTTTTTGTTATGATAGTAAGAAGGGAGACATTTTTTCAAAAAATGATTTGTAATGTTGAATATAAATATATACATAAAAATAACATAAGTATGCCAAAATGAATAGGCATGGGCATCCAAATTTTTTACAAGCAAATTGTTGGCGACCCATTTTGCTCTGTAGTACGTGAACATGTGATTTGGTTGACAGTACCTTTTTTCTCTAATTGTACCTAAAATTCAGGTTCATTAAGTTCTTCTCCTCTAATCACCATAACATGTATTACGGTCACACACTTGAATATATATATATATATATATATAAATATAATTGTGCAATTAATTATATAAAAAGAATATCTCTCTTGGAAAATGGTTCAAACTGAAGCAAAGTTTAATTGAGTACTTTAAATGAAAACATACAGAAAAATATCGATATGACCAGGTTAAAGAACACACTAATATGGAGAAACTGTTCTTAAATATAGTTATCGTCCTATTTAAGAACAAATATTCGAGAGGCTGTGAATGGTAATGTGAAACGAAGAGTAGCGTCAATTAATATTGAAGAGTTCTCTAGTTGAATACCTCAACTATTTTTTATTTTTTTTTGTAATTGATGTAGTGAATTTCCAAGCTATTAAAAATAGTTAATCAATTGAATTCTTGAAAAAATTATTGGTAAAATACAAAATAAATAGATTAGGATCAAGCAATCAGGTAGACTTATCCAATAGAATAATTAATTAATTGAAATATGCGAATGTAGAGTAGAAAAAGTTGTAGAATGTGAAAGCATGGGAATGCGAAATGTGGAAATCTTATTTCTTATCATCTTACAATTTTTCGCGCAGAGAATTCTGTAATTTTCGTATGAAAACCATTCCTTTACTCACGGTGGCCCGACGAGGCCGAGCTTGCCCAACCACTAGAGGGGCTCAGGCCGGCAATGATTCGGTGAGGTCGCTAGCCATAGCCAAGGTCGACGATCAGCTAAAGGAAGAAGCAGAAAAGGAAAAGAAGAAAAAGGAAAGAAAAGAAAAGAGGAAAAAAAAAAGAAGAAGAAGAAAGAAAAGGCTTGATCTAGAGTTGTTTTAAGGAACAAAGAAGTAACTTTTTTTGCTTCTTGATTTTGTTGCAAATCAATTTCCAAAACAAAAAAGTTACTAAACAGATTTTTGTTCATTTTTTGTTCAGGAGAATAAAAGAATAGTGCCTGGAATAACTGCAAAATTTGAAAAATAAATGTTAGGAGTAAGAAACTCGGTTTATAGCAGAGAGAAAGAGCTAGAGAGAAGGTTCAAAATCGGATTGTATAATTTTTGAAAACTTTAAGAATCGATTTGGGATAACTGTAAAATTTGAAAAATAACTGTCAGGAGTAACAGACGCTGAACGAACCCAAGCGTTTTGAAGCATACAATCAACAAGAGCGGACTCACATAAGCAGAACCTTTTAGAAAGATTGGTTGTTACAACAGAAACTTGAATATCAGTATCATCATCATGGAGATAGTAAATGCTATAACGTTGTACGGGAGGAGTCCAAATAGGCAACTTGATTGTCAGTATCACGTCTCTGCCAGGCTGTGAGGGGGTCAAAAAAAAAAAGAAGGTAAGTAACATGAAATTTTGAATTTTACAATCTAGGGCTAATAACATAAAAAATTCAAAACTATACCCATTATACATAAATACCCTTAACTTTTTTTGTGTAAAAAAAATCATAAATTTACCTATTATGACATAGTTATACAAATAACTCCAATATATATATATATATATATATATTTTATATATCCAAGAGTATATTTGTCATCAATTACTTTAAAGACAAAGAACCATCGAGACTGGGCGGAGATTGTTTGTTTTGTCTTGAGATCACTTGTATGTATGGATGGATGGGTTTGTTATATTTAATCTATTATCATCGCTGCACTTTAAAAAAGAAAAAAGAAAAAGAAGATGACAAAGAAAAAAACCTGCAATGCCAATTCCATACAATAAACGGATGATAAATGTAAATCCCATGAACAAAATTCATCAACTATCTTATTCGAATTAAGAGTCAACCAATAATTATTGCAAATTGATATAAAAAAGAAAAAAGTAATTATTCATCTTCCGACCAAACAAAAAGATTAAACACGTCTTCCACCTCCAATCACTCGGTCAATCGCACCGCCCTGTCTCCTTTTCCTAACATGAAGTTCCCGTCCACAGTCCGAGAAAATATTGGCTACGTCTGCTGCTCCAGACTGGCAAATAAGAAAGCACTCAAATTGCGCCACATGTCCAATCATGAATTGGTTTCGTCAACATTGAAGTTGTGTACATGTTTTGAATGATTCTTGAATTCTTTTTTGACCAATTTGATGATCGACGCATTTCCTGTTCTTTAAGAATAGGGAATTCTTTTCATTTATGCATTTATTCAGGTGTGAATGATGTAGATTTTACAAGAACAAACTACCTACGTAGTCTCGAGCAAATAGGAATGTTTTCTAAAGCATTCAAAATTTATGATGCAAATGTTGGTAATTGGGGAGAAAGTTGCTTGTAGCTTTGACCAAAGATGGAACAACAAAGAGGAGAATAGGACTGGGAACTCAAAAGCGCCATCAGATATCAGCAACAACAAAAGACGCCTGCTTGAATAAGAGCACTGAAAATTGAAGCAAAGAAGGCGACAAGACAGATGAAACAGCTCACTAATTGCAGATTATCCTCACAAACCACCAATTTGGCCACCAGAAAATTCTCACAACTAATCAATCCACCAAGATCTCCATCGTGAACCAGTTACAGATAATTCTTATGCAACAATAGTTCAGAACAACCAGCAAACATACAAATCCAGAAGAGCTTAGAAGTACATAGTACACAAAAAAAAATATCACAACAAATATATGTGCTTATCAACCCACAAAAAATGTTCATTCATCCCACAATTAGAATGTACATAAATGTACAAAACGTGTTGAGCTCATGAATAGCCCAACCAACATTTTCACATTTGCCAAATCTCAAAACATGTCAAATTCTAAAAAAAAAAAAAATACAAGCTACAATTACTATAAATGTCAGCACAATTAACATCTTCAATCTAAAATTTTCTTTCTTCAAATGTTTCAGATTTTCCTTGAGAGCCTTGTTTTCGGCATCCATCAAACAGCCCTCATCCTCGTTGTGAGTCGACATTGGTTCTTGCTCAACATTGCTCCGACAAAAACTCTTGGTCACGCTTCTTGCCAATTGATTGATTTCCTCGTCAACCCAAAATTAGAAAACTACAACTTTCCCCTCTATTGTTATGGTTGTATCTTGGGCAGCCTTAGTATCTTCTTCCCCGATTGTTCTTTGTCCCTGCTGTTCATAGAGGAGATTTGAGGCCACAATAGCAAAGCACCAATCATTGTTGATTAAAAGGGCTGACATAATCGATTGTGATGAATAGGCTGATCTCTTCACGAATTCGCTAATATCTTCTTGCAATGACACCTCACTGTTAGTTGTAATGCTACTGCTATTTATACTTTCAAATTAAAACTTAATTTCCTTTTATGATCATAAGATTCAAGAGAATCCAAAAGGACACTTCCAAAGGTTAACACAATCTACTAACATGATGAAAAGATGAATAGATGCTAATCAAATTAATGCATCCCGTAGGACCGCTTCTAACAAGAACACTCCTAATATGAACGGATACATGCTATGAACAGAGGAAAAATATGTAGAGAAGAATAGATAGCACCTGAGCATTAAGATGCCTGGTCCATTTTTGTATGTGGTCCATGGTTAATCATATGGTAGATTTGGTTTTCTGAGATTTGGTTCTGGAAAGAATAAACAAGAGGAGGGGAGTAATTCAAAGAATTCTCTCTGAGCTGATCATTAAATTTGCTGCAATTTTTTTTCATTAAGATGTCTGGTCCATTTTGGTTACTTTAGCACCTTTACCATGTCATGAAGAAGACGCTAAAATGGCAAGATAGGTACATAGATCGAAAGCCACAGGCAGAATACATGGATAACAGAAAGAACTCAAAAACTCCAGAGTACACTTCATAAGTAAATAGCTAAATCCTAGGTATGCAAACATAATATAAGGATGGCTTCACACAATTTCCAACTTCTAATTAAAGGTGAAACATCATCTGCACCGAACGTGTCTAATTAAAAGATTGCCGAAGATGCGAATTACTTGGGCTTACGATTGTATTATACCAGAAGCACGACATGTATTCACGCATGACAGCTTTAAACGTACATACACATGCATGCGAAATCCACAAATGGAGGAAGCTTTCCATTCGTCAAACAATAATTATTCTAAAATACAGAAGTCAGACAATGATCAGTTTATAGTCATTCTAATGTACAGAGCTCATAGTCCACGAGTTAAACCCTTTGAGTGCCTTCTTATTTGCACGCATCTAGTTTAAATTAAGGGTTAATACCCTGAAAAACCTCAAACTGGTACACCTGTGACAAATTTACCCTAAATTATTTTTTTATCATGAAAAACTCCAAACTAGTATACCCGTGACAAATTTACCCAACTGACAAAATTGATACATTTATGACAAATTAACCCCCAAACTAATTTATTGGATCGCAAAAAACCCCAAACTAGTAAATTTGTGATAAATATACCCTCCACTAAATTGGATTAATACTGCACAAAAAATCACAAATATTGTAAAATATGACAAACGGAGTGTAAAATTCTAAATTAATATATCAAGCAACTGTCACGTGTCATTTTACTTAATAATTTGATAGTAAAATTTAACTAAAATTAACAAAGGGTAAATTTGTCACAAGTGTACCAGTTTAAGGTAAATTTATCAAATGTATATTAGTTTGGGGTTTTTGGTGGTCATAAAAATAGTTTGGGGTAAATTTATCGTAGGTATACCAGTCTGGGTTTTTCAGTATAGTAACCCTTAAATTAATCCATCAAACTTTGTACGCACCTAGTTCAAAACCTCATTGTGTTATTGAGCAAAAAAAGATTGCCGTCTAAACCCGACACCACATTTTTTTTTCTATTTCTTGCCCAACAATCCTTTTCCAACTTCTTTTCTTCTTTAAAGCTTTCGAAAATAAATTCGTACGTGCTCCCGTAGTCAAAATTAATCCACCAAACTTTGCACACATCTAGTTTAAAACATCATTGTGTTATTAAGTAAAAAAAATTGGCGTCCAAAAGCGACACCTCAATTTTTTTTCTATTTCTTGCCCAACAACCCTTTTCCAACTTTTTTTTTATTCTTTAAAGTTTTCGGAAATAAATTCGTACGTGCTCTTGTACTCAAAATTAATCCATCAAACTTTGCACGCACCTAGTTTAAAACGTCATTGTGTTATTGAGCAAAACAAATTGGCGTCCAAACCCGACACCTCAATTTTTTTAATTTCTTGCCCAACAACCCTTTTCCAACTTTTTTTTTCTTTAATGTTTTTGGAAATAAATTCGTACGTGCTCCCGTACTCAAAATTAATCCATCAAACTTTGGACGCACCTAGTTTAAAACCTCATTGTGTTATTGAGCAAAAAAAAAAAAAAAAAAATTGGCGTCCAAACCCGATACCTCAATTTTTTTTCTACTTCTTGCCCAACAACCATTTTCCAACTTTTTTTTTCTTTAAAGCTTTCGGAAATAAATTCGTACGTGCTCCCATAGTCAAAATTAATCCAGCAAACTTTGCATGCATCTAGTTTAAAACCTCATTGTGTTATTGAGCAAAAAAAAAAAAAAATTGGGGTCCAAATCCGACACCTCATTTTTTTTTTCAGAATTCATGAAGTGCTACTTTTCGAAATTTGGAAATATCATCGGTAGATGAAAAAATTGAAATTTTTATCGAAGGCATGGTGAATCTTTATTTGATTGATTTTTGTATTCTAGTATCTCAACATTTACCATCCTAAAGATGAGATGTTTATAATTCAGTTTTGGATTAGCAACATCCTTGAGTTAGATACCAAATTTTAGATAGGTATAATTTAACGAACCCAAACAAGGATAATTTTAAAAAAAAAATATTTCATTGCCCCCATTTTAGCGCTGGATAACCGTTAATTGCCTAAACAAGTATAGCGGATCAAACCTAGTATAGCCTAATATGTCACGATAATAAAGATAGTACATATTAGGACTACATTTTTTTTGGTCAGAAATTTTAGGACTATTTGAATGTATAATAATATCACTACTATATTATTGGAAAGATTAAGCTTCTACATATTATCCGACTAAATCCCAAAAATTTGTAAATGTTGTTTACTATATCATTAGTGTTATGACAGGTGATTTCCATTATCAATAACCAAAGTCAGGCCTTTCAACCGATTCAATAACCCCAGAAAGTTCTAACTAATATTTAACTCCTCCTTAGACTCACGATTAAGACACAAGTGACTAAATAGATGTTAGCAAAATGGGAGAGAAAGATGGCTGCTTCTTCTGCATCAGAGGGTGGAAGCACAAAAACACAGCATAAGGCCGTATCAAGCGACTGGGTCCTGGATTTAGGACCTGCACGTGACGAGCGGTATTAAGAAACCTAATGCGTTAATACGAAGGATATTACACTTCAATGTTAACTTTGACTTTCAAAAATAATATAAAGATAATATAATAGCAAGGTTAGCATGTCAACATACTAGTGTCTAGTGTCTCCATAATTGTCTACTGTAGTCTAGAATGGAGGAAGTGTGGCCAGAGCCAATGCACCGAGAAACACCAAGTGCGCCGAGGGCAGATGCACCGGGTGCACTTCTAAGATCTCCCCTAATAGTCCCTCTAGGCTCGGCGAAGAGTTCGATGCCATAGAACTAATATATTAAAAATTAGGATAAAATTAATATATTAAAAATTAGTCACGGTCAACGTACATGCACATAGAACTAGCCACCTTAACAGGATTGCCTCCAACAATGTACTCCAGCGAAGTGTGGCCAGAGCCAGCAAAACATGAAATCGCAGCACATCAATAAGTACCGAGAAAAAACCAAGAGAAAGTATCATGGTAAGTCGTCCTTTCCTGAAGTGGAACTTTTAGACGTGTTTACTTTGCTCTACCCCCTTTCTCTCTCACAACATGTTCATCATTGGCACATCAGTTTACTCACAGGAAAGTCCGCAGGAAAGAGGGACGCTGGAGTCTTTTAAAATCAATAGGATTTAAAGCAGCAGCTCGAACTCGGACAATTATTTGATTATAGTGGGGAGTAGGAAAATGGAAGTCTCCAAGCTTGAGAACTTCCTTACTTCCACACTCCGCATACAACCCAGCTTTCTGCATATTTTTGCTTTCCTAAAAAATAAAACTATGTCTCCTTGCTTTGTATAGAGGGATCTATACAACTTAGGTATGAGATTGTCCTCAAATTTGTGATCTGACATGAGATAGAGTGGGTGGTCATGTTTAAGGCGTGGAATGTGGATAATGCATGGTAGATAAGACGGTGAAGACAGCCTCATTGAGATATCATTAATATTGTGACAATTTTGTCTTGTTAGAGATACTCCCGCTAATGGGGCATAAATCTATTGCAAGAGATGGTCGAGTGAAGAGAGCTTTGTTAGTAAATTATCTCAATGATTGACCAGACACTTTAACCATAGAAAGTTTCAATCAATGTTTCTGAGAAAGTTTATGACGACGGTGAAGGACGAAGCTGAAATAAACTAGAGCTCATAGCATTTTCTATTACACCAACAATTTGCCATTTGCGGTTGCCCTTATAATAATTAAATCAAATGAACATGTAATGAAAAGTAGTCATTAAGATATAATCAAAAAATATGTCAGAACAAACTAACAACGCCTGCTAATTGTTGTTTAGAAGAGATTCCCAAAGGTTTCCACTCGCAAGCAAATTGAAGAGTGGATCCTAGACGTTGCCGCTTTTCACATGAATTTTATGTGAATTCAGATCCACATTACTTGAAGACAAAGATTTCTAAATAGAAATAAAGGCCGCCATTTTGGTTCCAAACTTCATGTTTGAAGGGTCTCAACTCGGTGAGGACCATCAACAAACCCACCATCCACAGAGAACTTCTCCTCAAGGATTCGTGGAGTCCTCACATAATGCCCCTTCTTACTCAAGACATTACCGTGTTTCTCATGGCCAGGCACGGAGGCATGGGGAGTAGATCCAATTCCATCCTCTTCACCCCAAAGCAGAGCTTGCTCGATTGCTTTACCCATCTCAACCTTCTGAGGGACTGAGGCGCATTCATCTGTTAAAGAGGCAAATGATTTGAGAACCCAGAGAAAGAAAACTAGAGAATAGTAGGCGAGGTAGGAGAACTTTTTCAATCAGCGAAAGTTGAGCAAATTAAGAGGAGAGAAGGAAGGAGGAAAATGATTATAACGGGTTTACGGCCAAAGCTCATCAATCACATCTGGAAACACCATAAATATCTTAACCTTCGAGAAGACAGGTGATGCTTCTGTAGTGCATGGACGGTGCCCCTAATGAAGCATTTTCTGTCACCATCTGAATTGCTACCCTCATTCTTGTATGTGCTTTCTAGCAATAGGAACTAATCAGTCTGCCATATACACTCCAGCATTAGATGATATTGACATGTTGGATAAAACTCCCTAAAAATCTCCATCAAATAAATGGAATTTGTTATCGTAAGAAGTAATCAATGAAGATTGATTTAATCTTTTCTCCTCAATTCCTTTGTGTGTTAATTTTACAGACTGCTTTTTCTATGAAATAGAAGAAACAATGTTGAATACTGAAACGACCACCAGTAGTATCTGCAAGTTACAAAAGCGACAACCAATTCAATGTGATAATTTCTATTACCTTCTGTCATGGCCTCTGAAGTTCCTAAACTTTGTAAGAAAGCATATGGAGAATGACCAACATAAAAAAGAAGCAATCTGTAGACAGATACCTTGTTTATTGCCTTCAACAAACACAAACTCTATCAAATAGTCTGACTTCATTTATAAGTGTTATGGCAAGTGAATGATACAATTTGGTAAAATGTACGAGATAAGATAAACCGATCTTAGATGACAAAAGCTGAAACAAATTGCGCCCAACGCCCCGCCCTTTCTCCCGGGGCCCCAACCTAAAAACTCCCTCTGTTTTTCTCGAAATGTGAGCAAGATTTTTTTCTAGTCAGTAAGTCCTAAGAAAGGAGATATTTATTAAGCACTAACACTTGATATGATGTCTGCTCCCATCTAAATCACATGGCATCGAGATATCACCAAAAGATAAATCAAGTGTAACATCCAAACGGAAACAGAGAAGAGTTCTCATGTCCCCTCCCCCTTCTTCCAACATGTTTTGCTAGAGCTGTAAACATAGGTCCATAATTTCTGTTCAGATTTTGAATAAGCGTTCAAAGGTCTGGATGCTAATTCACTTGCAAAGACAACTTTGGCAATGGTTGAAGTCACAAAGTCTGGAGCTGTTTAAATCTGGTAGAGATGGTATTCTTCCTGTCTGACCAAATGGTCCTTTATGTTTTCTCCAGTAGAGTTAGATCTTTTGGCTGAACTATTTTAGTCATTGCTCCAACAAAGCTAGTCACTGATACAAGACAAATCTAGCAATGTCATCGCCACACTAGCACATAAATAGGCAGCCTACGTAAATTACCATAATGTTCTCATAGGCCGAAAGCACAAACCAGACCGAACTACCTCAACAGTAGAATAAGGAAGAAATACATACTTGCTGAACCAGTACTTACAAGAAAAACTTGTACATGTATCCATAAAATGAATATGGCTTTCTGCCTATGCCAAATTTAAGATACAAATGTATTTGTTACATTACTAGAGGTGGTCAGAAGTATCTAATAACATTCATAGACGATTTTTCTAGATATTGTCATGTTTATTTGTTGAAATCGAAAGATGAGGCTTTTGAAAAATTTAAGATTTTTAAGTCTAGAGTAGAAAATCAACTCAACTTGAAAATTAAGAGGTTTAAGAGTGATAGAGGAGGAGAATATACTATATCAAAGTTCAAGGAATTTTGTGCTTCAAAAGGTATAATACTTAAAACCACTGCTCCTTATTCACCCCAATCAAATGGTGTTGCAGAGCGTAAGAACATAACGTTAACTGAAATGTTAAACTCTATGTTACTTACAGCCGGCATGCTTCCTCCTACTGGGAGAAGCAGTTCTAACTACTAATCACATCTTGAATAGGTTGCCGCACTCTAAGTTGTCTATGACACCTTATGAGATATGGCATAAGCACCCTTGTAGATATGATACTCTTAAGACTTGGGGCTGTGTTTCTTATGTAAGCATTCCTAAGAAACCTAAGGTGGGGTTTAGGACCATTACTTGTGTATATCTAGGTAGTGCAGAAGATAGTGCTGCAAATAGGTTTTTAGATCTATCTACTAACACGGTGATGGAATCTAGAGATGCAGTGTTCTTCGAAAACAAGTTTCTCAAAGATCAAGGCTTGAAAGTTTCTGGATCTACATATATGATTTCAGAATCTCTTGTGAAATCTGAAGCAAGTCCTTCTGACACTAATTCCACATAGTTGGTTGTTGAACCATTTCCAATTATAGTATCTACAAGAGAGAGAGTTCCCAAAAGTTTTGGTGATGACTTTGTTACTTAACATCTTGAGGATGATCCATTCTCCTTTCAAGAAGCAATGAGATCTAGGGAATCCCTACTGTGGGCAAAAGCCATAGATGATGAAATGAGCTCTCTGCTGCAGAACCACACTTGGCAGCTAGTAAATTTGCCAAAATTGGCTAAAGCTATAGGCTATAAATGGGTGTTGAAGAAGAAACTGAATAGTGATGGATCAATAGCCAGATACAAAGCACGTTTAGTAGCTAAAAGCTATAAACAGCAAAGTGGAATAGACTATTTTGATGTCTATTCACCTGTGTGTCATCTATCAACTATAAGAATTCTTCCTGTTTTGGTATCTATTGAACACTTTGTAGTGCATCAAATGGATGTAAAAATAGCTTTCTTAAATGGGGAGTTAAATGAGGAAATTTACATTGAACAACCGAAATGATATGTAATGAAAGGTCTTGAGGACAAAGTTTGTAAATTGAACAAATCCTTGTATGGTCTTAAACAAGCACCTAAGATGTGGCATCTTAAATTTGATAAAGTGGTAAAGAGTTATGACTTTCAGTCTAGTTATTCAGATAAATGCCTTTACCATCGTTCTATGTCAATTAAGATAGTCATCATTTGCTTGTATGTTGATGACATGTTAATTCTCGGTTCCGATCATTCTGTAGTGAGTGACGTGAAAGTTACTTTAGCTAAAGAATTTGACATGAAAGATCTTGGTATTGCTAATACCATTCTTGGTATGAAAGTAAACTTTAAACGGCAAGTCATCTCCCTTAGCCAGACTCATTATATTGAGCAACTACTTTCTACTTGGGGATATGATAAGTGTAAACCGAGTGAGACATATGTGATTATAATAATAGACTGAGTCCTAATGAAGGGACCAGCGTTGATCAGTTAAAGTACTCAAAACTGCTTGGTAGTCTCATGTGTGCTATGAATTGCACTAGACCCGACATAGCTTTTACAATTGGTATGTTGAGTCGTTTTACTAATAATCCTAATAAAGAGCATTGGGATGCCCTTGATAGGCTAATGAGATACCTTAAAGGTACTAAAGATTATACTCTATATTATTCTGGTTATCCTCCAACTGTGGATGGATATTCTGATGCCTCATGGTGCTCAAATATTGGAAATAGTAAGTCCACTAGTGGATATGTATTCACTTTGGGTGGAGCTGCTATTACTTGGAAATCCAAATGACAGACTTGTATTGCATTGTCGTCTATGGAATCGGAACATTTTGCTTTAACCTCAGCCAGTAAAGAGGCAGAGTGGATAAAGAACCTGATTATGAATATTCCTTTAACTCAGCTAAAGATTAATTCTTTAAGCCTATTCTATGATAATCAAGCAGCTGTCCAAGTCGTCAAGAATGCTCTCTTTAATTCAAAGAGAAGACATGTGAGACTGAGACATGCGTTATTGAATTATTTGAGAGAACAAGGGATTTTCACCTTGATCGATGTGAGATCGAAGGATAACATAGCCGATACTCTCACCAAAGGTATGCCTAAAGATCGATTATTCAAAACAGTGGGGGAAATGGAATTAAAGATTATATAGGCAAGTCTTAACTACCATTTACTTACCTTCTAATTGTGTGTTTTGAATTTTCGAATCTTCTTTTATTGGCTACAATGATAAGCACATTTTATATGTTTCATCAATGTTCACAATTGCTAACTAATTTGAAAAGGGTGAGTTGTCTCATTCCTAACTTGATGAAGATGACTTTAACCCAATTCAAATGTTCTATTGGGGAAACTTGTGTCATTCCAAACTTGATGATACAATTCAACTAGGTTGGACTATCCTTTTGGTTAAATGATCTCATTCCAAACTTAATGCTAGATTATTTGACTTTAAGGAATCAGTAACTGTGACATTACAAATTGAAACATAGAAACAATTGTTTGCAGAAGAAGCCTGCTGGTCTTGTTCTTAATTGAAGCTTGATATTACATGACTAGGTTATTGTAAGTGACTTGACTATTGGTCATGTTCTTTGAAACTAGACAATAGTTATTCTCCTACAAATAAACTTAAGTCGATGGCTCTTTGTAAATCACATTGTTTAGGTCTTGTTCATAATTTATGAAACTGGCTTGATGCTTATGAACATGATACTATGATGCTTTATGACATCAATATATGTTCTTCTCTGCCTGATGTAATGAAATTCATATTTGACATTCTACAGGGGATGGCAAAGATGAAGGAGAGCTTAATGAGTGGGATCCTGACCTGGATGACCTACTTGATGAATGAATATATATCAATTAGAGCGTGCGGAGACTTGACAGTTTACCTACTATTGCCTATTTTGATGAAGTCCATTTATTTGAGACTTACATTTTACTATCTCTATTTTGTGAACATTATTTCTTATATTTGTAAGGCCTTGGACTATTTTAACTGGCTTACTTATACTTGACTATTATGCATTTGTTAGTTGTGAATTGAGTCTGAGATTTATTTTGGGTATTGGGATTTGGATGAGTTTAGACTGAATCTAAAACTTCTAACATTTATTTTGATTTGTTGATCTCAGAACAGATTCATGATAAGAATGATTGAGTTTAATACTTTACTGCTGGAAAACTCTTTGACTGATCTGAGTTGATTGTCTTGGACTAAATGTGGATGATTCATGTTTGTTTGAACATTACACTGACCACCTTATTGGATTGTGTTGTATGGTGAATATAGGAGAAGATTGTTGGATATATTGTTAATATAGTCCAAAATAATATGTTCATATACAAGCCCAATAGATAAAAGTATGGTTATTTGGGTCCATATGGGCCGGAGCCCAATAAATTGCATATAAAAACTCTAGGATTTCCCTACGCTGGAGGTAACACTGTTGAGCGTTCCAAATTTGACATCTCTTGATGTAATACTTCAAGCAACTGCTTCTTCTCTCTCAAACCTATAACCTCCAACAGAACCTGTGTGGAACCTAGAACTACTCAATCCTAATCAAGATGACTAACTTTACTAGAAATAGAAAAGACCCAAAAAAAGAAGAAGATAATCTTCTAATCAACTGAACGGGTATGTAGAGTCGTGGACAACACATTCACTATTACTCAAATTTTTATCTTTTCTTTATTTTGCTATTTTTCTCTGTATCCCTGTGTTGCTGTGAAATCAAAGCTTGTTTTCAAAGTCCGAGAATTTGGGAAAAATTTTACTCTCATTGCATCGCACCTCAGGAATATCAGTTTTTGTAAGTATAAAAATGCAAGTAATATCTTAGACCAGCATTGAAAGTATGGCTATTTAAGCGTGTAAAAATCTCATTCATATACTGATTTGGCTGGCTATGTAATTGACCATTCAAAAGGTGTTGTGTTTTTTCTTTTTCATTGCCTTCAAAAAATTATAGTGTGTTTATATGTACATATTTTACAATTTAAATCTTGTAAATGACACACTTTAACATTTTCTTAATCCACAGTACCTGAAATTTTCACAATATATAAGTGTTGAAGCATACATTCACTTTTAAAATAAATAAATAAAAAAGATTCATACCTATGTGACCAATTCTGATATGCTCCTCTGTTTCTCTTCTGCTACGCTCACCTCTTCCTCTTTTTGAACTGGGCCGAGTGCTCTTTTCTTCGTCTTTTCTTTTTATTAGTAGAGGTTAATGTCGTGAAAAGAAAAATGGGCTTAGAGTGTCATGAGTTTCAAACCGGCTTCCACTGAGACTAATGGGTGGACCTGTTGAATTCAAATCCGATGGGCAACGGAATTGACTGATGGACAGACTCGGGCTAATGGGGCTGTGCATTAGTGGGCTCACATTTTTTTTTGGTCAGAAGTGGGCTCACATGGTGAGCTTGTCTTTGGCTCACTTAACCGAATTGGACTCTCCTTCTCTTTTTTTCATTTGTTTATTATACTTGGCGTTTTTTATTTGGAATATGTTTACTAGAAATAAAAAACTTGTCAAATTTATTTAATCGAATCTTTCCATTAATTTTGTTCAATTTGGTATACTGATAAATGCGGAAGTGGTGATGATGTAGCTTTTTAAAAATTATTTTTATACAAAATTAATTTAAATTAAATTTTAGAAATGAGCTTAATTTAACAGGAAAAAAAGAAAGAAAGAGAAGTAGGTGGGAGGGCTGCAAGCCCCTACCCTTGCCACCGCCCCACCATCATCAGGATGGGCTGATAAGGGTGGGAGTGACTTGGTGGGGGTCACCAAGCCCTGCCTAAGGGCCGGTTAGGCACGGCAACCCTTCCGATGGTTGGCGAGGGTCGCACCCCCTCCGCCACCCCAAAAAAAAAACACTTGCCCAAATCGGGCAAAGGTTGCTAGCCCTCGACAAACCCTGGCCAAGGGCTACCACTAGCAACCAATCCCCGCCAATTGCGTACTAAAGGCGGCCTCACCCAAGTCTACGCAAGGGTCGACGACCCTTGCTTATTGTTGGCAATGCTAAGCCCTTGGCTGGGGCTTGGCGACCCCCCTTGGGTCACTCCCACCCTCATCAGCCCTTAATGGTGATGGTGGGGGCAACGGCAGCAATAGCAAGGGCTTGTAGCCCTACTCGCTTTTATTTAGATTTAATCTAAATAAAATTAGTATTAATGATTTTAGCCACGTGGGAGAAAGAAAATATTAAAAAAAATCATGTCAGCATTTTCCGTTAGCAAAATTGGACAAAGTTAATGAAATGACTCGATTGAATCAATTTGATAAGTTTTATGACTTGATTATACTTTTTTGCGAATTTTAAGACTCAATTATATTTTTGTAACAAGTTTTAGTACTTCTAGTGACCATATATATATATATATATATATATATATATATATATTTGTTTTTTCTTATTAAAATGTATGCTCAATTGTTGACACCTAAATTTTGATGACCCAATTATTTATTTGTTGCATAAAAATTAGGGATTAATTTTTAACCTTTAAAAAAAAGAATTAAATTGCGTAGCATATAGTTTTAGGGGCATTTTTTTATTTGCATTTGCATCGGACTAGTGACAGATAGGTTTGAATTGGTAGTTCTAAGCTTTAAATTGACAAGTTGGACTAAGCTCACGAAGAGAACAAATTAGCCCAAGCTCGTTTTTTTTTTATGACCGAATTGTGAGAAAATAGAGATTTGATATGCAGATGTGACAATGAGATATTACGAGCTCATCTTTGCAAAATTTGTAATTTGAGAAAAATCCCATTACAATTTTAAATCTTTAGCAATATGTGATAAAATCGGTGGAGAATATTCGGGTGAAAATCTTCATATAAGCTACAAAAACGTAATTCCTTCCCCTGTAAAAGGTGCTGTGTGCGTATGGCAAAGGGGGTTGTTTTTTCTTTTAAGGTCAAAGAAAACAACACAAAAAAGATCTTTTCGTTGGGGGTTTTTCCTTTTTGCTTTTTTAGGGTTTCTTTTGGGTTTTGGTTAAAAAGTCAATAAAAGTGGTCCTTTTTGCTGAAGAAGCAGCAAAGAAAGGGTACAGAGATAGAGAGGGGACGTGCGGCAGCAGGGGAAAAAAAAAAAAAAAAAAAAAGAATAGCACACCGTTCTTCATCTTTGCGGACTCCCCCGCCGGTGTCTACTGTTGCTGCCCTTCGCACTGGCCACTACGCCAGCACCACCCAACGCCGACAGCGAGCCGATGACAACCGCCACTTCGCCGACAACCCACGAGCCCACTCTGCTCCACCGCCGCTTGACACCTCGTGACACCAGCAACCCGGAAAGCTGCCGCCGCCTCACTGCGATCAACTACAACAACCCGCAATGCCACAGCTCGCCCGCCGATGCCGGCCACCATCGCTCCGAGCCCCCTCGCTTGAGCGACCACCGAAGACCACCCGAGCACGCCCTTCTTGCCGTGCCTCCCTCGCCCAAGCCCGTAACACCCGTAACCCAAACGGTCATCGAGCCCCCTTGCTGCGCGACCTACAACGCCCGTCATCACTGCTGCCGACCAACGCCACTTGCAGCACCTCCGAGCGAAGCCCGCAGCAGCTCGCCTCCGCCTACGACCCGTGAGCACCACCACATCTCACCGCTATCGACGCCCGAGTCCCGCGTGTTGGAAGTTTGTTTGTAAAACAAACTAAGTGCATTTCTTTTGTCCTACATAGGAAAAATGGGAAGAAATGGGCCAATTTATAAGTATGAGATTTTCTTTATGTATCTAAAGGAATGATTGGGTGTGGGCTAGACCCCATCATACCCGCGTGCGGATGTACGAATAATTGCGCGATTTTGGCGCACTTAGCACTTAGCATGCTTGCGTGCCCGCGGTTTAATTAGCACTAATCCCTTTGTTATTTAATTTATTTTTTATTTTGTACGGTTATCTTATTAACTTTAATCAATTCAAAGGTTTTTTTTTTTTTTATTGAGAATTTTTCCGAAATTAATTTTTTAATAAAAATAATTTCGAAAATTTATTTATTAAATAATATTTTTCATTTTTTATTCCGAATTTTCGTTTGTGTCTTTTCAAGACAACCTTTGAAAAAGATACTCGTTTAGTTTGCAACCTTTCTGAAGGGTTGCATTTGTTGATTTTAACTTCTTACAAATTGGATGCTTTTATTCATTTTGGGCAATTTCAAAAGGATGCGTTTGTTCATTTTCGCAATTTTTCACAAAGAGTTGCCTAAGTTTTTAAGACTGTTTTATATATATACATGTCAGATTGAGGAAGAATGAGTGTGATCATTTTTCATTTTTTCGAGTCTTCTTTTTGAAAACTACAGCTAGCATTTCAATTGTTTCCTAGAGAGACCCCCGGAGAAATACTAAAATTGCTATCTAGTATTCTCATTTTGAGATTTTGTTGTATCATGGAGGATATTTTCCGGTGACCATTAGCAACTTTGTGGGGCAAATAAATTCTTAAAGAAAGTGATATCACGCCTCAAAGTCCGACTCGAGTACTCTAAAGATCCGTCTTCATTGTTCTACCCAATTCGAAAACATATTTTCCCAACACCGCGCCCCTACTCGCTCGTCACTGCTGTTGGTGTTTCCGACCCGAGCAGCAATGTTGCAACAATCTCATCAATTCTAGTGAGCCCCTCCTCAAGTTTGGGTGGGGTCATTGCACCGCATCGAGCAGCCAAGTCCATGAACCGTCACAAGCGCACCATTGGCCGCAAAACAGTCCCGAGATGAGCTGAACCACCACCATCGAGCACCACTATACGCCAGCCAGCTACGAACCTCATCCACAAATCCACCCACCGTTCGCAAGCCATCCATCGGCAAATTCGAATTTGGAAGTATATTTGGCAATTAGGTAAAAAATCTTATCTTAATTTGATTTGAACATCATATTGCGTAGATTGATGAGATTGATATATAATTTAAACCTTTTGGGTAAGAGGTATAATATTCGTTGGGATATATTTCTTAATTCACAACGGCATATAATCTTTGATTCCTTCTATAAGGCTTTAGATGAAATTATTGATTCCGTGGGAATCTTTAAAATTAATGTTTTGATCTTTAAGGCTTAAGATCAACCCATCGGTTTTATTCGTGAAATTTCAAGAATGTTGGATATTATTTCCTTATTCGCATTGATTGGATGATATATGATCGTGAATGATTTGGTGCTTATCATTTAATTGCTTTATTTATCCCAAAAAATACAAAAAAAGATTGCATCTGCATATCATGTAGATTATGATTGATTTCTTAGATAAAATTGCATGATAGAATAGTTAGATTCTTGTCTAATTATATTAGAATGCATGTTTAGATGGTATCTAGGTTAGATAATTTCTTTGAATTAAATTGCATGTTGAGATAAATTTTCTAAGTTAAGATAGGATTCATATTAGTCTATTTCCTAATTTAAAATAGATAATATATCACTTTAGTTAGATTTTTATTTTTAGAAATTTTTAATTACAAATTTTTATAAAAAGTACAAAAATATCATGCGCATGTCATATAGAATTAGGTTCATAAAATGCATGTCATTTAGTGATTATTGTTAGGTCAATCTAATTAGAAATTGCTTGTCATTAGAATTAGGCCATAAGTTAAATTGCATTATACATAGATTAGATTTTATTAAACAAGAGAAAATTCTTAAAAAAGATTTGAGTGACTGTGTGTTAATTAAGAATCATATCTAGGGCTTTTGATGTGAATTTTGAGCTAACATTGCAGATGCTTTCATTGCTACAAAGTAAGTCCCGTAATTTATTCATTGCTTTCTTCGGTGTTAAATTGGTGGTTTGTGCACCCGAATGATCACCTCACATGTTAGGGAAGTAAATTAAAATCAATTCGAGCTGCCTACAAAATATTTTTTTCGAAAAGAGAAAATGGTACCGAAAGGGCGTTAGAGAAATCTAGCGTAATCAAGTCCCCGAACTCACAAATCGCTGGTTCGCAAGAGTAAAGTAAATCTCCTGTTACTTTACTTGGGTTTCTAATCGACCCACCAAAAATAGATTAGTGGCGACTCCTAATTGAAAAATAATTTTCATGTTAATAACTTGAACCTAAGTTGCGAATTAGTATGGGCTTGGGAGAGTCCGAATTAAGTTTAAATTTAGTAATCTATTAGCCAAACCCTAGGTGGTTCACCCAAGGTTAGGTCGTGACATTAATATGTTGACTGAATCCTAGCGGGAGCTAAGAAGTCCGAAACTAAATCCTTGTCTATATTCGTCCATTAATCGCGTAAGCCGTAAAGACCAGACATAGTGCATCTATCATGGACAATAAAGCCATACCATTTACTCTTTTCCTCTATTAATTCTTATCTTCCATAACCTAAATTACTTTCATTTTCAAATGACAAAGATCATGAATACTGCAACATATGTGTTCATTTTACAATTATATCCTGTTGCATGCTAAGTATAATTACACTCACGTCCAAATTATGAAACTGGGTTTCTATAAATCAAAGGTTCATCAATGTTAAATTGTATTTTATATTAGAGCTCAAAGAAGAAAAGATGTCTAGTATGAGGGACTTATTTAATTCGCCATATAGTCTATTGAGCATATATTTCATGAACGTAGGAAACTTGGAGGGAAATTACTTATCCAGGTCCAATCTAGTGAACCAAGTAGGGATGAGCATGGTCTAGGTGGATGGTTATCACCTTAGATCAAGGAATTGCCCACTAAGGACTAGTTCCAAAAAATTAAAATCGGGAACTGCCCATTGATTTCATGGATTCATCTGAAAATCAGACCACCATTCTCGGTCCGGTTCCCAAGTGGGTCCATAAAGCCAGTCCCACCAAGTTTCACTAACAAAGAATTACACAACGGAATCACTTCATCAAAGACACTCCTAGTTAAAGCCAATGAACCAATAATATTAGTATGTTAGGAAGTGTGTAAGTAAGAGAGCATACTCATCAAACTTATTATAAGTAGGCAAAAGCAAATAGTTATCTAACATAAAAACTAGCAAGTAGTCTAGGGATTTAGGATTTTTCATTTTTATATTAAAAATTAAATATCTATTTTATATATATAATAATAATTCTTATCTTCCATAACCTAAATTACTTTCGTTTTCAAATGAAAAGATCATATATATATATATATATATATATATTGTCACGCCCGATCCTCAAGCGTGCACCTATCCCTCACATGGTTGATTAATAGCGACACCCCAGGACGCATCGCCGACCCTTTCATTTTAATACGCAAGCGGAAGCATATAAATAAATCCATAGACAATAAAACAATGGGATAGAAAAGTAGGGCCAAAAACTCAAACCTGAAAAACCAACACATTTATATACATATATAACAACGGAGTCATATATATCTATATATACAAGCCACACTGATAAGTTGGTTTCTACTCAAACAGGTTCACTACACAAAGTCAACAAATAGGGGTGAGGGTCTCAATCCTCATCAGGATCATCCTCCAGCTCCTCTTCCGGATCCTCCTCTGGCTCCTCCTCTGGGTCCATCTCCTCTAGGTCTTCCTCCTCGACGATCTCTCCTTCCTCCTTGCTCCAGCTGGAGCCCACGGCTGAGTACACAAGAGAGTCAGAATCGCCTTCCAGCTTAGGATCATTTACATCCACCACTGATCCACCATTAGGATCTGTTGTCACCTTCCCGAATGCTACCTCCAAAACGTACAGAGGTATATCAGCTTCTGGTACAAGGCCCTCCCTTCAGCCATCATCGTAATGGTGATACCACGACCGGTATTTGTGGGGCACCTTTTAGGGTTTACCCACATCAACCCAGACGGTGAATTTCACCAATACATACTCAAGGCCCTCCGGGTGGTGGTGTATCGAAATGTGATAACCTATCTCAGTAATCTCTTCAGGTATACCAAAATGCATGGGAGGGGGTGGAGGCGCTGCCATCTACGGGCCTAAAATGTTATCCCACAACGGGGTGAGACGACATCTCAGCGAGTTCTACCCCTAAGACTTGATTAGGAAGCCAATATGCCCTAAGGGCTGCCTAAGCACAACACGAGTTAGATGACTTACCTTGACCTCAGTTCCTCCCTGCAAATCAAATCAATTCGTACCATCATCGAATCACATCAAATCAACACTCAGATTGAATCATCGATCAATCGACTCAGTCGATTACATGTCACCACGACCTTCCTCTGGTTAGTACATTCAATACTATCTATAAAGTCCTTTCAAATCAGGACTGCTCACTTAAAGCTGAAAATAGATAGTATAGCTCATCCAAAGCTGATAATATAGTCTACTATTTATATGCTCACCCAAAGCTGATAAATTAGGGCTCTCAGGCCAATATAGTATACTATATATGCTCACCCAAAACTGATAAATTAGGGCTCTTAAGCCAATATAGTATACTATATATGCTCACCCAAAGCTGATAACAAGGTATACTGCTCACCCAAAACTGACATATCGCCCGTAGGCCGATATAGTATATCGGTATACAGCTTACCCAAGCTAACATATCGCCCATAGGCCGACATAGTGTACCATCTCAATCATTAAACATTTCCATCATTTTTATCAAACCCGATAAAAATAGCCGTGTGTGGGTACACGGTCAGCCTTAGCCAAAATATAATAATTTCACTTTTGTTCCTATCACCTCTTTCAATAGTCCAAAATTAGATATTTGGCGCTGTAAACTGACGCCCTGTAATTTTCCAATTAATTACCAAAATTAATTAATTTAGGAACAAAATCCTAAAATCACAAACAAATATATTCATCACAAATTAGAGCTCAAATAAATAAACAAATTGCATCACGGTAATCAACATAAAATTCCGGTCACCGGCTATCTCGGTTTAATTTTCGAAAAAAATTAATTAAATAATTACGGAAAACATTAAATAAATGCCAATAAATCCAGCTTAGGCCCATAATGCCTAATTGGATGCCGGAACGGACTCGGAAAAATTTCGAGACTTGTTGAATAAATACTATAGTCTATTTACTCGCTAATTGCACTAACTAACCATCTAACATGCATCGGCAGATAATTAAATTAACTAATCTAATCTAATCTATCCACCTAACCATGCTTAATTTAATCTAATCTACCACTAGAAATCATTAACCTACTAAGCGAGGATTAGTGAGTTAAATTCACTTGTTCGGCAAGCCGGTCAGTTCAAATTGACGAGGACGCAACGGGGCTCGAGTTTCTCCCAAAGCGGGCCTAACTTTCGGGGCCGGAACCACCTCAAAACGGGGCAAAAATTTGCGGGAATATCCACTGTTTTGCTCTCTGTTCTTAGCTACAAAAGAGAGGAAACGGTTGGTTAAGGTGAGACACAGTTGGTGATGGATCGGCAAAGACTTCGGCAGCTCGAAGGGGTGGTTTCGGGCTTCGATGGCCCCCACACGGTGGCTAGACAGCCCCTGACGGTGGAACCACCTGCTGGGACGGCGAATTGGATGCAGTGGAGGCGGAGGCACTTGCATGGGCGGACGGGGCGGCGTTCCGGCGCGATGACGAGGGCATGCGACGGGCGGGGCTCCTCGGCGGGTGGCTGGCTTCGGTTGGTCTCCGTGCTGCGTGGTGGTCAAAAATGGCAAGTGAGGAGGGCAAGGTGATTGCCGGCTAGCTTGGAGGGAGAAGGAGGGAGACAAGGGGTCCACCTTGGCCTTTTTTTTTTCTCTTCAATGGTCCCCTTGACCATCCTCTACCACATGCTATCTTCCTTGGCCACCATTCAGCCACCCATGCACATCTTTGGACACTTGAAATGGTCCAAAACCATAGGCAAAGTGGGGCATACGAATTTCAAGTAATTTGGCTTCAATTGGACACACTTTCCTTCTTGACTCAATCCAATTTGGCCCTCATAAATTCAATTAGCACCTCAATGATCAAATTGGTATTTTTCCTCACAAATTGATCTCACTTGCTTCCCAATTGCATGATAAAAAACGATCCTTGACTTTTTCGAACAAAAACGGCCATAGGACGACTTTTTCCAAAAAGTCTCGGTTGGCAGAAAAATCTTCTGAGACCGAGTCAACGTTCCTAGAATTAATTGTGACATAACAGAAATTTCAATTTCTGAAACCGAACTCAAATTCGCGGTTAATTTCAATTCGGCGCGATTTTAACGTGACCTAGGCTACCGGGTAGTTATCGGAAATTTCTAGTGCAAATGACCCGTGGTCGATTTTCGTTGAGCCACAATGAACCCACTCGACGCATTGACGACTCTCGGTTGTCGTGAAAATCTCGAGGGTTCAAATAGGGACACGGGTACCAAAACAATAGGATAATCAGTCTAGTGCCGGTCGACGAGAATTTTTTACTTTAATGGTATCACCCATGATTAGCCACACATCTCAGTCGAACTAACCTATCTCTAATCTCAAATCGATTTTTAACTGTGCTACAATGGCCTCTAAAGATGAGCATTGTCAAGTAGCCGATTCCTGGTCAAATTCTCAAGTCTATTGCATTAAAATTCCTTAATGGCTTCCCCAAATAGTCTAGTTATCTCAAAAGTAATCAGCTTTGAGAGCAGCCCTATAGGCCCGTCAATGAAATACCCGATTTATTCTATAGAAAACAGGATCGAAGATCTGGGATGTCACATATATCATCGGTTCGGTCCGAGTGGATGGTTTCACACATGGAATTGGAAACCAGACCGATATCCACCGGTTCCAATAAGTTGGAACCGAGAACCGGACCGATTCCCTTAGAAACCTCCAGTTCTTGAGCAGTCCAATTCGATTCCAGGCGATTCAGGTGATTCCCGATTCCTTTATACACGCCTAAAACCAAGTACCTAACCACCACTAATTTTGAGAGACCAACATGTGGATTTGCGTAGAGCCACAAAACCAATGGTGGTGTTGCTCTTATCTAGGGGATCAGGAGGAATCCAAAAGTCCAAACCGCCTTAAAAAGATCAAAGAGTAGGAAGAAAGAATTGGAGGTCCCGAATCCATGTGCTTTCTCTATGAAGAGTTCTCTTTTGTCAATGCGGTAAGTTTTAAACTTCTGATTTTTCTTTTCACTTTTGAAGTTCTGGTTATTAGAATTAGATGCTTACAAAGTATGTCATAATGTTAGATGGACCTAAATGGGATTTGCTTAATAGTTAATAACATATAGTGCATGCATTTGGCACACGACATTGATATGAATTTTCATACCAATAATATAAACAATTACATGTTTAGTCCATTTATATGAAATTTGGTCGGCATTTTAGGTGGTCACGAGATTATTGGCATAGGTCATAGACCTGACGATGAAGGGGGATCTTTTATCATTTAAAGAACATCTAAGGAACCTTTTTTATAATTAACATTTGGATAACGTTAAAACGCTGTTCATGAATTTCAGTTCTTGTAAGTATGGAAATGCAAGTGGTATCTTAGACCCGCATTGAAAGTTCTGCTATCTAACCATCTAAGAAGCATTTTTTATAATTAATATTGGATAAAATTAAAATTAAACGCTACTCATGAATTTTAGTTCTTGTAAGTATGAAATGCAAGTAGTTTCTTAGACCCACATTGAAAGTTCTGCTGTCTAGCCATGTAAAAATCATATTTTGATTTGGCCGACTGTTTTTAAAATTAAAGTGATCACCTTATCATGTGGAGGCACGGCCGTGAGATGTTTGGCTGTGAAGTACTCTGCTGTGGCCTTCCACTCCTTTCTCTGTCTCTCTCTTGTGTGCTCTCAGAATAATGAATTGCCGACGAAGAATACCTGGATTTGTTGTGGGTGCGGCGCGGAGAAAGGCTCGGTTGCCTTTCTTTCTCGTGACTTTTTGTGTAGAGTCCGTAGCCTCCTTTTTGTCTTTTCCTGCGTATTGTAGCTGGGAAGAACTTCGCTTTGTTGAACATGAATGTGAGTGAATGTCCGATCAAATTGTCAAACTGCACTCACGAGAAAGGCTGCAAACATCGCCGCTTCATCACCATCTTCAGTCTTCAAAAAATACTCACGATCTCTCTCTTGGCTAGCACTCACGATCTCTCTCCTCTGTCTATTGTGGCCGTGAATTATGTGAAGTCCCACGACAAATCCAGATTAGCATTCAGAGTTCAATTTGATGCAGCAAGGATGACACAATTGTGCAAAAATTAACCACCATATCAAACTAATATTTTTTTATAAATAAAGAAAACTAATATTGTTGCCATCTAAATTTTGATCAATTATTTAGTAATTAATTATATAGAAAATTAGAGATTACTCTTTAATCCCTAAACAAAAAAAAAAAAAAAAAAGAGTAAAATTGCATTTCATGAAGTTGCATTTGCATCGGTACCAAAAGGTGACGAGAAGCAAGTGCTCGCAGTCTATGCACAAAAGGATGGTCTCTCTTTTTTGTTGGCCTGACGACACGCAAAAGAGACTAAGTCAAAGAAAGAGGAAAGAAGAAGTTCTCATACGTCCATTGTCTCTCCCTCATTAATGCATGCACATGCATGCACAAAATTCGGCAGACGTGAGAATTCTAGAGAAAGCCTCATAGAAGCAAAAAGAGCTCATAATATATTATAAAATATGTTGAGAATTGTCTGTATTCCCGATAAAATATTAGGTGCAGCTTTGTAGTCCCTGCTTTATCAAGTACAAGTTGTCAACTTTGGTGAAGCAACAAGAAATTTGCTGAAGAAAGAAGCAAGTAACAAGCAAGAAACGTCAACAGTTGGGGCTACAGCTAGCAAGAAGTGCCAATTGTATGAGTCTTAGGCAGTGGCAACCATTTTTGAAAAGGAACTGAACGTGAACATGGAGGAAAAGTTTCGACCACCTTCTGTTCATACTAAAGTCGGTTGGACTTCAAGAGGCGGTGAAAGTTAGCCTACAAATAAGCAAGGGTTCTCGGTTCGAGAGAGGGGGGAGCTGAACGAAAACAGAAAAGTTCATTTGAGGGGCTTCTCTTTCGTCAACAAGATGAGAAGAAAAAGAAGCGAGAGAGGAGAGAAAAGTTAAGAGAGAAAGAGTACCAAAACAAAAAAAAACAAAAAAAATAGATAAAGAAAGTGAGTGGGGTCAATCTTCTTCAGTCACCCACGACTGAATATCCCCCACTCTTTACGCCATGGCCCGATGCTCTCGCCACTGACGACGCCGCTTACTCGTGTTGCTCCTACCTTCGTTTCTCTCAACGATGACAAGGCTCGCTGCTGCTGTGTCTGAGCCACCCACGACGAGCCGCTACTGAGCACCCCAACGCTGCTGCCGCCTCACTGTCGTCACTGCCCCTTTGCTGATCTATTGCACCGAGAGCCCCCTCGTAGCTGCAACACACCATCCGCGGTTGCTGTTCCTTCATCGACCGCTGCCACTACTCGTCCAAGCCGGTGCCTGCATCACTACCACCACCGCTCACCGGAACGCAGCCTGACACCACAAGCAACCCAACGAGGCTGCAACTCCGAGCGCTGCACGCCTCAACCCGTCAACGCTGGGCTGTGCCTGACGATGCTGCCACTGCGCCGAGCGCCACTGTAGCCCTGCCCTCCGCAAGTCGCTGTCCCAACACCATCCCTATTAAGCCACTAACCCACGATCGCCGATCCACGTCGACGACGAAGCCAGCTGCTATTGACACCCTTGCCGCACGACCAAACGAGTTGCACTTAACCCGCATCTGCCGCCACGGTGCTCCTCCAGTCCCGGCTTGCTTTTATCGTGAGCTGCAGCGTCATTCTTCGACCGTTTCTTTTGAATATTTTTTCGTGCAGGTTGAGCTTTCTCGTGGAGACGACATAAGCCACATAGTGAAGCAGTGAAGAGAAGAGAGGCACGCGGAACAACATTTAGTGGGATATGCTGTTCTTGGATGAGGCCAAATAAAAGACGCCCTTAACCATTGACTTCAGCTTGTAAGAAAGGAGATTGGGCCTTCGTTTTTTATTTTTAATAAAAAACACGTACTCCTGCAAATATGTCCTCTCCCAGCGTCCGCCTTCCTCCGAGATCACTACCCGCAAGCTCGCCCACATCGCGAGCCGTGTAACCGCCGTCGTTCGTGAGTCCTTCGTCATTTGTCCCGTTTTGGAAACGAATCATCTAAACTAGATAATTTTCTTCAGCCAAATTTCATCTCGATATATTATTGCCTAAATTGGATAATAGGATTCTGATATTGATTCCATTGAGATGCTAGATCTTCCCTGATAGGATATTATTAAAAAAATCATTATAATTACTAATTTGATCCTTAAAATTTCAGATCACTTTTTTAATTTTTTTAATTTTTTTGTGTGCGCATTGGTGATGTTTAAAATCATTATAATAACTAATTTGATCCGTAACACTTTGGATCATTTTTCAATTATTTTGATCATCCTACATGTTGTAATGTTTAGTGTTAGAATAATTGTTAATTTAATCCATAAGACGATGGATTATCTTTCAATTATTTAACCCTTTATTTTAATTCTGGATAAATATATTGAGTGGGTTGGATATAGTGTTTACATTTGATAAATTCTTGTTTTGGAAAACACCCAAAAAAAAAATAGATCGCGTGATAGATTAGGGTAGTTCCCTAAACAGATTAGGATTGCATGCTTAGAATTTATCTAGTTAGTTTTTTAACATTAGATTGCATGTTATGGTAGAATCTACTTAATTAAGATGATTTTCCGAATTAAAATGTAATTTAATCTAAATTATTTCCTAGCTTGATTGGAATAACTTGTCAGGTTTTGTAGTCAATTTTCATTAATTATTTATTTCCAATTTTAATACAAAAAAAAAACAAAAAAGATCATATGGATGTTATTTAGGTAAGTTTTTATATTAAAACAAGAAAAAATTCAAAAATAATTGCTTGCTTTGTTGTGTTTAATTCTGCAGTTTTTTTTTTTAATGTTATCTTTAATGTTTGCACACATGTATGATCACTCTCTTGCGAGTTAATAGTTTAGGCTAATCTGACCAAAAAAAAAAAAATAGTTTAGGCTAAAATCAATTGAAGCTGCTTGCAAAATATTGTTTTTGAAATAAAAAAAGAAAATTTACCGAAAGGGCATTATTAGAAAAATCTAGTGTGATCTAGTCCCGAACTTATTTAATCTTTGGTTTATAGAAGTGAAGTAATTCTCCCATTACTTTACTTGGATTTTTAATCAACCCATCAAAAATAGATTAGTGGTGACTCTATAATAAAAATTATTTGCATGTTAAGAACTTAAACCCTAAGTCGTGAATTGGTATGGACTTGGGAGAGTTCGAGCTAAGTCTAGACTTAGTAATCCATTAGCCCAACCCTAAGTGATCCAACTCACTTTGGAGAGGTCGCGACAAATATTCTAAGATGTAATTGAAAAGAATGGAGTTTCCTATGCTTCTAAAGAATAAGAAAGTGATTAACGGTCTGGTTTTCTCAATGTTGGATCATTCATGGTCCTTAGTGAAGTACTTTTCCTGAAAGAGCTCAATCATGAAGTTCTCTTAGCAACCTAAATAACAGAACCAAAATACCAGAGATTTATGTTGCTCTTAATAGAGTGTCCATTAGAAAAACTGGTGAATCATAACCATTGTCCAAATATGTCCATTCCTCTCATTAGGAAAATCTCTAAATGGCACTAATGCCAATTGATGCGGGCTAGAATTGGGATTAATTGAAGCTGGACAGAAAAAATATATTTTAGACTTCTAAAAAACCAACGATGTTTATCAAATGAAGAAAAAACAAATGACAAAAGTGACATAAAGGCTTATTAATGCAAGCCTTACAGATGGAAGGCAATTTCAATCCTTGATCTAACATAATTTCTGTTCTCGACCATTGGAGCTCATTAAAAATTACATAAATGTCAAATGAACAGTTTCAGCCTAGTAACTTAAGAAAAAAGACTAAATAAGAAGAAAACACATAAAATACTAAAAGTATATTTAGGCTTCCGCATCTTTTGCGCTACTATAATTTTATTATAGTTCAATCTCAATTCCTCATCTTTTATTGATGAAGTGATGAACGGTTTGGAAAGTGTTCTTGTGCAACTCCTCAAGCCAAAATAACCGTTCTGTTCGCGGTATTCATCTTGCGAAGGGGTTGCAGCGGCAATATCTCTTCCTCTCTGGGGCACTTTTTTAAGGGTTGCACGGGGGTGGGTGGTCGGGGTTAAGGTTTAAGATCTTATATTTACTTTTAATTTAAGTATGGCATGTTTCTAGGGAGATCTAAGCTTTCCATTTCGTTTAAAGCAGGGAAAACTTTTAAGATTTTGTACAAATTATCAAAAAGGTCAAAAATAATCTAGGAGTCTCAGACATTGACCAATTAAACTAGGATTGTACGATAGAATCTCTTTGCAAAGATAAACTAAATACTTGTATGGATACGTTAGATGATTGTAAGAATAATAGCTAATATTCTTCCCTCATTATTATTCCTTTCTATCATTCCATTGAGATTGAAATGGACTGAAATGCATTATTATTTGTACAAAAATTAGACCCTTCATTTATATAATTTTATGGCCTGTCAGCTTTACTCACTGTGATGTCTGGGCTTTAGCCTCAGCATTGTTGTTTCATAAGAAAAAAAAAATACAAAGTTCGCCTTTATTTTTGCAATTATTGTGTTAGTATTTGGCTTCCTTCGTGCTGATTATTGAAGGTCTTGTTTTTCTTTCAATCTTTTTGAAGGCCGACTTTGGTATCTGAATCTGCAAATGGAGGACTTTGTATATCCCTTATTTATTTTCCATATCGAGAATATATCTCAAGTTTGAGCTTGAAAAGGAATCTTTCCTAATTCAAGTAGGTTTTTATTTTGAATAGGCTTTTTAATTGATTGGTTTTCTAGCTAGAGATGTTGAAACCTAAATTTTGACGACTTATTTAGTGATTCATTACATAGAAAATTAGGAATCGGTCCCGACCCCTAACCCAAAAAAAAAAAATGTTAAAGTTGCATCTGCATATTTGGAGCATTTAGTGGTAATAAACCCACATAAACTGCATTTTGACTCATCCGCGCAAGGTGTGACATCCAGATTTTTGGGTCTTGATTTCGATTAAATAAATTGGGCATTTCATCGACGTGGCTATAGTGTTTTTCTCTGAGTTGGCCACTCACGAGATAACTAGACTAGCTGGGTAAGCTATTAAGGACTTTAGGGCAATTAGACTTGGAGATTCGACCATGAATCGACTTCTCGACCGTGCTCATCTTTAGAGATCATTGCGGCACAGTATAAATTCGATTTGAAATAAGAGATAGGTCGGTTCGACTGAGATGAATGACCGATCGTGGGTGACTCCACTAAATTGGAAAATTCTCATCGACCGGCACTAATTTGATTTTCTTATTGTTTTGGTACCCTGTGTCCATATTTGAATCCTCGAGATTTTCACGACAACCGAGACTCGCCAATGTGTCGAGTGGGTTCATCGTGGCTCGAAGAAAATCAACCACGGATCATTTGTCTTAAAAAGTTCTGAAAACTACCCGGTAGCCTACGTCACGCGACAAACGCGTCCAAGTGAAATTAACCGCCAATCTAAGTCCGATTTCAAAAATTGAAGATTCTGTCACGTCACAATAAATTTTAGGAACGTCGACTCAGTCTCAGAAGATTTTTCTGACAACCGAGACTTTTTGGGAAAAAGTCAATTTAGGGCCATTTTCGTTTAGTTGAAGTCAGGGATTGTGAAATTGAGAAGCATGAGGGATTTTTGGATGAGGAAAATAATCAATTTGATAAGCGAGACATCAATTGATTTTATGAGAGTCATTTGAGAGAAATTCAAGAGGGAAATTGGATGCAGAAATGCAAGTGGGAACCGAGTACTCTAATCTGAAATTTCTTTTGGGAGAATCTATGAGCTTATTAAAAAGAAAATGGGATGAGAATTTTCTACTCTAGGAAATTCTTTTGTTTAGTCTTCTTCCCATTTCCCTTTTCTTCTTCCATTTTTGGGCCAAACACCTTTTCTCTTTCCCCTTTTCTTTTGGCCGAAAGCCCCTTTCTCTCTCCCTCTTTCTTTCTTTCTTTTCCTTTCTCTCTCTCTCTCTCTCTCTCTTGCTCCTCGTACGAAGCTCCCTCCACCGATTGCTTCCTGCTGTCTTCCACTTTGCTTCTTCCTTTCTCTTTTTGCTTTTTGACTTTTCAAACTTCTTCTCTCTCTTATCTCTAGCTCTCTCTCTTTCGGTACTCCCTCACCCGCTCGAGACTCTCTCTTCCTCTCCCTCTCTGCCGTTCGAAGGCAGCAAAAACAGAAGCAGATGCAGAAGCAGCAACCTTCGTTGCTTGGACGAAGCTGTCGTTGCAGCCATGCCGGCCCGCCGTCTGCTCAGCCCGTGCGTCGACCGCGCGCCCTCCGCCCCCTTCTCCCTCTCTGTTTCGTTTGAAGACAGCAAATGCAGAAGCAGCAACCTCGTCACACCGAAACCGGAGCAAAGGCCATCGTCGCCGTGCGCCGTCGCAGCTCCGCGACCGCCCAGCCGCGCCGTCCACCCCCGTCCAGTCGAGCTGCCGTCCACGAACCGCCTAGCCAGCTGCTGTTCGGTGGTCATGAGGGATGGTAGAGACCCGCCGGAGCTCCCTCCGACCACCGTACGTTGCCACCTCGACCCGTCGGAGTCCCCTCGCCCTCCGCCCGGCCCTAGCCACCCTTGGCCGCCTCAATCGACTCCGGAACGGCCCCAACCAGCAGCGAACAGAGAGGGCAGAAAATGGGTATTGCAACAACTGTTTGGCCCGTTTTGGCCGCCTTCCCGAGCCCGGATGCTCGGCCCGCCTTGAGGAAAGTCGATCCTCGCGTCGATCCCGTCGTTATGTGTGAGTTTTGCTCACTAATGCCTTCTTAGTTTGCTAATTACACTTAAAGGTTGATTAGTGTTAGTTAAGTGTAATTAGGTGGTTAGATTAGAATTGATTAGCGATTATTAGTTAATTACGTTGCATATTAGTTAGGTGGTTAGTGTACTTATATAGAGAATTGCCTATAGTATTTATTGGATGTTTCTTGGGATTTTTGCCGACCCTTATCAGGTGTTAATTAAGCAATTCAGGCCTAAATGGAATTTTTAGGAATTAAATATTTATTTTCGAAATTAATTATTTAGTTATTTATTTTTTCGGAAATTCAACTGGGATGGCCAGTGACCGGGATTTTATGCTAATGATCGTGGTGCAGTCCGTTTATTTAATTGAGCTTTATATTGTGCTAAATTGAAATTATTGTATTTATTTATTTATTTAATTTTCGAAATCAATTATTTAATTATTTATTTTTTGGAAATTCAACCGGGATAGCCGGTGACCGGAATTTGGTGCTGATTGTCGTGGTGCAGTCCGTTTATTTATTTGAGCTCCATATTGTGCTTAATTAAATTGATTGTGCAATTTAAGGAATTATTCCTTAATTGATTGAAATTGAGTGGAATTGAATGACTGAGTGGTAGGTGGCCGAGTATGGCTATTTAGCATTTATAATGCCTTGATGAGCTATATATAGGGAGAATGGTGAGAGCTAATTGAGAATATTATTGGCTGAGACCGATCAAGTACGAGGTAAGAGACATACGTGGTTCGGTGATAAGGAAATCATTGGCGAAAACGACGCCTTAAAGAACGCACGTAGCTATCTACTTATTACATCATTATGGACCTACGTGGTTCGGTGATTAAGAATATCACTGGCGAAAACGACGCCTTAAAGAACGCACGTAACGGTCTATTATATACGTGAATTATGGGCATACGTGGTTCCGTGGTTAGGACATCACTGGCGAAAACGGTGCTTTGAAGAACACATGTACCTGTCTATAATATACATCACGTTGGCGAAAATGGCGCCAGAGAGAGAATGTACATGATTCATGGACATACGTGGTTCGATGATTAAGGACATCACTGGCGAAAACGGCGCCTTAAAGAACACACGTAACTGTTTATTAAATACATCGTTACAGGCATGCGTGGTTCGGTAATTAAATATATCACTGACGAAAGCAGCGTCTTAAAGAACGCACGCAATTGTCTAGTGTATACGTCACCTTGGCGAAATCGACGCCCGAGAGTATTAATGGAGCTCTATGACTAAGTATACTATTGGAGGTTATATGGGATGGAATGAATGACCGAGAGATAGCCTAACTGACACGTAATCGACTAGGTCGATTGACCATTGCCTTGATTTGATGTTGTGAATTGATTGATTGAATGGAAATGACCGTGGGTGGTCTTGTTGGTGTGTAGTCGACTAGGTCGATTTGATCGCTGCTTCGATCGGTGATGTGATCGCTTGGATGCCTATTTGATCTGTGCAAATATGCAGGTGGAATCTGAGGCTAAGGTAAGTCCTCTGACTCGTGTTGTGCATAGGCAGCCTTAAGGTGTATTAGTTTACTAATCGGGTCTTAGGGGGTAGAACTTGCTGAGACATAGTCTCATCCAGGTTGTGGGACAACATTTCAGGACCCTGATGAAAAACTTGAGGAGAAAGAACTCGAAGAGGAGTATCTGGAGGAGAACCCTGAGAATGATCCAGAGTAGGACCTTGATGAGAATTGAGTCGCCAATCCTATCTGATGATTTTGGCTGTAGAATCTATTTGAGTAGAAACCAACCTTTTTAGCATGGCTTGTATATGTACATAAGGGTGTTGGTTTTCTGGTTCAAATTTCTAGTCTTACTTGTATATCCCATTGCTTTATTGTCTGGGGATTTTTATAACTGCTTTCGCATGTGCTATTAAAAAGGAAAGGGTCGGCGATATGTAGTCCTGGGATATCGCATTTTAAAATCGACCAAAGTAGAAGGATGGTCACGTGACCGAGGGTCGGGGCGTGACACAAGGAGTCTTTAAACTTAATCAAATAGCTAGACTAAACTCACAAGAAGAGGTTAGATCGTTATGAAAGGAAGTTTTCTTGGCATGAAGAGTAATAATGGTTGGGGATAAGATACATATTCGTAAAAGATGGGTTGATTGGTTGTCCATAAATAGAAACCAAATCACACATTATTTAATATAATCACAACTGCTCGTAACAACTTCTTCAGAACTTTTAATTCTTCTCTTTTCATACACACAATTTTAACAACACATTCAAGGTGCAAATCCAAAAGAGAAATTGAATAATTGTTAAACTCTTTTTCCTACGGCTTTGGTATATATCTGGAGGTATATTTGTTACGAACCCAACAACAACAGTAGTGATGGCAAATAATATCTTAAGAATAGTTATCCTTATCACGTATCAAATATCAATTATCTATAACTACTCTATCTTCATCAACATTCAAATTTCGCCAACATAATGCACATGGGGATATTCCAAACTAGGAATAATTGATTCTCGATCAAACTTGGAAAGCAAGAGGGCATACTAAAAATCTTGGCCATTATAGGAAAGATATGACAAACTTGTTGACTGAATACATGGTAAGGTGATCAGCACATGGGTTAATTGACAAAAAAAGAGATAAGAAGGAAAGATTTGGTCACAGAAGAAAATATTCACATGGTTAGGAAAGAAATAAGAGTACGGTATATTAAATCATTTACAAAAGGAAAGGGAATGACAAGCTCCACTTTCTCTGCAAGCATGCAGAGGAAAAAATCCCGTCTTTTCCTAAATGAATTTCGACCCATCTCTTTCTTGGTTTTAAATTTTGGAGACAAGATGTTGTGAATATGATAGGTTGCGTTGACGTGAGATTGACCAATGCACTATTGATGCGGGATTTGAGGTTGTTGACTTAAATGAGGATTTCTCATACGTGTAAATCTTTGCTGAAAGAATACAACCCATTTTTGGTATTATATGTATATTATGTACCAGATTTAAAAAATGAAATTCTGATATTGCTTTGTACATATACATCATGGATGCTAAATCTACTTTGAAAAGATGTGTACTACTCATTGGGCTTTGGTTTCTTACTCCATTCATTTTAAATCATTTTCAGGTTTTTCAACTAGCAGCAAATAGGACAAGAGTGATTTTGTTGGTGATTTTATCAGAGTTTTTGATACTTGGATTTTGGAAATTATTGGATCTGAGTTATGCATGTCTAATGACATATGTTAGGCTCAATTGAGTTTTGAGGTATACATCTTCTTTGATTGGATTTTAAAAATTCTATTCATGTAACCAACTCCCTATTTTATCAAATGTATAGATGTATATATATTTTGATAGTAGGGTTGGGTTGGTTTTATTTTAGGCTGCGTCTTTCGAATAAAAGGACGGTCATGTCCTTCTCCTAGTCTCGTACGAATCAGGGTGTGACACAACACCATAATATCTTCCACAACCTTAACCAAACCAATTGAACATAATAAATCACGATCTGGTCCTAATAGATATGTTCACAAAAACTAAGACACGAGTCCATATCATCAAGACTCAGCTACTTGTGGCCTTGGACATTGACCTGAATGTAGCCATTGGACCGAGAGAAAGTGTGCAGGCCTCAACCGTGAACGTGTCGATGCGTAGGAAGAATTCCATGAGCATAACCCTGGGCAAGATTACCACGATGTTCTTCCCAGGGCACTGCTTGTTCCCCACTTTCAGATCGTCTATCTCGCCCCCGTTCAACCGATACACGTACCTCAAAGGCTTCTGGCCTACTTCTTCAACGAACCTGCGGTTCACGTACTCCTCTAGCTCGGAAAAAGAAATAATAAGTGTGAGATCCCAGATTTTCAACTCTATTTTCTACTGAAAAAATCGAGCATTTCATTGACGCACCTATAGGGTTCTTCTCAGAGCCGATCACTCTTGAGATAACTAGACTATCTGGGAAAGCTATTAAGGACTTTAAGGCAATAGACTTGAAAATTCAATCAGGAATCAGCTTCCGGATCGTGCTCATCTTTAGAGGCCATTACGGCACAGTTAAAAATCGATTTGAGATCAGAGATAGGTCGGTTCGATAGAGATGTGTGACTAATCGTGGGTGACACCACTAAATTAGAAAATTCTCGTCGACCGATACTAAACTGATTTTCTTATTGTTTTCATACCCCATGTCCGTATTTGGATCCTCAAGATTTTCACGACAACCGAGAGTCGCCAATGAGTCGAGTGGGTTCATTGTGGCTTGAAAAAAATCAACCACGGGTCATTTGCATTAAAAATTTCTGAAAATTACCCGGTAGCCTAGGTCACGTTAAAAACGCGCCAAGTTGAAATTAACTGTGAATTTAAGTCCGATTTTAGAAATTGAAGATCCTGTCATGTCACAATAAATTTTAGGAGTGTCGACTCAGTTTCGAAGACTTTTCTGCAACCCGACACTTTATGAGAAAAAGTCGTCGCTAGGTCGTTTTTGGGCAGAAAAAGCCGATGATTGTTTTCGATGGCAAAATTGGAAAGCACGATGGATATGTGAGTGAGGAAAAATGCTAAGATGGTCGATGGATGACCAATTGAAATGGTGGAGGCCAATTGAGATTTAATCAAGTAAGTTGAAGTGTACAATTGGAGCCATATGCTTGTAAATTCATAACTCCCCCATGCCCTAGCATTTTGGACCATTTGAGATATTGTAGAGAGTGCTTTGGTGGCCAATTGACAGCCATAGAACCTTGGCTTGGAGAGCAAGCACAAGGGGTACAACTTTGTGGAAATTCAAGGCCAAGTAGTCCCCAAACCCCATCCATTTTCTCTCTCTCTCTTCCCTCTTGCTTAGCCACCGTCCAAACCCTCTCCTCTTCATTCTCGCCGTCCACAACAAAAAAATGGATTCAGGAAGGTTTAATTAATGAATCACTTCTCCTTCTCAATGGTATGTATGCTCAGGGTTTTTCGATAATGAAGATCTAATTCTAGGTTATGTTTCATGAAGGATCCGACATTCCTTTTGTATTTGCCTGTTCGGTTAATTCAATAGCCTTTTTTATTGCTTTGCGAAATGAAACTCTATTCTTTAACTGTCCGGCTATAAATTCTGCAACGCAGCAAGAAAGAAACCAGCAACCGTCGCACACCAAGAAGCCGCCGGAGTCGCGCCGCTCACCACCGTTCGTCCCGCCCGCGTGCGCACCATAGCCGCGTGCTGTCCGCCCACGACCCCACCTCCTTGTGCCGTCCAGCAGCCCCATCCCGGTGTTCCAACCCTTTGTTCGGCCGCTGCAAGGGGCTGAGGAAGCCACCCGAGCCGCCGGTTTGGACCCGAAACCACCACCGTTGCTTCCTCGAGCCTTGCCGCAACTTCAACATTGTTTTCCCTATGTTTTGCAGCCTTTTCCAGCAAGAAAAATAGTAGGTTTCCAGCAGGCTTTGGAGGCCGTTTTGAGGTGTTTACGGGCCCCGTACCCTAGGCCCGCTTTGGAGAAAAACATCCCTTGCGACGTTCTCGACGTTTCAATCCGAGCGGATTGTTAAACGAGTGAGTTTGTGAGTCTAACTCACTAAACCCTGCTTAGTTTGCTAATGATGCTTAGGGTTTGATTAGTGTTAATTAAGCATGATTAAGGGGTTAGATTAGTTTAGAATAATTAAATTAGTGACTTATCAATGCATGTTAGGTGGTTAGACATAGTCATTAGCGAGTAGATAGGCTTGGATATTTATTGAGCGAACCTCGGAAATTTTTTGGGTCTGTCTCGGCCTCCAATTAGGCATTACGAGCCTAAATTGGATTTATCGCTATTTAATAATTAATTTTCAAAATTAATTATTTATTTATTTATTTTTCGAAAATTAGACTGAGATGGTCAATGACCGAAATTTTATGCTGATTATCGTGGTGCAGTCCGTTTATTTAATTGAGCTTTATTTTGTGCTGAAATGAATTAATTGTGAATATTGGATTATTTTCCTAAATTAATTAAATTTGGAAATTAATCGGAAAATAATTAGGTGTCGGTTGACAGCACCAAAAATGTTTTGGTGGACTACAGAAAATGAAGAGATTTGTGGAAAAGAAATTATAGTATTTTGGCTAAGGCCGACCATATAGCCACACACGGCTATTTTTATCGGGTATGATAAAAATGGTAAATTGATGTAAAATTTGAATGTTATATAATACCAACTCGGTGACTCAATATGTCATTTTGGAGAATGGACGGTATGCAATGTCGGCTTGGTGACTTAGTATGTCATTTTGAAGAATGGACGGTATGCAATGTCGGCTCGTTGACTCAATATGTCATTTTGGAGAATGGACGACATTTATATAATATCGGCTCGGTGACCCTATAGGTCATTTTGGAGAATGGACAGTATTCAATGTCGGCTCAGTGACCCTATAGGTCATTTTGGAGAATGGATGACATGCCATAACAGCTCGGTGACTCAACATGTCATTTTGGAGAATGGATGTTATGATGAATATACTCGATGACTCTATACGTCATCTCAAAGAATGAACATTATAATATACTAGCTCGGTAACTTGATAGGTTATCTTGGAGAATGAATAGTATATTGTAGTAGCTCGGTGACTTAATTTGTCATCTGGAAGAACGAATCATATAATGTACTAGCTTGATAACCCAATAGGTTATTTTAGAGAATGGACAGCGGTGAGTGAAATGACCAAGAAATGGTCTGTTTGACATGTAATCGACTAGGTTGATTGATCGATAGTTCGATCTGTGTTGAATAAGTGGGTGCCTGTTATGAATTGTACTGACTTGCAGGTGGAATCTGAGGCCAAGGTAAGTCCTCTAACTTATGTGTGCTTAGGAAGCCCATAGTGTATTGGTTTACTAATCAGGTCTTAGGGGGGTAGAACTCGCTGAGACATTGTCTCACTGGTTATTATATAACTATTTTCAGGTCCTTAGACGGTGTTGGCGAAGGACTGGAAGCCCCGAAGTTTAAGAAAGGTGGAGATCAAAGAATCGGCGAACATGTCTGACTAAAGTGTCATAGGACAGTTCCTTTTTGTTAAAGCCGATATTTTGTAAAAAACCTGACAGTGTTTATATACCTGTTTGTTTATCAAAAGGTATTTCGAGAAAAGAAATTGACCCTACTTTTCTATCCCATTGTTTTATTGTCTGGGGATTTTAGTATATGCTTCCACTTGCGTTTTAAAGGCGACTTGTCCTGGGACGTCGCTATTATATCGACCAGGTGAGGGATGGGCACGCGTTCGAGGATTAAGGCGTGACATCCCGTTTAAGTGGTATCAGAGCGAGGTTCAAGATTGGAGTGATAAAGAGTGATGGTTCATGGGATATTAGTAGGATGGCATTTAAATTCATGCTGGTGTATGTCTATGTTAGCTGAGTGGTGAAATTGCTTGTTGTTTGGATCGCTCTGTTTCTAATTCGATGTTGAATTGGAAGCAGGTGTCAGTAGATTAAAGCGACACTATGAGTGATCAGGAGCCAAGAACTCCTGCCAAGAGGGCCAGTAGGGCCGTGACTCGGGGTAGAGCGCCGACCAAGGTCGGTACCCAAGGAGGTCGCGGCCGAGCACCAGCTTAGGCTAGCGCAAGTGGAGCGGCACCACCTGTAGTGGGTGCCAGGGTAGCAACTCCTAATGATCCCAAAATAGAAGGGATTATGCAAGCGTTAGAGGCCATGAGAGATGTCATGGCACAGCAGACTCTGAATCAAGCTGCTGCTGCACCTGCCGCCGCACCTGTTGCCACATCCGCCGAAGTACAACCTGAGAATGCTATGGCGCAGAGGGAAAGACCAATCCACAAGTTGGTGGAGCAATTCCGAGACTAAGTCCGCCGAGATTCACGGGTGCTTTGGAGACCCCGAGACCTTCACTTTGTGGATACAAGATCTGGAGAAAACATTTTCTCTCCTGATGTGTACTGAAACTAAGAAGGTAACCATGGCTATCTATCAATTGCAAGGCAGTGCCAACATCTGGTGGAGAGCTACCAAAGACACAACTTTTCCTGAAGGAATGATCCCGGTGTGGGATATCTTCCTAAGAGCTTTCAACGATCAATATTTTTCGGGTATGACCCAAGAACGAAAGATGGAGGAGTTCCAATGCCTTCATCAATGATCAATGTCGGTTGACTAGTATGGGGTCAAGTTTACAGAGCTCTTGCAGTATGCTCCCAGATTGGTCAAAGACCCAAAAGAGAAAGCCCGAAGATTCAGAAATGGTCTTCGTACTGAACTGAAACAACCCCTACTACCGTTGGATTTGACTAAGTACCGAGACGTCTATCATCGAGCTCAGATGATAGAGCGAGGATTGAATGAACAAGCTACCTCATCTGGATCGAGGTTCAGCTTTCATCGAGAAGGGATTCGTCAAGGAAAGAGGCCTATGCTTAGAAATAGATTCCAAGTTCAACCTAACAGGAAAGGCGGAATTGGAAAGTCGGTAACAAACCTGAATGGTCTGTGTGGAAGACGACATGGTGTGAATCAATGCCAACAAAGGACAGGCGCATGTTATGAGTGTCGCCAGCAAGGTCACATAGCCAGAGATTGTCCTAGAAGGCTGAGAGGACAACCACAACTGCCGCCGCCACCACCAATGGGACAAATAAGGGGATATGCCCCTCAGAATGTGCCGCAGGGAGGATAGTTGAGACCTTCGGTTCAGGGCACCGTGTATGCTATTACATAGGGTCAGGCAGAAGCTGCGCCTAACGTGATAACAGGTATGGTTTTGCTCAACGACCATCCTGCTTATGCTTTGTTTGATCCGGGAGTAACCCACTCTTTCATTGCTGAACAATATGTTAAGTTGATAGGAGTCAGTCCTATATTATTGGAGTCGGCAATTTGCATACCTATACCCCTGAAGGATAAAATTATTTCTGCTTTGGGTTGTTCGGGGTGCAAGTTAGTGATTGGTGATCGAGTGGGGAAAATAGATCTATTAGTCCTAGCCATGTATAAATTTGATTTAATTATTGGCATGGACTGGCTCACCAAACAAAGAGCTAAAATGGACTGTTATCGCAAAGCGATTCAGTTTGACCCGTTAGAGGGTGAGAGCTTCAAGTTTGTAGGAAGTGGAGGAGGACCCTCGATTGACCTGATCTCGTCGCAAGAGACACCTCGTTTATTAGACAAGGGTTGTCAAGGGTACCTGGCAACTATTATGGATACAACAGTTGAGAAACTGAAAATGGAAGACATTTCAGTCGTACAGGAATCTCCAAATGTTTTCCCTAAGGAATTGCCAGGATTACCACCAGAAAGAGAGATTGAGTTTGTAATTGAGCTAGCACCCGGGACTGAACCAATCTCTAAGGCTCCTTATAGAATGGCGTTATCTGAATTAAAAGAACTGATGGTGCAGATGTAGGAATTATTGGATAAAGGGTTTCTTCGTCCTAGTGCATCACCTTGGGGAGCACCAGTTCTATTTGTAAAGAAGAAAGATGGTTCGTTGCGCCTATGCATCGACTATCGACAAATTAATTAGGTAACGATAAAGAATAAGTATCCCCTCTCAAGGATCGCTGACCTATTCGATCAGTTGCAAGGAGCATCAATATTCTCGAAGATTGACTTAAGGACAGGATATCATCGGCTGAGAATTAGGAAGGAGGACATTCCTAAGTCAGCATTTCGTACTCGATATGGTCACTATGAGTTCACATTGATGCCATTCGGGTTGACGAATGCTCCAGCTGCTTTCATGGATTTGATGAACAGAGTATTCAAGGAATACCTAGATCAGTTTGTAATCGTGTTCATCGATGATATCTTGGTATACTCGAGAAGTGACGAAGAGCACGAGAATCATCTGAGATTAGTGCTTCAGAAGCTAAGAGCCCATCAGTTGTATGCTAAGTTTAGCAAATGTGAGTTTTGGTTGACTCGCGTTGCTTTCTTAGGTCATGTGATATCAGGCGAAGGAATTTCAGTAGACCCGAGCAAGATAAAAGCCATGATCAATTGGCCAAGACCGACTACGGTGACAGAAATCAGAAGTTTTTTGGGTTTGGCAGGTTATTGCAGACGGTTTGTGGAAAGGTTCTCATCTTTGGCATCGCCTCTGACAAAACTCTTAAAGAAAGAAGAGAAATTTGTATGGATAGACAAGTGCGAGCGTAGTTTCCAAGAGCTGAAGGAAAAGCTTACTATCGCACTTGTGCTGACGATTCGATCTAGTCTTGGAGGTTTCGAGATCTATAGTGATGCGTCGTTCAGAGGGTTGGGTTGTGTGCTGATGCAACATGGTAGGGTTGTTGCATACGCCTCCCGATAGTTGAGACCTCATGAGCAGAATTACCCGACGCATGACTCAGAGCTCGCAGCAATTATATTTGCCCTGAAGATTTGGAGACATTATCTATGTGGGGAAAGATTCCAAATCTTCACGGACCATCAAAGCCTTAAATACGTGTTTTCTCAGAAAGAGTTGAATATGAGACAGTGCAAATGGATGGAATTACTGAAAGACTACGACAGTGATATTCTATATCACCCAAGAAAGGCGAACAAGGTCGCCGATGCTTTAAGTCAAAAGTCTTAAGTAGCTCACATCTTGATTAAGGAGTGGAACTTAATCGAGAGAGCTTGAGATTTGGTCTTCAAGTTTAAGGTAGGTCACCTTTCAAGTCTTATGGCCATCCTCAAAATTGAACCGAATGTCAAGTCAGAATTAAACAACTCCAATCGACAGATCCAGATGTACAGAAAATTCTTCAGGAGGATACTGAGAAAAGAAAGGCTAATTTTCAGATCTCTGATGATGGAATACTAAGGTTCCGAGGACATTTGGTTGTACCTGATGATGTGGAGCTTAGAGAAGATATTTTATCTAAAGAACATCGTAGCAGTTATAGCGTTCATCCTGGAAGTACCAAAATGTATCAGAATTTGCGTCAACACTATTGGTGGTCTAGTATGAAGGCGGACGTCGCCAAGTGTTTGACGTGTCAGCAAGTAAAAGCCCGACATTGCAAGCCGGGAGGACTTCTGTAACCTCTCGCCATCCCAGAATGGAAATGGGAGCATATCATGATGGACTTTGTGACTGGACTACCGAGGAGTTAGAGAGGAAATGATTCAATTTGGGTAGTAGTCGACAGACTAACAAAGTTGGGTCACTTCATTGCAGTTCGAAAAGACTTGAGTTTGGATAGACATGCAAATTTGTATGTGCGTCAGGTAGTTCAGATGCATGGAGTACCGGTTACAATAACCTCAACTAGAGACCCAAGATTTACTGCCGCTTTTTGGAAGAGCCTACAGAGTGCTCTAGGTACAAAAGCTTTAGTACAGTACGGCATATCATCCTCAAACGGATGGCCAGTCTAAGAGGACAATTCAGACCCTCGAGGACATGCCGAGAGCTTGTGTAATAGACTTCAAAGGAAGTTGGGAAGATTAGCTTCACCTGGTGGAGTTTGCCTACAACAACAGCTATCAGCAGAGCATCAAGATTGCTCATTTTGAAGCGTCGTATGGCAGAGCGTTCAGGACACCAATGTGTTGGGATAAAGTTGGGGAAAGGAAGACAACAGGTCCGAGTTAGTCCAACGGTCAGTGGATGCCATGGCAGTGATAAGGGGTAGACTAAAGACTGCACAGAGCAGACTGAAAAGTTACGCAGACAAGCGTCGAAGGCTTTTGGAATTCCAAGTTGGTGATCACGTTTTTCTAAAGGTGTCACTAATGAGGGGAACTCCGTGCTTTGGAAAGAAAGGAAAACTAAGTCCGAGGTACGTAGGTCCATTCAAGATTCTTGAAAGAATCGAGCCTTAGTATATCATCTTACTTTGCCCCGAGATTGGCGCAAGTGCACGACGTCTTTCACATGTCGATGTTAAGGACATACGAACCTGACCCGACCCACGTACTCAATTTTGAAGAATTGGATGTGGATGACCATGTGTCATACGTTGAAAGCTCGATCCAGATTGTCGACAAGAAGGACCAAGTGCTGCGTACAAAGACCATTCCGTTGGTCAAAGTGGCCTAGCAACACCACGGTATTGAAGGAGCGATATGGGAGATTGAAGAGTCGATGAGAGAATTGTACCCCCACCTTTTTGCTTAAGTATTGTAACGGTTTAAATTTCGAGGACGAAAATTTTGTAAGAGGGGAGAGTTGTGACATCTCAGATTTTCAACTCTGTTTTCTATTGAATAAATTGGGCATTTCATTGACGCACCTATAGGGTTGTTCTCGAGCCGATCACTCTCGAGATAACTAGACTATCTGAGGAAGCTATTAAGGACTTTAAGGCAATAGACTTGAGAATTCGACTAGGAATCGGCTTCTCGACCGTTCTCATCTTTAAAGGCCATTACGGCACAGTTAAAAATCGATTTGAGATTTGAGATAGGTCAGTTCGATAGAGATGTGTGGCTAATCGTGAGTGACATCACTAAATTAGAAACTTCTTGTCGACCGACACTAAACTGATTTTCTTATTGTTTTGGTACCCTATGTCCGTATTTGGATCCTCGAGATTTTCATGACAACCGAGAGTTGCCAATGAGTCGAGTGGGTTCATTATGGCTCGAAGAAAATTGACCACAGGTCATTTGCACTGAAAATTTCTGAAAGTTACCCGGTAGCCTAGGTCACGCTAAAAACATGCCAAGTTGAAATTAATTGTGAATTCAAGTCCGATTTCAAAAATTGAAGATCCTGTCATGTCACAATAAATTCTAGGACTGTCGACTCAGTCTCAGAAGATTTTTCTACAACTCGACATTTTTTTGGAAAAAGTCATCGCCAGGTCGTTTTTGGGCAGGATTGTTTTCGATGGAAAAATTGGAAAGCACGATGGATATGTGAGTGAGGAAAAATGCCGAGATGGTCAATGGATGACCAATTGAAATGGTGGAGGCCAATTGAGATTTAATCAAGTAAGTTGAAGTGTCCAATTGGAGCCATATGCTTGTAAATTCGCATCTCCCCCGTGCCCTAGCATTTTGGACCATTTGAGATATTGTAGAGAGTGCTTTGGTGGCCAATTGACAGCCATAGAACCTCGGCTTGGAGAGCAAGCACAAGGGGGACAACTTTGTGGAAATTCAAGGCCAAGTGGTCCCCAAACCCCATCCATTCTCTCTCTCTTCCCTCTTGCTCAGCCACCGTCTAAACCCTCTCCTCTCCATTCTCGCCGCCCACAGTAGCAAGACAGAAACCAGTAGCCGTCGCACACCAAGCAGCTACCGAAGTTGTGTCACTCGCCACCGTATGTCCCACCCGCGCGCGCGCCACAACCGTGTGCCGTCCGCCCACAACCCTGCCTGCTCGTGCCATCCAGAAACCCCATCCCGGCGTTCCAGCCCTCTGTTCAGCCACTGCAAGTGGCTGAGGAAGCCACCCAAGCTGCCGGTTTGGACCCAAAACCACCACCGTTGCTTCCCCGAGCCTTGCTGCCACTTCAACCTTGTTTTCCCTCTGTTTTGCAGCCTTTTCCAGCAAGAAAAATAGTAGGTTTCCAGCAGGCTTTGGAGGCAGTTTTGAGGTGTTTACGGGCCCCGTATCCTAGGCCCACTTTAAAGAAAACGTCCCTTGCGATGTTCTCGACTTTTCAATCCGAGCGGATTGTTAAACGAATGAGTTTAACTCACTAAACCCCACTTAGTTTGCTAATGATGCTTAGGGGTTGATTAGTGTTAATTAAGCATGATTAAGGGGTTATATGAGTTTAGAATAATTAAATTAGTGACTTATCAATGCATGTTAGGTGGTTAGACATAGTCATTAGCGAGTAGATAGGCTTGGGTGTTTATTGAACGAACCGGAAATTTTCCGGATCTGTCTCGGCCTCCAATTAGGCATTACGGGCCTAAATTGGATTTATCGCTATTTAATAATTAATTTTCAAAATGAATTATTTACTTATTTATTTTTCGAAAATTAGACCGAGATGGTTGACGACCGGAATTTTATGTTGATTATCATGGTGCAGTTCGTTTATTTAATTGAGCTTTAATTTGTGCCGAAATGAATTAATTGTGATTATTGGATTATTTTCCTAAATTAATTAATTTTGGAAATTAATTGAAAAATAACCGGGTGTCGGTTGACAGCACCAAAAATGTTTTGTTGGACTACAGAAAATGATGGGATTTGAGGAAAAGAATTATAGTATTTTGGCTAAGGCCAACCGTGTACCCACACACGGCTATTTTTATCGGGTATGATAAAAATGGTAAATTGATGTAAAATCTAAATGTTATATAATACCAGCTCGGTGACTCAATATGTCATTTTGGAGAATGGACGGTATGCAATGTCTGCTCGGTGACTCAATATGTCATTTTGGATAATGGACGACATTTATATAATACCAGCTCGGTGACCCTATAGGTCATTTTGGAGAATGGACGGTATTCAATGTCGGCTCAATGACCCTATAGGTCATTTTGAAGAATGGACGACATGCCATAACGGCTCGGTGACTCAACATGTCATTTTGGAGAATGGACGTTATGATGAATATACTCGATGACTCTATATGTCATCTCGGAGAATGAACATTATCATATACTAGCTCAGTAACTCGATAGGTTATCTTGGAGAATGAATTGTATATTATAGTAGCTCGGCGATTTAGTTTGTCATCTGGAAGAACAAATCGTATAATGTACTGGCTTGATAACCCAATTGGATATTTTGGAGAATGAACAGTAGTGAGTGAAATGACCAAGAAATTGTCTGTTTGACATGTAATCGACTAGGTCGATTGATCGATAGTTCGATCTGTGTTGAATAAGTGAGTGCCCGTTATGAATAGTACTGACTCGCAGGTGGAATCTGAAGCCAAGGTAAGTCCTCTAACCTGTGTGTGCTTGGGCAGCCCATAGTGTATTGGTTTACTAATCGGGTCTTAGGGGGGTAGAACTCACTGAGAAATTTTCAGGTCCTTAGACGGTGTTGGCGAAGGACTGGAAGCCCCGAAGTTTGGGAAAGGTGGAGATCGAAGAATCGGCAAACATGTTTGACTAGAGTGTCATAGGACAATTCTTTTTTGTTAAAGCCGATATTTTGTAAACAACCTGACAGTGTTTATATACCTGTTTGTTTATCAAAAGGTATTTCGAGAAAAGAAATTGACCCTACTTTTCTATCCCATTGTTTTATTGTCTCGGTATTTTCGTATATGCTTCCACTTGCGTTTTAAAATGAAAGGGTTGGTGACTTGTCCTGGGACGTCGCTATTATATCAACCAGGTGAGGGATGGGCACGCGTTCGACGATCGAGGCGTGACAATAAGTGTCATAGTTTTTGTACAGTATTCGTTTGAGTGCCATGAAATTATTTTGAATTGTTTTGAATGCCATAACTATTGCACACCATAACCTTTTTTTCCAATCACGTATCATCATATAATTTTTTTTATTAGTCATTTTAATACCATAACATTTTAAAAATTGTTTATCAGCGTGTCATGTCATGTCCGATTCTAGACACTTGGGATGAACATTTTTAAATAATTATGGGACTCAAGTAATTGATTGAAAATCACAATACTCAAGTGAATGGTTTTTAGAATTCATGACATTCAAGTCAAAAGAAAAAAAAAATTATAGCTCTCGAGTGAGGGCTGTACAAAATTTATGACACTTGTAGTGTTCTTATCCCCCTTTGCCTATTGTACACCCGTGGATCCTTGGTAGGGAACAACTAATATCCAAAAATCATCTCTCCCTTCTTAATCTCAAAGGCTGCATCATGGAAGTTGATAACTATCTCTTCCTTGGTGTGGCCGCGTTGGAACACGACCGTAGGCTTGAAACTAATTTTCAACAGGTGACGATGGCACCTTTTGAGCCAAGGGCTACATTCATTCTATTCTGCGTATAAAAATGGCGGTTCCATTTCCTTCTCATTTAGAAGCATAGCATGAAACCGCCATTTTTAGGAGTTGCTTCATTTTTTGCAAAATTAACATTCACGATGGTCCCATAACATTTTTCAAGCACACTCGATTCCACTGAATGTAGCCTACAATTTTTATCTTCTTCAGGTGGAACAAGAACATTATTAGAATCAAGGTTACAATCTTCATCTACTTCAGGGTGAACAGGAACATTGTTAAAATCAAGTTCAAGAATGTGATTATTCTTCTCGGCAGCCCCACACCCGAACTAGCCACTGCAAATCTCTCGTTGCCTAATTGCTTTTAGGATAGCTCATTGATCAATGGTCCAAAACATCGTCCACTTAAAAATGTCTCCCCTTGATACAGTTTTCTCACATTTTGCTGGAGTTTTCAAATTAATTTATTTGACGTACTTACAGATTCAAGGGTTTTAATTCATGATATGACATTACATTAGAAATTCGAAACCGACATGGCTCGACACTTAAGAACTTTTTTTATTAAGAAAGATATACATCGAAAAGTTTTGATGGAGATAAGAAATGGTACAAGTAATGAGTGCAAATAGAATGACAAAAATCATGGAGACAACAATTTAAAGAATGAGATGCCAATCTAAAATAAAATGGTGGTGCTAACGGAAGGGAAATACACGTGTAAATATTAAAGTAAAAGATATCGAATATGATACTTGTTCACAACATCATTTTTCTCTGTTAGACATTCACATAAAATGTTTCCTCTCTACTTTGAAGGGTTCCATGGATAACAAAAATCATACCCTCCATAGTAACTGAGCCTACAAGGACCATTGTGCGAGATACTCCAAATACACTGATTACATTCATAAAGGTCCCTGTCTTGCACATATATATCAAACCACTCAAATCGACCTGGCCATGCAAAACTGCAAAAGAATAACATTCTCCCGTAAAAATTCGGTGTGAATGAGAATCCCCAGTAGCTTGTTATAAGATGGATTCCAAGATTCTTGTCCTTGGATTTACAATCAACTGTTAAAATAGTTCCCGCCGGCAAATTGTTATTGATCTCAAGATATGTCTTGCCAATGTCCGGATCTTCTGCACAACCAGTTACAAAAAAAACACAAATAAAAATGAGCGTAACTGACGTTTTCATCATCGTAACATGCGTTGCTCCCATATTAACTCCCACATTAACACCATTAAGCTATTTAAGGATGATGAACAATGCTAGCACAACAGTTACTGTTACTATTGGAAGTAACCGTGGCATGTGGGCTAGGCGTTGAAATGAAAAGAAGAGGGCAGCCACCCAATTATAGAATGCAGAATTTAACTACTTTCAATTCTACCTGATAAATGTATTGTCGCGACCAAATTTTCAGGTGAACCACCTAGGGTTTGGCTAATGGATTACTAAGCCTAAACTTAGCTCGGGTTTTCCCAAGTCCATGCCAATTCGCAACTTAGGTTCAAGTTCTTAACATACAATTGATTTTTTAATTAGTAGTCGCCACTAATCTATTTTTGATTGGTCGATTAGAAACCCAAGCCAAGTAACGGGACCTTTACTTTATTATTGCGAAACAAGAAATTTTTGAGTTCGGGGACTTGATTACGCTAGCTTTCACTAACGCCCTTTCGGTACCTTTCTCTTTCATTTAAAAAAAAAATGTTTTACAGGCAGCTTAAATTGATTTTAATTTACTTCCCTATGGGGTGCACAAACCACCAATTTAACACCCAATAAAACAATGAATAAATTGCAAGACTTACCTCATAGCAACGAAAGCAATTCACTTAATTTTTGTTTTCACTTATTTAATAAAATATAACATATATGCAATGCAGTCTAAGCAAATGATCTAATTCTAATAACGGGCAATCTCTAACTAAATGGACCTAGCAACAATCACTAAATGACATGCATTTCATGAACCTAATTCTATATGACGTGCACATGATATTTTTATTTTCGTAAAAGCATGCAATCTATCATAGATAATGAAATTAATTTACCCTAAGATAATTATTATTTTTTTGTATTTTTTATGATATTCGAAATTAAGAAAAGTGCAAAAATTATCTATGCAAGTTAAGATATCATCCAACTTATATTAAGAATTAGGTTAGGCTAAACCCTAATTTGAACTTGAATGTTAATTTTACTTGTTAATCCCTAACCTAAGATGCAATCTATGTATGAAAAACTATAAATTATCTAAACTTATAAATACTATCTAGAACTAAATTACTTGCAATTTTATCCTAATATGCAATGACATGCAAAAAGTGCCCTAGCTCTAGTTTTTTTTTTTATATATAAAATCGAAATTAAAATTGTCAAATAATTAAACGTGCAATCCAAATTAAAAAAAAAAATCTAGCATCCTAAGTTGATTTTTTTTCGAAATAATAAATCTCCTATTCTAAATATTCAAAATAACCCTAAAACAAGAATTATTCTAAAATGAACCTAAACCTAACTCAAAAAAAAAAATTTGGGATTTTCTTTTACGAAAACAAAATTGATTCAAACAATAAGACAGCAAATCAGGTGAGATAAGATTGATATCCATAAATTGACGAACCATATCTCGTGCATGAGATCAGATTGATCAATTTTAAAAAAAATCGCGAATTGAATCTCGAGCGTGAGATCGGATTGGCGATTTTCGTGCGATTGCAAGTCAAATTTCGGGCGCGAAAATTGGACTGTCAATGCTACTCGAGGTGCGAATATTAGTTGGCGATTTCGATCATACATTAGGGAATATAAAGAAACAAAATATTAAAAAATAATAAAAAAGATCTACCTAATTTGAATTTTTTTTTTTTTTTTTTCAAATCAGGCTTAAGAAAGGCGGCTCGTGACTCGGCGTGACTCGGGGACAAGTTGCTGTGGCGGTGGGTAGCCATGGGCGGAGGAGTTGCCGATGTTCGGAGCTCCGGCGAGGGGTGGCGAGGGCGGACGAACAGTGGGCAGCTGGAATCGCAGGTGTTGTAGTAGCGGCGTCGGGTCGCCGCAGGTTAGTGCAGGCTGCAGGCGAGGCGACACCCGATGGCATGGTGCTTGCAGGTGGTGCCGGCGCTCGAACAAAGGCGCAGGCCAGGGGAGGCGGAGGCACGGGCGAATGGCAGCAACAGCGACGAGGATGACTAGCGAGGGAAGGGCAAACTTTGGCGTGATGACGGGCGGCGACGTGGCGGTGGACGAGCGTCGACGGGCTGTGGAGTTGCAAACGTAGCTGATGGCGGGCGAAGCGACGCTCATGGTTGTGGGGTTGCAAGGAACCGGCTATAGCGGCATCGCTCCGGTAGAGGGAAGCGGCGAACTAGCAGCAGCAATGGACAAGCAACAGCGGTGGACCAGCAACGGCTATGGTCGATGGCTCGACTGCCGGTGTTGGGTGGCTCTAGCACGGTGGTGGCGCGAGGAGACCGGTGAACCAGCAACGGCAGAGGAGGAACGAGCGATGAATAAGAACATTGCTTCTTCCTTTCTGTTTTTTCCTTTTTTTTCTTCTGCTGGCTTGTCATACTTTTTCATCTCCCTCAAGAACGAAAATTTCTCTTTCTTTTGTTGAATTCTTGACTTAGAAAACCGAGAAAAAGCCCCCCTTCTACGTACGCGAGCAACCCTTTTATAGGGCAAGGATTAGGGCTTTAATTTCTTCTTCAAATCAACGTCCACGAAGATTTTTTCCGAACGCAATATTTCTTTTTTATTTTCCAAATCTCTTCTAGACTTCCATTGCAAAAATGAATATTCTCCACCGACTTTATCACATATTGCCAAAGATTCAAAATTGCAATAGGATTTTTCTCAAATTTGAAATCTCGCAAAGATGAGTTATAATATCTCCTCGAGGATACGGGCTTGGGCAAATTTGCTCTCTTCATGGGCTTAGTCCAAATTGTCAATTTAAAGCTCAGAACCAATCAAACCTATTTGTCACCAGTCCAATGCAAATGCAATAATAATAAATAAATGCATCTAAAATTATATGCTATGCATTATAATATTTTTTCAAGGATAAAATTAATTCCTAATTTTTATGCAGTAAATAAATAACTGGATCGCCAAAATTTAGGTGTCAATATGTATTTATTTATTTTTTTGGGTGGTTTCTTTAAGTATAAAGATTGCATCTCAGGCTTTGTTGGACAATATGTGATAGTTTCACGAACATATTTTATGCGTTGGAAACATTTATGTGACAATGCTCTGTAGAGAAGCAAATCAATCACAAATAGAATTTTCCAAATTTTTTTTATTGTAATGCATTTCGTGTAGACAATGCAAATTTGTGATTAGTTTGATTCACTCTGACATCAAATGTATAATAAATGTACATGATATTTTATGTCAGTTTTAATTTAAATTGTCTACTCCAAAAGAATGGGATTAATACATGTAATTAGAAACGTTCATCCACTTTTTTTTTTTGAAAGGAAATTGTATTCATTACTCAAAATAATACACGAGAAGTATGTAGGCTTCATGACAAAGCAACTTGAAATAAAGCAAAATCCAAAATACTGCAAAACAAAGCCAAATCTAGAAAACAAAGAGGATCGACAGAACTCTAGCAAGATTAAGGCACACTAAGTCCACAAAAATCAATTTCTCAAGTTAATAAATCGGCGGTTAATTAGTAGATCTTGTATCTTTGTCAATGGTGAGCACAAGCTAAAATTCCTATACAATAACTACGGCGTTGCTAGTTGGCAATGTGTGCCCAGGTTTGCCTTCCCCTACACCATCGCCATACAAAGACAACCATAACAAGTTAAACAAACGTAGATCTAACTTGTAATAGCAAATCTTCGTGGTTCAACAAAATGCCAAAGCTGCTATGATCATCATTAAAACTAGAGATAGAAAAACTGTACATGGAAAAAAGCAAAGGGAGAAAAACTGTACATGGAAAAAAGCAAAGGGATATCGAATCCCCAAAAGCATATTTAATACACTTATAGATCTCGATTGAAAGTGGATAACTCTCAAATATAGAACTAGGTCATGAGAGTTCAAACTCTCAAATCTAGAACTAGATTGGGAAAAGAGAGTTCTCAAATCTAAATCAGAGAAGAACAAACAACAAAAATGCAAACAAAATCAACAAGAGAGGAAAAGGAGGGTGAGACTAGCTCAAACTCTCCCCAATGGATGAAGGTTGAAGACGATGGAGAGAGAAGAGAGAAATGGAGATGTTCATCCAATTTATAAAATAGAATTACGCAATAGTTTGTTTATACATGTTGTGCAAAAAGAATTGTGACTAAAATTCATTTGTGTAGCATTATAGACAGTAAAATGGACATACGTATGACATACATTTGTTACACATTTGATGCTGTGATGTAACAAACCAATTGCATATTCACATTACCTATGTGATATGCATTATGAAAAATTTAACATTTTAAATTTTGAAAATTCTCAATTTATTATTGAATTGTTTCTCTACATATCATTGCCATGTGAGTGCTTCCGATACATAAAATGTGTTTTGTGAAATTATTACATATTGTCCAACACAAAACTGAGACTTTAGACACAAAAATTGCGTATAATAAAAACCACAAACAAAAAAATATATTGACACGAAGAATTGAAATTAGTTAAATTCTGCAATATGTAACTGAGTAGTTGCCTTTTTCTCTCAATTACAACTTCTGACCCGCATGCCACCATCACATCCAATAAAGAAGAGTGTAGGATATCGGATTTCATCGGCTTGCCACAATGATAATTCACCTTTTTTTCTTCTTTTTTTACTTTGGACTAAGAATTGCCACATAAGATCAGCTACAAAACAAGTATATAATCTTATGTATACATTAATAAAAGGACAGCAAATGAACACAACCTCGTCATGGTTTGTTTAGAATCCAAAAGGGAACCATTACATTATCTCATTTTGATTTTGTGAAGGAAAAAATTTGACCAAATGATCTTTAATAATTAACTTTTATGGTAATCCTGAATAGCTCTACAATCATTTGTGAGTTATATGCCATATCTTTTGCATTTAAATCGAGCTATGTATGGTGAATCAAAATGTTAATTATATTAATCATGAATTGATAATTGAATCGAACTGCGAAATTTGATAAAATACCTAAAATTTGTCTTTTTATCATAGAAATTATAATTTTTTTAAGAGACATATAGTTTTGGTTAGAATTATAATCTTGGAAAAAAAAAACTCTTGATTTCGAATGCGTGTGAGATTCCTTCGCATAAGAAGATATGATTTGCAATTATTCTATCAATGTAAATATTACGTCCAAATATAAATCGCAAATTTTTAGTTGACAATTCATTCACCCTTGCGTTATAAAGTGCAAAAACCACTTTTAATTGCTCTGTGATTATCAAAGTACACTATATAAAGTAACATACGACCCAGTTTTATCATTTTGATAAGAAAATATAAAAATCTGAGTCACTTGAATCGATTGATGCATATATAATGGTAGATTTGTATTGAATTGATGGTTTCACTTGTAGTTCACGTGATTAGCGGTTCACTTAATAGATACATATCGTTAGGCCTCCAAATCAGATCAAATAATATGATTCTGATAACCATGAAAGTAATCTATTATAACAAATGAGTGAAGAAAAGGAAGGCTTGGACGGATATAGAAGTCCAATCACCACACTCTCTTTAAGCTCTAAAATAGCCTCATAAGGTTTTAATCCACTAATTCAACGATTTCTTTGATTTTGCCTTTAGTGGCAGCATAATAGAATTTACTCCACCTATTAACGTTGGACGACAGAATTTCTATCTTATAAATCGCAAAAGAAAAATCCTTAAATCGTAAATATAATTGATCAATATACACTAACAAATAATCTATACTGAGTATATGAATTTTCAAAACAAAAACAAGTTAAAGAAAGTATCTATTGCAAATTTGCCTTACAGTCAACTAGCCATCTCATGTTCTTTCCACCTTTAGTGAATTTGTACTTGTCCAAATTCGGATATTGATTTTGAATCTCTAGCTACTACTTTTTTCTTTTTCTTTTCTAAACTTTCTATATAAGGTAATCAACTCTCTAGAGTGTTCGAATGTTCTGTCTTAGTCACTTCACTAGATAAACAAAATCGTTTATAGAAGACAGTTTTCCAATCACTTTTGGTTGTAGATCAATCCATCAACTTGCCAGTAAGAGACGCTTCCCTGGAAATGACATCATACTCAATTGATTGTCATTATTTCCGATCTTATTTTTACCTCCTACCAACTTTGTTAGTAGTATCTTATGATTCTCAATTGGCATATTACGATTTGATGAGATCCAAGATTTAAATTGTTCGTATCTATCTTGTGAATCTATAAAATATTGTATTTGTCGCGACCAATTTTTCAGGTGAACCACCTAGGGTTTGGCTAATGGATTGCTAAGCCTAGACTTAGCTCGGGCTCTCCCAAGCCCATACCAACTCGCGACTTAAATTCAAATATTTAGCATGCAAAAGGGAGTCGCCACTAATCGGTTTACGGTAGGTCGATTAGACACCTAAGTAAAATAATGGGAGAATTACTTCACTCATACGAACCAAAGACTTTGGGTACGGGGACTTGGTTACACTAGACTATCCTAGTGCCCTTTCAGTACCTTTCTCTTTTATTTTGAAAAAATGTTTTGCAAGCAGCTTAAATTGATTTTAATTCACTTTCCTAACATGTGAGGCGATCATGCAGGTGCGCATACCATCAATTTAACACTCAGGAAAGCAATTAAATAATGCAGAACTTACCTCAAAGCAACGAAAGCATCTACGGTGTTAGATTAGAATTCACATCAGCAATCCTAGATATGATTTCTAATTAACAAGCAATCACTCAATTTTTGCTTTCACTTCTAATGAGAATATAGTCCATATGCAATGCAATGCAGTGCTTCTAACCTAACATGAAATAATATGGCATGGCAAAATGTCTTAAACTATATGAATGAGTAAAAAAAAATTTGTGATTTTTTAATAAACGTGCAATAATTAAATATGCAATCTAAATTAGCAAAAATGACCTAATTCTAATGACGGACAATTTCTAATTAAATGAACCTAATAGAAATTACTAAAATGACATGCATTTCATGAACCTAATTCTATATGACATGCTTTTTCATGATTTTATTTAACGAAAATTCGTAATTAAAATCACTAAAAATGAAAATCTAACTAAAGGGAAATACTATCCATTTTAAATGTTTTCTAAACATGCATTTTAAAAAAAATAACCTACCATGCAATTCATCTAAAAATCTATCTAGACCTAAAATTAAACATGCAATTTTATCTAATATGCAATGACGTGCAAAGAATGCCCTAATTCTAATTTTTCTTTTTTTTTGTTTTTGAAATTCGAAAATAAAATTAAACATGCAATTCAGATAATAAAAAAAAACTAACATCCTAAATGAATGCACTTTTTTTCTTTTCTTTTTCACGATTCAAAATAAAATCCCTATTCTAATCATGCAGGATAAAGATAAAAACAAACCTAATCCTAATTCAAATTTTTTTATGAAAATAAAATCACACAGCAAATCAAACAATATAAAATTGATATCCAAAAATTGGCGAACCATATCTCGCGCATGAGATCGGTCTTACCAATTTTAAAATTAAATTGCGAACCGAATCTCGAGCGTGAGATCGGATTGGCGATTTTTGCAAGGAATTGCGAGTCGGATTTCGGGCGCGAAAATCGGACTATCAATCCCTAATTTGAGGGGCACTTTCATGTTGGAATCTCAATCAAACATTTAAGAGGAACAATCCCACTAAACAAAACCAGATATAAAGGAAAAAAAAAAAAAACTATAACTGGATAAGCAATAATAATAAAATAAAAAATCTACCTAATTCCCTTTTCCTTTTTTTTTTTTTTGTTCTTTCTTGTTCTTTCTTCTTTCCTTTCCAAGCACGTTCGTGGGTCTCCAAGGGCAGCGGCTAATCGGCTCGTCAAAGGGGGCTCTGGCCGAGGTGAACCGGTGGCGGCAGCAACACAGGAGCGGAGCTAGGGAGGCTCGGGTCCGGACGGGCAGGGGGCCGGCGTTAGGCGGATCGGCGTCGCGGATCGTTGGTGCGTGGAAGAGCGGAGCAGCGGCGGGTTGTATCGAGCGGCGCGGGTCCGCCTGGCTTGCGACCTGGGTCGCTGATCGGAGGTCACGGCGATCGGATGGGCGGCGGTGGTGCGCGGGTCGTCGTGCTTCGGGCGAGCAGCGGGTTGGATCGAGCGGCGCGAGTCCGGCTCGCTTGGTTTCGGGCAGGCGCGGCGCAAGGCGTCCGGCGAGCGTGGCGACGGCGGGCGCAGCCGGGTCGCGGTGAGGCGCAGCTCCACCGCCAGGATCGAGCGGCCGGTCGGTTGCGAGAGGTGGGGCAAGTGAATTTTGGGAAGACAATGAACCGTAAAAAGCAAATCACCCTCCCTCCTTTGTTGTTTTCGCCTTTACACTTTCCCCCTCTGTCTTACTTCTCTCTCTTTTGTTTTTTTTTTTCACTTAAAACTCCCGAGAAAACCAACCCCCTTTATCGATCTCCATGCACTCCTTATATAGGGGAAGTAATTTGGATTTCAACTTTTCTTCGAATCAGTATCCACAATATTTTTCATGAAAATCATCCCATACTGATAAGGATTCGAGATTAAGATGAAATTTTTCTCTAAATCCAAATCTTTCAAAGCCAAATCGCAATATTCTTTTACCCATCTGCCTTATCCAAAAAAAATTCATATCTCGGAAAAAATTTAAAATTTTATATTCCCACGAGATAACTTTTAATTATTAAAGAACACGGGCTTGGGCCAACCTGCTCGCTTCATGGGCTTAATCCATCTAATTCAAACTCATCCGCCACCGGTCCAATAAAATGCAAAAAAATGCAAATAACAAAATAAATGCAACCTACATCTATATGCTATGCAATTAATAAAATTAACCCCTAACTTCCTATGCAATAAATAAATAAACTAAATTGACAAAATTTAAGTGTCAACAGCTGCCCCTCTTTGAAAGTGAGCTCATAGAGGTTGCTTTCAAAGACAAATTGAAACCTAAATTTTGACCATGCACATGCACTGAATGATTTGATTTTTGATTTTTGATTTTTTTTTAATACTGAATCCCATTTTAAAATGCAATTTATATGATGCATGGAAATGTTAATGCAAATGGATGATGCGAAAGGAAAGAACGTACCTATAGTCACTTACCAATCAGTGCGGTAGAACATCTTAAGGTACATGATAAATTCCCATTTACTCCACAAGTACCAAACTCTCACTCGGGTTCCTTAAAGAGTGTAATAGGCAATAGATTGAGACATTGAGATTGAGAAGAACATTCACATCCAAAGTGAAATGTTCAATGAAAAGAATTGAGACATCCAAATCCAAACTGAGATGTCAAGAGATTTCTGTTTTTTTTTAAAAGCTCGAAATACCTAGAACCAGACTAAAGCATAACGAGGAAAATCGAAGAACATTCACATCTAGAGTGAAATGTTCAACGAAAATAATCAAGACATCCGGGTCCAGACAGAGATGTCAAGATTTTTGTACTCGAAATACCTAGATCCAGACTGAGGTATAACGAGGAAAATCGGAGAACATTCACATCCATAGTGAAATGTTCAATGAAACTAATCAAGACATCCGGGTCCAGACAGCGATGTCAGGATTTTTTTACTCGAAACACCTAGATCCTGACTGAGGTATAACGAGAAAGATTGAAGAACATTCACATCCAGAGTGAAATATTCAACGAAAATAATCAAGACATCCGAGTCCAGACAGAGATGTCATGATTTTTGAACCTCGAAATACCTAGATCCAAACTAAAGTACAACGAGACAGGTCGAAAAAACATTCACATCCAAAGTGAAACGTTTAGACGAAAATAATTAAGACATCCGGGTCCAGACTGAAATGTCAAAATTTTGAAACTTGAAATACCTAGATCCAGACTAAGGTATAACAAGGAAGATTGAAGAACATTCACATCCAGAGTGAAATGTTCAACGAAAGAATTGAGACATCCAAATCCAGACTGAGATGTCAAATAAATCTACCTGGAATATCTTACCTTCAAGGAGGGTAAAGTGATTCAAGATAGGTGGTGTTACATGTCCAGGACCCGTACCTTTCTACGGTCGCCTAAAATAGTAACGAGGAGACTACTTTCCTAGGACCCATACCTTTCTACGGTCGCCTAGTAGGGCAGCAAGGTTTTGTAAGGAAACTACTTTCCTAGGACCCATACCTTTCTATGGTCGCCTAGTATGGCAATGTTTGGTTGTGTCTAGGACCCGTACCTTTCTACGGTCGCCTTGACGAAAAAAATTGATTTTTCAGGACCCGTACCTTTCTACGGTTGCCTGTTAGAGCAATAAATGTTGTCTAGGACTCGTACCTTTCTTCGGTCACCTTAATCGGACTGAATATGGAGAAAAATCTCCAGGGGACAGCTCGATCTAGTCGAGTGTTGATGCATTTGAGGGGGAATACCTGCGCAATGACAAGTATTTAGGGTATGGATAGAGATATACTTACCTGGTAACATCTCTGATCCTCATGGATATGTCTCCTGCAAAACATGGTCATAGGAGAGGCAACATGCATTTGTAATCACAAACATGCATTAATTTAAGGGAGATTCATGCGCGATGATTTATATCAAGCTTGCATCACCTAATTTCCATTGGGAAGGATTTCAAAAAGAATGTTCCAATCTGAACACGAGTGTCATGGATGTGTCCAATGAGGGACCTCTTGGTCTGAAAGGACTTTTCACCTATCTTTATTGAAAGGGCCATTTTATCCTAACCTTTGATGCAGGATTTGACAATCACTCTATCTCACCATTGTCACGCTGAACAAGGGTCCGGGTAATCTCGCAAGTGGTTCGAACTTACCAATCTGAGAAGTCTTTAATAGGGACCGCAATGCTGGCTTGGTCAACGGCTTAGCAAAGGGGACTCTTTGAGTCGAAGCTATTGAAAAATGAATGATATTTCACGATCATCTTGGGGTTTACAAGTCAAGAAACATGAGAAATGAAGCAGAAATTATCTTACTCGCACTTCTTCAAGCGATGCATTCAAACATATGAACTTTTACGTTAATTCAAGTGCCCTAATCAAGAGACTTTGCAAGGGACGTAATGTAGGCTAAGTTCATGGGTTGAGAAACGAAAAGATGATTAGGCTCAAAGAGTGTTTAGGGGTCAAAGTTGGTGATCATCTTGACATTTCCACCAATTTTTCTCCAATGTTGAAGATTTTCTTCACATCTCAACTTCATTGATTGCAACATCATTTGAGTTTTTTTTGGTAGCACCTTGTCAGGGATACAACTCAAGTGTTTGATTTTTTTTTTCGTGGGCATTGGCCTTACTTTTACCAGGCACACTGCTTTTTCATGCCCCTTTTTTTTTCACTTTCTTTCTTTGAACTTGCACAGCCTCCATTTTTCATCAATATTGTAAATCATGCTACTTGAGTGGTTTGTTTTTTTCTTTTTTTTTCTGCCTTGCCTCAGTGTGGGGGATGATCACCAACTAGGTTTAACATGAAATGAATTCATAGGTTTAAGTGGGCTATGCAATAGATGAAAGTGTGTGGATAGAGAAAAATTGCTCTTCGTCATTCTAAGGCACCTCAATTACCATATAAGTTACACTATGAAAACAATACTCAAAGATTGATACAAGTGTGAGCAAGAAAGTTCCCATCATTCATTTCAAATTTTTCCCAATGTGGGATGATTCTTAACAGGGATAATTTAAAAAGCTCTTCATGTGTGTGGGCTCAAAGTGCTAAACAATGGGTATACCTATAGTGTTTCGGGTAGAGGAAGAAATTGCCTCTCGTCACCTCGGTTGACGTACCCTTTGCGAGATTACCCTTTTCCTCATGGGCATGGAATTTTTCCACACAACTCACTAGGGATTAGTGTATGAAAAGTGTATGGAATAAGGCTTGTCTTTCGTCATTCCAAAGTATCCCATTTGACACATTCAATTTATCTCACACAATTCATCAGGGAAAACATGCAAAATTGAACAATTCAATTCACTGAGGCAATTTATTCATCATAAAAATGATTGCAGTTCAAAACATGACATGGCAAATTCAATCATGGATAATACTTTTTGACAGCACCGGAATTAACTGGAGTGGAAAACTCATGACCATCCATTTCCACCTGGATCAAAGAACCTCCAAGAAGTACCTTCTTCACCACATATGGGCCGCTGCAGTTTGGAGTAAACCTGCCCCAGAATCTGGAATTGGATTGGACCATCTTCATACATTTGCATGCCATAAGACCGTCCCCGGAACCGAATGTAGATGGATCAAAAAGACAAACGGGGTAAATCATATTTTATTTTTTGAAAGATTTTTTTGAAATTTTTTTTGAAAAGCAATTGGAAAAGCATTTTTGAAACATTTTGACACGAGAAAACATGATGAAGCCCGGGCCTTAGAATTCTCCTTGGATTTTTCTTTCGTTTATCGGCTAGATATCATCACCGGGCTGGTTTGGTGTACCTCATCATGCCCTCAAAATAAAACTTGTAATTTTATTGAAATTCATCAATCAATTACAATTTATTGAATGGAAAATGCGATTCAAGTCCTAAGAAGAAAGCGAAAAATCAAAAATCAAAAACAATTCCTAAAAAGCAATAAAAATTCCCAAGTAGGGGAATATGCAAAAGCGATAAATAAGCTACTCTTGTGGGCCAAGGCCCATTTCTTCCAGAGGTCCTTCATCAATGGCTCCTATGACGAGGTCGTCGAACAGAATTGTGATCCCTTCCAGAGGTCCTTCATCAATGGCATTCACCATATCCTCATGCTCAGGTAGAGGATTCTTCTTGACATTCGGTTGAGCGATACTAAAGGCAAACGCCTCGGTGTCCAATAAGTTTTGGACCTTATACTTCAAAGTCATGCATTCATCAGTCGAATGTCCTACTTCCCCCATATGGTACTCGCATTTCTTGGAGGGGTCGTAGTTAGAAAATTTTTCAGCATTGGGTCGCTTTGGCTCGTAGGACAGCAACCCCTTCTTTTGTAAGACTTTTAAGACCTGGGACAGAGGGCCAGGAAGAGGAGTGAACTGCCTCTTAACAAACTGTCGAGGGGCGGACGGTCGGCCTTCCCTTGTTGATTCTTAGGGACATGAATAACTGGAGGCTTGCTAGATTGTGCATATGTAACATTGACTTCCGTGCTTGGTTCTTTGTCTTTCTTCATGGTGAACCTTTTGCCTTGATGGGACGGTTCGTCGAACCATCCATCTCTCAGCCCAATCTCGATTTGCTCACCCACCGAGATAAGTTGATTGAAGTTCTCCACGTATGTACTAGCCATTCGGGTACGGAACTCAAAAGGGAGAGTCTTGACAAACAACTTCATCAACTCCTTGTTTGTAGGCTCAGGAGTGATTTGAGCCGCCAAGTTTCTCCATCTCATAACATATTCTTTGAACGACTCGCTTTTCTTCTTCTCCATCCGCTCAAGATCCTCTCGGGAAGGTGCAATGTCCATGTTGAACTTATATTGCTTGAGGAACGCATCAGTCACTTCATTCCAGGTGTCCAGAAGATTTACATTTTTCATTATGTACCAGTTCAGAGCAGGTCCAGTCAAGCTTGCATGAAATGATTGGATCACGAGAGGCTCATTCTTGACATATTAGGCCATGCGCACGTGGTATATCTGCAAATGGGCTTTTGGGCAGGAGGTACCATCGTATTTCTCGAAACTCTGGCATCTTAAACTTCTTCAGCACCTTGACTTTTTCATACACGGATAAGTCGAATGGGAGCGAACTCTGCGACTCTTGCAATTGCTTCACTTTGTCCTCGAGTTTGGCAAAACGTTCATCTTGTTCTACCTTAGGGACATTGTCAAGCTTAGCCTTTTCGGCAATGACGAACAGTGGGTTATCCTTCAACTCAGGCATGTCGTCATCACCTATTTGGGCCTTGTTCACTTGCTTTGGAACCACTATCTCGGGGAGAGCAGGTGCAGGAGTTGAATCCGCTCGGAGAGATTGGATTTGAGCTGCCATAAGTTGCATAAAGACGAGCAACTGTTGAAGTTGGTCTTCCATAGCAGACATACGATCACACATTTCAGTTTGATCAGCCATTCTAGCTCTTGATCGCGTAATAATGGGCGAACGTGAAGGATCTGTTGTCACCTAATTGTTGAATGAAAATATGTAAGCAGAATGCGTAAATAGAGAGCCAATCCATGACAACAATCTATTTTTTAGTCAAGAAAACTCCACACATGAAGAGGATTTCCTAAAAATGAACTAGGAAAACAAAGATATGGGATGCCCCAATAGGAACGAAATTTCCTAAACATGAACTAGGAAGAGCCAAGACACGAATTGAAAACAAATTTCCAATTTTTTTTTTTAATTTTCCAAATGATTCATTGCATGACAATTTCCTCATTTCATTCCTAATTGACAAAGGAATTAGATCAAATGCCACACCTAGATTGTCATGGACGGACCAAAGTTTGCCAAAGTAAGTAAATTGCATAGTATAGGGATAGAAGACTTACTTCACCAAGGAAAATCAATGGCAATCACATAGACATACGCATGAGATGTGATGCTCGATTTCTACTTTAGACAGGCTTAGCAATGTGAAGCCACAAGGATGATCAGACTAGCCATGGGCGTGTGGACTATGTCGGGTCCTCATGACTCCGGCTTGGTCAAAGAGCCAACCCGGGTCGCGGGCATGCAGACCGAGGTGGGTACTCTTGACACCATGAAAGAAACTTCGGGATTGAGATGGGCGACTCGTGCCGCGAGCATGTGGTCGGAGTGGTATCCATCTCAATACCATCCTAAATGATCCTATGCGGCCCAGGTCCGGCGGGTTGTGTGTGCAAAGTGTAGTAATAAATGCAAAGCATGCACAGCAGTTTAAATCAAACATCACTTCAATAACTTGAATTTAAAACACTCATCCTCAACTCCAACCTGCAAGACAAGGGTTAACAATCACTACTCCCTTTATACCTCCCAATCTGCAAAAACATTTACACCTAAATGTTAGGGACGTACCTGTGATTCTCGCTGCCAAGCAAAAACATTTTTTTTCAAAAATTGGCCTAAGTCCACTAAGAGTATTAACTCTAATCCCCTGAGTCGCCAAGCTGTCGCGACCAATTTTTCAGGTGAACCACCTAGGGTTTGGCTAATGGATTGCTAAGCCTAGACTTAGCTCGGGCTCTCCCAAGCCCATACCAACTCGCGACTTAAATTCAAATATTTAGCATGCAAAAGGGAGTCGCCACTAATCAGTTTACGGTAGGTCGATTAGACACCTAAGTAAACTAATGGGAGAATTACTTCACTCCTATGAACCAAAGACTTTGGGTACGGGGACTTGGTTACACTAGACTATCCTAGTGCCCTTTCGGTACCTTTCTCTTTTATTTCGAAAAAATGTTTTGCAGGCAGCTTAAATTGATTTTAATTCACTTTCCTAACATGTGAGGCGATCATGCAGGTGCGCATACCATCAATTTAACACTCAGGAAAGCAATTAAATAATGCAGAACTTACCTCAAAGCAACGAAAGCATCTACGGTGTTAGATTAGAATTCACATCAGCAATCCTAGATATGATTTCTAATTAACAAGCAATCACTCAATTTTTGCTTTCACTTCTAACGAGAATATAGTCCATATGCAATGCAATGTAGTGCTTCTAACCTAACATGAAATAATATGGCATGGCAAAATGTCTTAAACTATATGAATGAGTAAAAAAAATTTTGTATTTTTTAATAAACGTGCAATAATTAAATATGCAATCTAAATTAGCAAAAATGACCTAATTCTAATGACGGGCAATTTCTAATTAAATGAACCTAATAAAAATTACTAAAATGACATGCATTTCATGAACCTAATTCTATATGACATGCTTTTTCATGATTTTATTTAACGAAAATTCGTAATTAAAATCACTAAAAATGAAAATCTAACTAAAGGGAAATACTATCTATTCTAAATGTTTTCTAAACATGCATTTTTAAAAAAAATAACCTACCATGCAATTCATCTAAAAATCTATTTAGACCTAAAATTAAACATGCAATTTTATCTAATATGCAATGACGTGCAAAGAATGCCCTAATTCTAAATTTTCTTTTTTTTTGTTTTTGAAATTCGAAAATAAAATTAAACATGCAATTCAGATAATAAAAAAAAAAAAACTAACATCCTAAATGAATGCACTTTTTTTCTTTTCTTTTCATGATTCAAAATAAAATCCCTATTCTAATAATGCAAGATAAAAAAAAACAAACCTAATCCTAATTCAAATTTTTTATGAAAATAAAATCACACAGCAAATCAAACAATATAAGATTGATATCCAAAAATTGGCGAACCATATCTCGCGCATGAGATCGGGCTGACCAATTTTAAAATTAAATCGCGAATCGAATCTCGAGCGTGAGATCGGATTGGCGATTTTTGCAAGGAATTGCGAGTCGGATTTCGGGCGTGAAAATCGGACTATCAATCCCTAATTTGAGGGGCACTTTCATGTTGAAATCTCAATCAAACATTTAAGAGGAACAATCCCACCAAACAAAACCAGATATAAAGGAAAAAAAAAACTATAACTCGGATAAGCAATAATAATAAAATAAAAATCTACCTAATTCCTTTTTTTTTTTTTTTTGTTTTTTCTTGTTCTTTCTTCTTTCCTTTCCAAGCACGTTCGTGGGTCTCCAAGGGCAGCGGCTAATCTGCTCGGCAAAGGGGCTCCGGCCAAGGTGAACCGGTGGCTGCAGCAACACAGGAGCAGAGCTAGGGAGGCTCAGGTCCGAACGGGCAGGGCCAGCGTTAGGCGGATCGGCGTCGGTGCTCAGCGGTGTGGGCGCGGCAGGCTTGGGCGTCAAGGATCGTTGGTGCGCGGACGAGCGGAGCAGCGGCGGGTCGTATCGAGCGGCGCGGGTCCCGGCTTGCGACCCGATCGGAGGTCACGGCGGTTGGATGGGCGGTGGTGGTGCGCAGGTCGTCGTGCTTCGGGCAGTAGCAGCGGGTTGGATAGAGCGGCGCGGGTCCGGCTCGCTTGGTTTCGGCGGAGGCATGGAGCAAGGCGTCCGGCGGAGCGAGGCAGACGGCGTGCGCAGCTGGGTCGCGGTGAGCCGCAGCTCCACTGCCAAGATCGAGCGGCCGGTCGGTTGCAGAGGTGGGGCAGTGAATTTTGGGAAGACAATGAACAGTAAAAAGCAAATCACCCTCCCTCCTTTGCTGTTTCTGCCTTTACGCTTTCCCCCTCTGTCTTACTTCTCTCTCTTTTGTTTTTTTTCACTTAAAACTCCCGAGAAAACCAACCCCCTTTATCGATCTCCATGCACTCCTTATATAGGGGAAGTAATTTGGATTTCAACTTTTCTTCGAATCAGTATCCACAATATTTTTCATGAAAATCATCCCATACTGATAAGGATTCGAGATTAAGATTAAATTTTTCTCTAAATCCAAATCTTTCAAAGCCAAATTGCAATATTCTTTTACCCATCTGCCCTATCCAAAAAAAATTCATCTCTCGGAAAAATTTTAAAATTTTATATTCCCACGAGATAATTTTTAATTATTAAAGAACACGGGCTTGGGCCAACCTGCTCGCTTCATAGGCTTAATCCATCTAAGTCAAACTCATCCGCCACCGGTCCAATAAAATGCAAAAAATGCAAATAACAAAATAAATGCAACCTAAATCTATATGCTATGCAATTAATAAAATTAACCCCTAACTTCCTATGCAATAAATAAATAAACTAAATTGCCAAAATTTGGGTGTCAACAGTATTGTAAAGGTATCTATCAATTCACCATTGAAAATCCCCCAATTTATCCATATAATATGTTTTACCAGTGAAAGGGACTAGTTTATATCCTATTTCATGTTGTATTAGTATATTATTTTTATAGCTTCTCAACAATATATATGACACTTTATAAATTACTAGCCCACTATAAATGATGTGGCACAAGACCATTCTCTTTTTTAAACATAGTGCTTATGAGAAAATAATTCGCTACAAACTTTTATGTTACGCATAACGTGTACCTGAAATTATCTGTGCCTATGTGCGCCCTCCTAACCTTTTCCAAATCGCCCTAAAAACCTTTCCCCACTACCACCACCAGCAATCCTCAAAACTCGAAGAAAATGCCGCTCCACTTCCCAATTGCCTCTTCTCCGTCATCAGGTGCAAGAAAGGATTCAATGGATAAGAAATGTCAAACTTTGTAGAGACACTAGTTGCAGTGATCTGCCTATGACATGCCACAAAGAAACAAGATTGTGCAGATGATACCCTGCTTATTTTTTTGTTGAGTATGTCTTAAATTCTCTGTGGACTTGGGCCAATGTTAAGAGTTGGTAGAACAACTATTGTTTTTTCTCAAGTTATCAGATTAAGAAGTTGAGACGGAATGAATATTAAATTTTTGAACCGCTTTTTGTAATCCTTGAATTTTTCTATAGTAGATTTCACTTCTTCTCTCCCTGTGATTTTTCCCGCAAGGATTTCCATGTAAATCTATATGTTCTTTTAATCTTCTCAATTTCAATTTTGTTGTAGTTTCCTGTGGCACCCCTTGATGGCCCCGGAACCGTTAGGGTCGCCACAGCTCGATTACCATTCTCTTGCTTGACCTGAAGGTCTATCAATCCGGGGGGTTTATATCTTTTAGGTCAGTCCCTACGCAATTTATATGGCGGAAGCGTATCCAACAACTCCCTTCCCTATATTCAGAAAACGATGCACACCAACTAAACATTTGATAAGTTAAAGCCGAACACCTTTATTTACATAAAGCAGATGGACATCTTTCGTCGGTACATCAAAATGCCAAGGTCTTCTATACTCGGCTATACTTCAAAAGATGACTAACATCTTTTCCAACAGTCGTATACTTAAAGTCCATCGTTCAGTGTCGGCGTCCAAAAGTTCCTTCCTTTGCTATCCTCCTCCTTGTGGTCATATCCAACCACTCGATCCATCTACCGATGGCAGTGGCAGTAGAGGTATCTTGTCTAGTCTGAAATGTTAGTCCCCAAACGGGGTGAGTACAACCACTCAGCAGTAAAGATCCATCAAACTACACAATGCAACAAGCAAGACAACCACAATTTCATGTGAAATGCACATATCATCCATGCAATCATGCTTATATCTCCATGAGATGCATTCATTAAGGCAATTCATGTTCCATGCCATATGCACATACATGCGCATGATCCATATCACCCATCAATCATATATATATACGAAGTTGCACGTGTGCACAATATGGAATTGGGATTGTTGGCATTAAGATGCATGATAGTATGAGACTGAGAATAGATAATGGGCTAGAATTTTGTGGAGGCGAATTTAATGAGCTTTACAGCAATAAAGGCATTGTGAGGCATTATATTATAATGAATGCACCACAGCAGAATGGTATTGCAAAACGCATGAATAGAACCTTTATTGACACCTAAATTTTGACTAAACGTGTAGAAATTAATTGCATAAGAAATTATGGATTAATCTTTAACCCCTAAACAAAATATTAGTTAAATTGCATGTAGATATTCAGAGCTTTTCCATTAAAAGCCCACATAATTGCAATGGACTGGTGCGAAGAAGTGAAAAAGTGGTGTAATTCTTAAGTGGCCGATTATGCATGTGCCTACCCTATGAGGTGCTTAAATTAGGAAATTGATCTAATCATTGGAATTTCATGTCAAAAATCTTACGTCACATGGCAAGTGGAAAAGAAGCAATTGGTAATAGCATTATATAGCTTGATGTGACAACCTGAATTTTCAGATTTAGCTTTTGATTAAATAAATCAGCCTTTTCGTTGACGCGCCAATAGTGCTATTTTATGAGCTGATCACTCACGAGATAACTGGACTATATGGGGGAAACCATTAAGGGATTTTAATGCCATAGACTTGAGAATTCGACCACGAATCGACTGCTCGACCGTGTTAGTCTGTAAGGGTCATTACGATACTGTCGAAATCGATCAGAGACCGAGGATAGGTCGATTTGACTGAGATATGTGCCACTTGATTACAAAATACTCGTCAATCGGCACTAGACCGATTTTTCTATCGTTTTGGTACCCGATGCCCGTAATTGAAACCTCGAGATTTTCACGACAACCGAGGGTTGCCAATGTATCGGATATGTACTTTGTGACTCGAGATAAATCGATCATGGGTCAATTGCACTAAAAATTCCTAAAAGTTACCCGGTAAACTAGGTTATGCTAAAAGCGCGCCGGACAGAAATTAACCGTGAATTTGCGATTTCAGAAATTGAAAGTTCCGTCGTGTCACAACCTATGTTGGGAATGTCGACTCATCCTCTGAAGAATTTTCGGAGATTCCGAGATTTTTACGGAAAACTGTTTCGGACGTCATGGAAAATTAACGGAAATTTGTACGGACCGAATTTAAGCGAGTTTTGACTTCCAAGCCGAGCTTTTTGGCATTTGGCACTTGCAGAAATGGTATGACCTTTTTCTTTAACAAAAATGGACATCAAATTTGGGAAATTTGGTGAAGAATTGAAACTTAAAATTGATGAATTTCGAAGCTTTGAAGGGAGCTGTATTTTTTGCATCAAAAATTGGATTATTTGGGAAAATTATATGTTGGAAAGTATTGAGAGACAAAGCAATAAATTAAATGGATGGGATTTGTTGACTTTGGCCTCCATCGACGTCCTCTCGAGCGATCCAAGCAGCCGACCGACCTGCTTTCCCACCTTCGTGAGCCTTTTCTCTTTCTCTCTTGCCAACGCTTGCTTCTGCTTTTCATTTTCTTTCCGTTGACTCCTCCTGTCAGCCAAACGATTCCCCCAACCGAGTTCACTCCACTCCACCGCTTCGTGCCTTCGACTCAACTCACCGAAGGCAGCATCAACCGATCAATTGAGCGCATACTCCACGCCAGCACATCACCGTTCCACTTCCACGACCAGCTGCACCGAAGACCAAAGCCACATCCTCCACTAGGCTTTGTCGGCATCCAGTCAACTCCAGCTCCACCTGGTCGAAACAGCTCACGACAGAAGCTGCTCCAACATCGACGCTTGCCTCCACGCGTCTTCAGTCCAGCGAGCTTGGGTCAATAAACCGGTGAAGCTCTCCCCATCGTTGACTCCTCTGCTGCCAGCGAATTCTTGCGCCAGTTCCCCCTTCCTGCTGAGTCCTTGTCCACCACCTCCACTGATTCTCACGCAAGCAGCGAAGCAGCCCAGCTCAAGGCTGCTTCTTCGCAGCTCAACCTCCACACGGCCGAGTCCATTTGAAGCTGTGGGCTTCAGCTCCAAAGCCCAAGGGAACCTCAGCAAGCCCATCTTCGCACGTCTTTAGCCCAGCGTCTTCAGTCTTTTTGGCCCAGCAAAGCCCGATTCAGCAACCCACAAATCAGTGAAATTCAGCCCAACTTCGGCCTAAGAATTCATCCAAAGTCAGCCCACTTGAAGCCCAGCTCAGCAATTCGAAGCCCAAGTGAGATCAGCCCAGTCTTGAGACCCATGAAGCAGCCTAAGCCTGAAGCCAAGCCAAGCATATGATGTGGGCTTGTAGGCTTTTGGGCCCGGCCCGAGTGTTCGCCGACACTGCCGAAAATTTGGATTTCGGCCGCCGTCGCACCGTCATCACGGTGATCCAGCCTTCGCATTTAATCAAGTGAGTTTTACTCACTAAACCCCTCTTAGTAGGTTAATGATGCTTATGGGTTGATCAAATTAAATTAAGCATGTTTAGGCGGATAGATTAAATTAGATTAGTTAATTTAATTATCTGTCGATGCATGTTAGGTGGTTAGTTAGTGGCATTAGCGAGTAGACTCATTCTATTATTTAATTAACGAACCTTGGAATTTTTTCGAGTCTGTTTCGGCATCCAATTCGGCATTACGGTCCTAAATTGGATTTATTGCATTTATTCAATATTTTCCATAATTATTTATTTATTTATTTATTTTCAGGAAATTCAACTGGGATAGTCAGTGACCGAAATTTCGTGCTGATTGCAGTGGTGCTTTCTATTTATTTGATTGAGTACCGGTTTGTGAAAATTGAGTGTGATTAGTGAATATGAGGAAATATCCCAAAATTAAGAAGTGTTGGTATTTGATGGGAAAATGAATGTGAGAGGTAGTGAGCTGAACTTAGAAAGCCGCCGAAGTATGGCTGCGCCAGATGGGCCGAGATTAACTGTGACATCCCAGATTTTCAACTCTACTTTCTACTGAATAAATCGGGCATTTCATTGACGTGCCTATAGGGTTATTCTCAGAGCCGATCATTCTCGAGATAACTTGACTAACTGGTGAAACCATTAAGAATTTTAAAGCAAATAGACTTGAGAATTCGACCAGAAATCGGCTTTTCGACTGTGTCTATCTTTAGAGGCCATTATGGCACAGTTAAAAATTGATTTGAGATCAGAGATAGGTTGGTTCAACTGAGATGTGTGGCTAATTGTGGGTGACACCATAAAATTGGAAAATTCTCGTCAATCAGCACTAATTTGATTTTACAATCGTTTTGGTACCATGTGTCCGTATTTGAATCCTCGAGATTTTCATGACAACCGAGAGTCACCAATGAGTCAAGTGGGTTCATAGTGGCTCGAAGAAAATCGACCACGGGTCATTTGAACTAAAAATTTCTGAAAGTTAGCCGGTAGTCTAAGTCACACTAAAAATGCGCCAAGTTGAAATTAACTATGAATTCATGTCCGATTTCAAAATTGAAGTTTCTGTCATGTCACAAGAATTCTAGGAGTGTCAACTCAATATCAGAAGATTTTTCTGACACCTGAGACTTTTTTGGAAAAAGTCGTCGCCGGGTTGTTTTTGAGCAGAAAATGGCGGGGATTATTTTTGGTCAGAAATTTGAGAAGCATGATGGATGTTTGGGTGAGGAAAAATGCCAATGGTAGCATTGAGGCATTACTTGAATTAATTGAAGCCATATGAGATTAAATTAAGAGAGATGAAGTGTCCAATTGAAGCTTAATTCTGCAAATTCGTATCTCCCCCTTCCCCCTAGCCAAATGGACCATTTCACATGTTGTAAAAGAGAGCCTTGGTGGCCAATTGACAGCCATGGAGGGCTGGCTTGATGGACAAGCTTGTAGGGGACAAGGGTGTGGAAAAACAAGGCCAAGGGGCCCTCCACCTCTCTCTCCCTTACCCTCTCTTGACTGGCCAAATACTCTCTCTCTCCCCTCCATCTTGTGCAAATCCAGCAGGGAAGGAGAAGCTGCAGCCGCCTCACACCTGGACGCCACCGCCAGCCACACACCTTGCCGGAGTCGCGCCGCTCGCCGCCGTCCACCTCCACCCGCGCTAGGCCGCGCAATCTGCCACCCCCACCATGCGAACTGGACAACCAGCAACCCCATCCCGCCGTTCCTGCAGCTCCTCAACTGTGCTGAAGCTTCCTCCTCCGCCGGTTTGCCCCGGTGTGGACCCGAGATCACCCCCACCGGCGTTCCCAAGCCTTGCAACCACAAACCAGCTTGTTTCCTCGTGTTTTTGCAGCTCAACCAGCAACTCAGAAAGTGGGTTTCATAGCCACTTGTAGGCCCGTTTTGAGGTGCTTGTAGACCTCGAACCCTAGACCCACTTTGGAAAAAAGTCCCTCGCGATGTTCCCGATGTTTCGATTTGAGCGGATTGTTAAACAAGTGATTTTAACTCACTAATCCCCGCTTAGTTTTCTAATGATGCTTAAGGATTGATTAGTGTTAATTAAGTATAATTAGGTGGTTATATTAGTTTAGATAAGTTAAATTAGTGACTTAATGATGCATGTTAGGTGGTTAGACTTAGTCATTAGCAAGTAAAGAGCTTCTAATATATATTGAACAGTCTCAGGATTTTTCCCTGTCCGTCTCGGCCTCCAATTAGGCATTACGGGCCTAAATTGGATTTTTAGTATTTATTTATTAATTTTCCAAATTAATTTACTAATTATTTATTTTTCCGAAAATTAGACCGGTATGGTCACGACCGGAATTTTATGCTGATTATCGTGGTGTAGTCCGTTTATTTAATTGAGATTTATTTTGTGCTAAAATGAGTTAATGGTGATTATTAGATTATTTTCCTAAATTAATTAATTTCGGAAATTAATTGGAAAATAACCGGGTGTCGGTTGATGGCCCAAAAATGTTTTGGTGGACTACGGAAAATGGTGGGATTTGTGGAAAAGAAATTATAGTATTTTGGCTAAGGCCGACCGTGTACCCACACACGGCTATTTTTATCGAGTATGATAAAAATGGTAAATTAATGTAAAATCTGAAGTTATATAATACCGGCTCGGTGACCCTATAAGTAATTTTGGAGAATGGACGGTATGCAATGTCGGCTCGGTGACTCAATATGTCATTTTGGAGAATGGAAGACATTTATATAATACATGTTCGGTGACCCTATAGGTCATTTTGGAGAATGGACGGTATGCAATGTCGGCTCGGTGACTCAACATGTCATTTTGGAGAATGGAAGACATTTATATAATACTGGCTCGGTGACCCTATAGGTCATTTTGGAGAATGGACGACATGCCATAATGGCTCGGTGACTCAACATGTCACTTTGGAGAATGGACGTTATGATGAATGTACTCGGTGACCCTATATGTTATCTCAGAGAATGAACATTATAATATACTAGCTCGGTAACTCGTTACGTTATCTTGGAGAATGAATAGTATATTATAGTAGCTTAGTGACTTAGCTTGTCATCTGGAAGAACGAATCGTATAATGTACTGGCTCGATAACCAAATAGGTTATTCAGGAGAATGGACAGTATTCAGTGAAATGACCAAGAAATGGTCTATTTAATATGTAATCGACTAGGTCGATTGATCAATAGTTCGATCTGTGTTGAATAAGTGGGTGCCTATTACGAATTGTACTGACTTGCAGGTGGAATCTAAGGCCAAGGTAAGTCCTCTAACCTGTGTGTGCTTAGGCAGCCCATAGTGTATTGGTTTATTAATCGGGTCTTGGGGGTAGAATTTGCTGAGACGTCGTCTCATTGGTTATTGAATAACCATTTCAGGTCCTTAGGTGATGTTGGTGAAGGACCGAGAACCTTGAAGTCTAGAAAGATGGAGACCGAAGAATCGGCGAACGTATCCGACCAGGGGGTCATAGGACAGTTCTCTTTTGTTATTAAGCCGATGTTTTGTAAACAGCCTGATATGGTTTATAAACTTGTTTGTTTATAAAATGCCATTTGTTTGATAAAAATCGGTAGTCCTACTTGTCTATCACATTGTATTATTGTCTGGGGATTTTATTTAACCTTCCGCATGCGCATATAAATGAATGCGTCGGCAACCTTCCTGGGACGTCGCAAATAAATCGACCAGGTAAGGGATGGATGCGTGCCCGAGGATCGGGGCGTGACATTTACCACCGACTTTGGAATCGACTGTGCCCATTGGGCCGTGATTTACCACCTGTTAGAGGTCATGCCCACTAGGGCCGTGATCTACCACCTATTAAAGGCCGTGCCTTTGAGGCCGTGATTTACCACCTAATAGAGGTTATGCCCAACCGGGCCATGATCCACCACCTATTAAAGGTCATGCCTTTGAGGCCGTGATTCGCCACCCGATAGGGGTCGTGCCTAATAGGGCCGTGATCTGCCACCTATTAAAGATTGCACCCATTGAGCCGTGATTACCACCTAAAGATAGGTCATGTCCTTTAGACCGTGATTTATACCCAAGAATTTAGTAGATTATGCTCGTTGAGCCGTGAGTGAGAATTAAGATGGAATAGCTGAAATGACTAGAGAGTGGTCTTGATGACATGTAATCGACTAAGTCGATTGATCGCTAAGTCGATCTGATTGATTAGATGATATGATTGTCAGTATCTGTTATTTAAACAGACTTGCAGGAAGGAAACTGAGGCCAAGGCAAGCCCTCTGACCCGTTGTTGTGCTTAGGCAGGCCCTAGGGTATATTTTCTTCCTAATCGAGTCTTAGGGGGTAGAACTCGCTGAGACGTTGTCTCACTAGTTATAGTATAACCATTTTCAGGTTCTTAGATGGTGTTCGTGGGGATCTTGAAGTCCCGAAGTTTGGGGAAGTGAAGGAAACATAATCGGCAAACCTGTCTGACTCGCTAGTCATAAGACAGTCCCTTTTTTATTAAGCCGATATTTTTGTAAACAACCCGCTGTTGTAAATGAACCTATGTGTTTATAAAAGGTTGATTTTGGTTTGAAAAACTTATGGCCGTACTTTCCTATCACATTGTTTTATTGTCTGGGGATTCATATGTGTTTCCGCATGCGTATATTAAATTGAATGGGTCGATGATGCGTCCTGGGACATCGCTATGATATCGACCAAGTAGGGATGGGCACATGCTCGGAGGATTGGGGCGTGACACTTGACACCCAAGATATTTTTTATCAATGAAAATAAAACTATATTGCCAATTGTCCTTTCACACTGCTAATCATTCTCGAACTATTCCCAACTAGCAACATATCATCAACATACAAGGTTAAGATGACAAAACAAAGTTATCATCTAATCTTTTCACATGGACACAATGATAGCATCACGACGAACAAGGTTAAACTTCGAGACACGTGAGTTGATTTTCTGGTACCACAATCTTGGAGATTGTTTCAGGTATAAAGACTTATTCAATTTGCAAACAAAATCTTCTTTTCTTTTGAACTTCAAACGTTTCTGGTTGCTTCATGTAAATATTTTCTTTCAAGTCATCATGGAGGAATAATGTTTTCACATTAAGCCACTCTACCTACAGATTGTATATAGCCATTGCAAATAAGACAAGTCTTATGGAAATTAATTTTAGCAACAGGGAAAAAATCCCACCATAATCGACTTCCTCTATCTGCGAGTATCCCTTTGCAACCAAACGAGCTTTGTATCTCAACCAAACGAGCTTTGTATCTTTCTATCTTTCCATCTACATGTATATTTTTTTCTTGAATACTCACTTGTAATTGATTGCCTTTCAATCTTTAGATACTTTTAGCAAATTCCCCAGTCTGTTTTTGTCCAATGAGTCCATCTCATCTTTCATAGCTTTCTCTTGTTGTTTGGCATCCTCTGCACTACTTGCTTCCTTAAGAATACTGGTGATAAGACTAGTACGAGCACCTAGAGGGGGGTGAATAGGTGATCAAAGAAGTTTTTGTGAAACTTATCAAAACAAATTAGCTTCTAAGATTAACAGACTGAAAGCGTGAGGACAATAAACAGTTATAAGCGACTGCAATATAAAGTAAAGAGTTTAGGGATAGAGAATCAAGACACTAGGTTTATAGTGGTTCAGCTTAGACAAAGCCTACGTCCACTCTTCCACACTAACAGCCCACCGGCTGGATTCCACTAAGAACCAAAAGAGATTTTACAGTCTCACGTCCTTGATTCCACAGTGTAGAGACTCCACTACACTTTCTCAAGGTCTCACAATTATCTAATCTCTCTTTTGAGTACAAATTGGGCTCAACAAATGAAATCACAAAGAACAAGAAGTTTCAGACTTTGGAATTTTTCTATCAAGCACTTCTCGAACAACTTGAGCGTCTTCCCTATATACTCCTCCATGCCTTCATAACCGTTGGCACCTTCCAAAGGAGTTTTTCCAATCAACCCGTTGGACATAATCAATTTAGGGAGATTTCGAGTTATTTGAGAAATGTGATGATAGCCCACCAATCCTGCTCGCCCATACAATCAGGATCTAGGCTTCCATAAGTAGAACCTTCCAAGTAAACTTCGCCAATCAATCGAATCTAAGTTTTCCAAGTAAACTTTGCCAATCAATCGAATCTAAGTTACTCGAATTAATCTCAATACAAATAATAGATCTTTGAGGTGCTATCTCCAGCCGTGAGATCTTCCTTAACCGTACGAATCAAATCTTCAAAAGAGATACTCGCATTTGAATAAAACTCCTTCGATAAATCTTTTCTTTGTCGGTCTGGAACTATCAGTGAGGGCAGACTTTTAATCTTGAGTCTGGAGGTCTTCGGACTTTGACGATAGAATCTGCAAGTTTTCAGACTAGACTGATGGAAACGTTTTGTCAACCTCAAAACAAGTAGGGAAGTTTTCTCCAATAACTGGAACATTACTTCTAACATCCAAAGCACAATTTTCATTACCGACAAACAAGGTATATTTCTCATGTGGTCTTTTCAACCGTGTGGACCTTCTTAAGACCAGTTGAGGTGGTGCTTCATTCTCAAATTCAGTTTTAGAATCTACTATACCATCCATTCCATTAGTCTCATTAGCTTCAAAATTTGAATCTTATGTTCCAACTTGCGTAAACTATATCTCTTCCTTTAAATCGACATTTAAATCAACTGTTTATGGTTTTTCGGAATCTTATGAAACAATCTGATTTCACAGTCTATACCCTTTGATACATTCCTTGTATTCAATGAATATGTACTTATCTTAATTGCTCTCAAGCTTGTTCCTATTTTCCTTTGGCACTTGCACATACGCTTCATAGCCAAACACTTTAATGTGGGATCTTTCGGAGCCAATGTGGGGGACCTGTTCTTCAGATAACATGAGGTAGCCACTACTTTTTCCTAAAATTTAGATGCTAAGTCTGCACCACTTAGCATACTCCTTACTTTCTCCATAAGAGACAAATTAAGCCTCTAAGTCACCCTATTCTACTAAGGCTAAAAGGGCATTGTCTTTTGTCTTGCAATGCCACTTGTCACATAGAATTGATTAATTCATGCTAAATAGAATTCTCCTCTGTTATCAGTCCGCAAAACTTTGATTTTCCTATCAAACTAATTTTCCACCAAAGTTTTGAACTCACGAAATTTTTCAAACACATCATCTTTCCTCAACAAGATATATATCCACACATATTTGGAATTATCATTAGTAAAAGAAACATAATACATTAATTTTCCAAACGATGCTATAGGTGTGAGATCAAAGACATCATTGTGGATTAAGTCTAGAATTTTTTTAGCTCTCCCTCTAATGGATTGAAAAGATATCCGATTCTATTTTCCATGTAGACAATGTTCACAAAATCCGAAACCCATAAAATACCTTGGGATTTCATTCATCATCTTTCTTGAGGTAAGAGCCATCAGCCCTTTCTCACCTATATGACCCAATATCTAATGCCTTTGCATTGAAAGATCTTCTTCCACTTGCGTTGGGATATAACTTTCACCACTAAAAACTATGCTTCCCAATAGCTTCTATAGTTTTCCATATTATTCGTCTTTGGTAATCACCATAAATCGACGAGTTAGCTTGCATGTGTACTTGTCACTAGTGAAAGTAATGCCAGCATTTTCCGTAGTTCCCATAGGGACAAGATTCCTAGAAGAAGGATGCCAAAAGTGCTAAAAGTTGTGTACAACATTCACTTTAGTACCAAAAGCAATTTTTGGATCATTTAAATGCTACTTTCTAAAAAAAAGATCACTTAAGTACCAACTCAGATGTGAATCGCCGAAAATCCGGTATGGCCATATTTTATAAATTTCTCAATCATATATGGCTTGCCGTCATACCTAGTCAACACATAACCCATAAAGGACATTGTGTAGCAGATTAAAAAGTGATTATTTCACCGCTAGTTATTATTAAAAAAATAATTATTTCAGTGCCTGGCATTGTTAAAAAAAGTGATCACTACAGTGTCAATCTTAATAAAAAGTGAACACTTTAGTGCCAAAAAATGCCATTTTAGATAAAAATTTTAAATATAAAAGTCACGTAATTTCTCTAGCTGAAATTTCTCGCTAGAGGCACTTAAGTGATCTTTTTTTCCTTTGATTTGTCACTTAAATGAGCCAGCGAAAACTTTTAATACTAAAGTGAGCATCATACACAACTTTTGGTACTTCTAATGTCCTTCTAGAAAGACCAATAATATGCATCACATCTAGATACGTGTCTCCAATGCTATTGCCACCATCCTTCTTTGTACTAGAGGATGATGTCTCATCTCGCTTTTCTACACCCACACTTTTGTTTATGTAATCATTCTTCAAGTTTTAGATCTTCCTTTACGCTTATTCTTACCACCAAATCTAGATTTAGATTGCTCATTGTTCTTTCCTCTTACGAAAAGAGCCTTTTGCATTACATTATCAAATCCTACTCTCCTCATCTCCTTAGACAATAGAGTAGCTACAATGCCCTCAAGGGATAATGCACTAACACCGGCACCAATTGAAACAATTATATATTCTCATGAATTCGGCAGTGAACATAGCAAAGTATATGCTTTATCTTTCTCATCTAAATTGACATCAATTGATTCAGGTTGACCACAAATGCTATTAAACTTGTTTGAGTGTGCAAAAAAGGAATCACATTCGCTTATCTCGAGGTTTTATAATCACTTCCATAGAAACGGCTTGTTCACAAGTGACTTGCTCTAATAAATATTTCCTAGTTTCATCTAGAGATCCTTCGCCATCCTCTCAAAGATCACGTTCACCAAGACATTATCAACAAGGCATAGCTAGTTCAGGCTTTGTGCCCTTCTATCACTCTCATTCCATGCCTTCAATTCATCAAATGCAAACTCGGACTCCTTCAAATTCTCCTTGGATTTGTCCTCAAATTTATCTTCTTCAAGCATGTGCCAGAAATCTCTATCCACGAGCAAAGCTTTCATCTTCAATTTCCATAACTCAAAACCTTTCCTCCTAATCTCTCTACTTCAACTCGTGATTGACCAGCCGACGACATCTTTTCAAGATTCAATTTTTTTTCGATCTCTTCACCAAGAAACCCTAACCTCAAACCAAGTTTTGATTCTAGATGTTAGGAATCGTCACATAATCACAAAGAAAATAAAGAGTAAAAAATGAGAAAGAGGATTTGAGATGTAATGTTTAATCTTGGTTCACCCTTAAACTAGGGCTATGTCCAGCTGAGGATTTCACCATAATTAACACCTCACACCTCTCTGTTGCATCACTCAAATGACAAGAGAAAGAGACTATATATATATATATATACAGTAACTATTCATGAGCCCAAACCCAAACTACCAATCAAATATGAGCTCAAACTATAAAAGCTCTCTAGCGTCATGGAAGCATTGCCCCCTAAGGACTATGAACCACACTCTAACAAAAGCTTGGTTGTCTATTAGGTTAATTCGAATACAATTCATAACATGACCTATCATTTATTCAATGCAAATATGATATTCCTAAATAAAATTTCGTTTACAACTAAATGTAGAGAAACACAGTAAGGGTGCATTTGGGAACACTTTCCCAAAGCCCCTTGGGCAAATGCAAATATTGTTTGACAAATTTTTTGGAGACTTTTAGAAAAATATAATTACATTTTTAAAGGTCTTTAAAAGTTATTAGCTCAAAAAAGGTTCAAAGGTGGTTTGGAGTGCTGGCATTCTCGAAATGCAAGTCTTGGATTTAACAATTTTTTTAATTCACTTTTGCTTTGTTCATCTTCCTCACAGTTTACATAGAGGAGTTGGACAAAGGCCAATGACCGCTACCTTGGGTTGTGTAACCTAAGCAATGGTGCGAGCCAAGGCCATAGTCGCTTGAGGTCACACAACCTAGGTGATTGTCACCTGAGCACACATGAGTCCAAGCTACCATAGGACCTCAAGCTATGTTGCTTGGGGTCTTGTGACCTTAGGTGAGGTTGCTAGCAGTTAAATTTGTCCTGTTGGGAGTTGATCTGTGCCAGATCTGGCTTGTCAGTGACTCATCAAAGGCCTTAGCTTCATTGGCAAATGTTTGACCATTTAAGGAAAAAAAAAAAAAAAGCTAGCAAAAATCCTTTACAAATTACAGCTTTTTTTTCCAAACAGCATTTAAGTTAAATTGCTTTACGATGTGTTTTAAATTATATTTTACCATAAGCTATTTGCATTTTGAAAAAACCCTTTCACTAAAAGTCTTTTGCATTTCCCCATAGACTTTTCCTCAAAGTGTTCGCAAATCTACCCTAAGAGTGCGAATGCAAGATTATGCAAAATCAGTATTTTGCTTTAGAGGTCAGGTTTCATTGTTATGGACGAATTCAATCCATAGTTTTCTTATGAAATGCATGAGAGGTCTTTGGGCAAAAAAATTAGGTGTCGATACCAACCAAAAAAGATGTAATGGAGAAAAGGTTGATTCCAGTGACACGTGGCTCCATCATTGTGGTGGGATGTTTACTGCTGCATCTTATGGTCTACAAAGTTTGTTAGCTGAGAAATGAGGAGTTCATGATGTTTTTAACTTAAGTGGAGCTGTTGGAATTTAAGTCAGCGGAAGACGACTTACCTTTATCCGATGCGCAAACAACAATTAACCTCGGAACAACCGTTGAATTGCGAATGAATCAAGAACAAAAACACTTCACGTCGGTCTGAATGCAATCACGAGGAAAGCACCCGATTTCCACAACGTAAATGCCGATTGTTCTTTGTAAAAGTGAAAATGGAATGCCTTCTCCCTTTGATGAAAATGGAACAAACAAATGAGAGGATTTTTTGATCGTATGCTCTGCCAACCGTTCCAACAGTTGTCTTCAGGAGACTCTTATACATCTCCCTCCGTACCCTTTCAAGAGATATATTTCCATCGTAACGTATCAAGACGATACGGTGCGATCCAATCGTACCCCATCATGGACGTACTAGCTAAAGTACAACATCTCCGACTCAGACATGATGGGCTTGATAGCGCTCTATCAAGAATATAAGGCATTTAACATTCATCAACTTTACAAAACAATTCATACTGGCAAGTAAGCCGTGCGACCAGTGAGTACACCTGCACTTGGGAGCTCAAATTATGCACTTGTTAGGGATGACATAATGGGTACAACCCCGAAAAGAAATAAACAATCGATATCTCACAAAGTGCCCTGACATATTTTGTTACATCAATCCAAGTATACCTATCCCTTAAAGGCTATACTTGACTATCCTCAAAAACACCATGTATTTACAATTATATTCGCAACCACAGAGGGCAATATAATTGGTTGACCAGTAAATACATGTGATAGATGTAAAACAACAATAGTCTTCCTTCGCACTCATGTCTCTCTCCATTTCAGAACAACTGCTTTCCTAGACACGTCCCATAAGGCCATATCCATTCATGACCGCCGATAACATGCTAAAGTAGTAACATTGATCTTTCACTTTGAGAACGTAGTCAGAAGTAACATAGGGCACAAAATGAGGTAAATTATAAATTACCTCAAAGGCTCACACGATGAGTAAATAGGGATAATTTTACTCACCTTCCCTTGTCGGTCGTACAATGCACATGTAGTATGAATTACATGCTATAGTGGATTTCTCTTTTTATAAGAGCGTATGTCATTTATTAAATATATCCACTATGCGGATCTTAGCCTAAACATAGTCATGTGCTTCTTACGTACTCATGTTTAGCTCGAGTGCTATATCAGCTCGCTTTCTACAGCGCCCAATTAAGTACTCGCATCCGGCATCTTTTAGGCATACATGATTGTGAGACTATCATGTTCGGTCTTATTATAAACAAATTACAGATCTCATCTTGACTCCAATCAAGGCGACATCTTATTTTATGTAGTAAACTTGCTCTTCAGCATTCATTTGTACATAACATCTCATCTCAACGTGCTAACTATAGCACTTGAGGTGATTGCTCGTGTGAGTGAGCCAATCATTGCCTACTGACATACTTTTCAATATTATATGTGTGTATGTGCTAGTCTCATAATGTATTTGTACTTATTGACAAAACATCAAGTCATTAATAAATAAACAAGTACAATACATATGTCCACATATACATAAACCAATGATCCTCTACATATCACATTCTACGTAATCCTAGTGATATCCTGTGGGTTAGGAATATGTCTCTAGGAATAGCCTTTGTAAATGGATCAGTAACCATTCTATTGGTTGAAATGTATTGTAGGATCACTTCTTTCTACACTATAATATCTCTGATGAAGTTGTTCTTTATGTCAACGTGCTTCGTCCTTCCATGATACTTGGGATCTTTCACATAGGCAATGGCTGCTTGATTATCGCAATAAACTATCACCGGTCTTGGAACCTCAGTGACAGTGGCTAAACTTTTCAATGAACGTTTTAGCCATACTGCTTCTTACACTGTGGCAAAACATGTAATAAATCCTGCCTCCATAGTAGACAAGGCCGTGCGTATCTGTTTCTTGCTATTCCAAGAAATCGCACCTCCATTGAGCAAGAATGCATATCCAGAAGTCGATTTACGCTCATCCAGGTCTCCACCCCAATCAGCATCTGAATAGCATAATAGGCGTAAATCATTCCCTTGGTAACAAAGTCAATAGTCCATAGTGCCTTTCAAGTATCTCAGGATCATCTTCACTGCTTTTCAGTGTGCTTGACCAGGATTTGATTGATATCGGCTCACCAATCCCACGGCATAACATATGTCGGGTCGAGTACACATCATAGCATACATCAAACTTCCGACCGCACTAGCATAAGGAACAGTTTCCATTACTTTAATTTCTTCTGGAGTCTTAGGACACATCTCAGTACTTAGGCCTTCATCTTGCATGACAGGGGTATCAATGGGATTACAGTGCTGCATATTGAAACGTTCAAGAATCTTCATAATATTAGACTCTTGTGATAAAGTAAAGAGTTTCCTTGATCGATCTCTTTCGATCTTAACTCCTAATATATAAGTAGCTTCTCCCATGTCCTTCATTTCAAAATTGGAGGACAACCATTCTTTTATGGTGATAACCAAAACCTTGTCATTTCCAGCCAACAGAATATCGTCCACATAAAGTGATAAAATCACAAATTTATCTTCGGACTGCTTGACATATACACGGTGATCTTCTTCGATCATCATGAAACCAAAAGTTGTTATGGTTCGATGAAAACGAAGATACCACTATCTAGATGATTGCTTAAGTCCATATATTGAGCGATAAAGTTTGCAGACTTTATGCTCTTGACCTTTAGCTATGAAACCTATTAGTTGTTTCATATAGATTTCCTCATCTAGTTCTCCATTGAGAAATGTCGTCTTTACATCCATTTGATGTAATTCAAGGTCCAAATGTGCAACAATGGCTAGAGTAAGGCGTATTGAGGCAAACCTTACAACTGGTGAAAAGGTTTCCTCATAGTCTATACCCTCTTGTTGAGTATAACCTTTCGCCACAAGACGAGCCTTATACTTTTCAATAGATCCATTCGCCCTTTGTTTAATCTTAAAGACCCATTTGTTTCCAATGACCTTGTGATTGGGTGGTAGATCAACCAAGTCCCAAACATGATTTGCCCTCATTGACTCCATCTCATCTTCCAAAGCTTTTCTCCATTCTTCCTTATTAGAGGATGAGAGAGCCTCTTGAACAGTCTTAGGCTCAGCATCATCTTTTTGAGCAATCATAAATGCTTCCCCTTCAATCTCAAAACAACGACGAGAAATGCTTTTACGATTACTTTTACGCAACTGAATTTCTCTTGAATTCAATTCGTCAGGCGATACTATACTCCCACTAGGTCTTGTATGTTAAGTAAATCTTCATTTCCCTCTACAATATTACTGGGTGTGTTATCAGGATCTTCCATCTTATATAATTAGAAGTCTTTATGAATCTCACCTCTACTAGGAAAATCTTTCTCCAAGAACGTGACATCTCGTGACTCCATTTCAGTCACACTTCCATCAACTTGTTCACCTATGAACATGTACCCTTTGGAATGTTCAGAATATCTTATAAAGATACATTTCTTCCCTCTAGGATCTAATTTGCCATATTTATGGGAAGAATCATGAACATAAGCTGCACATCCCCATGGACGTAGAATACTCAAGTCTGGTTTCCTACCAGTCCATAATTCATAAGGGGTGGAAGTGACCGATTTTGAGGGCACTCGGTTAAGTACATAGGCAGCAGTCAATAATGCATCTCCCCAATAGGAGATTGGTAAATTTGTTTGCGCCATCATAGACCTAACCATTTCCAATAAGATTCTATTCCTTCTCTCAACTACCCCATTTTGTTGTGGAGTACCAAGAATAGTCAATTATTGTACAATTCCCTTTTCATCACAAAGAGCCTTGAATTGCTCAGATAGATATTCACGTCCACAATCGGTTCTCAATGTCTTTATTGTTTTGTTCAACTGATTCTCTACCATCGTTATATATCGTCTAAAGCAATCTAATGCTTCTGACTTATGGGAGATCAGAAAGACAAAACCGAAACGCGTGAAGTCATCTATAAAAGTGATGAAATATGAGACTCCATGCCTCGCCCTCATATTCAAAGGACCACAAATGTCAGAATGTATGAGTTGCAATGGAAATTCGGCTCTAGTCCATTTACCGAATGGTTTTTTAGTTGCTTTTCCCACTAGACAATATTCACATACAAGTAGATTAACATTAGTGAGTGACCCTAAAAGGCCTTCTCTAGCTAATCTTTGTATTCTTTACAACCCAATGTGACCTAATCTAGCATGCCAAGTACTTGCATCAATCTCAACATTACTAGAAGATGCAATTAAAGAAAAACAACCATCGACATTAATATTGTACTGATCATAGTTAATGTCTAACACCATAAAACCATTCGATACATGACCTGAACCATAATAAACTGTTCCATACAAAATGTCAACACAATCACCATGAAAATTCAATACATAACCTAAGCTAAGAAGAACTACGAAGACCAAGTTTCGTCGAATATCCGGAGCATAAAGGACATTATGTAGGAATAGGCTTCGACCACCATGTAAAATTAATTTACATGTGCCGATACCCTTCACTTTAACTCTTGAGTTATTCCCAACATATATCCATCTTCTTCCAGGTTGTATCCGACGATACTCCACAAATGCTTCTCGGTCTCTAGCTACATGGTCTGTTGCTCCTCAGTCTATAGTCCACATTGGATGTGATTCAGCAAGCATTACAATACTAGAAACAAAAGCATTACTTAAAGTAATTGAGTAATAGGGTACCTCTTTCTGCTCAGTTCATTCATGAGCAAAGTGACCCATCTTGCCACAATTGTAGCACTTCATCTTGGCCTTGTCCTTCTTCCCACCACGCTTCTTGCGTTGGAAGGTCTTAGCCCTCTTAAGTGCCTAATCAGTCTTCTTCCCTTTGTTGTTGAATTGAGAATTCCTTTTGCACTTAAAGCCCGAAGCTTTGCGCGAACTCGAATCAACAACATAAGCATGGGTAGAGGATCTCGCAGCCTCTAAGTGCTCATCCCCTAATTTCAAATGACGCGCAATATCATCAAAAGTGACAATATTCTTATTATGCATCATATTGATCTTCATATGCTCCCAATTGTCAGGAAGAGACCTTATAACAGCCTGAACTTGATGTTCATCAATAAGGGAGTAACATGCTAACTTCAGCTCACGAATCATGTTTGACATCTCTCGAAGATGCTGCCTCATCGTTACATTTGGGCGCTTTCAGTATGTGTCAAACTTGATAGTGAGTCTCCTCAGCTTAATGGCAAATGTACCCCCAAACTTATCTTTCAAGGCAACCCACATAACTTGAGCTTTATCATAACTTTCAAACTCACACATGAGATCATCTTGCATACAGCTCAGCAATGTGATGTGAGCAATGCTATTTTTCTTTTTCCAAGCTTGATAAGCTTCTAGATCTCTCTTGTGTTAAGCTAAAGTTCCATGCTCGGGTTCATCCATGTTGTGGTTGAGGGTTTCCAAAACCTCTTGCTCCTCAAGGATGTACTGAACCTTTTGGTGCCAAATATCATAATTGTCACCGTTCAGCTTCTCACCCTTATTAAGGTCAGCCACAATGGTCTTGGATGCCGAAGCCATAATCAATCGCTATAACACATTGACATAATAAACGCAAAATCAATACTAGCACACTTTACAAAGTAACACACATATTTAATTTGCAGCAAAGACAAACTAAATTAATGATAATTCAACAAAAGACACAGAAACGAAAGTTCATTATGTTCCCAATCAGCTCATATGTACGATTGTTCCATTATCATTAATTAGTTTAATTTGCACAAATTTTAAGTTCTAGGTGAGAACTCCTTCGAATTCTACCAACCTACGAACTCCCACTTGGAAAAATAATTACATGACCTTATATAATTTCGACATTTTTCCATTAACACAAAAACATAGCATGATGTAAACCAACGTACAAAAAACAATCATGCTATAATTACAATCAAAATCCGCAATTCAACATGTAATGGAAAAACAAGGATTTCCTACCATTGTTCGAATTTTTTTGAACTAGAAAATTGCAAGTAAATTAAACTATATACATGCTACCATCGAACCAAACTCTACACAGCATATATGACATCATTTTCATATAGGTTAGCTACTGTATTTCCTAAAACATAAGAAAATACTAGCTACAAATGAATCAATTGTGCATTAATACCTTAAAAATACGCGTACTTAGGGTTCCATACACAATTTCATATCATTATAAAATTCAACAATGAAAAATAACTATATCACAGTCTAGGGCACATCCATACGAACCCAACGCCGCCGACCTTGCTCTAATTGGAGCTCGCACGCGCCCCCACGCGCCCCTTGAGTGCGCGGCGCGTGTAGCGCACGCACCAGTGAGCCAAATGGCTCCTAGCCGGTTCGACCGTTGACTGGTCCGACCATTGACCTGTCAACGGTCGGGTCGGGTTGGGTCAACGGTCGTGTCGGGTCAACAGGTCGGGTCGCCGGATGGCTACCGGTCGGCCAACCGCCGCCGTCATTGACGTCATCGATGACGTCAGCACGCGTCGGTTCGCTGACGCGCGCGTGACGCTCACATGCTGGCGTTCCCAATGCGTTGAGCATGTGGCGCCCACGCGCCACGGCTTCTGGCCGTGCATGTGGGCGCATCCGACGTCCTCCGGCGATGCTCGACCCATCGTCAGACTCATCTCAACGAGTACTTTCACCCTGCATGTTTCAAAATTGATTTTGGCGAAAAAAATATTTCGAAAAATGGCCAAAACCGTACGGGTGTACGTGGCCCCGAACCAGTTCTTCGCTTCGGTTCATTTTCGACGATTCAGATCGCAATTCCGAGCAATAAACATCCAAACAGTATAGATTTACTCTTGATCTCGATATCAATTAGTAAACGAGAAGATTCGATGAAAAACAAGGCAGAAATCGCGACCAGGCTCTGATACCAATGTTGGAATTCAAGTCGGCGGAAGACGACTTACCTTTATCCGATGCGCAAACAACAATTAACTCCGGAACGAACGTTGAATTGCGGATGAATCACGAACAAAAACACTTCACATCGGTCCAAATGCAATCACGAGGAAAGCACCCGATTTCCACAGCGTAAATGCCGATTGTTCTTTGTAAAAGTGAAAATGGAATGTCTTCTCCCTTTGATGGAAATGGAACAAACAAATGAGAGGATCTTCTAATCGTATGCTCTGCCAACCATTCCAACGGTTGTCTTCGGAAGACTCTTATACATCTTCCTTCATACCCTTTCAAGAGATATATTTCCATCGTAACGTATCAAGACGATACGGTGCGATCCAATCGCACCCCATCATGGACGTACTAGCTAAAGTATAACAGGAGCCGGTTCAACCACTGCTTCAACATTTTGTTTGATCTGTAAGGAATTTCTTCCACGCTTGAGATATTGTCCATTAATTGTTATGTTGTAGCCTACAAAATCAATTAATCACAATTCTTGATACTGTTAAATAACTGATGCTAAACGAAGAATGAGTTTTTCTTTTTCTTTTCTTTAGTTTGCGTTAGTATCAGGATCACTAATGTGCCTTGCAACTATTGTCGCCCTTGGTGCAGCTCTTGGAGGTGCAGTTGGTTTTCCTCTTGGTAAGTGTAAGATCGACACGACATCAGAAAGACTTTATATTAAGCTTTGCTTGTATTCTGAGCTTCTTTATAGTCAACGTGATGTCATGATCAAGAGTCAAATTAGTTAAGTCAAGAAACAAGAAAAGAAAGTAATCTCTAACAGGAGACAATTGCAGTAATCTCTAACAGGAGACAATTGCACCTTTTGAGCCAAGAGTTACGTCCCGTTGCATACCCTTCTCCTTTAGGAGCATTGCATCGTATTAAATTATGTCTTGGATTTAAGCATGTGTAGATAACTCAACCCGATTGAAGGATATCGGTTTATTCATCCAAATCTGTTGAGAAAGAAATCCCACAACGGATTAGAATATCTCTTTGAAGAAGTTTCCTAATTTGCGTAAAGGAAGCCCAAGGGGCACACAAATATAGCATCTATGGGGATTCGTATTTTCAAGAAAGGATCACAACATTCTCTTGTGCCGTTGAGAATTTGTTTTGGTCTTTTCCAAGGGTTCGACCAACCAAAACAAATACATGTTGGCCGCATATATCTTTCCTTCGAGTCGCACACTAAAGGACATGGATTCGTGGGTTTTTTTTTTTAAGATTTCCAGGCCGTTACTTGAAGTGTAGAAGAGACTCACAAAGAAGCGACGTGTTTGAACACTGAGATTTGTGTTATGAGTTATACATCCAATTGAGTAATTTATTGGTAAACACTATGGATTTGGATATAGTCGAGCTACGGGAAACACTTGAGGTTGTGAGATTTTGTAACTCTGATTTTTTAAACATTAGTGAATTATTTGCTATTGACTTTCTTCGTGGAGGTTTTGATACTCGGACCAAATTTGGTAAATCTCTAGTAATCTTTATTTTTCCTCATTATTTTTATGGTCATATCGTGTTGATTTAAGTGCAGGATCCAATTAGTATCCGCGTTATTCACAACACATCGTTTCCATTTCCAACAAATATAGTCAGTGAACTTCAACTTCTTCGAGTTGAGCGGGAACATCATTAGAAGTTAAGTTAAGAATGTGATTGTTCCTCTCACATGGCCTAAACCTGAAATGACCATTGCAAAACTCTTGTTGCTAGATTGTGTTTAGAATTACACCTAGATCTACACCCAAAAAATGTTGGATGTATGCCCTAAAGTTACTATGTAATAGTTACATAATAGGGATTTCAGTTGTACTTTCATTATTATTATTTAATTAATGGCAATGACGTATTCATTCATTTGTCCAATTGTTTTATATTTATGAATGATTCCATAAGATCAGTTGCAACTAGACCTATTCTTGAGGCGTCAAGAATATATGTGACGGGTTCATAGTTAGACTGAATCTTTAAATCGTTCGGTCGATGGATTATTGAGCGGATATTGATAATCCTGTTGAGACCGGTGTGTTCTTAACTTTACCATTAAGTATTGGATACTTAAGGGAATGATGAGTCACAAGTCATTGGGTATTGTGATGCCTGAGTTAAGAACACGAGTGTTTGTATTAGACAATATCACTGAACGTGACGATATGGAACAATTAGCAACATGGAAGCTTTTGCGTGGTCAATGTCTAATTGTTCATGCTTTGGTCTTATGTAAATAATCCTTAGACCGAGGCACAGTGTTAACTTGTGTGTCGAACAACTATGGTTCACGGGTACACATAATGCCGGGTCGTTGATCCGTCTTTATACTTGATGGTCATAGTTCGTTCATATACGAAGTTACACGTGTGCGCAATATGGAATTTGTCTCCTTGTTATATGCAAGGTATGATAATGATGTCCTATGCGATCTAATTGTGACACTGCATTGAAATCCTCGGCCGGGGTTGTAATTGAGAATAAATTGTTTATGTCTCAAATAAAATGCATGTCAATTAGATTTGTGCATATGATCGAATTAATGACTTGACAAATATTCCATGGTCTTTGTTTGATAGGGACATAGTAAGACAGAGGGATTGAATTACACCGTAGCCAAAGCGACAGGTTCATTATGTTCTTTAAAGCATTCACACTATCCGGGTAGCCATGACATATTGCTAGATGTCAATCATGGCTTGTAGGACCCAAAGATTAATCGGGACAATTAATTCTTTTGGAAGTACTAATGTGTTATTACGAGTCTTACTACCAGCTTAGTGATGAACCTAGGGATGTCACACACCATAAACAATTAGGATAACGTGGAACAAGAGAGAAATGATGTTGCAAATTTGTTTGCAATTATTGCAATTGAATTGAGTCGATTTGAAATTAAATTAAATGAGATTTAATTTAATTTGTATTATAGTCACGAGCCTACGTGCATATGATGCACACGCATGCCCAAAGTGAATACATATTAATGTATTCCAAATGTACATTTAAAGAATATGTTCCTTTTATTTTAAAAGGGATTGATTAATTAATTATTTATTCGTTTAATTAATTAATTAATTAATGCTTTTTAATAACTAATAAAAATAATAATAAAATTGAGCTTCATGCATGTGCACGAATTCGTGCACATGCACGAAGCAATGATGGTCAGCGGTTGCTGACCATCATGCACGTAGCATGGATGGTCAGCAACTGCTGACCATCATGCCAAGATCGTGCATGAGCGGTTGCTCATGCACGATCGTCTGCTACGGACGATCAGCAACCGTTGCTGGTCGGTTTTATTTTTTAAAAATTGCTGTTGAAAAACAGAGATAAGTGCGCGTGTGTTTTGTGTTTTAAGAAACACAAGAGGGGCTGCAAAAATAGAGAGAGAGAGAGGAGTGTTCTTGTGTTTTTCGATACGCAAGAAAGAAGAGGTTTCTCTCATCCGGGCCGTGACTATTATACATCAAGAATTCGACGGATTGTTTCCACGTGATTGCTAGCACAATCGAAGTGGTGAATATCCGAAAGTTCTCTCTTCCGTTCGACGTTCGTTGTTGGTGTGTCTGAACTAGAGGTTCGACATTTATGGGACTCGAACTGTAGAACATCCGAACCAATTCGTGTAAAGCGCGCTTCGAGAGGTAATTCATGTAACTCTCTTTTTACATTCAGATTTTTGATTAAAACGCACGAACAACGCCTTCGGAGAATCATGAAAATATATCTTCTTGTTTCCGCTGCGTTCTTTTTTTTGTTAATTTTAACTATACATGATTCATGAAACCCCAACAAAAAAACCATCAATGGAAAAAATATCTCCAATTGATTCAGTGTTGATTTGGTTTTCCATGCTTAGGAACTCAAGGATGTTGATTCTGTTGGAGTTTCATGAATCATGTATAGGTAAAATTAACAAAAGTACACAACGAAAACAAAGATGATATATTTTTATACATGATTCTCCGAAGGCATTGTTCGTGCGTTTTAATCAAAAATCTGAATGTAAAAGAGAGTTTAACGAATTACCTCTCGAAGCGCGCTTTATACGAATTGATTCGGACGTTCTACAGTTCGAGCCCCACAAACGTCGGACCTCTAGTTCAGACACACCAACAATAGACGTCGAACGGAAGAGAGAACTTTCGGATATTCACCACTATGATCGTGCTAGCAATCTCGTGAAAACAATCTGCCGTATCCTTGATGTTTTAGTCACTGCCCGGATGAGAGAAAATCCTTTTCTTTCTTGCGTTTCGAAGACAACACAAGCACACGTACGTCTCTCTCTATTTTCAACGGCCCCATATTTTGTGTTCTCAAAACAGCATTTTAAAATAAAAATTGCTTGAATCAGCAAGGGTTGCTGATCGATGGACGATCAGCAACCGTTGCTAATCGTCCTCTAAATGCACGAACGATCGTGCATGAGCAACCGCTCATGCAAGATCTTGTGCATGATGGTCAGCGGTGCACGATTGGTGCACATGCACGAAGCTTCATTTTCATTTTTTTTTAATTTTTAATTTTCATTATTAAAAGGAAACAAACATATATTAATTAATAAAATAATAATTAATCAATCCATATATATATATATATGACATAATCTTTATGTGTGCAATTAGGGGTACATTAACATATATTTACATTGGGCATACGTGTGCATCATATGCAAGTAGGCTCGTGACTTTAATATAAATTAAATTAAATCTCATTTAATTTAATTTCAAATCGACTCAATGTGATTGCAGTAATTACAAACACATTTGGAAAAACATTTCTCTCTTGCTCCACGTTATCCTAATTGTTTATGGTGTGTGACATCCCTAGGTTCATCACTAAGCTAATAGTAAGATTTTTACTAACACATTAGTACTCCCAAAAGAATTAATTGTCACAATTAATCTTTGGGTCCTACAAGCCATGACATGGCTACCCAGATAGTGTGAATGCTTTAAGAACATAATAAATGTAACGACCCAGGCCCCACTGTGTAATATTGTCTGCTTTGAACACTGAGTCATCACGGCTTTAAAACGCATCACACAGATTAAAGGGACCCAAGCCTTTATAAACTAGCCCAGGACTCCCCCTTAAGCGATGTGGGACTAGAGAGGACCCCTTCCCCTTCCCTGGGCTGTCACACTCTCCACCCTTTAAGAGCACAACGTCCTCCCTGTGGCCCCACACTCGGTGGGGAGTCGACTCTGATACCATTTGTAACGACCCGGACCCCACTGTGCAATATGGTCCGCTTTGGACACTGAATCCTCACGGCTTTAAAAGGCGTCACACAGATTAAAGGGACCCAAGCCTTTATAAACTAGCCCAAGACTCCCCCTAAGCGATGTGGGACTAGAGAGGACCCTTTCCCGTTCATTGGGCTATCACAATGAACCTATCAGTTTTGGTTACAGTATAATTCAATCCCTCTGTCTTACTATATCCCGATCAAACAAAGACCATGGAATATTTGTCAAGTCACTAATTCGATTATATGCACAAATCTAATTGACATGCCTTTTGTTCGAGACATAAAAAATTTATTCTCGGTTACAACCCCGGCCGAGGATTTCAATGCAATGTCATAATTAGATCGCATAGAACATCATTGTTATACCTTGCATGTAACAAGGAGACATATTCCATATTGTGCACACGTGCAACTTCGTACATGAACAAAATATGACCACCAGGTACAAAGACGGATCAACGAATCAACGACCCGACATTACGTGCACCTATGAACCAAAGTTGTTCGACACACAAGTTAATACTGTGCCTCAAGTCTAAGGATTATTTACACAAGACCAAAGCATGACCAATTAGACATTGACCACGCTAAAAGCTTCCATGTTGCTAATTGTTCAATATGCGTCACGTTCAATGAATTTGTCTAATACAAACACTCGTGTTCTTAACTCAGGCATCACAATACCCAATAACTTGTGACTCATCATTTCCTTAAGTATCCAATACTTAATGGTGAAGTTAAAAACACACCGGTCTCAATAGGATTATTAATATCCACTTAATAATCCATCGACCGGGAACGATTTAAAGATTCAGTCTAACTATGAACCCATCACATATATTCTGACGTCTCAAGAATACGTCTAGTTGCAACTGATCTTATGGAATCATTCATAAATATAAAATAATTGGACAAATGAATAAATACGTCATTGCCATTAATTAAATAATAATAATGGAAGTACAACTGAAATCCCTAGTATGTAACTATTACATAGTAGCTTTAGGACATACATCCAACAGATTCTTGATACAACACCAGCATAACAAATTCAAAACCAATATGACTTCACACTTACTAATATTTTTCAATTAAAAAATGATTTACATTCAAACATTTTGATAGCAATACCAAGCGATGCAAGTAATAAGTCAAATAGAATGAAAATGAACAGACAACACTATAAAGAAAGAGATACGAACTATAACTACAAGAATATATATTTAAAAATAGCAAAGATGATTCTTATTCCATTTGAGTCGCGATGTATGAATTCACCACATTATCTTTCTCCATCACGCACTCACATGAGAGGTTTACCCCCTTAACTGTGAAGAAGGATTCCAAGGATAACAAGCATCAAAATTTCCGGACATTTGATTGAACCTACAAGGACCTTCAGGCGAGATCTTCCAAATACATTGGATGCATTCGTCCTGGTCCCTCCTTCGCACATATATATCGAACCAGTGTAATTGGCCATACCATGTAAAGCTGCAATAGAACAACGTGTTAAAGAAAATATGGGGTGCAAAAGAGAATCCCCAGCTCCCCGCAATATGATGGATTCCGAGATCATCTTCCTTGGATTTGCAATGAACTGTTAGAGTATTTCCAACCGGTAAATTGTTATTGAGCTTAACATGTGCTTTGGTCCAAAAACTTTCCACACGGCGAGTTACGAATAAAGAACAAATAAATATGAGCGTAATTGATGTCTTCATCATCGCAACATTCATCGCTCTTATATCAACATCATTAAGCTATTTAATGATGGACTTAATGATGGACATTGGTACTTTAACAGTCAACAGTTACTATTGGAATTAGCGGTGGCATGTGGGCCATAAGCTGTAATAAAGAGAAGAGGGCATAATAGTCACCGTCACTTTGGGATGAAAGCCGCAATATTAGCATTTATTTTTCGTCTTATTTACTTTGAGATAAGAATTGCCTCACAAGTTAACTCACAAATCAAGTAAAATATCTTTGCAGATGCCATGCATTCACTGATCGTTGCTTTTTGTGTAATGATAACATAAGGAAATGCAATACATATCGAGATCTTATACTAGTATGACGTATCAACACTTTAGGAACTCATTTTTTGAGAAAAGAAGTTGAGATTGATAAATAGTGATTGGCTTATTTAAAATGCCCAGAGGAAACTATTACACAAATATCATTTTGATTTTTGTGAAAAAAAAAATTGATCAAATGATCATTAAATAACTTTTGTGGTAGCTATGAATAACTCTCAAATTATTTATAAGTTTTATGGCAATTTTTTTGCTATTAGAGTATCCAGCTGTAATTCCACTACATCCCACGGAGAGGGAAAGAGAACTAGCATAATGAAGTCGTCTTGCGCCGGTAAGCATTTGCTACCTACGCATTTAGTGTCGATTTGGATTTAGGTAACCTTTCTTTTAAGGTAATTTGCATATCCAATTTGGTTAAGATTCCAATTTTCAATCAAACGGAATGAAAGCAGGAAATTTATAGTGAATTAAGGCCTGTGCCTTCAATCGGAAGGAAGTGTAATGTGAAAACGAAACTTTTATTTTCTCGGCTTCGATGACTTATTAGAACACCTTTCTTACTTTAGCTCTAGAACAAGGTGAGGGTGAGTCAGGGCCTCAGATCAGGCCAAAAGGCATAGTTTTCCTAGTCAAAAAATTGAGAACTACAACCATGAGATTGACAAAATTCAAGGGATCCGGCTCTCAAGTCCGTGGTCTAGTGATCTAGAGGGAATGCGATTTGCCAAAAGGATAGGGAAGTCTGCCTTTCTTTTTTCTTTTCATTGGAGTTATTTCACAAAAGGGGCAGATAATTAGAATCTCTCACAAAAAGGGCAGATAAATTATTAGTGATGGAATACATGGGTTCTTCTTCTATCCTTTTTTGGTACTAAGCTAGTCTAAGCAAAGTAGTCATAGTTTTAAATTAAGATATGGATCATTAATCGATATGTTAAATTTATTAATCACTAGTGATGATTCATTTGTATCGTATGATTCAGTAATATAACTAATATATACTTGTCATGGACATTTATAAATCCTATAAGCAGATTAGTAAGAATTATGATCTTGGAAATAAAATCTTAATTTCGAGTGAGAGTGATGATCCATATGCATAAGAAGTTATAAATTTCATGTCACGCCCCGATCCTCGAACGCGTGCCCATCCCTCACCTAGTCGATTAATAGCGACTTCCCAAGACGCATCGCCGACCCTTTCTTTTATAATACGCATGCGGAAGCATATAGAAAATCCCCAGACAATAAAACGATGGGATAGGAAAGTATGATCAATTTTTCACAAGAGACCTTTTTATAAACACACGATTTTATACACTGAAGCCAACAAAAAGGAATCAACTTTCGCCAAAATAGAATTGTCCTATGACTCACTAGTCAGACAAGGACGCCGATTCTTCGAGCTTCACCTTCTAACTCTGGGGCTTCTGGTCCTTCACTAACACCACCTAAGGACCTGAAATGATTATACAATAACTAGTGAGACAACGTCTCAGCGAGTTCTATCCCCTAAGACCCGATTAGGAAACCAATATGCCATAAGGGCTGCCTATGCACATCATGGGTCGAGGACTTACCTTGGCCTCATATTCCACCAACAATTTAGCACATTTTGAATAGGCACCCTATCAACCACAATAGATCGAAACATCAACCAATCGACCTAGTCGATTACCTGTCAATCAGACCATTCCCCGATCATCTCAATTCAATACCGTTCAATCTCCCAGATAACCAATCGAGTTACCGAGCCACTATAATATACTATTCATTCTCCAAGATAACCTATCGAGTTACCGAGCTAGTATATTATCCTATCTCCAGATGACATATAGAGCCATTGAGCGGGTATGCATAACGTTCTATCTTCGAGACGACATATAGAGTCATCGAGCCGCTATAACACACCGTTGGGTCATACTATCCTATCTTCAAGATGACATATAGAGTCACCAAGCCGATATACAAACAATTCCTTCTCAAGATGACATGAAAGTCCTCAAGCTGTCAAATCATACCGTCTTATCTTCAAAATGACGTATAGAGTCACCGAGCCGGTATACAAACAATTCTTTCTCAAGATGACATGAGAGTCATCGAGCTGTCAAATCATACCGTCCTATCTCCAAGATGATGTATAGAGTCATCGAGCCGGTATACAACTAATTCTTTCTCAAGATGACATGAGAGTCATCGAGCTATTAAATCATACCGTCCTATCTCCAAGATGACATATAGAGTCACTGAGCCGATATACAAACAATTCTTTCTCAAGATGACATGAGAGTCATCGAGCTATAATAGTATAACGTCCATTCTCTATATGACATACGAATCATCGAGCCGCTATAGTATTTATGTTCTAAAAACATAATCAATTTACTCTTGTTATCATACTTGATAAAAATACACGTGTGTGGGTACACAGCCGGCCTTAGCCAAAATATAACGATTTCACTTTTTGAACATCCCACAAGTTTCAATAGCCCAAAACATATTTTTGAAGCTGTAAACCGACGCCCGGTAATTTTCCCATTAATTACCAAAATTAATTAATTTAGGAATAAAATCCTAAAACCATAATTAATTCAATCCAACACAATTCAATGCTCAAATAAATAAACAGATTACACCATCATACTCAGCATAAAATTCCAGTCGTCGGCTATCCCAGCCTAATTTTCGGAAAATAATTAATTAATTAATTAATTCTGAAAATTATTAAATAATTATAATAAATCCAATTTAGACCTGTAATGCCTAATTGGAAGCCGAGACAAGCCCAAAAAATTACCGAGACTCATTCAATAAATAATAGAGCATATCTACTTGCTAAGTCCACTAACCATTTGCCTAACATGCATAGGTAAATCCCTAATTTAATTATTCTAATCTAATGTATCCACCTAATTGCACTTAATTAAATCTAATCAACCCCTAAGCATCATTAGCATACTAATAAGGGATTAGTGAACAAAACTCACTTGATTAACGAGCGGGTCAGATCAAATCGACAAGAACGTCGCAGGGACGTTTCTTCTCAAAGCAGGCCTAGGTTTCGAGGCCTAGAAGCACCTCAAAATGGACCTAACAGCCGCTGTGAAAGCCACAAAACTTCTGTTTCATTCTTGCTGAAACATAAAGGAAACAAGCTCGGTTAGGCAAAGCAAGACCGGTGGAAGGCTTGGCGAGGTAACCGGCGGCCGAACGGTGAAAAAAACGGGTTGATCGAAGCTCCGGTGAGCGGGTGGTTGGCAACCGATGGCTCCCAAGGTCAAGGGGGATGTGCTAATGGTTGGAACGGGCAAAGAAAGGGTCGGAATTGGGAGGAACTCGCGAAACAGTTCACTCGACAGGGGCTCCGGACGGTCCGGCAACCGATAACTTCACGCCAGCGACCCGGACGGCCGGCAGCTCTGTTTGGGGCGAGGTCATGCTTGATGGAACATTCTGGATGTCCTCGTCACAATGATGGGTGACTCGTTCGCTAATTCATCCAGGAAGACCACTTTCAACTCAGATCTTTGGCGAAAGGTCAGCTGGAGCGGAAATCGGCAAAAGTGAAATAAAGGAGGAAAATGGTACAGTGACTTGCTGGCTGTCTTCCTTGGCTGTTAGTGTGTCGAGCAAGGCAAGGGGGAGAGAGAGATGGCTTGGATGATAATGAGGGAGAGAGAGAAGGAAGAGATGAGGTTGGAGTTGGAAGGATAAGGAGACAAGGGCTCCACACTTGCTTCTCTTCCAATGCTTTGTCCCCTTGACCCATCCATGGCCATGCACACCTTCCTTGGCTCTCAATGAGCCACCAAGGCTCTCTTTGCAACATTGATTTGGTCCAAAATGGCTAGGGGAAGGGGGGCATACGAATTTGAGGGGCTTTGGCTTCAATTGGACATAGTTTCATCTTCAATTCAATCTCATATGGCCTTTATAAATTCAATTGACATCTCAATGCTTCAATTAATATTTTTCCTCACCTATGGATCCATCTTGCATTCCAAATACCCGATCAAAAACAATCCCCTGTATTTTCTGAACAAAAAGGCCCTATGACGACTTTTTCCCAAAAAATGTCAGGTTGCAAAAAAATCTTCTGAGACTGAGTCGACACTCCTAGAATTTATTGTGATATGACAGGATCTTCAATTTCTGAAATCGGACTTGAATTCACGGTTAATTTCCATTTGGCGCGTTTTTAGCGTGACCTAAGCTACCGAGTAGTTTTCAGAAATTTTTAGCGCAAATGACCCGTGGTCGATTTTTTTCGAGCCACAATGAACCCACTAGACTCATTAGCAACTCTCGATTGTCGTGAAAATCTCGAGGATTCAAATACGGACACAGGGTACCAAAACAATAAGAAATCAGTCTAGTGCCGGCTGACAAGAATTTTCCAATTTAGTGGTGTCATCCACGATAAGCCACACATCTCAGTCGAACCAACCTATCTCGATCTCAAATCGATTTTATACTGTGCCGTAATGGCCGCTAAAGATGAGCACGGTCGAGAAACCGAATCCTGGTCAAATTCTCAAGTCTATTGCCTTACAATTTCTTAATGGCTTCCCCAGATAGTCTTGTTATCTCGAGAGTGATCAGCTCTGAGAACAGCCATATAGGTGTGTCAATGAAATGCCCGATTTATTCAGTAGAAAACGAGATCAAAAATCTGAGATGTCACATTTCAAATGAAAAGTACATTCAAATATAAATCACAAATTATGGTGAGTAACTTCATTTGTCATTGCATTATTTTGGAGACCTACCCTCAGGGGCCTTGGAACCTCAGGGATAAATGTTGAGGTATTTGCTCATAAGATGGTCCATATTGGTATTCCATCAATTACAGGCGTAGTCTCTCCTTAGACCGCACCTCGCCTAACATAGGATCTCTTTTAAATTCAACCTAAATTTCTTCTAGAAGTTGCCACTATCCATTGTTGAGAGTAAGTCAAAACCCAATTGAGATGCGGAGAATTGTCTCAATTCCTAGAGGTTAAGAACAAGGACTTGTTTACGTTAACATTTCTATTAGTGCCTTTTTAGTACCTAACTTGAAGGTGTATTATTTATGTGGTCATCCACTTTTGATTACCATTTTATTATCCCAAAAGTATCAAGTAAGCATACAAATGTTTTTGTGGGGTTCATTAAAACTCTAATATAATCCTATTCCTAATCTAGAAAAGGAAATTAACAATCGGTGTATTGAAATGCAGTGTGGAAATTAAACACTCAAGAAATTGAAAGTGCTTCAAAAGATGAGTACGGAAATGAAAATCCCGATACAAGTCGAGCAAAGAATAATGGAAGGCCACAAGAGTGTCGCAACCTCTCCGAAGCAAGTGGAAACTTGTAGGGGTTCGGTTAATGGATTATTTAGCCTAAACTTAAATTAGACTCTCTCAAGCCCATACCAATCTGCAACTTAAAGTATGAGTCATTAGCATGTAAATGATTTTCAATTAGGAGTTGCCAGTAATCTATTTTTCCTAGATCGATTGGAAATCCAAGTAAAGTGAACCAAAGAAGAGAGTGTGAGTATGGGGATTTGATTACGCTAGATTTTTCTAACATCCTTTCGGTACCTTTTTTTTCTTTTCTTTTAATAAAATGTTTGTAAGCAACTTGCAATGATTTTAATTTCCTCCCTAAAACGTAAGTGGATGCGCAATCATTAGTTAATAGTCAATAATCAAAGTGTTAAATAAATTGCAAGGAAAGGGAGTATTTGCTTACCTCAAAGCAACGAGAACATCTGTAGTATTAGCTAAAAAATCACATAATTATCATAAATATAATTTCTGATTAACACGCAACTTCACTCAAATCTTTTTTAGATTTTATTTTGTTTAATAAAAATCATGCTTTATTCAATGACCTAATTCTAACAGCGATTAAATATATTATTTTAGCACGACACACAATTTCCTAAGTATATGAACCTAAACATACAATTTCTAATATATCATGGAATCTAATTAGATGACCTAAACATGCAACTTCAAATGACGGGCAAAGTTGATATGCAATTCAGTTAGATGAAACTAGACAAAAATTCTAAAATGATATGCAATTCCTAAGTACACACAACATGTCAAAAATGATGACATGGAAAAAATGATGACGTGGCACAATGACATGGCATTATGGTGAATAACGTGACAAGATGGCACACGACGTGAAACATAGTAGTGACATAACAGTGGTAATGCAAGCATTGCTTGCGGTTAATCTATATGGCATGCACATGTTTATTCTCTTTTTTTAATGAATTTTGAAAATAAAATAACCAAAATAAACTTGTAATGTAGCCTAAAAAATAATCTACATTAATTGTACCTAATTTTTTTGGATTTCTTTGAAACAAAATCAATTCAAACAAAGATAGGAAGAAAATAAAGTCCACGTCAAACACGACATCAAGTCACGAGAGATATCATGGACATCCATCTATTTTTTTATATAAATTGATGAATCGTATTTTAGGCATAAGATCGGATTGGCTGATTTTTCGTGCAATCGTGAATCGTATCTAGAGCACCAGATCGGATTGACGATTATAACACATCACAAAATTAGGAAATAAATTCTAATTTAAAACCTACTCAGGAATTTCATAAGTACGATAATATCACTCAAAGGTTCAAACGAGTTGCAATATCACATATTAGGCAACAAAATATGTGAAAATCTAACTAATTTGGGATATTGCTTGGATAGCGTTTCCGAAACCGGACAAACAGCATAATCACGGGAATCACGATCTGATGACCGCCAGCGGTTCACGGGGATGCTCGATGGCGACCGACGTGCTTGCGGCAAAGGATGGAAGCGTGTCAATGGAACGCGACGATGAGGATTTTAGTGGCTGGTCGTCTCAAGGAACAGCGAAAAATCCGCGGGTAACTTCACACAGTGCGGGAGCAAAACAATAGTAACGATGGAACCGTCGCTATTGTCAAAGACTCTTGAATGCTGATTGCGCTAGTGCCAATGTTGTGGAGATGGTGACACTCGCTGGACTTAGTAACCGGGGTAACTGGGCACACCAGAAGTTCACTGAGGAGCCAAGAATTCGATGGGTGGGACTGCAACTTGACAGACAGACAACCTATAGCAAGGAAAGAACTCGAGCGTGGTGGGTTAACTTTGTTCTGGTCAGTGTCGTGACGATGCAGCGAGCAACTCGTCGTTGAGAGTGGCGGCGGCAATCAACATTAGCTCCAACTGTGCCACGTGAGACGGTGGCGTCCACATCAGTGATTTTCGGCCAAAATTGACTGGGTGAACTCGATTGGCAAAACGTAAAAAGGTTTAAAACTCAATTAACAAAATTAAATAGTTTTAAGACTAAGTCGATAAGAGTGCAATAGACTTAGGATTTTTTTTTTTTTTTTTTTTGCTCTATTTTCCCGATCAGTAATAGAGTTTGTGTGCTTATCATGGTGGACAGGCTTCTTTTTTATTTTTTTATTTTTTTTGGTCATATTAGTGGACAAGCTTGAACGACTATATTTATGATAGTTGTTTCTTTAATGGGTTGTCACATGTGTGTAGCTAGCTTTCTCGCTAGTTAGAAATTCCTATCGCGATTATTATCACTTTCATAATTATTAAATTAGAGTACGCTGATGGATTGCAAAGGCGTTGATTTGATCAACCGTTTCTATATTGATTTCGCAATTTAAGATGATGATGTTATCCTTGCCATCTACCATAACCTCCTGAAAGAGGCTAGTGAATACACCTAGAGGGGGTGAATAGGTGTAAATAAAACTTTTCACAGGACTTAATGAAATTGTTTGATTTTAAGCGATGTTAAACATAAGCAGTAATTCAACTTCAAGTAAAGCAGTAAATATAAGTAAGGAGTTCGCAGATAAGAAAAAGTGAACACAGAGTTTATAGTGGTTCGGCTTAGACCAAACCTACATCCACTCTCCTCATTGACAGCCTATTGGCTGGATTTCACTAAGTATCAAAAGAGTTGTTACATCTTGTGATCTTGACTATCACAATGAAGAATCTCAACTCTCACATAGTCACACTAGAGTTCCTCTCTTTTGTGTACAATGTTTTACTCGATGAAAAAGCAAGAGACTAGATAAGCTTCAAACTTTGGAATTCTCTCTCAAAACACCGTATTGAACAACTGAAGAGTCAATCCTTAAATACTCCTTCATGCCTTCTCGACCATTGGCACTTTCCAAAGGAATTCTTCCAATCTACCCGTTGGACAGAATCAATTAAGGTGATCTCGAGTCGTTAGATAATTTGTGTCAAAAGCCCATCAATCCTGCTCGCCCATACAAATCAGGATCTTAAGTTTCCATAAGTAGAACCTTCCAAGTTTAGCTTGCCTTTCAAAGATCTTCATATCGAAGTAGTTTCTAATAAGAATAATCAATCAAGTGTATATGAAATCCAGCTATAATATCTTCCAATAATCATACGAAACGAATCTTTGAAGATAATCTTGCATCTGGATAATAATCCTACATTTAGATAAATCTTCATACTTCAGTCTAGAGCTATCAGTGAGGATAGACTTTAAGATAGAGTCTGGTGATCTGTCGGTCTTCAGACTTTGACAATAAAGTCATCAGATCTTCAGACATAGACTTTGGAAAGGTTTTGTCAACTTCAAAACAATAAAGGAGCTTTCTCTAACAATCTCCCCCTTTTTGATGGTGACAAAACTTCCTTGTAGATTTTTGGAAACCTTTTTGACCTACAAAACAGTACTTATGCAATATCGAATATCTTATAAATATAGTAAAGACTTTGAAAAACTTTGATTCTGCACCCACAGAACACAAGTTAGTCAAACCAATTATAAGTAATATTGCAAACAAACCACTGCACACTGCAAGCGTCAAAAGATTAACAATATCCAAAACAAATGTCAACTCAGACCATAATCAAAGTCTACAGAAAATAAAATCCAAGTTAAGAATTCAAATAAACAAATCTGCACTCTTTCTCCCCCTTTTTGTCATCAGCAAAAAGTGAAGACAAAAACGATTAAAAAAGTTGGTTTGAATTAGGGCTGCTTGGGGATATGAACAAGCTGCAAATCCCCTATCGACTTGACAGTGTCTTCAAGCTTCTGCAAAGACTCCTTGAGTTGTTGAATATCCACACCTGTGGCCTGTTCTTGCTTGAGTGCTTGAATTTGCTCTTGAAGAGAGTCGGTAGATGCTTTGAAGACAGTCATCATGTGCTTCATTTCAAACTCGAAAGCATATTGCTATCCCTTTAATTCTAAAAGAAGTTCCATCACTCGCTAAAAATCTACAGAGTGATATGTAGTAGAGCTGGGACCAGCCGAAGTAGATACAGGAGTTTGAAAGTGAAGGGGAACATCAGATGTTCTATCATGAGGAGGAGAGTATGCCTCAAATTCTACTTCGGGGAAATGAGCGGCATAGACCTCTTCTGGGTCTTGAAGCGATCTACTAACATCACTAGTGAATATGGGTGAAGAAGTATCTTGATTTGCAGCATCTCCCCCGTCTTCGTGCCTACAGATGGAGAGGTATGTTATTCTTCATGCTCTGGTTCAGCACTATAGTGATGTTGTTCCCGTCTTCTCACGCCTTGTCTTCTCCGAATCATCGGATGCAGCCAGTGTTCTTTCTTTGCTTCTTCTTCCTTCTTGTTTCTCCCTTTCTCTTCCCTCTTCTTCTTCCTCTACTCTTTCTTCTTCTCTTTCTCTTTCTCCTTCTCTTTCTCTTTCTCCTTCTCTTTCTCCTTCTCTTATCTCTCGTTCTTTCTCGTTCTCTGATCTCAGTGGGGCTTACATAACTCTATAGATTCCGCAAGGCAAGAGCTGAAATTGTGAGATCATCTTCATCTTCTTCTTCATCTTCCAACATGAGAGATCTTCTCTTCTTCACAGATTCTGTCATACGCTCATCTCCCTTCCTCTTCTTTGCAACAGAGTCGTGTTTTGCCTTCACAGGTGACTTTAAGAGTGCTGAATGATGATAATCATTTCAAGTTTATTTGAGAAAGCAGATCCTACATCCCAACTCCTAGTAATTTGGCTCTAACAATATTTATGGAATTTTTTTATTGAATGGTTAAAATTGAAATCAAAATTTCTATTTTAGTTTTGAAACTGAAAAAAGAAAAACACCAAAATTTTATTTCCAATTTAATAATAGATATTTGAGAACAAAATTAATCTTAACGATCGCCTATCAACTTTAATATAGAAAAAGAAAGAAGGATAAAATTAATTAGAAGAATTTACCTACAAACTCTACCGTAAAGAAAACAGGAAATATATATATATATATATATATATATATATATATATATAATATGTCCAACCCATGTGATTTTTTTTTTTAAACTACTCGGGCTTACTCCAGTGGCCAACCTTTCCACGTGGGAAAAGGAAAGTGGAGGGTTCGAAACTCTATCTTATCAATGGGGTTGGTGTGGGGACATTAGCTTGAGTTGTGAGTTGTCGACTCTCACGCCCTCAAAAAAAGTACTCAAAAATCTAAGAGTGAATTGAGAATTAAAATAGAACAGACAAAAAAACAAAACTCTTTGTTTTTTCTGTCATCATGTTTTTTTTTCTTCATTTTTTTTAACTGTGTTGACACCTAAATTTTGATTAAATACTTAGAATTAATTTGCATAAGAAAATTAGGGACCGGTTCGGCCTTAACAAAAATGATTTTTTGCATAAAGTAGGGCTTAGTTTTTATTTGCGTCCGTTAATCTTTATTTTGCTTTTTTTACTTATTTTTCAATTTTCTTTTTGGATAATTTACTTAATAATAATAATAATAATAATAATAATAATAATAACAAAAAAAAAAAAAAAAAAAGGAAGCAGCCCGTTGGGGATGGGCCTTCTCGCCCAACCCCATTTTTCTCCTTTTCCAGCAAGGGCCCAAGGCCCGGCCCCCCTTTTCCTTCTTGTCTTCTTCCTCCGTCGAATATGCAACACGCGCAATGCCGGATGGAGGAGGAGACGGCGACGCACGTGGAGCAGGCGAAGGGGACGAGTCTTCAATGCGGTAGAGAAGGCGGCCTAGCTAGAGCCACCTCGATAGGTGGGACGCCGGTTCGGTCAGCGGAGGCCGCTCGGAGCACGAAGGACCGGCGATCTGAGCGCCTCCGTCGACCGGCCTCCACGCCTATAAATAGGGCGTTGGAGGGGAAGGCAACACAGGCCAAGAGAGATCGAAAGTAGGCGAGCGTCGAAAGCTTCCCCGAAGAAACTTTAGAGGAGGCCTGAATGGTCACAAGCCGAGATATGGGGAGAGAGAGAGAGAGCTCACGGACGGAGGAGACGCTAAGCGAGCAAGCCAGACAGACAAGCAGATCTAGGGATGGCCAGATCTCGAGGAAAGCCGATCGTCGCCCCACCGTCGGGTTTGTCGGTCCCTCAATGACAAGCCGCTGCCCATCCAGACGCCATTCCGGCCAAGCTGTTGTTCGCCGTCGCCGCCCCCCTCACAGATAGAGTTGAGTCGATGGCAGCAAGCGAGCATTGCGTCGCCTATCGATCCTACCGCTGCTGCCCTTTGCTCGCACGTCAAGCACGGTAAGCCAAGGCTCTGGTTTAGCCTTGCTCAACCTGTCGCACCGGAGCTCGCATTGTCCAACTTGTGCGAGCTCCGACCCCGGCCGTTCTCCATTAGGTTGCTTCGGTCTCCAGTTGAGGCTCGACGCTCGTCTTGAGTCCCATCATCATTTTGAACCTCGGTTGGTTCGTTTTGTCCCATTTTGCCAACGATCCCCAGACGTTCGTCGAATCGCCTAAAAGAGAAGGGTGGCGGAATCCCTCCGCTCGATGGCCACCGTCGGAGATTCAGCAATCGGCGACGATGGTCGGCGACGACGCCTAGTCGATGGAGGTCGGGTCATCGGCAGAGTCGAACGGTGGGGCGAGGATTGGCGATGTCGTCCATCGCGGCTGCCGAGTCATACGAAGGCAACGGCAGCTACAAAATCTGGTCAGCCGGTCGGGCGCGTGACCCGACCGACTCTAGGGTTTAGTCACGCGGGCCGGGTCATCGGTCGGCATAAGCCCGATCGCCTTTGGTTTCGAGCTAAGGTTTTCGTTGTAATGGGTCGGGCACCTTTTTCCTTTGTTTTTAGGACCGGGCTCGCCAAAGGCGCCCGGTCGAAGTGCCGTGACTCGGGTCGGTCCCAACCCGAGAATTCGACCCGAGTCGTTGTTTTTTTTTTTTTAAATATATTATAAAAATGATATTTTAATAAAAAAATAAAAAATAAATTATTTTCATAAATAAAAAATCCAAAATATCTCACAAATTTTCCAAAAAAATAAAAAAAAACCGAAACATGATTTATATTTTCAAAAAAAAAAAGATCAAAAATCCAAAAAAATGCTTTTTATGTTCAAAAATAGAAAAAGACAAAAAAAAATGTTTTTCTCCACAAATGCATGGAAAATCTCTCGAAAATTCAAAAAGCTTTAGGGTTTAAATAATATTAGGTATCAAAAGGGCATTAGTGATTAACTAGTGTAATCAAGTCTCCGATCCTAGTTTCTCTAGTTGCGTAAGAGCGAATATTTTTCCTAATATTTCGTTTGGATTTCTAATTGACCCACCCCAAATTGATTAATGTCGATACCTTTTTAAAATTAACTCATAGGTTAAAAAAATCAAACCATTAAGTCGTGAATTGGCGGGCTTGGGAGGAGAGCCTGGGCTAAGCCTAATAGACCTAGCTGAGCCATTAGCCTCCGTAGGCGCCCCTACATAATCGAGCGCAGATAAAGAGGTCGTAACAAACTTTCCCTTCCACATGCGTGCATATATGATTGGAGTTTCTCACTTTTTTTTTTTTTTGCTTTGTTCTCTTAATGCGATTAGGTTTACTTCCTAATTGTCTAGTTCTTAATAGGGTCTATGTTTTGATAAACTGTCCAACATTTACAATTTCTTTTTAACTAGCTTTAATGGATTCCAAAAAAAACAAGATTCCAAAAAAAAAACAAACATTTTACTGCCCCGTCACTTCATTGAGTCTACAAGGACCTTTGGGCGAGATCTTCCAAATACACTCCCGCATATTAGGGGTGTGTATGGTCGGGCGGGCGTTCCCGACCTAGAACCAGGAACCGCCCGCTAAGGACCGGTTCGAAAAATTGGAACGGGATCCTCCCGTTTGTTGCATGGATCCACACGGGAACCGGGACTGCCGGTCGGAGTCCAGGTTCCGGGTGGATCCATGGAACCGATCTTGACGCGAAACAATTTTGGAAAACGGCCGTGAGGTGCTTGGATGGACGCCGGTGTGGAGCTTCGGCGAGGAGACCGGCGGAGGTGTGGCGTCGCGGCAAGGCGAACCAGCAATGGACAAGGGAAACCGGAGTCGCGGGGGCTGCGGGGATCGCACAGAGGGGCGGCAAAGCAGTGACGGAGGCGCAGCCACCGGTTCGGGATCTACCGGCATCGGTCGTCGCGGCCGTAGGGGCTGCAACGGCGTCGCGGGTCATTCCGGGCGGAGCGAGAGGCTGTGGTGGCTGGCGCGAGGGGGCGCAAAGGCGGCGGTAGCGTCGACGCTCGAAATGGCTGCGGGGATCGCGCGGAGGGGTGGCGGAGCACGACGGAGGCACGCGACATGGTTCGAGATCCGCGGCGTCGATTGTCGCGGCTGTAGGGGCTGCAACGGCATCGCGAGTCACTACTAGGTGGAGCAGATGCTGTGGCGGCCGACGCGAGGGGGCGGACAACGGCGGCGGCGACATCGCTCGAGGAGGAACCGAGGAAGAGACAGAGAAGAGAGACGATCCTGAGAACATAATCGAAGAAGTCGAAGACAGAGGAGAGAAGTCACGCTCGGTTAGGGTTTGTTTTGTTTTAATAAAATTTTAATATTAAAAATTAATCGGTCCAGTCCAGGTGGGCGGGCGAGCGGATTCGCCCACGTAACGGGGAACCGGACGGTACCCACCGGTTCCCAGAAATTGGGCGGGAACCGGACCGGTTCCCTCAAGAACCGCCGGTTAAGGGCGCAGTTCGGTCCGGTTCCGGGCGGTCCGGGCAATTCCCAAGTATTTTGCACACCCCTACCGCATACACTCCGGTCTTGCCTTGCACATATATATCCAACTACTCAAATCAATCAAGCCATGAAAAGCTACAAAAGAACAACGTACCTGCACTGAAATTGGGTACAAATGAGAATCCCCACCTGTGTATTATATCATTGATTCCAAGATCATCATTCTTGGATATGCAATGAACCCTTAAAGTAGTTCCATTCAGCAAATTGTTGTTGACCTGGACATGTGTCTTTTGCCAAACACTTCCCACACAGCTACTTACCAACAAAGAAAAAATAAATACAAGTGAAACTGATGTCTTCATCATCGTAGCATATGATGAATTGAGTCCAATTTCTTGCCTAAAAAATCAACGTACCAAAATTTAAGGTAGATCAGATGCATATGAAGTAAACTTATGAACCCATACCACTAAACCATGTCCATGCATAAATGCACAATCAAGAAAAAGTAAGTAACCACCACAAGTATGATAAAAAATAAAGCATACGGAAGTAAATTCAATAAAGTACCGAACAATAATATATATATATATGGACATGTTATTAAGTCCTGAAGGCTATATTCAAATTTAATACAATTTCTTGCCTAGAAGATCAACGCACCAAAAACTAAGCTATGTCAAGGGCACATGCTAAAATGTCTAAATAATATATACTAACTAAATGAAATTAAACTAAAAATAATGCTAATAATTTAACCACATAATCAAGACCTGTTTCAAAGCTATCTTCTACGTATTTATTGCGAAAATGAGGACTTGAGCTGGGCCCTTGGGTCCGCTCCCAATATGGGCCGGTTGAAATGGGATGCTTCAATCAAAATTCAAACTATGCTCAAATCATAGAATTAAACCCAATTTTCCCCTTAGAAACTAATCAAAACCTATACTTACTAAAACCAAATCTAGTCCCATTAATACTAAACCCATATTGAACGTAACTTCCTCTCGCATTAGCCCTGTTCGTTTCATGAAAAATAACTTTCAGGAAATATTTTCTGGATTTTTTGCAAGCCACTATTTGCCCACAATTTGTGGGGACCGTGGCCTTCATGAGGCTTTGAGCTATTATCACTTCCATCAAATATATGCTATTCAGCTGTAAGTTTACCCTCACATCCTTTATAATTACATCACGTAGTCTTAGGCAACTGTGCTCACATAGAACTATGCAATACATGTACACACCCGTATGCATGTTCAATTCATGTAAAAGAAGCTCACTGTTTGAAATACAACTGTCTTTTTCCCTTCCTTTTTAGGTATTGCCTTAGAACCATGCCTAAAGCTCTCAACAAAGATGTTATTTGGCTATGTGATGATTGTCAACCTGTGCTTGAAAAGCTCAATACCTTTGAGGAAAGTTGCACATTCGAGGATGACTTAGAGATTGGAGAAGATTTGAAAAATACTCCTCTAGAAAGATTGGGGAAGAAGAAGAGGAGGAAGAAGAATTGGAAGTGGATGAGGGTGAAGAATAGAAGAAAGAAGAAAATGCTCTAAAAAAGGGATGAGGAAAGAGACAAAACCGAGAACTTCATTGGAAACATCGGACAATTTTGTACAATTTACTAGCAGTACAATTTTATGCTTGTAGTTGTTCGTCTTTGTTGGGGAGCTTCCGGTTTTGGCCTTTCTTTTTGTGCTTTGAAGTGATTTTTTAATTTCAAATTCTATTTACTTAAGTCTTATGCGAAACTGCCGAGCTCTTGCTAAATTGACTTCAGCGGCTGCTTCTTCAAATAATGTGCCATCAGGAATGTATGCAAAGTTTTATCTTATTAAAGGAAGAAATGATGGAGGAATTGCTTCATTTACAACTCCGAAATTTGGAAACATTTGAGCACTGTCAGTTTAATGGAAGTGAGATGGATACATTTGGAACTATCATATAGACTATATCGTGTGGTCTTTTGCATAGACTTTTGAATAATCAAAATTGTATGACTTCTAGCTCTTTCACCTTGCAGTCAGTTGGCACGATTAATACTCATTTAGCATAAAATGTCTTCTTGTGCACTTTATCCAACATTATATCTTGATTCTTCCTCAAATTTTGCTAGTAATGCTTCAGTTAGTCAATTAACAAACTTGTCGTAGTTGGATGTCGTGGTAATGGAAGTTCATGTACATGCGCTGTGAGTGGAAGAAAATAAGAAATCAAATGACTTTTGTGTAGTGGATGTGAGCGATTCTACATGATAATGGGACAATGGGGAGAAAGAAAGCGAGATAATAAAAATTTACATCAGTGTCTGAGATTCCTCTAACAAGAAGCCTTCCTTCCACTGCATAATAGTTATATAATTTATGATCAACAGGGTGCTTGAAGCATGCATGGTCTTTTTGGTTGTCCATGTAGCATATCGTGGATGTGTTCTAGTCTCTAGAACAAGCAGTAGACAAATAAGCTATTTATATTAGATATTTAGTGTGATGTACCAAATATGTTTGACAGTCGCCACAAAAATCACTTCTCGACATGGCAAATTTTACAAATTGTACTGGTAAGATGAATGTTGTCCTTTTTGGAGTCATGATTGGACCATTGACATGAAGTGCATTTGGTTGCATCAAGATGAGACTGATCAAATATGCACCTTGCAGGTTCACTGTGCTACACTATTTTATGAGAATTTGGTTCCAAGCCCCACTATATATGATGTTGAAAGTCCAGATCATTCATTTAAAAATTCACTGAAGATGGTCATTATCTCATAAGTTTCAGCTAGAATAATCAAGATTTGATAGTATATAGACCAAGATGGCCATCATTCTATTGCAAAGGAGAGAACTGCATTCATGATCTCCCCTAGAAAGCGAACAGATCTGATAGTTTTTTCACTAAACTATTCATTGTCTCACTTGTTTCTAACAACAAGCTCATATGCAATGTGACACCCAGATTTTCGGTATCTAATTTCGACTGGATAAATGGGGCCGTTTTCGTTCAATTGAAGCCGGGGATTGTGAAATGGAGGAGTATGAGGGATTCTTGGATAAAGAAAATAATCAATTTGATAAGTGAGACATCAATTGATTTTATGAGAGTCATTTGAGAGAAATTCAAGAGGGATATTGGATGCAAAAATACAAGAGGGGAATCAAGAACTCTAATATGAAATTCTTTTAGGAATTTATGAGCTAATTCAAAAGAAATTGAAATAAGAATTTTCTATTTGAGGAAATTCTTTTCTTTTGAATTTATTCTCATTTCCCCTTTCCCTATTTGGCCAAACACCTTTCCTCCTTTCCCTCTCTCTTTCTTTCTTTTTTCCTTTTTCTTTTTCTCTCTCTCTCTCTCTCCTTTTCCTTTTCCCCTCGTGCGTAGCCCCCTCCACCGAAATGCTTGCTGGCTTCCACTTTGCTTTTTTCTTCTTTGACTTTTCAAACCTCTCTCTTCTCTCTCTTCTTCCCTCACCCTCTCTCTCTCGACACATTCCTTCTTCCTTTCTTGTTCGTGAAAACCAGAAGCGGAAGGAGAAGCCGAGACAGCAGCTCGCTTGAAAACCGGAGCTGCCATCGTTGCTTCGCCCCGCCCGCGCGTCGCCCGCGTGCTCCGCCGCTCGCCGGTTGCCCTCCGCGCGCCTTGGTCGCTCTCTCGCCCAGCTCGCTGTTCCAGAGCTGCTGTCCAGCTCCGTTTTGGCCAGCACAGGCCACGGTTCGGCCACCTCCAGCCACCGTGCGCCGCCACCTCGACCCACCGGAGCCCCCTCGCCCTTCGCCGGCCTTGTCCAGCTCGAATCAGCCCCGGATCCGCCCCAAATAGCAGCAAACCAAGAGTGCAGAAAATGGGTATTGCAGCAACTGTTTGGCCCGTTTTGGTCGTCTTCCCGAGCTCGGATGCTCGGCCCGCTTTGAGGAAAGTCGATCCTCGCGTCGAGCCCGTCGTTTTGAGTGAGTTTTGCTCACTAATGCCTTCTTAGTTTGCTAATTATACTTAAAGGTTGATTAGTGTTAGTTAAGTGTAATTAGGTGGTTAGATTAGAATGGATTAGGGATTATTAGTGATTTGCATTGCATATTAGTGAAATAGTTAGTGTACTTAGATAGAGAATGGCCCGTACTATTTATTGGATGCTTCTTGGGATTTTCTCGACCCTTATCGGGTGTTAATTAGGCAATTCGGGCCTAAGTGGAATTTTTAGGAATTAAATATTAATTTTCGAAATTAATTATTTAATTAATTATTTTCCGGAAATTAACCGGGATGGCCAGTGACCGGGATTTTATGCTGATGATCATGGCGCAGTCCGTTTATTTAATTGAGTTTTATATTGTGCTAAATTGGAATTATTGTGTTTATTTATTTAATTTTCGAAATTAATTATTTAATTATGTATTTTTCCGGAAATTCAACCGGGATGGCCGGTGACCGGAATTTCGTGCTGATTGTCATGGTGCAATTTGTTTATTTATTCGAGCCTTAATTTGTGAGAAATTGATTTATTGGGGATTTTAGGATTTATTCCTAAATTGAATAATCTTTGGTTATTAATTGAAAAATAACCAGGGCATCGGTTGACAGTGCCAAAAATGTTTTGGTAGACTACAGAAAATGGTGGGATTTATAGAAAGGAAAATATTCTATTTTGGCTAAGGCCGATCGTGCACCCATACACGATATTTTATCGAGTATCTTTGATACCAACAAATTAGGCCAAGATATTATGAAATTGAGGAATTTAATTATGAGGTACAATATTGTTGGCCGCAGTTGAAAGGGTCGGGTGGGACCGTAAAGCCACTAGATCTTGAAAGGGTCGGGTGGGACCGCAAAGCCACTAGATCTTGAAAGGGTCGGGTGGGACCATAAAGCCACTAGGTCTTGAAAGGGTCGGGTGGGACCACAAATCCATCAGTTCTTGAAAGGGTCGGGTGGGACCGCAAATCCATCAGTTCTTGAAAGGGTCGGGTGGGACCGCAAATCCATCAGTTCTTGAAAGGGTCGGGTGGGACCATAAAGCCACTAGATCTTGAAAGGGTCGGGTGGGACCGTAAAGCCACTAGATCTTGAAAGGGTCGGGTGGGACCGTAAAGCCACTAGATCTTGAAAGGGTCGGGTGGGACCGTAAAGCCACTAGATCTTGAAAGGGGTCGGGTGGGACCATAAAGCCACTAAATCTAAGAAAGTTGCTTGGTGGGGCCGTGATTACCACCTATAGACAAGTTGTGTCCTAAGGACCGTGATTCATAATTGGGAATTGAGTTGGAATAGTCGAAACGACCGGAAATGGTCTTGTTGAGATGTAATCGGCTAGGTCGATTGAGCATTGCTTGATCTCGATGTTGTGAATTGACCGATTGAATGGGAATGACCGATGAGTGGTCTTGTTTACTTGTAATCGACTAGGTCGATTTGATCGATGCTTCGATCGGTGATGTGATTGCTTGGGTGCCTATTTGATCGTGCTAATATGCGGGTGGAATCGAGGCCAAGGTAAGTCCTCGACTCATGTTGTGCATAGGCAACCCTAAGGTGTATTAGTTTACTAATCGGGTCTTAGGGGGTAGAACTTGCCGAGACATAGTCTCATCCCGGTTTGGGGACAACATTTCGGGACCCCGATGAAGAAACGAGGAGAAAGAACTCGAAGAGGAGTATCCGGAGGAGAACTACGAGGATGCTCCGGAGTAGGACCCCGATGAGAATTGAGTCGCCAATCCTATCTCGATGATTTTGGCTGTAGAATCTATTTGAGTAGAAACCAACCTTTTAGCATGACTTGTATTTATAAATAAGGGTGTTGGTTTTAAGGTTAAATTTTCTAATCCTACTTGTATATCCCATTGCTTTATTGTCTGGGGATTTTTATAACTGCTTCCGCATGTGCTATCAAAAATGAAAGGGTCGGCGATATGTAGTCCTGGGATATCGCATTTTAAAATCGACCAAAACCAGAAGGATGGTCACGTGACCGAGGGTCGGGGCGTGACATGCAAAGACTTCTTTCTTTACTCGAAGAGCAATCAGTTCAGGATCTTCGTTACTTCTACTGCTCCGCTTCACAACGCACCTTCATCTGGGGAAGCTATACTTGGAATTCCCTCAATAAATAACTTTTCACCTCTTAAGGGCTTCTCAAAATATGAAGTCTCTGGTGTCAAACCTTACAGAGCTTTGTAAGTCTTTTAATTTCCTTTCTTTGGTGGCTTTTTCTGGTCGGGATAGACTTGAAGATGTGTACTGAATAGAAGGTTTGTCACAATGATTTGATTAATTTGAGCCACAATTCTTGTACGATGGTCTACTTGCTATTGTTTCTCTTCGCTTTCCAACAATCCACATATTGCAAGTCGAGACTTTGAAAACCTAGTTGATCTACGAGCCATTGGAACATTCTATCCAGAGGATAACGGACTTTTCCTCTATTCCAATGCATAGGCTAGTGGACTTCTTGGTTTTGTCGTCAAGAAGATGATGGACTTTTCCTCCATTCCAATGCACAGGCAAGTGGACTTCTTGGTTTTGGATACAAGGTTGTTGAAGCACAACCAACAATTTCCGCATTGGTGTTTGTTCTCAAACTAGAAAGTCGAGCGTGGACTCGGCAACATCGTCAGAGAAAGGAAAATAGATAAAAAGAAAAAAAAAAAAAGGAAAGTTGACCACACATTCTTCAAACTTCCCTTTCCGTGTTGAAGTTTGCTTTAGAAAGGGTTATCTTCATCTTGTTTGAAATAGAACATATATATGGTTGTTTTTAGCCGCAAGAAAGAACACAGTTGTTGATATGAGCATTGAAGCACGGTTATTCTAGTGAATGCTTGGTGGGTTTTCGTTCGTGCAATTATACCAAAAAGATTAGTGTTCAAGCTGATTAAATCTTGTTCAAAATTTGTTAATTCCTTCGTGAGATTAAGATATTATTTCATGATAAATTGTGAGGCTAAACGCTACGTGTGTTATTGGATATAATTGAGAATTGGAAATTACTGAAAATGTTTGAGTGACTCAAGTGTGTAATCTCTGTTGTATGCTTGATTTATTGTGAAATTCATTGTTAGTCTCCCTGTGGATGTAGGTCATTACAACCGAACCACGTAAATTTGGTGTTCGATTATTTTCTTGTTCTGTTTATTTTATCTTTCGATTGCTCGCTTTTCGCAATAGTCTACATGGGCTACATCTCTTTAATTTATTAACCTTAAGCCTGTCTGCTTCAAGGAGAGAGAACAAATGGCAGCATCCTCCCTTTATAGCTTGTAAATTCAGTACTTGACATCACACATGATAAGATTGCACAAGTAATAGATGGTTACCAATGAAATAGAACATTTACTTCTTGTCATGACAGATTTGACTGTTGCTCACAGGCTTGGACCTCAATATGTTCACTAGGGCAAATTACATCTTAAAACTATATTCATTTGGTAGCAAACATCCTTTGTCAGAATATTGTGAGCATCACATTACAAAATCTGTGAGATTACCAATGTGGTTATGCTCTTGTCTAATAGTGATCCTTTAACTAAACTAGTTCGCTTGCTTTTGTAGACCTACAAGATTATTCTAATGTTCTATGTTATTCTAAAGGATGTGATATGACATTGTCGATTGTGGCAAGCCATGGTGGCAAGGAATTGGAGAAATCTGCAGAGTAGGCAATACATTTTAATTTTACTAGCAATACTACTCTTTCATGCTCTTTCTAATAGATAAAACTTTAATAAATGAACTCATAGGTAAGAGAGAACTACTAGTAAATTGTACAAAACTATTCTACGTTTCTAATGGAGTTCTGTGTTTTGGCAGTATGGGTCATATTCCCCCCGAAAGATATCTAAAGAGTTTGACCTTTTCTGACCAAATAAAACTATGGAATTGTCAGCAAAGTAATTTCTTTTTTTCTTTTATAAAAGTCCAAAGAATTCTACTTCATATATTATACAATGCATGACTGTCGAATTAGCATCGGCTAAGATTAAAAGAAAAAGAGTTTGACCTTTTCTTCCAATAAAAGTCTCAAATGATTTCGTCAATATTAGTGCTCTTTATTGAAGAAAACATTTTAATGATCCATTTTGAAACTCTTCCAGATTAAATTAACGTAGTAGTAGAAAAATGACCATACTACGTTTAAACTTAAGATGATTTAGCTTTAACCATGTGAATGGTCCCACATTATTGGTTAATAAAGAATCGAGTGGATTATCAATGAATCATGAAAGTTATGGCTTTTAAATATTGTTTCTTAATTAATGAACTTAATTTATTCAGAAGTAATTCACGGGGTCATGTGTCCTTTACTTTGTACTAGTTACAATAGAAAAAAGGTGCAGCCAGTTTGGTCGAGCCAATTTTTGAAATAAACAACTCACACTCCATTTCCCAAAAAAGATCAATGTATCATGTAGGAGTGTCAATAGCTCGGTTCGATTTGAAAAATTGAGCCAAATCGAACCGTTAGACCGTATGGTTAAATCGAACCGAAGTGAACTTTAACTCAAACCAAATATGAACCAAATCAAAAACTTGGTTTGATTTTGGTTCGATTCAGCTAGATTTGATTTGGCTTTTGGTTTTCTTCTTCTTCTTCTCTTTTTTTCCTCCACAGCTCATAGCCTGGGAAATACCAGATTTGCCCCTTTTAAAATTTTATTTTTTCACAAACCCTACCTCCATCGTTCCCTCAAACCCGCCCCCTCCCCCTCCCCTCCCCCTCCCCTCTTCACCTCTTGCCCCTCCAATACAAACCACCTTCCACGGCCACCGCCCCGCACCTAGCCTCGGCCGTTGGCACCATCGACACAATCCCTCTTGCCGTCACCATGCTTTTTTTGAGATGGTGAGCCTTGCCGCCTCCATAGGCGACCTCGATCGACCTCACTGTGGCTCATGACATCGATTGGTAATCGCAATCCGCCATGGAAGACTTTGATCTGAGGTCACTCATGGCTCAAGGGAGGCTGGCACACAACCATGGTAAGGCGACGGCTCGAAGAGGCTGGTTGAGAAAGAGGTGTCACGCCCGATCCTTGGGGACGCACCCATCCTTCTACTTGGTCAATTTTAGAATGCGATATCCCAGGACTATGTGTCGCTGACCCTTTCATTTTATATTGCACATGCGGAAACAATTATAAATCCCCAGACAATAAAACAATGGGATAAAAAAGCAGACCATATTTTTCATATTGAAATTCACAACTACACTTTTATACTAAGCACAACTCATAGTATCTTACAATACTATTAATATAGGTCTGATCTAATGCCTATTCACAAGTACACAAGGTTCAAAAAACGGGATGGGATCTCAGTCCTCATCCGGGTCATACTCGGGATCATCATCCCGATCCTCCTTAGATCCTTCATGACTAGGCTCATTTTCTTCAAACTCTTCATCTTCTTCTTCTTGCTCATCCTCGAGTCCAGATGCCATCTCATCCTCAGGTGATCTAGGGGCCTGAAATATTATCCCACAACTGGGATGAGATTACGTCTCAGCAAGTTCTACCCCACTAAGACTCGATTAGCAAACTAATACACCACATGGTTGCCTAAGCACAACACGAATCAGAGGACTTACCTTAGCATCAGTCCCAACCTGCAAATTAGGGTTATATATAAATGCTTCATAAATATGTCATCAAATAATCAAACAAACGGATCAAATCATTGATCAATCAACCTAGTCAATTACATGTCAATATGACCATTCCCCAGTCATCTCACTTATTCAGTCTCAAATCTTACTCATGACTCCACGAGCACTGTCTACTAAATTTCTCGGCAACAAATTACGGTCCAAAGGACACGACCTAACTTTAGGTGGCAAATTACAGCCCAATGGGCGTGACCTTTAATAGGTGGCAGATTACGGCTTTATTAGGCGCAAACCCCTATCGGGTGGCAATTCTCGGTCCCATGGGTGCGACCTATCTCAGGTGGCAGTTTTCGGCCCAACGGGCACGATCGACTCCAAATTCGGTGGCAAATCCCGATCCAACTGGCACAGCCATACTTTGGCGACTTCCAAGGTTCAACTCACAACCTCTCACAGTCAATTTCTAATTGAACACCGACACTGATCAATTTTGGTATAAATCCTCACATCCTCATCAACTCACTCGATTTTTACACGATATTAATGTACCCGATTGGTCGCAGCCAAAAGTACATTCAATTCACTCTCACGATCTTCTCCACTTTACAGCCCATCAAAGCATTAGTGGCACTAAACAATCATACTCGGCCATCCACAACTCAATTACTCAATCTCAATCAATTTAGGAAAAATTCCTCAAATTACACAATCAATTCAATCCAACACAATGTAGAGCTCAAATAAATAAACGGACTGCACCACGACAATCAGCACGAAATTTCGATCGTCAACTATCCCTGCCTAATTTCCGAAAAATAAGTAATTAATTAATTAATTTCGAAAATTAATTAATAAATACAATAAATCCAATTTAGGCCCGTATTGCCTAATTGAAGCCCGATAAGGGTCGGGAAAAATCCCGAGATACATTCGATAAATACTATAGGCAATTCTTTATCTAAGTACACTAACCACGTAACTAATATGCAATGCAATTAACTAATAATCACTAATCCATTCTAATCTAACCACATAATCCTACTTAATTAACACTAATAAACCCTTAAGTATAATTAGTCTACCAAGCAAGGATTAGTGAGATTACTCACCAGAATAACGCGCAAGTCGGATCAAACCGACGGGAACGGCGTGGGAAACAATAAACTCCAAAGCGGACCTCGGGTTCGGGGCTCGAAACACCACAAAACGGGCCAAGAATCACTGCTGGAAACCCATTTTCTAGCTGCTGTTCTTGGCTGAACGAGGCTGGTCCGGTGGCTGAGATGGCAAGGCAAGGCCGGCGGAGGGTGAGCAGGCTCCAGTGAGGCCAAACGGTGGCCGGACAGTAGCCTGAGGTGGCCGCACAGAGCTGGACAGAGGCGGCAGGAGCTAGACGGTGACTGAACTAGCGTAGGGGAGATGGACAGCAGCTTGGTGGTGGTGGTGGACCCGTGAACGGCAGAACGGCGACGTGCGGTGGAGCAAACGGCGGTCCGGCGTGGCTACGGCTCCTTCAGGCGACGCTGGTCACTGCTTCTGCTTCAGCTTCTTTGGTTTGCTCGAACAAGCCGAGAGAGAGAGAATACCGAGAGAGAGAAGAAGAGATGAGAGAGAGTGAGTTTGAAAAGTCAAAAGTAAAAAGTGAAGGAAGCAAAGTGGAAGACAGCGGGAGGGTAGTCGGTGGGGGAATTCGCACGAGGGAAAAGAGAGAGGGAGAGAGAGAGAAAGAAAAAGAAAAGGAAAGAAAGAAGGAGAGAGAAACTTGTGGCTAAAGGGGAAAAAAAGTGTTTGGCCAAAAAGGGAAAAAGAAATGGGAATAAAATCAAAAGAAAAGAATTTCCTCAAATAGAAAATTCTTAATCCATTTTCTTTTGAATAAGCTCATAGATTCCCAAAAGAAATTCCAAACTAGAGCACTTGGTCCCCACTTGCGTTCTTACATCCAATTTCCCTCTCGATTTTCTCTCAACTGACTCTCACAAAATCAATTAATGTCTCACTTATCAAATTGATTACTTTCCTCATCCAAGAATCCCTCATGCTTCTCAATTTCACAACCAGAATTAATCCCCGACTTCAACTTGTAAACACTAGTACGAGCACCTAGAGGGGGTGAATAGGTGCGAAAACAAATTTTTGTAAAGTAAACTAGAAATTATGTTTTTAACTCAAGTCTGTTTGGCAATAGACTTTGAAATGGAAATTGGACTGTAACAATCAAATAGAGTTACGAACAAAGTAAAAGAGTTTAGGGAAGAGAATAAGAACAAGATTTATAGTGGTTCGGCTTAATCCAAGCCTACGTCCACTCTCCCGCACTGACAGCCCACCAGCTAGATTCCACTATGAATCAAAAGAGTCGTTACAGTATCACTTCCTTGATTCCACGGTGTAGAGACTCTACTACACTTCCTCAAGGCTTCACAAAAGTATAAATTCTCTTTTGAGTACAAGTTTACGCTCAACAATTGAATCGACAAAGAACAAGAAGTTTCAGACTTTGGAATTTATCTATCTCGCACACACTCAAATAACCAAAGCATCTTCCTTATATACTCCTCCATGCCTTCATAACCGTTGGCACCTTCCAAAGGAGTTCTTCCAATCTACCCGTTGGACAGAATCAATTTGGGAGATCTCGAGTTACTTAAAGAATGTGAAGATAGCCCACCAATCCTACTCGCCCATACAATCAGGATCTACGTTTCCATAAGTAAAACCTTCCAAGTATACTTCGCCAATCAACGGATCCAAATTATTCGAATTAAATTTAAAACGAATAAACGATCTTGAGATGCTATCTCCAGCCGTGAGATCTTCTTCAACCGCTCAAATCAAATCCATAAAGGAATACTTGAATCTAGATAAATCTTCTTCGTCGGTCTAGAAACTGTCAATGAGGGCAGACTTTACATCTTGAGTCTGGCGGTCTGGCGATCTTCAGACTTTGACTAAAGAGTCTGCAGGTCTTCAGACTTTGTCGAGTGAATCTGCAAGTTTTCAAACTTTGTCGAGTGAGTCTGCAAGTCTTCAAACTAGACTGATGAAAACGTTTTGTCGACATCAAAACAAATAAGGGAGTTTTCTCCAACAATCTCCCCCTTTTTTTATGGTGACAAAACTTTCCCGCAGATTTGGACATTTTGACTTGCAAGACAATATTTAAGCAAACATGGATATCTCATAAATGGATAAAGATAGTATTGAATCTGCATCCACAGAAAATGTGTTAGTCCTGCAAAAACAACTATCTTTGCCAACACTTAAAGTACTGCAAGCAAGCATTAAACAGTCAATTCAAATCCAAGCATTAATCCAAATCAGTCACAACCAGACAAAAGTAAAGTCAAACAAAAATAAAACAGGAGTCAAATTCGAATGAAGTCAAATATGCACGCAGCTTCTCCCCATTTTTGTCAACATTAAAAAGGAAGAAATGAAAAGAGAATGAAATTAGGATTGTCTTGGAATGCAAACAAGTTGGAAATCTCCCATCGGCGGACAAGTGTCTTCCAACTTTTTCAAATCCTCTTTCAGCTGTTCTACCTCGTGACTCTTGGCAGTGGCTTGAACTTAAAGAGTAAGAGTCTGTATTTGATCATTTAAAGAAACTAAAGAGACTTGACTGGCATTCTGCAGATTCTGAACTTCATATCTCAGGGCATAAATTTGACCTCGCATTTCCATTAGAACATCAAGCACTCGTCGAAAGTCTGCCAAGTTATCGGCCCGAGTGCTTGCCTCAAAGATGATCGGTTTGAGGAGTATTTGCAGATGATGACATCTTAGCATGAGCATCCAAATTTGGAGAAGAAACCTCATGACCTTCCTCAGGAAATTGAGATGCATAAACATCTTCTGGATCTGCAGGTGAGCGGCTAACATCTTCACTCGTAAAAGCAATTGAAGAAGTACCTCTTTTCTCAGTAACTCCCCCTGTTTCAGTGCCTTCAGGTGGAGAGAAGTATTCTTCATGCTCTGTCTCATCTTCAAGATGCTCCGGTTCTCTTTGCTCCTCTTCTTCTGGAGTTCTTTCTTCCTCTGCATCTTTCCTCATTGATGCCCTCTCTTCTTCCCTCTGCTCTTCCTCTTCTCTGTCTTGATCCTCTCTCTCCTCTGTCTCTGGAACAGAATGTTGAAGATTGCTTAAAGCAAGAGCTAAAATGGTGACATATTCCTCATCTTCTTCATCCTGCAAGATGAGTGTTCTTCTTTTCTTGGATGGAGCTGTCATGGGTTCCTTTCCTTTTCGTTTTGTAGCAGTAGAGACTTGATGAGTCTTGATAGGATTTTTCTCTTTAAATCGCTCCAAAGCCTTGTTTAGCTCTTTCAGACGCATTTTGGAAATCATCTTCAGTCCCACCACCATTTGATCACACGATCGAACACATAAAATATTGGGAGGCTGAATGTTAAGATGTCTGAACAGTTTAGAAACAAGTGCTGAGTAAGGAAGTTGGCCCTTGTCTTTTACCACCGATCTGTACATGTGAAACATTATAGTGTGTGGCAGAGAGAACTTTTTGCCAGCGTTGATAGCATACATCGATTTGCTTCGAATTTGAAACGTCGTCTTCGAAGTCAATTTGGGTCTAAGGCGAGTTGATCACAATCTTGTGAAGCAAGACATTTGAGGCATTCAACCTCACGTACGAAATTCGACCTTCTGCCATCCCATCTCGAACAAGCTCCACCGTTGCACGGCCAATAAACACACCAATTAATTGAAACTCCCCTCTTTCTACTCCAATCACATCGGCCAGAGTGTTCATATCAACCACAAAATCCTGATCTCTAACGCTGAAAGAGAATCTATTCGCATCCAAAAAGCTTAGATTTGAATAGAAATATGCAGTAAGTTCTTGATGAGCCACTGTCGTCTCAGAGCAAAATTGATCAAGTTGAAGTAAGGCGAATTTCTCCCGCAAATTCACATTCAGAGAGTCGAGAAAATCAAAGTCTACAATCCTTGGGTTCATCACCCCTCACTTCAGCAACTTAGAGTAAAGTCACTTGTGTTCCTCAGAACGAAATAGATCTGTCCTTTTGCTTCTAACATTCGCAGCAATACCCATTCTAGACTTAAAATTAGTGAACATTTTTCATCATCATTTCCATCGGGTTGATTATGTCCACCAACACGTGGATCACTTGGAATATTCACAAAGGCTCTATCTGCTGAGCCCGCAGGAGCAATTCCCAAGCGTTCCATCGTGCGCAAAAAGTGGGTTTCATTCCTGTACCCCTTTTCTACCAAAAATTCATCAATGAAACTCAAAGCGAAACCTCCTTCCTTTAAAGCAGAGTAGAGTTTGTAGGTAAAAGCAGGCTTTTGAGACCTTACAGGTTCGGCATCCACGACGATTTCTTCCTCCGCTTGTTGTTGTGGTCTAGCCTGAGAAGAGTGGCGCGTTTGAGAATGTTGTGGGCTCTGCTGTTGTCTCGGAGATTCTTCTTCCTCGGTGAGGTCAAAGTGCGTAGGACCCTCACGCAAAGGCGGTGGTCCCCTCCTTGCGATTCTTGAGGACTTTCTTTGGGAAGCCATTATCACAATCTTTAGGAGATTCCAAACTCGATTTGCGAGAAAGGTGAAGACTTTGAGATTAAACTAGAGAGTAAAAGTGAGAAAGTGATGTTCTGTGCTTCTAGGGTTTGTGAAGAAGACAATCAGTATATAAGGCGATCGAAACAGGGTATACAAATCACCGTAAAAGGAAAATAAAAAATACCTTTTCAAAAATAACTGCCTTTTTGAAAAATATATAACTGTCAAAAAGATAAATTCTTTTTCGAAAAGGAATGATTGCTATAATTACGAAAACTTGGAAAGATAACATCAATCAATTACGATTAATAGATGAACGTACCTTTTTGATATTTTGTTCGAAAGATAAATTTCCAAAACAGAAATAACTTACAGTAGTGGAACTTGATCTCCTGAGTCTGAGCATCTTTAGACTTTAGTCTCTAGGTCTGAACTTCTTCAGACTTTAAGATATTAAGTCTGGAACGAATAGACTCAAATTGACTTTTCTCCAGTGGCTTAGTAAAGATATCCACCAGCTGATTCTTTGAATCAATGAATTGAATCAATACTTCTCCATTTTGAACATGATCTCTAATAAAATGATGTCGAATCTCTATATGCTTTGCTCTTGAATGAAGAATTGGATTCTTTGTGAGATTAATTGCGCTGGTATTGTCACATTTGATCTCAGTGCATGAGTCTTCGATTCCAAAGTCTCTTAGCCGTTGTTTTATCCATAAGATTTGAGAACAACAACTTCCAAGAGCCACATATTCTGCTTCTGCTATTGAAAGAGCTACAGTGCTTTGCTTCCTCAAAAACCAAGATACTGTCCTGTTCCCAAGCAATTGACAAGTGTCTAATGTGCTCTTTCTATCAACTCTGCATCCTGCTAGGTCTGCGTCTGAGTATCCAAGGAGGGTAAGATCTCCTTCTTTAGGATACTAAAGACCAAACTTAGAGGTTGTTGCAATGTATTTGATGATGCGTTTTGCAGCACTTAGATGAGATTCTTTGGGATCAGATTGAAATCTTGCACAAATACATACACTAAACAAAATGTCGGTCTAGAAGCAAGTAAGATAAAGAAGTGAACCAATGATACTCCTGTATAGCTTTCGGTCAATTTTCTTTCCTCCTTCATCTTTGTCCAGCTTCGAAGAACTAGACATTGGTATATCAGTCTTTTTGCAATTCTCCAAACCGAACTTTTTAACAAGATCTTTAGCATATTTTTCTTGGTGAATGAAAGTCCCTTCCTTCAATTGTTTTACTTGTAGTCCAAGGAAGAAGGATAGTTCACCCATCATGCTCATCTCAAATTCATCCCGCATAGACTTAGAAAATTTCTTGCACAGATTTTCGTTAGGTGATCCAAAAATAATATCATCAACATAGATTTGTACAAGTAAAAAGTTTTTATTTTCTTTTTTAATAAACAAGGTAGTGTCTACCTTACTTTTAACAAAATCATTTTGGATTAAAAACTTATTAAACCCGTCGTACCAAGCTCGAGGTGCTTGCTTTAATCCATATAGCGCCTTTTTCAGTCTAAATACAAAGTCTGGCTTCCTTGGGTCTTCAAATATGAGAGGTTGTTCCACATAGACTTCCTCTTGGATAACTCCATTTAAGAATGCGCTTTTGACGTCCATTTGGAATAACTCGAAATTCTTATAACAAGCAAAAGTAAGTAATAATCTAATTGCTTCTAACCTTGCTCTTTTGGTGCATAAGTCTCATCATAGTCTATCCCTTCTTCTTGCGTATATCCTTTGGCCACGAGTCTTGCTTTGTTCCTTATAACTTTTCCTTATTCGTCCATCTTATTCCTGAAAACCCATTTAGCTCCAATAACAGATTTACCTTTTGGTTTAGGAGTCAATTCCCAGACATCGTTAATGCTGAATTGCTTGAGTTCTTCTTGCATAGCTTCAATCCAACTTTCATCAGTTAAAGCTTCTTTTATGCTCTTGGGTTCTATTTCAGAAATAAGAGCCCAAGACTAGACTCTTCATGCCTTTTGGATCTTGTACGGATTCCTTCATCAATATTGCCAATTATGAGTTCCTTGGGATGACTAGACTTGTGCTTCCAATTGTTGGTTGGTCTACGACAAAGTCGATCTTTCTCTTCATCGATTCTTTAACGTTTGTTCTTTGTTGGTCTTCGAAGTCCGAGCCGCTTCGGGGGTTTAGACTTTGTAAAGTCTGGAGCAGTTCAGATTCTTCGGGTTGAGTTTGGATCGATTGAATTTGTATGAAGTCTTGAAATTTAACATTCATTGATTCCTCCACCGATTGAGTCTTTTTGTTGTAAACTCGTAAGCTTTCTGGTGGTTGAATAACCAAGGAAGATACCTTCATCGATTTTTCTTCAAACTTACCAATTCGATCATTTGCATTTTTCAATATAAAACATTTGCAACCAAACACATGAAAATAGGAAATAATTGGTTTCTTACCTTTGAACAATTCATAGGGAGTTTTCTCCAAAATAGGCCTTAAGAAAACTCTATTAATAATATAACATGCTGTAGAAACTGCTTCAGCCCAAAAACGAGAAGAAACGTTGCTTTCAATTAAAAGAGTTCTAGCCATTTCTTGTAACGATCTATTCTTTCTTTCCACAACTTCATTCTGTTCTGAAGTGTATGAAGAGGAGAACACATGCTGAAAACCAGATTCATCACAAAATTTAGCAAAATCTTGATTTTCAAACTCACCTCCATGATCTGTCCGTATACAGGAAATAACATACCCTTTCTCATTCTGCACTTTCTTAGCAAACTTTATAAAATAAGAAAAAGTTTCAGACTTACTTGCCAAGAAATATACCCAAGTAAATCGTGAGTAATCATCTACTATTACTAGGCAATATTTCTTACCACCAATGCTCTCGGGTTCTAGTTGGTCCAAAGAGATCCATATGCAAGAGTTGCAGCACATGATTAGTGGAAACTTGATTTATTGGTTTGAAAGAACTTCTGACATGTTTTCCCAACACGCATGGTATGCAAAGATCGGATTTTTGGTATGTCAGATTTGGTAGTCCACGAACAAGTTTCTTTGCAGAGATCTTGGCTATTTGCTTCATGTTGATGTGGCCAAGTTTCCTATGCCAGAGATTAGCTTCCTCTTGAATTGAAATTAGACATTGGGATTTTTTTGGTTTGATGTCCAGAAGATAGATGTTCTCATGTCTTCGTCCTATGAAAGTCTGGAGGAGTCTTTGCTAGTTCCTGAACATATTCCTTCTTGAAAGTTAATTTTGAAACCTGTATCGCACAGTTGGCTGATACTCAGCAAGTTGTAGTTAAGTCCTTCTACTAAAGAAACGTTGCTGATTGTGAGACTTTCAATCTTTACTGTTCCGCATCCAATAATTCTGCCTTTACTATTTCCTCCAAATAAAACTTTTCCACCATTAACTTGCATAAGCTTTATGAAACAACTTGAGTCTCCTGTCATATGTCTTGAGCATCCACTATCCAAGTACCATTTGACCTTTTTCTTGATAGTGACCTAAATTTAAAAAGAAAACTCAAGCTTTCTTTGGTACCCATATTTTCTTGGGTCCAATGGAGTTAGTGCAATATACGGTCTTTGCCCAAGCCTTCCTAACGGGTTTCCAAACCATAGGACATTCTTTCTCTAAATGTTCTGAGCTATTACACTTAGAACATTTAAGAGCACTTGCGACCTACAGATTTTACAAAAACTTTTTGAAAATGATTTCTATAAAGGTCTTTTGTAGGTCTTTGTTTGATTCTTTCCTTTACTTTTGGAAAATCAATTAGAGGAATGGTTTCAAAGAGTCATTCCCAAGCCTGATTTGTTAAAATAAGGTCTTTGCGCTAAAAGAATATTTTTCAATTTCTCAGATCCTATAGAAAACCTTTTTGAGATGCTTGAAATATCATTTTTCAAAAGTTCATTTTCTTTAGAAAGAGAGTCTGCATTTTCTTTCAAGGTAATGACACTTTTATCTAAATTTTCAACATTTTCTTTCCAAACAGTCTCCTGTTGCTTCGGTGCAGAATTTTCCCTTTTAGTTCGGAAATCCTCTTGAGAGAGGTTTTAGGCTAAAACACGGTTCATCAATATATTTAGATACTTTAGTAGGAATCTTAAAATTACTTACCTTGATTTCTTTGTCTCGAGTCCGAGTCCGAGTCCATGCCTCCAGTCCGAATCCGATTACGATTGTGCCATTAGACAAATATTGGCATAGTCATCATCACTCTCTTCGCATTCGGTATCACTCCAAGTTTCGCTTTGAGAGCCTTTCTCGTATTTCTCGGTTTTTCCTTTCTTTTTCTTTAGTAAGGGACGGTTGGGTCCGATGTGTCCCTTTTTCTTGCATTCAAAACAAATCATATCTTTATTGGATTCATCGTCCTCTCGCTGATTTGTTTTGAAACTTTTGTGAACTTTGTTTCTTCCAATTGAATCTTCTTCCCTTTTTATTCAGTTTTCTGAACTTTCTTATCATGAGAGCAAGCTCTTCATCGTCCATATCGTCTTCAGAATTTGTAACATCAGAGTCATCGTTAGATTTTAAAGCAATAGATTTTTTACCTTTGGGATCTTCATCTTCATTGTTTTGCTCCACTTCATAAGATCGAAGAGTGCCAACCAATTCGTCAACGAAAGTGGCATGATTCTTTGTGTCTCCCTTATTGAGGTCTTTACGTGATTCCAATCTTTGGAAAGTCCACGCAGTAGTTTGTTAAACTTCATGGGTCCAGAGATTGGTTGACCTTGATACTCAAGACCATTCACGATTTCGTAAAATGACTAAACATGTCGGTGATAGATTCTCCTGGTTTCATCTTGAAGGCTTCGTATTTGACCGAGCGAGAATATTGATTCTGGTTTCTTTCACTCGATCGGTTCCTTCATAAGTGATGTGCAACCTATCCCAGACTTCTTTAGCTGTTTCACAAGAAGATATTATGTTATATTCAGTAGGAGATAATGCACAATATAAGGAATAAATTGCTTTTACATCGAGAGCTTGTCTCTTGGTATCTCTTCTTGAGTCATCCCATTTGGACTCAACGGCTTCCTTTCCTCTTTCGAGACTGTTGTAGCTTTAGGAGTGACTCCTTTGTCTACCACGTCCCATTCCATAGGATCTTTAGATCTTAGGAATGCCTTCATCTTGTTTTTCCATATGCTGTAATCCTTTCCATCAAAATAAGGCGGTCTTGTGTTGCTTTGCCCTTCAACCACACCTGGAGCTAACATACTAGCCATGGATCGTTAACTCTGAAGTAAAAACACTTCAATTTAAATGAGTACACAGGCTCTGATACCAATTATAAACGCTAGTACGAGCACCTAGAGGGGGTGAATAGGTGCGAAAACAAATTTTTGTAAAGAAAACTAGAAATTATGTTTTTAACTCAAGTCTGTTTGACAATAGACTTTGAAATAGAAATTGGACTCTAACAATCAAATAGAGTTACAAACAAAGTAAAAGAGTTTAGGGAAGAGAATAAGAACACAAGGTTTATAGTGGTTCGGCTTAATCCAAGCCTACGTCCACTCCCCGCACCGACAGCCCACCGGGCTGGATTCCACTATGAATCAAAAGAGTCGTTACAGTATCACTTCCTTGATTCCACAATGTAGAGACTCTACTACACTTCCTCAAGACTTCACAAAAGTATAAATTCTCTATTGAGTACAAGTTTACGCTCAACAATTGAATCAACAAAGAACAAGAAGTTTCAGACTTTGGAATTTATCTATCTCGCACACACTCAAATAACCAGAGCATCTTTCTTATATACTCCTCCATGCCTTCATAACCGTTGGCACCTTCCAAAGGAGTTCTTCCAATCTACCCATTGGACAGAATCAATTTGGGAGATCTCAAGTTATTTAAGGAATGTGAAGATAGCCCACCAATCCTGCTCGCCCATACAATCAGGATCTAGGTTTCCATAAGTAAAACCTTCCAAGTATACTTCGCCAATCAACGGATCCGAATTATTCGAATTAAATTTAAAACGAATAAACGATCTTGAGATGCTATCTCCAGCCGTAAGATCTTCTTCAACCGCTCGAATCAAATCCATAAAGGAATACTTGAATCTAGATAAATCTTCTTCGTCGGTCTAGAAATTGTCAATGAGGGTAGACTTTACATCTTGAGTCCGGGCGGTGCAGCGATCTTCGGACTTTGACGAAAGAGTCTCGCGGAGTCTTCGAGACTTTGTCAAGTGAATCTGCAATTCCTCAGACTTTGTCGAGTGAGTCTGCAAGTCTTCAGACTAGACTGATGAAAACGTTTTGTCGACATCAAAACAAATAAGGGAGTTTTCTCCAACACAACTGAACGAAAATGGCCCTAAACTGACTTTTTCCCAAAAAGTCTCGGTTGTCAGAAAAAAAATTCTGAGACTGAGTTGATACTCCTAGAATTTATTGTGACACGACAGAAACTTCAATTTCTGAAACCAGACTTGAATTCACAGTTAATTTCACTTGGCGCGTTTTTAGCGTGACCTAGGCCATCGGGTAACTTTCAAATTTTTTAAGTGCAAATGACCCGTAGTCGATTTTCTTCGAGCCACTATGAACCCACTCGACTCATTGACGACTCTTGATTGTCATGAAAATCCCGAGGATCCAAATACGGACACAGGGTACCAAAACAATAAGAAAATCAGTCTAGTGCCGGTCGACGAGAATTTTTCAATTTAGTGATGTCACCCACGATTAGCCATACATCTCTATCGATCCAGTCTATCTCTGTTTTCAAATCGATTTTAAAGTGTGCCGTAATGGCTTCTAAAGATGGACACGGTCGAGAAGCCGATTCCTAATCGAATTCTCAAGTCTATTGCCGTAAAATTTCTTAATAATTTCCCTAGATAGTCTAGTTATCTCAAGAATGATCAGTTTTGAGAATAACTCTATAGACGCATCAATGAAATGCCCGATTTATTCAGTAGAAGACAGGGTTGAAAAATCTGGATGTCATAAGAGGGGTAAGGGTGAGCATGGTCCGGGTTGGGCCGGTCCATCCCCTAACCCTAGGACCAACTCGCACGATCTTTGGTCCTCAATTTCGGGACCAAGGACCGACCCTATTGAGCTTAGGATCGAGGACCGAATCGACCCAATGGGTTCGGTCTAGTTCCAGGGTCAACCCGGGAAAAACTGATAATTTTTTATTTCATTTTTGTACTCCTTAAAAAAATGATTGAATACCGGACTGACCCAATGGATTCGGTCCGGTTTCAAGATCAACCCAAGACTAACCAATAATTTTTTATTTCATTTTTTGTTCTCCTTGAAAGGGCAACCGAGGACTGTGTCCACCCAATGAGTTCAATGATGAGCAAGGTCAGCTAAGAAAGGCAAGCGATGAGGGTCAAGTGGGGTGAGCGTCAAACAGAATGAGCATCGAATGTCGAGCGGGGAGCAACAAGCCAAGCGAGTATTGAGCGGCGAACAACACGAGTGACCCAAAATGAACATGACGAGTGTCGAGTGGAGAAGTTATTTTTTTCGATTTTAGCAAATTGAAGAATAAGAGGACAAATAAGACAGAAGTAAACGAATACTAGAGGAGGATGTCATAATGTGCATTTTTGGACGCCGTGAGGACTCCTCACAAAAACATTTTCTTCCTTCGTAAATTATGACTATTGATGCCGTAAAAGACATTAAAAACCGAAGTCATTAAATAACAATGTAAAATTACTTGAACTCCTCACTAAAGAGCTGTTTAATGTTGTTAACGCCGTTTATTTTAAGATTTTCTCTATATAAAAAATTATAAATAATATATTAGATGTATATATATAAATAGTTAGGGTTGGTCCGGGTTGGACCGACTTGGAACTCTTAGGACCGAGGATCGACCCGCACAATGTTGATCTAAGAATTCTAGGACCAAGGACCAACCCAGTCTCCCTGAGAACAGGACCAAGATCGACAGGGTTAGGCCGGTTCAGGGTCGGTCCAGGGTTGACCTGGACCAATGCTCAGCCCTAGAGAGGGGGCACCTCACAAAGTGAGCGAATGGTGACGGACGATGAATCCAAGGCTTTCAATGGGCGATGGTGAGCTAGGAGGCGTCGGCGTTGACGTCGAAAGCGGCGGGCGGTGAAGGTGGTCGGCAAAGAGGGACTCGCGAGATTTATTAGATTTGTTGCAAAAATATTGATATTAAATCCTAAACTCCGATCGCTAGTGACCCAAGGAAACAAAAGAATAGCTTACATTTTTCATACAATTTCCTCTTATAGATATATAAAAAAAAAAAAAATTGAAGAGTTTTTTGGCATCACTTCACATTTTTTTATTTATTCTTTATTTCTTTTTCTTTTTTATTTCTTAAGTCTATATATGTAATATATTTATCTTATAATTTTATCTATTTCAATATATTAAATGATTATTTATTTAATTTTCTTGTTTCTAGATAGAATAAAAAAATGTAGTTGATCCACCCCGCGGTGGATGAGTTGGTTCGTGCTTTGACCCCTCATCCGGGAGGGTAGAGGTTCGAAACTTCTCACCCCCATTGCGTGACTTAAGTGGGGTGCCGTGGGAGGTGGGTCCCCGCGCTAGTGCCCTCCCAGGTTTACGTCGCTGGTTCCGGCTGTACGATGGTTCCCGGGTTATCAAAAAAAAAAATGTAGTTGATTTTGAAATGGATTTTTTTCAACTGCAAATTCCTAATAAGAAAAATACTGATTAGAGTCGGTGATCGAGTTTAATCTCAATTGGGGAATACTTCATTTTTTGTAACGCTCTCTTAAAAAAAAAGAGTTTGATTTGCTAAGAACAGGATAGAAGAAAGAGAATTGGTATGCTAATTCCTAATCCACAATTCCATTCTTCGTAGGGTTTAGTGTCTCAATGAATAAATAATTGTTGGAGTAAAATATTGATATAATTCGAGAAAAAAGAAGAAGAAGCAAGCCCCGACCATAATTTATACTTATTATATTACATAAATGGATTTCCAAATAAAAGCACTAATGCTACAATCAATCCATAAATTGTTGACGCTTCCATAAAAGCCAAACTAAGCATTAAAGCACCTCGTATTTTTCCCTCCACTTCGGGCCATCTTGCGACACCTTCTACAATTTGGCCCACAATAATACCTTGACCAACTTTAAGTAGGGGTGAGTGATTCCAGATTTCATTTGAAACTTGGAACTTACTATCCAGATTCATCATTTTTTGGAACACGAAACCTACCCTGTTATAGATTTCAAGGTCGATTCTAAGTTCTAACAAGTTCCTCTTTTTTTCTTTTTCTTTTTCATTTTCAATTAAGCAAAACAAAAATAAACACAGCAATAAAAAAGAACAAATATTGTATCATCGATTACCTAAAAACAAGTGTGTATATGCATTTATCAAATAGTATCAAGGAAATTATACGATTTTCAATGCATTGGTTGTTCTTGTATTATATAGAATCACTATCTTGAAAATTGAATCATTTCAACTAATCTACACCGTAGAAGGACACAAGATCCAACAAAGAAAATGCAAAGCACTAGAGCATTACAGGTAAGAAAACAGTGTAATTTTCTTTCAAGAAATTAAGGGCAATAGTTTCTGGAAGGAGCAAGATGTTTCGGTCATTAAATATATGTACTCACATGCACAAATCAACATGGGAGCACACCCGCTAGAAACAAAGAAAACAAAAACAAAAACTGAAAACAGTTCACAGCTCCACAAATGCATTTAGTAATTTCACGAACAATGATAAACAGTACGAAACGCAGACCTGCATGCCTCATTGGGGTCCTATTTCTTCACTTAGCAAACCAAGGCTGCGGTTAAAATAAAAACAAGCTACGCTTGTTGACAGAGGTGAACGAGAAAGGGGTTTCGTCTTGCTGTCGATAGAGATGAACGAGAATGACAAAGGGGAAGAATGAAGCCAAATTAAGGATTTAGCTATTTTAGGGTTTGGGATCCCAACTCCCGATTCTCAGGTTCCAATTCCTAATTCGGGTTCATTTCTCGATTCTTGTTTCTGGTTCTGAATCTTGTTCTGAATCCAGTTCTCGGTTCCAGTTTTGATTCCTATAGGAACTGCTAACTAGCGGTTCTTAAAAAATGGAACCGAGAACCTACTTGTCCCTCCATAGAACCGGGGACCAAGTGGGTCCGGTTCTCCAGTTCTCTGATTCCCGGTTCTACCTAGAACCATACTCACCCTTAAATCTAGGTCCAATAGAAGCAAACCCGATAGCTAAACCGGCAGGAATAACGAAAGCGGTAGAAATTAGTGGATTCATGATAAGTTCCTCACAAAAAGTAATGGTTAATGATGCAATCATCCAATGAATTATGACTTAATTGTTCCATCACTAAGATTCATTCGGGCAAAGTAATTAACGACACCAAATTAAAGTAATGAAATAATATTATTAAATCATCCGAATTACGTTTATATCTCTTTTTTAGTTCTTATCGACAAGATTTTTGTGAAACCATCTTACTTTTGTTCTTTCATTTCTTTGTTTCAAACTATTAGTTGAATTATTCACTCTTTTTATTGATTTCATCTTTTTAGTCATTCAATTCACAGTCATAGACGAAAGGAAAGACTCCTATTGAAATTCCTATCTAAATTGATAATTCATAATAGTGTAGAGCAAATTAGATCAAATCTATTTTTAGTTCATATCTAAGTAGCAATATCTAATATCACATATCCATGGGTTTCTTCCATATTATAAACCAATTATTTGTATATTAGATTAAATCAATTTTAGATTTTTTTTTTTAAAACAGAAACATCCAAGAGTTGGATTCCAGGCATTCCATTATGTATGCCCTATTTGTACCCAACCATATCAACTAATTCATGATGAATTGCATGAAATTTACCCTTCCTTTTATTTATCACTATGCTGCATATATACAATCTACATGGACGAATTTGTTAGATCGAATAATAGAATAGGATATGTAGAAATGTCGGTATTTTATAATTTCACTGATGTAAAGTTATAAGTTCATACCATTTTTTATTTCTATATATATATATATATATATATATTTATAATTATTTTCTTTTTTTGTTTCCATATATAATTTTTATATACTTCTTTTTTTCCTTATTAAATAAAATATTAATAGAAAATTTTTATTGGCGGTAGGTAGTATATAAATTAATGGGCCAAGCAAGAATTTAAGGAAAATTATCTTGCCATGACCTAACCCTTTCCGACTAGGGAATGAGAAGTAGGTTTGAGGGGCATTTGTCAACTTCGGGTTGACGGCTTTTCATTGACTCGAGTTCTCCCAAGTCTATATTTCGTGTGCGACGGACGTTTAAAATTTTAAATCGTTTAAGCCCATGCAAATTTTAACTAAGGAGTCGCACTAGTATTGTCGCCTCTAGCCTTTTCGGATCGACTAGAAACCTCGTAAGATACGGGAGAATATCTTATTATTTACACAATCAGAATTTCTAGATTGGAGGACTTTATAACATTAGCCCAAAGACTAACGCCCTTTCGGTACCTGACTTGATCACGTGCTAACAAACGCCATAGTATCCTATTCGAAAGAAATCCAGGGTTCATACTGACCATTCTAGAGCGGGGAAAGTAACAGCCAAAATATTGAAATGTTATTGGTCATAATCGTAAAGAAAAGCACGCAAACATCTTAATATCGTCCCTAAAAATAAAAAGGTAATCCAAAACAAAGAACCCTATCATAAAGTCCTAAAGGCTTGTCTAATTTTTGGGATTCAATTTCTAAGGGTTTCCAATCTTTTTGAGTGTTTCTCATTTTTAGAATTTTTCGAAATTTGTTATTATTTTCTGAATTTTTAGATTTTATTTTCTAAAATTTTCAAAAATTTTATCATTTTCTGAATTTTTTATTTTTAAATACTTTTTCGAATTTTTAATTATTTATTATTATTTATTATTTATTATTACTACTACTACATTTGGGAACGGGTTTGGATCGGAGATACCCGACCCGACTTGTTGACCCGACTCGTCAACCTAAATTCAACGGAATAAAAAAAAAAAACCGAAGTTTTTCTATTTTCTATATTTTAATGAATTTTCTATATTTCTTCCTCTTTTTTTTTCTTTTTGTCTTTTTCCTTGTTTCGTCCTCTTCCCTATTTTGTCTTCTTTCACTGCACTCCTCCTTCAACATCCAGAAGCGCTTCTCCTCCTTCCCCGAATCTTTTCCTTTGACCCTGCACTTACCGAACCAAGATCACTGTTCGTAAAATTCTAAACGCAAGTGAACGTGTCAAACAAGTAATATAATGATGAGATAAAGTATCGTCCCACGGAGATCGATGATTAATAAACTAATTAAATACTAAAATATATTAATTCTAAAATTTATCTAACAGATCAAAATATAATTGAGAATAAATTAAAAACAAAATTTGTAGATTAAATGCAGTAAATCAATCAGATAAATATGTTAGAGCATTCGATTTCATCATAACCACTAGATATGAATTTCATATTGTTGTAGGTACAAGAACAATATCAAACATGTGATAGCGGAATTTCCTAACCTATTTACTATCATATCTCTAGGTATAGTAAGCCTACTCAATTTATTAATCCACTATATCTCTATGTGAATTAAAATAAACATAAGTGCATTAAAAACTATGAATATTCCCGGTTTACAATGAGTCTTTTAGATCACCTTATCACCGAAAAAGCTACACAAATAACACTTTGTATATCTCTATCCACGTTTAATTCTTGGATATATATTATAATGATCAATTGCATATTATCACTTCTCGTCTCAAACATGCACATCGATCATTCAAGTGGTGGCCGATCACTCAAAAGCATTACGCACAATAATATATAACTCACATGAATGAAATCTATTGTAAAACATAAGAATCATGAAATTCACATCATCATGGTTAGGCTACATCGTAGCCTAACAAAAGAAAATTAGAACATAGTAGATGAAGAAATAAAAATATAAATTAAACTCAGCATCTTGAATCAAAGAACAAGAATTTTGTCACCACTTTTGTCTTCTCTTCAAAATACTTGAAAAAACTCTCAGAACAATGAAAAAAACAATTTAGCAGAAAAACTAGCTTAAAAACCTAGCTTCTCTCTATGGCTCTCCTATTTATAGGAGATATCCAAGATCCTTATCTCCAAGCAATTGCGCACAAAATCAGGGAGTAAATCAGAGGATTTTGAGTTGATATCTATCTCCCACTGCTGCTTGATTCAAATTCCTGAGTTTTGCCATTTTTTTCCTTATCTTCTCCATATATCATTATTCTGCATAAATAAGGAAAATTCGAATAATCAAAAGGAAATCCAAATATTTTCTCATAGATATTGCATTAATTGTTGCCTAAAATAGGTAAAATAACTCTATTTTTATAGAGTTATCAATCACCCGCCTTGACGCCCCCCCATTGCTCTCGTCGCGGCGCCCGGCGCCTCCATCGCCGCCAAACCAACTCTCTTCGCCAGTCATCCACTCCGACCGGCAACCCGCCCCCCCAACTCCGACCACTCATTCCGGCGACCACAAACACGACCACAAATACCCATCCGAAGCTAATCCCTTCCATCCTAGCCTTTCTAACAAGCAACCAATCAACAGTACACAACAAAGCGAGGAGATAAACTGACCGGGTGGTTTGAACCACGAACTTCGCCGGCAAGAGGGGACGTCTCTGACGAAGAGCTTTCGGACATGGGGATAGATATACGCGCTGAACTCGAGCATGGATTTTTCATCAAATGCGTAAAATAAACACAGAGAAAACACTAATATAAGGCCAGATTCAACCTATGCAGAAGCAAAAGCAAATCGATCTTAAGATTCAACAATGAATGAGTTTTGGCCTTCTTCAAGCCTTTTATCGAGCGACTGATGTGCGATCTAAACGATGTGTTCCAGAGAGAGATTCGATGCGATTTTATGTATAAAGGCATGGAAAAACATATTTCGTGTCAACTCAGTCTTACATCATCGGGGTTCACTTGAAACTTTCCATTAGAGTTCGGTGTTCTTGAGTATGACATATTTCATTCGGACAATACTTCGAACGGATGGCACGTATTGAAGGACACGAGCTTCAGACTTAGATTTACAACATTCGTTAGTCCAAACATGGCATATTAAAATCCAAACTATCACGGATATGTCATGGGCATAACTTGACTTCGCTTGATCCATTCGAAAATCCAATGATTCAATTCGGTAATATCATGTTGCTAGGACAGAACAGAAAAGGGCTTGAGCGAGGGGATTTACCTGGATCGGAAGGATGGCTGACTGGGTGGTTGCTTGTCAATCCTGAAATAGTGCAGTCAACGAACGCCGGGCTGCATGTCAATACAAGGAAAAGCGCCGACTTTGCTGATCGGGCAAAAGAATTAAGAGTTGCTGGGCTTATGTCGTTGTTCCTGCAAGGAAATGGTCAGATGTGGCAAACTTCGTGAATGGGTCAACCCGAGACCAATCGATAATTTTTTATTTCATCTTTTGTACTCTTTCAGAAAGCGATTAAAGACCGAACTAACTCAATTGGTTCGGTCCGGTTTCAAGGTCAACCTAGGACTAACCAATAATTTTTTATTTCATTTTGTGTACTCATTGAAAGGACAACCAAGGACCGTATCGACCTAATGGGTTCGATGATGAGCGAGGTCAGCTAAGAAAGGCAAGCGGTGAGGGTCAAGTAAAGTGAGTGTCAAACAGAATGAGCATCGAATGTCGAGCGGGGAGCAACAAGCCAAGCGAGCATTGAGTGACGAGCGACACGAGTGACTCAAAGCGAGCGAGGTGAGTGTCGAGTGGCGAGCGGTTTCTTTCAATTTTGGTAAATTGAAGACTGAGAGGATAAATAAGACAAAAGAAACCGAATACTAGAGGAGGATGCCATAAGGAGTTGTTTATATCTTTTGGACGCCGTGAGGACTCCTTACAAAAACATTTTCCTCCATCGTAAATTATGACTAATGACGCCATAAAAGACATTAAAAATTTAAGTTATTAAAGAACAATGTAAAACTACTTGAACTCCACACTAAAGAGCTATTTAATGTTGTTGACGCCGTTTATTTTAAGGTTTACTCTATATAAAAAAAATTATAAATAATATATTAGATATATATATTCAGGGTTGGTCCGGATTGGACCGACCTGGAACTCTCAAGACCGAGGATCGACCTGCACAGTGCTGGTTCAGGAATTCTAGGATAAAAAACCAACCAGTCTCCCGAGAACGGGACTAGGACCGATAGGGTTGGGCCGATCCGGGGTTGACCCCTGGACCGATGCTCACCCCTACCCTCAAGGGATAATGTACTAACACCGACACCAATTGGAACAATTATATATTCTCATGAATTCGACAGTGAACATAGCAAAGTTTATGCTTTATCTTCCTCATCCAAATTGATATCGATTGATTCAAGTTGCCCACAAATGCTATTAAACTTGTTGGAGTGTGTAGAAAAGCAATCACATTTGCTTATCTTGAGGTTTATAATCGCTTCCGTAGAAACGACTTGTTCACGAGTGACTTGCTCTAATAAATATTTTCTAGTTTCATCTAGAGATCCTTCGCCATCCTCTCAAAGATCACATTCACCAAGACATTATCAACAAAAAGCATAACTAGTTCAAGCTTTGCGTCCTTCGATCACTGTCGTTCCATGCCTTCAATTCATCAAATGTAGACTCGGACTCCTTCAAATTCTCCTTGGATTTGTCCTCAAATTTATCTTCTTCAAGCATGTGCCACAAATATCTATCCATGAGCAAAGCTTCCATCTTCAATTTCCATAACTCAAAACCCTTTCCTCATAATCTCTCTACTTCAACTCATGATTGACCAGCCGATGACATCTTTTCAAGATTCAATTTTTTGGATCTCTTCAGCAAGAAACCCTAACTTCAAACCAAGCTTTGATTCTAGATGTTAGGAATCATTGCATAATCACAAAGAAAATAAAGAGTAAAAAATGAGAAAGAGGATTTGAGATGTAATGTTTAATCTTGGTTTGCCCTTAAACTAGGGCTATGTCCAGCTGAGGATTCCACCAAAATTAACACCTCACATCTCTCTATTGCATCACTCTAATGACAAGAGAAAGAGACTAGATATATATACAGTAACTATTCATGAGCCCAAACCCAAACTACCAATCAAATATGAGCTCAAACTATAAAAACCCTTTAGTGTCATGGAAGCATTGCCCCCTAGGGAGTATGAACCACACTCTAACAAAAGCTTGGTTGTCTATTAGGTCAATTCGAATACAATTCATAACATGACCTATCTTTTATTCAATGCAAATATGAATTCCTAAATAAAATTTCATTTACAACTAAATGTAGAGAGACACAATAAGGGTGCATTTGGGAACACTTTCCTAAAGCCCCTTGGGCAAATGCAAATATTGTTTGTCAAATTTTTTGGAGACTTTTAGGAAAATATAATGACATTTCTAAAGGTCTTTAAAATTCTTTAGCTCAAAATAGGTTCAAAGGTGGTTTGGAGTGCTGGCATTCTCGAAATGCAAGTCTTAGATTTAACAATTTTTTTAATTCACTTCTGCTTTGTTCATCTTCCTTGCAGTTTACATAGAGGAGTTGGACAAAGGTCAATGAATGCTACCTTGGGTTGTGTAACCTAAGCAATGGTGTGAGCCAAGGCCATAGTCACTTGAGGTCACACAACCTAGGTGATCGTTGCCTGAGCCCACGTGAGTCCAAGCTATTGTAGGACCTCAAGCTATGTTGCTTGGGGTTCTGTGACCTTAGGTGAGGTTGCCAGCAGCTAAATCTGTCCTGTTGGGAGTTGATATGTGCCAAATCTGGCTTGTCAGTGACTCATCAAAGGCCTTAGCTTCACTGGCAAATGTTTGACCATTTAAGGAAAAAAAAAAAGCTAGCAAAAATCCTTTACAAATTATAGTTTTTTTTTCCAAATGGAATTTAAGTTGAATTGCTTTACAATGTGTTTTAAATTATATTTTGCCATACGCTATTTACATTTTGGAAAAACCCTTTCACTAAAAGTCCTTTGCATTTCCCCATTTTCTCAAAGTGGTCGCAAATGTACCCTAAGAGTGCGAATGCAAGATTATGCAAAATGAATATTTTGGTTTAGAGGTCAGGTTTCATTGTTATGGACTGATTCAATCCATATTTTTCTTATGAAATGCATGAGAGGTCTTTGGGCAACAAATTTAGGTGTCGATACCGACCAAAAAAGATGTAATGGAGAATTCGAGCGTGAGCGATACTGACCAAAAAAAGATGTAATGGAGAAAAGGTTGATTCCAGTGACTCGTGGCTCAATCATTGGGGTGGGATGTTTGCTGCTGCATCTTATGGTCTACAAAGTTTGTTAGCTGAGAAATGGGGAGTTCATGATGTTTCTAACTTAGCAGGAGCCGGTTCGACCACTGCTTCAACATTTTGTTTGATCTGAAAGGAATTTCTTCCACGCTTAAGATATTGTCCATAAATTGTTTTGTTGTAGCCTACAAAATCAATTAATCACAATTCTTGATACTGTTCAATAACTGATGCTAAACGAAGAATGAGTTTTTCTTTTCTTTAGTTTGCGTTAGTATCAGGATCACTAATGTGCCTTGCAACTAATGTCGCCCTTGGTGCAGCTCTTGGAGGTGCAGTTGGCTTTCCTCTTGGTAAGTGTAAGATAGACACCACATCAAAAAGACTTTATATTAAGCTTTGCTTGTATTCTGAGCTTCTTTATAGTCAACGCGATGTCGTGATCAAGAGTCAAATTAGTTAGTCAAGAAACAAGAAAAGAAAGTAATCTCTAACAGGCGACATTTGCACCTTTTGAGCCAAGAGTTACGTCCCTTCTACTCTACGGACAATAATGGTAGTTGCATACCCTTCTCCTTTAAGAAGCATTGCATCTTATTAAATTATGTCTTGGACTTAAGCATGTGTACATAACTCAACTCAACCTGATTGAAGGATACCGGTTTATTCATCCAAACCGTTAAGAAAGAAATCCCACAACGGATTAGAATATCTCTTTGAAGAAGTTTCCTAATTTGCGTAAAGGAAGCCCAAGGGGCACACAAATATAGCATCTGTGGAGATTCGTATTTTCAAGAAAGGATCAGAACATTCACTTGTGCCGTTGAGAATTTGTTTTGGTCTTTTCCAAGGGTCGACCAAAACAAATACATGTTGGCCGCATATATCTTTCCCTTCGAGTCGCACACTAAAGGACATGGATTTCGTGGGTTTTGTTAAGATTTCCAGGCCGTTACTTGAAGTGTAGAAGAGACTCACAAAGAAGTGACGTGTTTGAACACTGAGATTTGTGTTATGAGTTATACATCCAATTGAGTAATATATTGGTAAACACTATGGATTTGTATATAATCGAGCTACGGGAAACACCTAAGGTTGTGAGCTTTTGTAACTCTGATTTTTTTAATTATTAGTAGATTATTTGCTATTGGCTTTCTTCGTGGAGGTTTTGATACTCAGACCAAATTAGGTAGATCTCTAGTAATTTTTATTTTTCCTCATTATTTCTATGGTCATATCGCGTTAATTTAAGTGCAGGATCCAAATAGTATCCGCATTATTCACAACACATCATTTCCAATTCCAACAAATATAGTCAATGAACTTCAGCTTCTTCGGGTTGAGCGGGAACATCATTAGAAGTTAAGTTAAGAATGTGATTGTTCCTCCCACATGGCCTAAAACTGAAATGACCATTGCAAAACTCTTGTTGCTAGATTGCGTTTAGGATTACACCTAGATCTACACCTGAAAAACCATCAATGGAAAAAATGTCTGCAATTGATTCAGTGTTGATTTGGCTTTCCTTGCTTATGAACTCAAGGATGTTGATTCTTGATACGACACCAGCATAAGAAATTCAAAACCAATATGACTTCACACTTACTAATATTTTTCAATTAAAAAATGATTTACATTCAAACATTTTGATAGCAATACCAAGCGATGCAAGTAATAAGTCAAATAGAATGAAAATGAACAAACAACACTATAAAGAAAGAGATACAAACTATAACTACAAAAATATATATATATAAAAATAGCAAAGATGATTCTTATTCCATTTTTTTTTTTTGGTCGGTTTTACTCTATTCCTATTATAAGACTCACTCTCAGACTTTTGCTCTGTCTCCTTGCAGGACGTGGGAGTCGAAACCCACTCCTAAAACTATAGCGTCCCCACCCCCAACCCTCCCCGAGAAAGTGGGAATTCGAACCCCCCACCTCCCCCTTCCAAGTTGGAAGGGTGGCCACTGGTTTGCCAGTGGTTATTCTTATTCCATTTGACTCGCGATGTATGAATTCACCACGTTATCTTTCTCCATCATACACTCACATGAGAGGTTTTCCCCCTAACTATGAAGAAGGATTCCAACCATAACAAGTATCAAAGATTCCTTTCACTTCATTGAACCTACAAGCACCTTCAGGCAAGATCATCCAAATACATTGGTCGCATACACCCTGGTCCCTGTGTTTCACATATATATCGAACCGGTGTAATTGACCAGACCATGCAAAGGTGCAAAAGAACAACGTGTCATAGAAAATATGGGGTGTAAAAGAGAATTCCCAGCTCTCCATAATATGATGGATTCCAAGATCATCTTCCTTGGATTTGCAATGAACTGTTAGAGTATTTCCAACCGGTAAATTGTTATAGATCTTAACATGTGCTTTGGTCCAAAAACTTTCCACACAGCGAGTTACGAATAAAGAACAAATAAATATGAGCGTAGTTGATGTCTTCATCATCGCAACATTCCTCGCTCTTATATCAACATCATTAAGCTATTTAAGGATGCACATTAACAGTCAACAGTTACTATTGGAATTAGCGGTGGCATGTGGGCCATAAGCTGTAATAAAGAGAAGAGGGCATAATAGTCACCGTCACTTTGGGATGAAAGCGGCAATTTAGCATTTATTTTTCGTCTTATTTACTTTGAGATAAGAATTGCCTCATAAGTTCATTCACAAATCAAGTAAAATATCTTTGCAGATGCCATGCATCCACTGATCTTTGCTTTTTGTGTAATGATAACATAAGGAAATGCAATACATACTGAGATCTTATACTAGTATGATGTATCAACACTTTAGGAACTCATTTTTTGAGAAAAGAAGTTGAGATTGATAAATAGTGATTGGTTTATTTAAAATGCCCAAAGGAAACCATTACACAAATATCATTTTGATTTTTGTGAAAAAAAATTGATCAAATAATTATTAAATAACTTTTATGGTAGCTATGAATAACTCTCAAATTATTTATAAGTTTTATGGCAAATTTTTTGCGATTAGAGTATCCAGCTGTCATTCCACTACATCCCACGGAGAGGGAAAGAGAACTAGCATAACGAAGTCGTCTTGCGCCCGTAAACATTTGCTACCTACGCATTTAGTGTCGATTTGGATTTAGGTAACCTTTCTTTTAAGGTAATTTGCATATCCAATTTGCTTAAGATTCCAATCTTCAATCAAACGGAATGAAAGCAGGAAATTTATAGTGAATTAAGGCCTTGCCCTCGATCGGAAGGAAGTGTAATGTGAAAACGAAACTTTCATTTTCTCGGCTTCGATGACTTATTAGAACACCTTTCTTACTTTAGCTCTAGAACGAGGTGAGGGTGAGTCACGGCCTAAAATCAGGCCGAAAGGGATAGTTTTCCTAGTCAGAAAATTGAGAACTACAATCATGAGATTGAGAAAATTCAAGGGATCCGGCTCTCAAGTCCGTGGTCTAGTGATCCAGTGGGAATGCGATTTGCCATAAGGATAGGGAAGCCCGCCTTCCTTTTTCTTTTCATCGGAGTTATTTCACAAAAGGGGCAGATAAATTATTAGTGATAGAATACATGGGTTCTTCTTCTATCCTTTTTTGGTACTAAGCTAGTCTAAGCAAAGTAGTCATAGTTTTTAAATCGAGATATGTATCATTAATCGATATGTTAAATTTATTAATCACTAGTGATGATTGATTCGTATCATATGATTCAGTAATATAACTAATATATGTGTCATGGACATTTATAAATCCTATAAGCAGATTAGTAAGAATTATGATCTTGGAAATAAAAATCTTAATTTTGAGTGAGAGTGATGATCCATATGCATAAGAAGTTATAAATTTCAAATGAAAAGTACATTCAAATATAAATCACAAATAATGGTGAGTAATTCATTTGTCATTGCATTATTTTGGAGACCTACCCTCGGGGACCTTGGAACCTCAGGGATAAATTTTGACGTATTTGCTCATAAGATGGTCCAAATTGGTATCCCATCAATTACAGGCGTAGTCTCTCCCAAGACCGCACCTCGCCTAACACAGGACTTCTTTTAAATTCAACTTAAATATCCTCTAGAAGTTACCACTAGCCATTGTTGAGGGTAAGTCAAAACCCAATTGAGATGCGGAGAATTGTCTCAATTCCTAGAGGTTAAGAACAAGGACTTGTTTACGTTAACATTTATAATAGTGCCTTTTCAGTACTTAACTTGAAGGTGTATTATTTAAGTGGTCATCCACTTTTGATTACCATTTGATTATCCAAAAGTATCAAGTGAGCATACAAATGTTTGTGTGGGGTTCAGTAAAATTCTAATCTAATCCTATTCCTAATCTAGAAAAGGAAATTAACAATCACTGTATTGAAATGCGGTGTGGAAATTAAACACTCAAGAAATTGAAAGTGCTTCAAAGATGAGTACGGAAATGAAAATCCCGATACAAGTCGAGCAAAGAATAATGGAAGGCCACAAGAGTGTCGCGACCTCTCCAAAGCAGGTGGAACCTTATAGGGGTTTGGTTAATAGATTATTTAGCCTAAACTTAAATTAGACTCTCACAAGCCCATACCAATCCGCGACTTAAAGTATGAGTCATTAGCATGTAAATGATTTTCAATTAGGAGTTGCCAGTAATCTATTTTTCCTAAATCAATTGGAAATCCAAGTAAAGTGATGAGAGAATTAATTTACTCCTATGAACCAAAGAAGAGAGTGTGAGTATAAGGATTTGATTAAGCTAGATTTTTCTAATATCCTTTTGGTACTTTCTTTTCTTTTCTTTTAATAAAATGTTTGTAAGCAATTTGCAGTGATTTTAATTTCCTCCCTAAAATGTAAGTGAATGCGCAATCATTATTTAATACTCAATAATCACAGTGTTAAATAAATTGCGAGGAAAGGGAATATTTGCTTACCTCAAAGCAACGGGAACATCTATAGTATTAGCTAGAAAATCACATAATTATCATAAATATGATTTCTAATAAACACGCAACTTCACTCAAATCTTTTTTAGATTTTCTTTTGTTTAATAAAAATCATGCTTTATGCAATGACCTAATTCTAACAGATTTTTAATATATTATTCTAGCATGACACGCAATTTCCTAAGTATATGAACCTAAACATACGATTTCTAGTATATCATGGAATCTAATTAAATGACCTAAACATGCAACTTCAAATGATGGGAAAAATTGATATATGCAATTTAGTTAGATGAACCTAGACAAAAATTCTAAAATGATATGCAATTCCTAAGTACACACGATCTAAATGACATGCACGGAGTGACATGGCAAAAATGATACATGGCACAATGACATGGCATTATGGTGAATAACGTGACAAGATGGCACACGACGTGAAACATAGTAGTGACATAACAGTGGTAATGCAAGCATTGCTTGCAGTTAATCTATATGACATGCACCTGTTTATTCTCTTTTTTTAATGAATTTTGAAAATAAAATAACCAAAATAAACTTGTAATGTAGCCTAAAAAATAATCTACTTTAATTGTACCTAATTTTTTTGGATTTTTTTGAAACAAAATCAATTCAAACAAAGATACGAAGAAAATAAAGTCCACGTCAAACACGACATCAAGTCACGTGAGATATTATGGATATCCATCTAATTTTTTATATAAATTTACAAATCGTATTTTAGGCATAAGATCGGATTGGCTGATTTCTCGTGCAATTGTGAATCGTATCTCGGGCATTAGATTGGATTGACGATTATAGCACATCATGAAATCAGGAAATAAATTCTCATTTAAAGCCTACTCAGGAATTTCATAAGTACAATAATATCACTCAAAGGTTCAAACAAGTTGCGATATCACCGATTAGGCAACAAAAATATGTGAAAATCTAACTGTTGACACCTAAATTTTGGCGATCCGGTCATTTATTTATTGCATAGAAAATTAGGGGTTAATTTTATCCCTGAAAAAAATATTAATTGCATAGCATGTAGATTTAGGTGCATTTGCATTTTTTGCATTTATTTATTGGACCGGTGGCGGATGGGTTGGAATTAGTTGTTCTAAGCTTTAACTTGGCAGGCCGGACTAAGCCCACGAAGCGAGCAAATTGGCCCTAGCCCCTTTTTTTAATGATCAAAGATTATTTCGTGAAAATAGGAAATTTTCTGGAATATGATTAATTTTTTGAATAGGGCAAGTGGAAAAACAAATATTGCATTCACCAAAGCAAATATTGCGTTTTGAAAAAAATATTCGTGGATATCGATTTTGAAAAATTAAAACCCTAATCAGTGGCCTATAAGAGGGTAAAATGCATAGGGTTTTAAGGGGGCGACACAATTGAAACACATGGCCACGTTGAGGGGCTTCACAGAATACCATAGGGCCACATTGAGAGCTGAATAGAAAGAGAGATGGAGAGAGAGGGTGTTGGTCTTTTTCCTTAGACGATTGCTACCGAGCTCCTACATCTCCACGACTCGACGGATGTTTTTTCGCCATAAGCTTCACGCCAACGCAACGCTGCGAGATCTTGTTGCCAATTTACCACTCGCACCACCGCCGCAAACCCAAGTCGCTGCTATTCTTGATCCACAGCCCGAACCGACGACAACTGAGATTGCCGCTCCGCTGTGCTGCCGCTGCTCATCACGTCGCTGACGATGCCACCGCAGCCCCTTCATCGACAACGTCACTGCAGCTCCGCCCCTTGACTGTTACCCGAACGCTGCCCTTCGCTGCTGCCTGACGAAGCCGAGAAACTGCTGCCTCGCCGAACATCGCCAAGCGCCCTCTGCCGCAGCCCTTCATTCTTGTGTGATTCGTGAGTGACACGTGAAGAAGTAGAGAGAGTACACGAAGGAAAGATAAGTCGTAAGAGGAGAGGGCCAATACACGTGGGAAAGTCTTCTTGTTCAGAGGTCAATAGTAAAAAAGATAGGGGCCATATAATAGACACGACAACACATCGAGAGGAGAAGAGATGAGGTGGCCACCGCTTGCGAGCTTGAAGTCCACGGTCAAAAAGAGTGATCATAATCTCAGTTGGATAATTCTGAGTGGTGGATTTGTCTTCCTTTTAAGAAAAGAAAGGAACTTCATAGAAGTCAAAATATGAAGAAATAGATATGCCTAGATACTTTATTCTATGGATAAAGGATCTAATTGATAGAGAAAGCACCGTAAAGATCTTGTCCAGATTTTACTATAATATTGTGGGCTTTGTGATTTTGTTTCATGCAAGCAAAAGAACGGTTTTTTTTGGCAATGAGATCGAGAAGAATTTGGAACGCCAGGCTCGAGCCAGCGGTGATCTTCTCTTCAAGTTGATTCGTTGAAGTTTCTACTTTTGCAGGTTCATTGTCTGCGACCCATCACCCCCGGCGCGCTACCATCACAGCCACCATCCTTAGCCGTGCCGAGCCTCCATTGTGGTCCATTCTACCGTGCGGCTTTTGAAAAAATTCCAATTTAGGTATAGATTTACTTTATTTTTTGGTAGATTTATTAGGTAGGTTTATTTTATCTTATTTAGTTATTTTTGATATTTTGGCACTTATTTGAAATCTTTCTCGATGCATGGTTGAAATTCTTGATGCACCCCTTCAATTCGCAACCGCACACGAATTTTGAAATAATTAATCACGCGAGAGTAAAATTGATATCTCGATATTTAAGACTTAAGATCAATTTATCGATTTTATTAGCGAAATAATCAAGTTTGAATTTCAATTCGAATGGTGGATAACATTTTTTGATGACCATGGATGATTTGGTGTTTATCTTTTAATAGTTTTGTTTATCCCAAAAATACAAAAAATTGCATTTGCATCCCATGTAGATTAGAATTGATTGCATGATAGGTTAGTTAGTCATTTTTTTTAAATGCATGTTTAGATGATATCTAGCTTAGATAATATCTTTTGAATTAAATTGCATGACGAGATAATTTTCTAGATTAAGATAGGATTTAGATTAGTCTATTCCTAACTTAAAATAGATAATATCTCACTTTTGTTGAATTTTTATTTTTAGTGATTTTAATTACCAATTTTCATTAAAAATAAAATACAAAAAAAAAAAAAAAAAATCATGCGCATGTAGTGTAGGATTAGATTCATGAAATGCTCGTCATCTAGTGATTGTTGCTAAGTTCATTTAATTAGAAATTATCTATCATTAGAATTAGGTCATTTTGGTTAATTTATATTGCATATTTAATTATTGCATGTTCAAAATTATTTTACTCATTCATATAGTTTAGAACACATTGTCATGTCAACCATTTCATGTTAGATTAGAAACATTGCATTGCATATAGATTAGATTCTCATTAAATAAGTGAAAACAAAGAGTGTTTGCTTGTTAATTAGAAATCATATCTAGAACCGTTGATGTGACTTCGATCTAACATTGCAGATACTTTCGTTGATATGAGGTAAGTCTTACAATTTAAATATTGCTTTTATCTAGGTATTAAATTGATGGTTTGTGCACCCACATGATAACCTCACATGTTAGGGAAATAAGTTAAAATCAATTCAAACTACTTGCCAAACATTTTTCAAAAAAGAGAAAGGTACGGAAAGGGCGTTAAAGAAATCTAACGTAACCAAATTCCCGTACCCAAAGTCTCTGGTTCGTAGGAGTAAAATAATCCTCCCATTATTTTACTTAGGTGTCTAATTGACCTACCAAAAATAGATTAGTGGCGACTCCTAATTTAAAATCAATTGCATGATTAAGAATTTGAACCTAAATCGCGAATTGGTATGAGTTTGGAAGAGCCCGAGTTAAGTCTAAGCTTAACAATCCATTAGCCAAACCCTAAGTGAATCACCAAAAATTTGGTCGCGACACTAACTAATTTGGGATATTGCTTGGGTAGCGTTTCCGAAACCGGACAAACAGCATAATCACGGGAATCACGATCTGATTACCGCCAGCGGTTCACGGGGATGCTCGATGGCGACCGACGTGCTTGCGGCAAAGGATGGAAGCGTGTCAATTGAACGCGACGATGAGGATTTTAGCGGCTGGTCGTCTCAAGGAACAGCGAAAAATCCACGGGTAACTTCACACAGTGCGGGAGCAAAACAATAGTAACGATGGAACCGTTGCTATTGTCAAAGATCTTGAATGCTGATTGCGCTAGTGCCAATGTTGTGGAGATGGTGACACTCGCTGGACTTAGTAACCGGGGTAACTGCGCACACAAGAAGTTCACTGAGGAGCCAAGAATTCGCTGGGTTGGACTGCAACTTGACAGACAGACAACCTACAGCAAGGAAAGAACTCGAGCGTGGTGGGTTAACTTTGTTCTGGTCAGTGTCGTGACGATGCAGCAAGCAACTCGTCGTTGAGAGTGGCGGCCGCGATCAACATTGGCTCCGACTATGCCACGTGAGACAGTAACGTCGACGTCCACGATTTATGATAGTTATTTCTTGAATGGGTTGTCACATGTGTGTAGCTAGCTTTCTCGCTAGTTAGAAATATCTGTCGCGATTATTATCTCTTCCATAATTATTAGATTAGAGTACGTTGATGGATTGCAAGGGCGTTGATTTGGTCGACTGTTTCTATATTGATTTCGCAATTTAAGATGATGATGTTATCCTTGCCATCTAACATGACCTCCATCCTATCTAAATAAAATCATTTGGGCTCAATTGAGGCAGGTTCCTGGAGTATCTGATGGTTATAGAGAAAAATCTACGTAGAAAGGCTCAATTAAAAACGAATTCCTAAAGCATGCGACACTTACCCGAAAAATCAAGAGTATGAGGGGTCGATTAACACAAAACCAAAAGTTCGGGGGCTATGCGGAAAAATTTCCTCAACCTAAGGAGTTTACATTTCTAATATAGATCCAAGTGTTGCATAATCATGCCAAGGGTCTCATCGTAGTGCACATATAGTGTCTGCAGTTTTATAATTGATAAAACATTATATCGGTGTATATTGACAAAGTGGTTTTAGAGAAGCTTAAGCAGTCCATGCTAAGAAGGCGCTCCTCCTAGTCCCAATTGAAGTGATGGCAAACCCACTTATCAGAGCTTCCACAAGATAAGCACTGTCGGACTCAGATGACAAAAACTACACAGATCTCTGTTTTCGCTCAAAACTACAAGCTGGAACGCTTCAAGGATGGCAAAGCCCATGACAATAATATCAATATGATCTTTGCAAATACTAGTTATGGCGTACCTGTGGATGCAATTTCCTCCATATTGAAATTTTGAAATAACACATATTTTTCTATAGCCTCACTAGTAAAAAGTCCTACGTCCATGCGGTGATCATGGATTTGGTTTTTATTAATTCTCTAGGCATTGCGACTGATGCATGGATTTTTCTTTGTTATTTTTTTCTTTTTAGACAATACTAGCATCCATTTCATCTTGAGCGATGTCACGACCTAATCCCTTCAAACTAGGGAGGGAGAAATTAGGTTTAGGGGTGTTGTCAACTTCGGCCCAACTGTCTTACATTGACTTGGGCTCTTCCAAGTCCATACCTCGCGCAACGTCGGGCATTCAAATTTAATTAATTAATCCTACATGAATTTTAATTAAGGAGCCGTCACTAGCCTTTTTGGTCAGTTAGAAACCAAGTAAGATACGAAAAAATATCTTATTATTAACGCAACTAGAGATTTTGGTCTATGGGACTTGATTATATTAATCTTAAGACTAATGCCCTTTCGGTACAAACTTGACCACGTGCTAACTCAAGCCATAGCAACCTATCGAATAAATCTAGTTTTCGTCCTAACCATTCTAAAACAAATGAAATAGCATCCAAGATATTAAAAAGTGGAACCAAGTATATTCACAAAGAAAAAACACAAGCATTCTAAAATGGTCTCTGAAAAGAAAAAAAAATCCAAATTAATGAAACCTTTTTTAAAGCCCTAAAGGCTTGTCTAATTTTGGGTTTTTATTTTTTTTTTTCAATTTTTTAATTTTTTAATTTTTTTCTATAATTTTCTATTTTTTAGAATTCTTTAATTTCTAATATTTTTAAATATATGTGTTTTTAGTTCTGGATTTTCTAATTAATTGAATTTTTTATTAATTTTCTGAATTTCCAAATTTTTATGATTTTTCTCTGAATTTCATAAATTTTTAATGAGTTTCTAAGTTTTATAAAATATTTTATTATTTTCTATTTTTAAATTTTTATAAATTTTCGGAAATTTTTAGTATTTCTGAATTTTCTGGAATTTTTAATGGTTTTATGATTTTTATAGTTTTTACGAATTAAGAATATTTTATTAATTTTCTAGGGATTTTCTGGATTTTTGTGATTTACTGAATTTTTTAAATAATTTCTGTGATTTTTAAAAAATAATTTTTTATTATTATATTCGGGGAACGGTTTCGGACCGGTTTTGCCCGATCCAGCCCATTGAACCGACCGAACTACCCGGATCCGACCCGCATTAAAACAGAAATTTTTGACATTTTTTCGTGTATGTATATATAATATAACTGACTTTTCTATCAGTTCCTAGCCCACTTAGATTCTTACCGACTCTACCCCAGCCCACCATGTAAGCCAGCCCGAAGCCCATTTTCCCTTTTTTCTATTTTTTTTTTTTTTCTTCCCTCTCTCTCTCTCTTTTCGTTTTTTCCTTGTTTTGTCTTTTTCTTCAACCTTACACCCCCTCCTTCACCGAAGTATGCGTTCTGCAACTCCAACCGAACAAAGAACACTCGACGTTACCACCATTCCAGGTCATCTTCAACTTCAAACTCGTCGTCGCCCACATGCTCACAGGCGTGAGCATCCGTGGGAGAAGAAGAGGGAATGGGGCTTGGGCCTCTATTCTTGCTTAGTTCTAGGATGGGCCAAGAAACTACAAAAGAGACGGGCTGAAAAAGGAAATATAGAGATAGGGTAAAGGAAAAATAAAAGATGGGCCCAAGGAATAAAAAAAATGGGCTGGACACACCGAGCCGTTCGACTTTTTTTTTTTCAACATTTTTTTATATATCACTTTCATTCATTTTTATTTCCCTTTTATTTGGTCCATTTTATTCATTTTTTCATTTTTTTTGGATTTTTATCTTTTATCCTTTTTTTATATATTTTTCACATTTTTATATAATAAACGGATACTTAATACGTTGACAAAAATTTAGGTATTAACAAGCGACGGGGCATAAATTTGTTGTGGAAAACAATCTAGTTTGCATGTTTGTAGTAGTTGAAGAAACAAATCTATTGATATCCGAGAAAGAGAAATTCATGAGGAATTGACTACCAATTCTAGACATGAAAATTGGTCTAAAATTAAAATATTGATATCCTGTAATCAAATGTTGGAAATTTACATATTGTAAATAAAAATGTTCTCATTTTATAATTTTTTTTTTTTTTACTTATACCGTAAATAGGAAATTCTCCGTGCACTATCATAACCATAATATTAAAAAAAAATCATTGATGCACTTGGTTACGATAAAACTTTGTCAAATGTCATCACAAATTACTTGAACCTTTTGAAAAGATTGAAATATCAAATACAATTGTTTACAATTGGCCCATTTATGTAATCTTGAAGGGTACAATTCATTCATTTTTTTTACTTTCTTTAAATTTTACAAGATTATCTCTTTGACTTTTATTTATCACGAAATATTTGGAACTCTTCAAAAATAGTGAACATCAAAAACTGAATTGTACAATTAATTCATTTTGAGAACTTAGAGAAATCAAGTCTTTATTATAAATAGAAATTCTTTATCCCAAACGAGTTTATTATTGTTGTTGTTGTAGTATTTCACATTTTCTTGACAATGTTTTTAAAATTGCGTCTAAAATTAAAGGACAATATCGCAGGAACTTAAGACAAGTGGACCTACCTATACATGCTTGCAATGTCCAAGCCATACATGCAAAATTGCTGAGACATTTACATTCTTCGTGGAAATCGGAAAGTTTTTAGATCCTGTTTGGCACCTGTTTTAAGGTATATCAAATGAGATGTTCATCGATAACGAGGGTCATTAAAGGTAATATCGCATTTTTTAAAAAAAAATTGAAAATAAGAATACATTAGTTTTTAAGTTAGATTGACAAAATAATTAATTAAATATATTTTTTTCATTTAGCCAATAAGTGAGTTATCAAGCATTTTACATTGAAATTCAAACTCGTAAGGAGACAACTTAATTTTTTCAGATGAAATATGTAAATTGATTTATAATTAGATAGTACGTATATTTTTCGTATTTAGTTAAAATAAATGATGAATATAACATGTTGTACATATTCATTACTTAAGACTCGAGCATTGAGATTGCCCAATAAAAATCATCATTTTCAAGTTGATTTGAAAAGGCAAACCGTCGCTCCTAAGTCCTGGTAATTTGTTTACATGGATAAATTATCGTTGAAGAATTCTTGTTGCCTGGCCAAATGTGAAATCAAACTTTTAATTTTAGATTCAAAATTGACAAAAAGAACAATGGCAAGATTTTATTTTCCAATTTGATAAAGATATTTAAAAATATATATAGTCTTAAAGATAGCTTATCAACTCTAATACTAAAATCTAAAATAAAAAGAAAAGGTATACATATAAAGAAGAACATACGCACGAAATCTCCTCCTCAATGAAAACAGGAAATAAACATTTGTGGACTATATTTTCACCCTTTTGCTAATGCCATTGATTGATTATGCAAATGATCTCTGAACTTTTTAACCAACCAAAAAAAAAAAAAAAAAAGATCTCTAAACTTTGACTTAATATGTATTGTGATTTTTGAACATTTATTTGTTCTATTTAGTCCCAGTTTAATCCAATATGCAATGTCATTTTTGAACTTTTATTTATTATATGTGAACCCTGAATTTTTTGTACGTGTTCAATTTAATCTCTATACAACATTGAATATTTATATAATTTAGGGACTAAATTGAATATGAACCAACAAACTAAAGATCACATTAAAAAAAAAAAAAATTAAAAGCTCAAGGATGACATTGCACATTATATCAAAATTTAAAGATTATATTGAATAAATTAAAATTTTAGATACCATATTATATATTTAGTGAAAAATCGTTTTGATTTATGGAATTGCAATATGAAAGCTCATTCTTGGACTCGCATATAGAGGTTTTTTTTTTTTTGGTCGGTTCATATAGAGGTTGATTACCATACAAACTTATGTGATATTTTTTTGTCCGTGTATTATTGTTCTTTCTTTATTATCTTTACTTTCCCTTCCTCATGAGTGCATTTATGATTGGAATTTCTTTTTCTTTCTTTTTTTTCCCTTGGTTCTCTTGGTTGGACAATTTTTACTTTCTGATTGTTTACCTCGTAATAGGGGCTAGGTTATTTACAATTTTTTTAGCTCGCTTTAGTTATATTAATTTTTTTAAATGACTCTAAAAGTGTATGCTAAGATGTGTATAATCTATCTTATGACGCAACAAACATGTCTATCGTATGAATAAGAGGTTAGCATTTCTCATTTTCATTACTCGAGTATCGCTTTTTGCGTTTACCACGAAATTCATCAATCCACTCAGTTTCAAAGTACCCAAAAAAACCTTGCACACCTGTGAGAACTAGTAGGATTACATAGAAATAATGACGTGTGAAAGAGCTGGTAAATTACCGACCAAAAAAAAAAAGAGCTGGTAATTTCCCACACAATTTAATACATTTACACATCATTACATGGTAAAACTGAAAATGACACGAATTGGCACAAACTTAATATACATTAGTTTTAGGGAAAAAACCACCAAAAACCCCAAACTTTTCCCAAAATGACAAATTTACCCCAAACTTTTTTTGTGACATAAAAAACTCCAAACTTTGCTAACCGTAACACATTTACCCCACCATAAGCATTTTCGTCTTATTTTTCTGTTTTTCCTTTTTATTTTCTTTTCTTTTTTCCTTTTTTTCTTTTTCTCTCTTCCCTCCGCCGGCCATGGTGGAGGAAAGCTGGACTCAGGCAAGGGCAACCCTCGCTAGTGTCAGGCGAGGGCGGCCCTTGGCTAGGTCAGGCGAGGGCCTGGCGAGGGCAACCCTTGCCCGACTTAGGTGAGGGCGGCCCTCGTTTGAGTCAGGCGAGGGGTGCCCTCACCAGATCTGGCGAGAGAGGCCCTTGCCCGACGCGGGTGAGGGCCGCCCTCCTCGACACGGGGAGGGCCGCCCTAGCCAGCCCAAGCGAGGGCAACCCTCGCTCGAGTCCGGCTTCCCTCCACCATGGCCGGCAAAGGGAAGAGAGAAGAAAAAGAAAAAAAATTAAAAAGTAAAAGACGAAAATGCCCTATGATTTAGGGTAAATGTGTCACACAAATACAAGTTCGGGGTTTTTGTGTCGCGAAAAAAAAAAGTTTTGGGTAAATGTGTCACAGTTGATAAAGTTTGGGATTTTTCATGTCAAAAAAAAAATTTTGGTAAATTTGTCACTCTAGGCAAAATTTGAGATTTTGGTGGTCTTTTCCCTAAGTTTTATATCATAATTAACAAAGTATGGTGTTTTCTAATGACACAATAGCAAAACCCAATTATGACACGCGACCTTGAAATGCCAGTTAGTCAATTTTTCTCAATAGAAAGTGCATATTTGGTGACGTCTAGATTGTGCAAAAGGAGATAAAATTGCATCAAGTCATTTTGGCCAAGTTTCGCTTGATTTATCTTACATGGTAGTCCAATGCTGTTTTGTTGATATAAATTGAGTCTTTGCTTGGTCGAGCGGCTCAGGCCCTTAATCACCAAATTTTCAGCTCGAACGCTTGGCTTAAACAGAAGGGTCCAACGGTATTTGAAGACTAGAATTAAAGAGAGGGTGGAAACCACCATTGGAACATGAAGTATCCAAGCCGAGTGCAAATTAAAGTTGCAAAAATTTGATTAGAAAATCATTTCGAAGACCCCAATCCAGAATCAATTGGAAACTTTCATCTTTATTGACTTTAAATTTCATAATACCATAAAATTCTAAATTAAAAATAAAGAAAACACTCAATAAAATGTAAAATGGCCGTACACACGTGTATGTGTATGCGTATGTGTATGTGAGAATAATTTTTAATAATGTTCTACCTATTGACATATTAGACTTAGGCTAACTTAGACCCTTATATCTAGTTAATGTTGATCATTAACTGAAAATAAGTCTTGACATTTAATGTATTATCCCTCTGACTTTCACAGTATTTTTTTTTTTATAGAAAACCCCTCATACCATACCATAAACAAAACAAAAAGAACTCAGTTTATAAGGAAATTTTGAAGTTGTTCATTATTTTTGAATAATTGTAAGATTAGAATGTCAAATTACTCATTAATCTATATAAATGTTATGGCTATTTATAAAGGTTATGACTACTACTCTAACTAATAAAGAAAAATATTGAATATGAAAGTTCTCACGTTCTCATTCTTTTTTTCTATTTCATTTTTTTAGGATTCTTCTAGATTTAGGAATTATGAAAATTTTTTAGATAAAAAAAACGGCATTTTGTTAACTAGATCGATGTGCGATCTAACTCAAAATTGGTATTTCTAGTCCTTGTGGTACGAATGAATGTGGTTTTTCAATAAGATCCTCCTAGTATGCATGCCAAGGCTCAGCCCATTTTAATTTTTGAAGGTCAGGTCTGAAAGCCCTTTCGATAGCCGGCCCATCCCTCCTTCCAACCGTAATGGCATGGGAATCATACCATTCTCGGGCATGATTGCTTGCCACCTTTGGATCACCTTAAGCCAAAGTTCAAATCACGGCATTTGAGGAAGATGGGGATAAGTTTAGGGTGTGTTTATTTTACGGAATACATTTTCAGGAAAAACATTTTTTTAATTTTTGGATATTTGGTTCGCTCAAGAAAATGAGTCAACAAAACGTTTTTTAGCCAAACGAAAAAGTTTTTATACCAAAGCTTAAATTTAGGAAAATGATTTCCCCTTTAAAAGAATCGGAAAACGTTTTCCGAATATACCAAAACTTAAATTTGGTGCTTGATTTACAAACAATTGTTCTTATAAAATTATATTTTTAAAGAAATCGAATATTAATACTTTTATTTAAAAAAATCGAATTCTTTCTTTTTTTTTTTTTCTTTTCTTTCTTCCTTTTTTCTTTTTCTTTTTCTCCACCCGTCGCTAGCCACGAGGCCGGCCGTGCAAGCTCTAGCAAATCGAGTGAGCTCATACTCTAACTACAAGGCTCGAGCTCGCCCAAGGCCGTAAGCCTCAAGCCTCGCCAAATCGAGCAAGTTCGTGGCCTTTGACAGAGAGCCTCGAGCCTCGCCAGATTAGGCGAGCTGGTGAGGCTTGAATCTCGCTGCTAGAGGTCGACAAGCCTAGAGCCTCACCAAATTGGGCAAGCTTGCAGCCTCGGGTGACATAGCCTTGGTGTGCCGACCGGCCTTGGTGAGGCCAAACTGGCGTCCCCTCAGCCGCCCATGTGCCTGCTTTGCTTGCATTGGAGGCTCATCCCATCCATTGTCGACCTACTCCCCTCCTACGCGCGTCGTCGGCCTCTACGGGTGAAGCACAATGCAGGGGAAGAAGGAAGGAGAAAGGAGGAAGAAGGAGAGAGATGAGCCGGGCTAGAAAGGGCTGGCCCGTGCGAAAAAGAAAAGGGGGCTGGGGTCAAGCCCAGCCCCAAGAAATTTATCTTTTTTTAAAGGTTTTATTTATCCGAAAATAGGGTAAAAAAAGGAAAATAAAATAGAAAATAAAACTTGATAAATGCAAATAAAAATTAAGACTTAGGTGATGTGAAAATCATTTTCCCTAATTTTTCATACAATTTGATCATAAATATTTAATCAAAATTTATGTGTTAGCCAGAGTTGTCAAAATGGGTATACAACCCATTTATGAACTCATATTTATTTAAATAGATTAAGTCTTATTTTCCAAAATATGAGTTCTAAAAATAAAAAGATCGAAATATATGAGTCGGTCTAATTTATCGACCCATTCAAAATGAACCGGCAGTCTCCCTCTTCGTTTCCACCCTTCCAGGCTTCCACGAATCTGATTTGCCGCCACTTCCGTCGCCTATCGCCGCCTTGCAGCCGCCGATCGCCGCCCATCGAGGTCGTCCGACAGCTCAATCGTCACGGTGTCGCTGGTCCTGCACTCCTCACAAACCCTAACCCCGGTTTCAAGCAGATAAATCACTCCGGTCACCACCCGCGGTGGGGTTTTTTGCTGCGCAGCTCGAGCAAGAGAGAGGGAGAGAGACAGGGACTAGTCATCATGGTAAGTGAATATCTTCTTCTAGCCTTTGTTTCCCAGCTCTGATACGCGACGTGTGCTTGATCTCCCGTTCTGGTCGAGAACTATTGTTTTGTCGGTTCAGAAATTGAAGATGAAAATGAAAAGGGACGCGCGATTGCCGCGTTAGAAACTGTCGTGTCGTCGTGTCCATCCTATGGCCTTGTGTCGATATTGCTGCGGAGTCGGTGCTTTTGGCAACTCCAAGGCTTCGCCTTTAGTGGGAGAGCTCTAGCAGAGCGAAGGGTTTTGCATTTGAAGCTTTTGCGGGGATTTTATGGGTTTTTGCGGTGCTGTTGTGCTAGTGAGTTTTAGTTGCAGCTAGAAGGAAGAGGGCATGTTCCAAAATGAGTGGACAGTTCAAATAAGATGATCATGAGGTCTTTTTCTCTTGCTGCACATGGTTGAAGCCAACTTTGCTATGACATGCGTTTTCTTATCATATGGATGGCCATAGTTCTGGGAACAATATTCATATACTACTTATTATGGTGCACATGCCGATACATTATTGTGGTGGCCCCCTGGTGCCCTTTTGCTATAAAAGCTCTTGTAGTTACTGAAGAAGTAAATACACAAATTCGGAATTTCCATTTTGGTAAACTGCTAAAGGAGCATATTGCCCATATACGATTGCTTCTGGCTTTTTTTTCCTCTAGTTATAGGCATTTGTAAGTTGATTTTTATGCGTAGTAATGGTGTATTATGGACTTCTGAGCACAATTATAGTTGTTCGGGGTACTCTTTTGACTGTTCACTTTTGCCTGGTTCAAATGTCTTAATTTATTGGAAGGAACATGTGCGGATTGAATTGCTGCCTTGTTTCTGCAGGCAGAGGCAAGACGATAAGTGGGAACATGATCTTTACGAGAATGATGAACCTCAGATTTCAAGTATGGTAGAAGATCATATCAGTCTGGAAAAATGTCTTTCTACTATTATTCTATTAAAAAATGGTCCTCTTATGATTTTGACTTTGTGGTACTCACATGCGAAAATCGCAAGGTCAAGGGCCGTGATTTGCGTTTGAAGCTCCAGAAGAAGGGTCTACAGCCAGCATCTCAAGGTCCAAAGGGGACTTTTTCTGGTGTGTGAGATCTTCGCGAAAAGCTTTCTGGCGTAATAAGTTCCCAGCCAGTAAGTAATAACACAGCCAAACCAAAGTTGGCACCATAGGCAACTAAACCTATCAGAAGAAGTGTTGTTGAAGCTTCTATGCCAGAGACCAAAAAAGCTGTTAACCCAGCTCCGAACAAGAAACAAAAGGTATCTTCTATAGTTTCTTGTAGAATCTCATGCTTAGTATTAAATGGGCTGTGAGGGGCAATTACCTTGCCTTATGTGTCAGGACAAGTTAGTCTGATTGTCACACTGCATGACAATAAAATTGGGGGGATTGTGCACATTTTTATGTTCTTAGAAGGTTGACATGAAATTGCAGAGATGATGCTACATACAGCATCTGATTTTGATTTGGGCCGAGTTAGACATGATTATCATTTGTATTTGTATTGGATGGACCATTTCTCTCTCATTGCTGTCATTATCAGGAACATGGAGTTTCAGTTTTCTTGACATCTAATTGATTGTGATGGTGATTTAGAAATTAGGGAAGCATTGTTGTAGTTTTATATGCTTTCTCATTTAAGTTGTAGTTACATCAAGATTTTTCTTTCTTCTGGTTGCAGGTTGGTGCGTGGATGGTTTATTGCGGTCTTTGGGTCTTGAAAAATATTCAATTACCTTTCAAGCTGAAGAAGTACGTGAATACCGTGTCTATAGCATATATGCTAGAGATTCTATTTTGTTAATTACTATCAATCTTAAATTTGGCGTTCTGCTATATGGATTGGCTCGCTCCTATTGGTGTCCCTTGTTGTTAATCTCTTTATCTTATGATGTGCTTTACTGTAATATGCCATTACTCATCGAATTGATGTACTAGTAGATTTTCTGTAGGCCTATAGATACGGTGGTATTGGGTCGACTTTGTTGGTCAGACTAGAAAGATAGAGAAGTAGTAAACAACGATTCTAAATTGGTTGTTTTCTGAATAATTTTGTGCTGGGAGGAACTTAATCTGCTTTAGTGCTTAGAGAAAATTTCGTGGATTCTAATCTTTTCTTGAATTAGTTTTACCTTTCTGAATTTTCATGCAATTACTTGAGGAGCTATTTGATAGAAATGCGGGAGTTGTAGCTATTTGTGTTCGGAACGAGTGCTTTATATGAAAAAATTGAAAAATTAGATTTGTATTGCTTGGGAGTATTTTAGTAATATAATCTTTAAAAAAAAAAACATAAGAATAAGTTTTCCTTAATTTGGTCAGATATGAAAATATTTTATTAATATGGGTCGGGTCGGGTATGGGTCAGAAAATTTACATTAAGCATAAATGGGTCATAAATGGGTTAATAGGTCAATTTGGGTCGGACCATTAATGACCTGACCCAAACCCGACCCGACCCGACCCGCCCGTTTAACAGCTCTAGTGTTAGCATTCAATTTGCAAGTTCAATTTTGTTTGCTTCCTGGTACACTTATATGGGGTGATATGTCTAACGAGGTTGCTCATAATGCTGAGGAAGATTTAACTGCGGTAAAGAATGAAATTTGGGGTAGTCAAACCAGAAGGTGGCAAGCAATTGGCATGCTAAGGCATGTCTCCTGTTCAGCTACTCTAGCTTGGAGACTAAAGAAACATGCCATTGACTTCTTGCTTTGCATCTCAGAAGGAGATATCTCACAAGAGAGTGAGAATGAAACTCTAGATTTCTCATCATTTGTTCCTAGCCATTTTGCTGCCTTGCAAGTATTATAGTGAAAGATCTTGATTGTATGCAATATCTTTTTGTATATTCTCCTTATCATTAAAGTGCAAAATCTAGGGGATTGAGAACGTCATCATGTACACATCCAATGTTGTGCTAAGGAAGAAAGCTTTTGATGTTCTGAAAAGGGTTAATGTTTTAAACTTAAGATCCTCTGCTCTTGCATCACTAACCAGCTTGTCGCTCTTGTAGTCCATTTCTCTCTTGTTAAAGTTGTGCATTTATTTCCCAATCTCTAGGTGCTTGCTGATATTGCAATTTCTCAAAGGTTTGACATTTAAAAGGCCCGACTACAAATTGCAACTCTTCCTCTACGGTAACTGCATTAGAGGCTGCTTAAATGACATTAGTGTATTTTTTCTTTGCATGGAAGGACGCATAAGGTGATCTGATGGCCTACAACTTGTGTAGGTTGCCATCTTTCTAGATATTGTTAGATAAGTGAGGCATGCCAAAACTACAAGCGAATTGTCGTGAGGAAATGTTGATAAAGTTTTCCATGAGAAACCACTTTGGTTTGCTGATGTGCTTGAATTAGTGGAATTGAGGCCTTCTAAGGGAGGCCCTCCAAGTCTTCCTGGACAAAGTGATGCGGTATATATGACTCCTTATTATTGATTTTTTCCATATTGTCTTCTTGCTCGGATGATGGTCACTCCTTATTCTTTTTTTAGGTTGTGACGTTTCCCATGTTGTAAACTCATTTGAATGGGTTTAAAGCTCATTGGTTTTTCATAAGACCATTGAATGCTCAAAATGAATAGGAATAGCAAGCTGAAAAGGCCAATTGAAAACTATCCATCTTTCAATGTTAACTTTTGAGATGCGAAGTTGAAGGAAGTCTATATTTACATGTGACGCGCAATGACACATTCCAATTTCATTTCTAGATAAAGCTTATGTCCACAATCTCTTACGTCCTTGTACTATAAAAGCCAACTGGATCTTATTGTTGTTCACTTTTTTGTAATCAATCTATCTACTAGTCATTTGAGCCTCTTCCACTCTGAGCGCACAACCTCTGTGATATGTGGTAGAAGTGTGCTAATAAAAATGTGTAGGCAAACACATTAGAAACGAGTTCGCGATTGTGAATGGTATTTTTTCGTGGGAATACTTTAGTGAGGCAAAAGAAGTCCTAATCTCTAGCTTGCTGCTATATTAGCTTTCTAAGAATCCAACCCGGCTTGATGATTCCATTATTGCTGATAGCCTGGCTTGTCGCAGCCTTTCTGGTATGAATCTTTAGCCGGTGATTAATCCGTATGACTAGAATACTGCATACTCATGGAACGTATATAAGAGCTACTTCCTGACATGTGTATTTCACTTCCTTTCTACTTTTTCTGAATGTCATCATCGCAGAATGATTCTCATAATAGTATATTATACGGTTCTGAGTTCACGGAATTGCTGAATGTCATTTGGTAATGGGTTAAATGAGTGCTTCTGGTGACACCTTTCTACAGCAAACTTAGTGACTATTCATAGACCCTCTTGATTGGGTTATTTCTCGACACCTTTCCTCGTGTTGGTCGCTTCACCCCTTAATTAAAACTCTCTCAATTTGCCTGCGAAGAAGCTGGTTCATAAATGCTTGAACTAAGTGGCAGAAATCTCATGCCTACTTTCAACTTTACATGCTGTTATCCGTACACGTTATGTACATGTAATTGTAGTGATACGGGGCTCTTATCTGATTTATGCACATTACGGTCGTCCTTTGAGTTATTTACAAGAATGATTCCCCACACCTTATAATGATTATTTTGCCCTTGCATGGATAGGATGCTACTAGAAATGATGAATTTAATGAGAAGAGCAACTAGTTGGAGCTGAGTTTTGAGATTGCGAAAGATGCATATCGCCCATCAATTTTACGACCTATGAACCTTGCAGTAGCAGAGTCAAGCTCGACAGAGGCGCTATTGTCTTTATCAGTCTCCAGCTTGAGAATTTTCAATCTACCTTTTGAACATATCATTGTTTCTTAGATCAAAAGAGCTTTTGTAAAGTAGATTTCCTTATGGAACTCTCCTTGCAGGCTTACTCTATCGTGTTCCACTTATTCTAATGCAAGTGATTCCTGGGGCATTACTTGGGAAGGAAAATGAGATGCCTAAATCATACAGATATAAGAGTTATTCTTTTCACCTAGTTTTTGATTCAGACATTTATTTTGCTTCATATTGTAGTTTCGTGCGAAGTCGTTGATTTTTATTCCTTCTTTATTCCCGTACTCGACCATCACCATTTTTCCCCTTTTTTCACCTAAGTATTTGATTTATCCTGCTCGAAACTGGAGATGAAGGGAGAGTTAGCTCAGAACATGAGATGGATTGGGATTGTTGTGAATGGCCGCATTAGAGACGAGGACGAGATCAATGAGTGTGCGATTGACATCAGGGCTTTGGCTTCGCATCCCCTGAAATTGAGCAAGAAAGGGATCGGGGAAAAGCACGTCCTTATCTACATTGCCGACGCACTAATCCATGACGGCGAATGGTCGTATGCAGATAGCGATGGGATTATTGTCTCCAAAACTGAACCATCCGTATGAGGCTTTAAGAGAGCTTTTTCCGGAGCAACTCAACAAGAAATTGTACTTCGCCAATTTGTTTTCTTCCATCATTGATTTCCCATTTGGTAGTGGTCAAAGCCAGTGGGCAAGAAATTCCAAGTTTGTTGTTATATGCTGAAGGTCGTAAAATACTCCCAATGAGAGCTGGAATAAAATGAAAATGAAGTTTGTCCACGTTTGTTCATTTGTACGACTCACACCGTTTATGTTTTATATACAAACACCAGCCACTTGGCATCCTTGAAGGCTTAAAATAATGACCACCTATCCCAGCAAGTTGCCAAAGTTATTGGATAAAAGAGATGGAAACTAGAAGTGAACGCAGGAGCCTTTCACAGGATCCAGTTATACAAGATCGGCAACAATGCTCAAAATCCATAAAGTTAATATATAGAGAAACCAGAAGATGCTAAAAGCTATACCAGGACCATCATCTCAAGGCAACACCGAAAGGTCAAAACATGCCAATAAAATATGAAAATCTTGTAGCAAGGTTCCCTAGTTCACGTCAGTAGGCCACAAATGAAGCGCAATGCCAGGAGAGATGCAGAACCATAATCAATTGAAGGTGGCTGATAGAAACAAGGAATCTTTCAAACAAAGGGGGTCCTTCCTCCCCTCCTACTGTGTCTGTCATAAGCGGTGTTGAATTTGTCAATTAGCTCGTTCATTGTGCTGCAAAAAGGAGAAGAATTATCTGAGTTTCTGAAATGAAGCCTTGCAACATCCAGAGCAAACCCACGCATTGACAAGTCAATATCAATCCAGTCATTATCAATTTGTCTGTGCACCATAGCAACTTCTAAGTTATAAAGCGAACAAACCAAAATTAAGCATATTTCACAAAAGAAAGCTCTCGGCTTCGCTACTTTCCCCAAAGCTTAGCTGACCTGTACCAATGGTTTATCATGTTCCAAGGCTTCCCATGGACAGAATAACTTTGAAACCTTGTGAAAGAACAAATGGATTGTGTTGCTCAAGGCCAAATATTGGAGAAGGTTTTCCAACACCATATCTGCTAGGAGCAATTCCTAACAAGTAGATTGCACGAAAAGTCGAATATTCGGGAGATGTCATCTGAGTCAAATTGTTCCCGATGAAAATTACAACTGATAGTATATATTCTTCCAGATTCGCTAATAACTGCGTCATTGGATAAGCTTTCAGGCACATGACAGGTGTGGTTTGATTTATATACACAATCCTCAAGCCTTATCAACCAGAAGATGGTCCAGAGCAATATTTTAATCCTAAATCATGACGCCTGGACATATTCAAAATATGTCAAAAGTAAATAATTCAAAAGTTTGTTCATACCTTGAGAAATTGGTGAGCATGGCCAGGTAAGTAATCAGCAACATATCCCAGCACTCCTCGAAGAAAAGTAAATTGGAGAAGAATTTAGGCAAGAAAGTGAACTAACAAAATTATTCGGCAACTAACATATAAAAAGAAATTTAAAAAGGACACGAAACCTCAACTTCAGGGCATTTAAATCATCACTAAATCATGGATCACTAATAAAGAAAAAAAATGTTATAGCCATATACCTTAGTGATGGATTCGGTGAAACGAGCACGATGGAAGATTATCGGATGGATTACCGCCAACATTAATGCCGGTTACTAAGCTTCCCTCCGTGGACGATGAGTTCGCAAACGCAATACTCAGGTGGTGACAGCGTGCTTCAATAAGCACCCAGTCCCCCTTAAACCACGGGCCAAACTCAGTCGTCCCCAGCATCCGCAGGCCCAACCCGACCACCGCCATCCCTCGAGATCTCCGCTCTAGATCCAACTTCCTGATCACCGACCCCTCCGCCTCCTCCTCGGACCTCTCTGTCCTCACGGTCGCCTCTATCACAATGCTACCGGGCGTCCGCAATACGAGTGGCTCCACCGACGCCACTGCAAACGGCCGCGCCGCGTCCCAACTGTAATATAGGAAGCACTCTACTTGGTTAAACAGGTAGGTACCGCGGATGCCCAGTCTCTCCGCCAGCAGTGTGGCTTCCCAGGTGGCGTTGGACACCCTCAGTCCAGTAACCTTCAGGGTGGGGTATGAAGGCCCAATCAGGAAGGAAGCGACTAATGGGAGGACCACTAACACTACCACACCGGCCACGAAGACAGCCATTATGGAGCAGAACACCTCCCATTCGGAAAAGCCGGCATCACACTGAGGCGGGTGGGAGCGTCTGACCGGCCCGGCTTGACGACGGGAGCTACCGACGGACGACGCCGGCGAGTGCGAAGGATCTGCCACCGCACGCGAAGGACCTGCCATGGGACGCGGAAGACCTGCCGCCGCCATGGGACGCGAAAGACCTGCCGCCGACGAACGCAAAGGACGTGCCCTAAGACCTGCCGCCGAACCCGAAGGACCTGCCATATAACGCAAAGGATCTGCCATGGAAAGAGGAGAGGGTGGCGGCGGAGGACCAGATGATTAGGGTTTTGTCGAGGGAGGCGGACGCCAGGGAGGGTGCCGTCGTTGGAGAACTTGACGCAGGAGACAGCGCCGGGTGGCCGGTCAGGGTCTTCAGGTGGCGGTAGGGCTTGTAACCCGGCGGCGGCAAGTCTCCAAGACCAGTGAATACTAAAGTTGCGAAAATTTGATTTTTTTTTTTTTAAGTTGTGAAAAATTGATTAAAAAATCATTCTGGAATACCCTAATCCAGAATCAGTTAGAAGATTCTGAAAAGCCTAATCCAAAATCGGTTGAAAACTTTTTATCATATAAAAACTTTTATGCATTGATGTTAAAATTCTTCTTCTAATGCCATAATCAATTGGAAACGTTTATCTTTATTGACTCTATATTTCATAATACCAAAAAATTTCAAATTAAAAATAAAGAAAACACTCAATAAAATGTAAATTGACCGTATGTATGTGAGAATAATTTTTTATAATGTTATATCTAACTATTGAAATATTAGACTTCGGCTTACTTAGACCCATATAGCTATTTAATGTTGATCATTAACTGAAAATAAGCCAAGACATTTAATGTATTATCTCTCTGATTTTCATTGCTTTTTTTTTAATAAAGAAAACCCCTCACATCATATCGTAAACAAAACAAAAATAACTCAGTTTGTAAGGAAATTTTGAAATTATTCATTATTTTTGCATAACTATAAGATTTGAATGTCAAATTACTCCTTAATCTATATAAATGTTATGGCTATCTATAAAGGTTATGACTACCCTCTAACAAACCAAATTGTAATGGATAAACAGATACTTTGAATTTGAGGTTCTCATGTTGTTATTCTTTAACAGCATTCTTCCAAATTTAGGAATTACGGAATTTTTTTAATATGAAACCACAGAATTTTGTTAACCAGATCGATATGTAAACTAACTCAAATCATGTCAAACTTTATCTTCGTTAAACTAATCATGATAATTTACAAAAAGATTACCTTGCTAGTGAAATAAAATTCAAGTTCGGTTATGAAAGAGACACTTAAAATTACAAATCTCGCTCCTCCACAATTCTTCGCTCCGTAACCTCTAAGGTCAATCCTAAAATAGTACCCCTTGTGCCAACAATCTCACGCTGCCCTTGCTTCCAAACAAATCGCTACCCGGAACGGGAACATCCAACCTCCACGACCAAACACGAGATAAAAGGTAGTATCATCTATCTACTTCTTTTTTAATCAAATTATATGAATTTTAATCACTACAATTGGTATCGAAAGCTAATCCGTTAATTTAAAATCACTCCATTTAAGGAAAACAATTTAAAATGATACATTAATTATTGTGTACCCATACGTATTCAAATCGAAAGAAGTTAATATTAGGTACCATTGCATATAGCTTAATTAACTTTCCTTAGCATATATTACAAAACACGATGGGTTTATCTATATGTCGAAATAATTTTTTTCCATCATATAACTTGTATTCAGTGTACATTGAGGAAAGCCACATTCGAACGTTAAAAAGAAGAAGGAAAATTACAAATTATCTATTTTAACCAAATCACAACATAATATTTTCTAGTTTAATTATTTCATAGCAAAGCTGAGAAAAGTATCGGAGCCTTCGCCACCTGAGCCGTACGCGAGGGAACTCGCACGTGCGGTTCTCGTATAAAATTAACTAAGCCAGCTATAAACTAGCAATAATTTACTAAAACTGCATTTCTCAAACTAATCGAACGTATTTACTTGGTGATTTTTTTTTTCCGTTGGACCAAATCAGATTTACTTGAAAAATATCAATTCCAGTTTAGCTAGTGGTGGTATATTCATCAATAAAATGTATATTTGGAGTGGCATTATTTCAATTACTCTGATTGTTTAAGGAAGAGGAAGTGAGGTAAAATCAAGAAATCATTCACAAATCCCTCATTATTATATTAGTCCAGATATAAATCAGCTCTTGTAACCAAAGATAGACGTTGCTTCGGATGTCTACTATTGTCAGGGAGTCCGCCCATGATTTACAATAAATAATCTGATAATTCTAATTCACGGAAAAATAGTAGTAATAAATGGAGAAAGAACCGGCCTTCATCACATGCACTGTGAAGAGTGAAGACGGCAACAAACGGCCCCTGCTCACGCCGTTAACGAAATAGTCAAAGGGTAAACGGATCCAACGGCTGTCCTCGCGCCGCGAGAAATGGTAACTCCTCCGTCTCGTTTTCCATTATTTCCCCCTACGGAAACGTGGATCAAGAGGGTCAATCCCCGGTCAAAGGACGCATATGCCCCTTGGCTTACCCATTAAATTCTCTACCTGTGTATAATTACAACAATGAATTATTGATTAGGTGTATGATATCTCTTTAATTCAACTAAAGAGTGACATCATCTCCATAATACAACCAAATCCACAGAAAATGGGACTCGAAACCCATATCCATTTGATCTATGAACTTCATCCTTTTTTTAATCAATTATATATACCTAGATTGGTTGGATCTTTAAAGTAAAAAATATAAAAAACGTGCGTCACTTTTGAATCGATAATCATTTACGTGCCTCTATTTTTGTAAATACCCTTTATATACCTTTAAGCAGAACCTCAAATGGCAAAAAAACAAAAATCACTCCTTTCTTGCAAATTTATTTTAGTATTATAAATTATGATTTGGGTGGTTTGGTTTTTAATTGGTTTTAAGCGTTTTGGACAGGTGTGAAAAAATTTAGGATTGGGACTTGGACAATTCTTTTTTAGAGACAACGATACTTAAAGTAAATAAGGATACATGGATAATTGATGCGGAGGGAGCAAAGCCTTTAAAAGCAAAATGCGCGGGGTCCACTTGCGTTCTGGACCCCACCCACGTCCACGCGCAACGCCTTCCCTCCTTCTGCGTGCGCAGACACGTGGCGCCACCACTCCCAGTGAAGGAGAAAATACTGTCTCCCTCACCAAAATCAAAATGAAATTGAAATATAATAAAACTATAAAAAAAAAATTGCCATATTAAAAGAAAATGGCCAGAAAAATCAAAAAATAATTAAAAAATGCAAAATTATTTACGTCAGTAGGACAATCATGTCGATAGCTAATGAATTCCGGTGAAAGTTGGACACAATTATAATAGGTTTATAAATTTTTTGCTTATTTGATTCGTATGAATATGATCTTTATCTATGTGCAAATGTTGTCATTTATTAAATGGTTAACATTATGGAAAACTTCAAACTGGCCAAATGTGATAAATTTATTTAGAATAAATTTTTTAACCACCAAAAACTTTAAATCGATATGCCTACATGACAAATTTATCAATCATTAATTTTCGTTAAATTTCACTGTCAAATTGATGAGTTGGACAACACATTTATCAATTTAGAGTTTTATACTCTATTTGTCACAAATGTATTAGTCTATGATTTTTTATAATATTATTCCATTAATTGAGAATAAATTTATTATAAATGTATTAATTTGAGATTTTTTATAATGTGTCAAACGTGTGATGTTTGCCAATCAAGCCACCAACTGGAGGCAAAACTCGAGGGTTTGTTTTCATTTGATTTTAAACAATTTATAAATTTAACGTCACTTTCGTCGAACTCGACCTATATATATTTGAAAAAGGCCATGCAGTTAGGATCGCTACTCAATATATTTATTAATTTACGAAAATTCACTTTATATTTAAAAAAATTAAAAAAAAGATTCAAAAAGTGAAAAAGGCGAGAGTGTGATAAGTGTACCGTTACACGCTATAATGATGATCGATCCGTCCCCGCACTCGTTTGTTCGTACGTTGTTTCTATTTTCACCGGTGGTAGCGCCTCCAATTCAATTGGCTTTTATGTTATCATTATCTTTTGGAAAATAACACCATCTAAAAACCCCAACGTGACACCAATGTCCTAAATTTTTTATGACCAAAACCCACAAATTTTTATCACGGCAGTACAAATTTAAGGATTTCGGCAACACCAAAAACTTATTTGATATAGATGGCAGGTTCTAAATATTCCAATTTTATAATCAATTTGTGTCGAAAATCATTTACGTGGGGGCGTGGCATCAAAGTAGCCTATGCACGCTATAAAATAAATATATGACGCATTAAATTTTGCACGTGGTTCTGTTCTCTCTCTCCTCCCAAACGATGAAGGGACGCATTGGAAAATGCAAATGCATTTTCTTCTCTTCGCTCGAGATCTGATTCGTTGCCCCATCACTTAGGAACGCAAACTTTCCATCCTCTCTCATCCATTGCATCTTCCTATTATATCCATGGGACCCACCCCTACGATCCACATCCAATCAGCATCGGAGAAAGACAAACAAACAGGGGCTGTGATTTTCGATGTTGCGGGGAGGGGCTCCATCACGACCGTCAAAAGTGAACCGGCGGGTTGGGGGCTGCCGCCACGTGGCCCTGCTCTGCTCTCGTCGCGTTCCCGAAGTCCGTCCTATCCCATCAACGAGAAGAAAGAGAAAAGCCGAGGTCAAAGCTCAGGGAGAAGAAGAACGGGAAGGTACGATATTTTTGGTACTCCCTCGTGCGCAGAGGGAACGCACCGACAAGACAGCCCTAAAAGACCCTAAAAACTGCTCGTTTCAACCTAAGGGAAAATTTTCTGACCCCATTTCAAAAAAAAAAATGCAATAATCGCTCATATAAAAAAGAAATTATCTATAGGAAAAGAGCCGGAGTAATGGGAATAGATATTTAGAAGTCAGCTGCAATTAACCGTGATATAAGTGATCACTAAGCGAATTTGGAATGAATCTTACAATTGTGCTTAATTCCTCGATACAACTTATTCATCCTTGCGTGCACAAATTTTGTGTGGAATGATATTTGAAAGACGAGGCAGAGGCAGAGGCACTTATCGGCAGACTTCACGAATCACATCAGTAATTAAATTGAGGCAATCAAAAATGCCCTGATAATGTCTAAATCTCATCAAAGCAATTAGACAACAAATCTATCCGTAAATAGTCATCAAATATTGTGAAGTCTAATCGAATGGAATGGAGAGGGCGGCTGGCGAATGGTGATCTGGGTTTGCGGTGTTCACGGCGATAGTGCACATTGCGCGGCTGGAGTAGAGTGTAAAAGTGGATGATAGTGATTGGACTTGATACTTTTGATGGTTCTTGGTGGCACATGGCAGTGGTAGGACAACAACTTGACCGTAAGGTTAACTAAAATAAGTTTTTTTTTTTCTTTTAAGGTCCGTTTGTTTAAAATAAAATTGTTATCGCGAAAGTTTTTTTTTCTCATTCTCGATATTCGAATAACGGAAAACTGATCTATTAATGGTAAATATTTTTCATGGATTGAAAAAATCAAGCTTATATTTAAAAAAATTCCTTTCTATTAAGAAGAATATAATTTTTCATAAATTATCATACAAATGAAAATTAATTATTTTTCATGAAAATAATTTCCATGAAAAATATTTTCCTTTATTATGAAATTTTCAATGAAAAATAGGAGAAAACATCATGAAAAAGGAAATTACCTTATGAGAAATCATTTTTCAAAAGAATAGTTATTTTTCTTTTGTTTGGTCATACGTGAATGAAAATGTTTTTTGTATTTGGATCTCATTAGGGAATAACAACGGGCCCGTTTGGTTCGGCTTTGGGAAAATGCCTTTGGCCAAATGCAAATATCTTTAGGGTAAAGGGGTTTCGAAAATCTTTCGAACGTTTGGAATATTACGCATTGGAAAGTGACTTGTGTAAAAATACCGTTTGGCAAAACTTATTACAAATGGGCTTTTGCTTTTAATTTTTTAAAAAAATTTGAAAATCAAATCCGACGGCGGTGGTGCGGGGACGGCCAGGTCTAGCCGCTGAGGTCATGACCCGAGGCGACGCCGTCACCGCGACCTCAGGTGCCTGGAGGCGCAAAGGCCAGATTTGGCGGCCTGAGGTCGCGCGGACCCAGGTGCCTGAGGTCGTAGAGGCCAGATCTGGCCGTCCGACGACCAGATCTGGCCTCTGGACAACCAAATCCGGTGGCCTAAGGTCGCGCGGACCTCGGGTGGTGCCGCCGAGGTCCACGCCGCCTGGGTCACACGTCGCGCCACCTCTAGACGGTGGTCACCGGGGACGCGCGACCCTCAGGCGGCGGTGGCTGCCGGAGAAGCTCGGTGGCCGGGAAGAAGAAGAAGAAGACGACGGGGAAAGAGAAAGATGAACAGTACGCGTGGCATTTCCCAAACGCCAAATCTTTCAATCTTTTGCCCTCCCCAGCTTTCAGCATTTACATTCGGAATGCTCATATTTGAGCAAATGAGCTTTCAAAAACTTTGCCAAACACAAAATTTTTTTCCCAAAAGCGCTCGGGAATCCAACCAAACGGGCCCAACACCATCTCTTTACTCATATGACTTCTATGCATTTATAATATGTCAAGCTTGTTATTGATTGACAGTATATTTATAATTTTTTGGTAATGTTGAAAATGAGGTGTAATCAGATAATTAAAATTTTCACTAATTTAACGAGGCAGGTTCTAGAGGAGACTGTCGCACTGCAAGTAAAATAAACAAAATTCGCATTCAAATGGATAAATTGTTGTCGGGCAATTTACTAGACAGGCACTTTTCGTATCCTTCATTTTAATGGGGAAAAGGTAGGCACGCGGTGAATTTTTATTGGGCGGAATTCAAGATCACAATCCCAAAATTGCCCCTCAGATGCTGCAGAACATTCTAGAACCCCCAGGGATATTTTCGTTGATTCCACCCGAGGTGAAGTGCGGGATATGCTTTGCCAAGAGGTCGGTTCATGTTAGAAAACATTTGATGGATTTGGTGGCTATCCAAAAGCATTAATTTATGATGCGCTTGCTAACGCTTCAATTTTTCAATTTTTTATCTTTTTATTTCTTGAAAAATTATATAATAGAAATTTTTGTAATTTTTCCATTATTAAAAACAGATTTGAAACAAAAATAAAAAAACAATTTTTTTGTCCCCAGGTATAAAAATAAAAACAAAATCAATTTCTCATCCCTTTACCTCCTGCATCACAAGATGTCTCTCTCTCTCTCTCTCTCCTCTCTCATTCTGTAAAATTTCTTTGTCTCACGAAAGTTGTCCTCCACCTTCTTGCATTAATCAATCGACGGTGGCTAGAGACGATGGAGTCGCCAACACCTTTCCTCCTCTGTCGCCGCAACAAGTCCCAAGAGACGGTAGGAAAAATATTATAAGTAAAATAGTAAGGCATCTTAAAGGTTCCATGACTTTATATTTTCGACTTTTGTAACGTTGTTTATTAGTACTTGGCAACATTTATATTAATCGTATTAGGATCATTAATTTCTGTATTATTATATATTCTCATTCTATTTATTAGGCCTTGCCATTCTAATAATTAGCTAATGACGGTATTTTTTTTTAAATTTAAAAAGCTTGAATTTATAATTCCAATTCTACCTTCCTCTTTCAAAAACTTTATATAATCAACTATAACTGACACTTTATAAATTAAATGAAAAAATTGGGAAATTTTTTTTTTTTGGGAATAGAAATTTTAAAAGTCATACTAAATGTATTTCTATTCTTTTTTGTTTCAGAAATATAAATTTAGTATAGTTACCATATGTGTTATTTTGCTCAGAAACTCGCAAAAAAAAAAAATTGTTTTTAACTAGAAACTGTTTCGGGAACAAAAATGTTACCATATTTTGGTCTTCTTAGTGAATTTTGAGCTTGTGGCGGTAGCCAAGGTTATTTAAAGAGATGACCAAGTAAAGATATAAGATGGCTTCGTGAACACGTGGAAGAAACCAAAGTTTCAAGTCCAGATTGCTTAGCTCAACTCATAACACAATCTGCAGCAGTTCTCTGCTCACAAGGAATGGAGTTCTTTAGTCCTGAGCAGGACTTTAAAAGGCTCAAGGGATCATCAACTGCAGGGAAACCTGCCTGGGGTGAGAGTCCCCGTGTTGGCCCCGTATTGCCTGGGAAAGGACAAGAAAAATATGCTCCCCCCATTGCTATCCCGCCACCGGTCCTAGTGACCTGGGGAGGCAACCTGGATGGCTGTGAAGCCGGCCCTCGGTCCATGCTTTGCATTCCGAGGAAGGTTCAGCCATATGAAGGGTCCGTTTTCAATTTTAGATGAACAATAGTTCATTTAGAGCACAAATGATAGTTTTGTATTATCATGGAACTTCAGGTGCACAATTACTTTCGTGAATATATGCCATCATTCTTTGTCGGTGGCCGATGTAATATTGATTTGAAAAGACTAGTCGCGCGATACTTCTCCCTGACCTTCCTGGAACTCTTCCTCATGCAAGTCCCATAGATGTCCAGCCCTACTATTTGTTTCATTGATGGCACGAATGTTTCTTCAAACAAGCACCAAAAGTATGTTCATGTTCACTTGGATTTCGACCACTCATCCAAACTCATCCAAACTTGAACTTGCTTAGGAAAAAATGTACCAAGTCCCTCATGAGATGACGGGCTTGGGCAAGGTTTACTGGCCTCATGTTGGGTCGTGCCCTGCCTCACCATCGAGTCTAATAACTCTAACCCGTGCTTGGCCTGTTCATTGATATGGTCCAGTATAGTCTATGCAGAAAAAAAATGGCTCTAGTTAAGACCTTGATAATTGATTCATAATGCTCTGATTTTGTTCATATGCAAGTATAAGCAGTGATCATTTGTAGTCTGGAATGGAGATTGGCCCCTAAAGAAATCTTTTGTATGCTTTTAGTGAAGTTGCACCAAATTGGACCGAACTCATGTAGATCAGAGAAAAAACATGCAACCGAAGCTTCAAAACTGACATCTCCTCATAAGCGTATGAAACTTTTCTTTGGACAGACAACAAACAGAGGGTAATGACTTCTTAGATAGGACATGATTTCACCAATCTCATTCATAATTATATAGATTCACAGCAGCACATAAGACTAGTTATACCCATCAGGTGAAAAAAGAAAAAGAAATCGTGATACCCGGCAAGAAAGCACCGATCAAAACATGCAAACGTGGAAATTTTGCGACTCTCACTTACAAGATGCCCCTAGTTCTTTACAGTGGTCACATGCTTCGACAGAATCTGCACGACGTCCTGAGAGATTCTTGTGGCCTCCCTCTTCAGGTGTGCAGTTTTCGCTTCCATTTCTTGCTCAAGCCGCTTGACATTAGTGCCAGAATCTCCAGTACTCTGCTTGATTGGCACACCTGGGAATGGAGACAGACTTATTAATCGGTGCAGACCAGCCTACTCCAAGGAATTATAAGGAGGAGACAATACAAGCTCCTAAATTTAAAGATGATAGAATTCTGAAATTAATTCATCCTGCATTACTATGGTTGTAATGTGCTTCAGCAAAGCTGCAGAGCTTGTCAAAATAAGACTTTATGATGAATATATGCTAATTTGAACAAGTGCAGGACATTAAGACTCCACAAGCATGAGTACCCAAGCAGCAGTTCGCTGCTATTATTTGGTTCCGACAGATATTTCTTTATCCTAAATTTTCATGACTCAAGAAAGCAACTTGAAGTTCCCTAAGAGACAACAACACCAAGTGCTTAACAAGTTCTAGGGAACAGATTCCAGAAAATCAACCTAACTATTGCTCTCATCAGTAAATATTCTTGCAATCCCACTTTTTATTGATGCATATTTACATAAGTACTGTAAATCCAGAGTCCTTGTGGCCACAGAGTAGTCATCAGATAGAACCACATGACTGCCATCATAAACTTATCTAGTACAAAGGCTTGCTGAATTTAAAGAAAGCAACCAATAACAATTGAGCTCCACTTTTAAGTATATAGAACTGCAAACCTTTGTCATTTTAAACTCTCAATTACATGCATTTCTCCTTCACAAATGGAAATACCAAATTAGGATACTAGATGGAATCAGAACAACTATTTTTCCCTATGTGTTTAACAAGTAGTTGGCAAGCGTACATTAAGAGCACAAGATAGATTTGAATCCTCACACTATGAAGTCACAAAACTCCATATTTGGCCACCCCTTGGGATTCCATATTTGGACCACCACTTGGGATTTGCTCATGTTTCCCCTTGTCCAAGAAGTTAGTGGGGCATGTTATGGCCCAATGATTTACCTACCTAAAATAGGCTTCCTCTTCATAAAGAAAGGGATTGGATATATCAATAATTAGTATTGTATCTTGTTAACCATAATATATCTTATCATATCATCTCCTATAAGGTCCAGTCTCAAGATCTTAACAACCATACACAACCTTAGAGTACTAATTCTCTAGAAAGAACAACTAGCACCGAGATCATGCTAGTCAAAATAAAAGTAAATGCACTAGTAGAAGTCTGTGAAAGACAGCAGATCTAACATGCAATGATAGAATGTAGACAAACTTCATTCCAGTAAACGGAAGGAAATACTATGAAACTAAGAAACCAATAAGCAGATTTAGAGACATGTTACCCTCTCTGGCAGCATTGACAAAGCGCCGTGCCTCTTTTTCTGCTGCAAGCAGCAATCGAATATCATTTTGTTGTCGCCTGATGGCTTCCTTGGATGCTGAAGTTTTCACAAAAGGTATGTCAAAAGTAATGACTACAATTTACAGCGAATTAGCACTCACTGTTATTAAAAGGATTTTGCTTCTTACTGCAGCAAACTCAGGACTTCAGTAAGCCATTTGAAAAATGAAGTTCAAAGGGTATATGAAGATTCTGGCAAGCACACAGTTTTGAGGGAAACTTAATGAGACAATAGAGATTGAAAAGGACATTGTATCGCTTATTAGGAGAATTTGAACCGAGTAAACTCTGTACCATACTAGTGGCAGCAAACAATGAATTGAAAATTGCCAACTCAGAATCGAAAACTTGGAACTGTTGAGAAAAAGTACTAGTCACTATGACCGAAGAAGCAAATACAAATAGCAATATTTTAAATTTAGGACACCAGAACAAAATAATTACAAGAGAGGCGAAGAAATATAATACAAGGGTCGAGAACAATCCAAGACACGTGAAAATTGACAAAATGACTTGACAAATTATCTCTCCATTCATATATCTCTTTGATATTGTCTCGCTCAAAACCCAAATCTTTTTTATCATTAAAAACAATGGAAAGGGGCGACCAAAACTAGCAACTCCCTAGGCTAGATTATAGGAGCTCCGCATTTCGAGCAAGCTTGTCACCATCACCCTAGCATGTTGATAGTGGGAGTAGACTCAGGATTATCCTATCCCACGGCACTGCCCAACCTACGTTACAGACAAACCAAGGCTTCTTTGAAGCCAAGGAGTGACCAAGGGTCTGGAACTAGTGACTAGTATCCCAGGCAAGGAAAATGTAATTAGTTCGCTAATTTCTAGCACAAAATCATCATTTAATTCCTATAAATGTCCGCAAGCAATTGCTCACTGATATTGCTAGAATCAAGAAAAAAAGACAGGAAATGTCTACACAATTGTAATGGGATGCATCAACGTGAAAAGGCTAGGAATTTTTTTGACACATAACTGAAAAACCTCTAAAGCATTGAGCACCTCCTACGTGATCGATCACAATTACATATCCCCCCACCATAGAAGCCTTCAATAAGCTTATGCAAAGAGAATTAAAAAATTATTTTTCCAACTGGATAAGAGCAAACCCAACAGATAAATTTAACTTATAACACGGATACTTCGAATGTGAATCATGTGTTCAAGCATGAAATGATCCTGATTCAGAGTTTAACAAAGATCTAAGATTGGACGGTCGATTAACAAACAGACAACTGGAAATAATGATGGGATTGGATACTCCGTCATGCCACCAAAGGCCTAGGTGATCCCGAGGACTCCAATGCTACTTGCCTTTTTGGGGTCGGTCTGGCTACTGTCCTTTATCACAGTCAGCACTGTGATGTAAAGGAAGAGGAAGGTGGCAACGAGCACTTGCCAAGCTCCACCAGGTCTATCAACAACGCCGGCAGCGGGTCGTGGTAGTCCTTGGCCGAGAAAGACCCATGCTCCGCCACTTCCTTCGTGTTGCTTGACGGCAAAACGAGATTTCTCTTTTTCTGATTGTTGATCCCGTGAAGTATATTCTACTACAAATTGCCCCTCGAAAACGCCAATCAACCATCTTTTTGTTGCGTTTCGGTTTCCCACACTGACCCTACTAAAAATCTACCAGATCGAATGTCCTCGAGACAGCTTTGCACCAGGAATCCACATTCTTCTGCCTCAGCTCCTCATCTAATTTAGGATGAAAAGTAGTTGTATTACTGCTCCTTGATCCAGAATAAAATATAGCATCCTCTGTCCATACACTGACAACTAATCCAGCAACATGGATTGCTCCAAGTGCAGCTGTCTCTATGTCAGCCGGTCTCACAATTGGGTTTCACAGTAGATCCTCCTAAAAAGCACAAAAAACCACATTGAGAGGCACAAATAATAGAGATGAACTATCACCCAATTCCATAAAAATGAACAACAAGCAATTTGATAAAGCAACATCTACAATCGCCTCATCAACATGATTCCCCATATCAATTTTCAATCGTCACTGCTGTTCTTGTTCAACTGTTTCTACACAGAAAAAAATATAGTTGATTTTAAAATGGATTTTCTTCAATTGGAAATTCATAATAAGAATAATACTAATTAGAATCAGTGACCAAGTTTAGTCTCAATTGGGGAATACTTTGTTTGTTGTAATGCACTCTAAAAAAGAAAAGAGTTTCATTTGCTAAAATATTGATATAATTCCTCATCCTCATATCCATTCATCCCAAGGGTTAGTGTCTCAACAAATAAATAACTGTAGGAGTAAAATATTCATATAAGTCAAAAAAAAAAAAAAAAAAAAAAACAAGGAGCAAGCCTCGGCCATAAAAAATAAGAAAAATATACATATTTTTTATATTTATCATATTACATAAATGGATTTGCAAATAAAAGCGCTAAGGTTACACCAATCCATAAATTGTTAACACTTCCGTAAAAAGCCAATCTAAGTAATAAAGAATCTCATATTTTTCCCTTTGGCTTGAGTTGTCTTGCAATACTGTTGACACCTAAATTTTGGCGGCCCGTTTATTTATTTATTGCATAAAAAATTAGGGGTTAATTTTCTCCCTAAAAAAATATTAATTGCATAGCATATAGATTTAGGTGCATTTATTTTTAATTTGCACTTTTTGCGTTTATTTGTTGGACCGGTGGCGGATGGGTTCGAATTAGTGGTTCGAGCTTTAATTTGGCGGGCCGAACTAAGCCCACGAATCAAGCAAAGTGGCCCGAGCCCGTTTTCTTTTAATGACAAAAATTACCTAAATGGAGATTTGAAATAATATTACGGTGGATTTTTGGAATTTAAGAAAATTGGGTTGCAATATTATCTTTAGGCGATAAAATTAGTAGAGAATATTTAGGAGATGTGGAAAATAAAAAGTAATATTACATGCGAAAAAGAAATCTTCACGGATATGAATTTGGAAAAAATTAAAATCCTAATTCATGACTTATATAAAGAAAAGTGCGTAGGGTTTTTAATGGGGAGGCCATGCAATTGAGAAGACACGGCTGCAGAAAACATGAGAGAGGGTGAGGAGCGTTCAGCTAATCATCACATGTCGAGCCTCTCGTGGTTGCGACCTTGCCGCTGAGCTTCACATCGGATGTCGCTATTCGCCGTCACAAGACGGTAATCCATTGCCGCGCCTACCTCCCGACAACAAGGTGGCCTTGCCGTGATATCTCCAAAAAGCTATGAGATCTACGTCGGCTCGTTGCTTCCTTCCTGTTGAGCCCACGTCATTGTCGCTGCTCCTCGTGCGGCCAGGGCTACCAATTCCACGGCAATCATCAAGTAGTCCAAGTGTTCAATAATTGCTCCAGCAGATCTTCGTGGTCTTTTGGTCGACATCTTGCAGTAAAAAAAAAAAGAAGATTAACAAGCGTCCATAAGCAAAGGGAGAAGAAGACAAAGGAGGGGTCTTTGCTTCGTCCAATAGGAGGGGGGGGCTCTCTCTCTCTTCCTTGGTCAACACCGAGCACACAATAATCCAGAGAGAGAATAGAGGCTAGAGCGAGGTATTTTCTTCGCGGTATTGGCTTCACGACTCCTCCCACCGCGATGCTGTGCTCCTGCTAGCTACAGTGCTTCCCGTATTGGACCGAGTGAACGAGCCGCAGTCCTGATCTTCACCACCACCACGTCGGCTGCTCCCATGACACCAGCCTGGGCGAGTCCACACTGTAGCATTGCACTAGCTACCCGTGACTCGCTCTTGAAGGCACGCGACGGTCTCCCTTGCACCCATACTGAATGTAACGACTCGGGCCCCACGACTTTAAAACGCGTCACACATATCAAAGGGCCCAAGCCATTATATATTAGCTGGGACTCCCCTAAGCGATGTGGGACAAGAGGGAGGACCCCTTCCTTGCGCACGTCCGGGGACCGAGGCGCGGACGCACCGCCATCCCTCCTCCCCGCGCACCGCCGCTCGGGCCGTCACACTGAAACAGCTCTTGTTGTTGAGTCCAGCGAGCCCATTGGCGAATCTGGACAATTTCTTCGAGCGCGAATTTTCTCTTGCAGGATTTATGGTGAATTTCTTATTAGCGAATTTTAGCCCGGCATCAACAACGAAGCAGCTACGCCTTGCACAAAGCACATTAGTCTTTCCTTGGAGGTTGAAAATTTAAGTGTGGGTTTTAGAAGGTCAAAGTTTGACAATCAGTGGGATTGTCAGAAGGCTAGTGGATTTCCTTGGGTCACCAAATTCCACAAAACCAATAGTGGGAGATCGTGATTCGCCGTTCACCGACGAGCCCCTTGCCGAGCTTACAAATTTTTGTTTCGCAGGTCTCGCGGACCCCATTGGGTGACTTTCGAGCAATCGAGCACCGCCACGTTGCATCGTGAGTAACCATTCGAGGATCGGAATTCGGAAACCAATATTCAAATTAGGTGAAAATCTTATCTATTTTGATTTTCGAAAAATCCACTACCTTATTTGAGATATTTGTCGATGCATATGATTGAGATTCCAACATGAAAGAGCTCCTCAAATTAGAGATTGACAGTCCGATTTTCGCGCTCGAAATCCGACTCATAATCTCTTGCAAAAATCGACAATCCAATCTCATGCTTGAGATTCGATTCGCGATTTAATTTTAAAATTGGTCAACCCAATCTCATGCGCGAGATATGGTTCGCCAATTTTTGGATATCAATTTTATCTTGCTTGATTCGCTGTCGTGGTGTTTGAGTCAATTTTATTTTCTTAAAAGGAAAAAAAAATCCAAAAAAATTGAATTAGGATTAGGTTTGTTTTAGAATATTATGAGTCTTAGGTTTATCTTGCATGTTTAGAATTACAATCTTATTTCGAATTTTTAAATAAAAAAATGCATTCATTTAGGATGTTAGTTTTTAATTTAAAGCACGTTTAATTATTTAGCAATTTTAAATTTCGAATTTTATAGAAAAAAACATAAAAATCGTCATGCATAATTCATGTAGAATTAGGGAATTCTTTGCACGTCATTGCATATTAGGATAAAATTGCATGTCTTATTTTAAGTTTAGATTGATTTTTTAGATAGATTGCATTTTAGGATAGAGCTTGCTAGGTTAAGATAATATCTTAGTTTAAATTAGGATTTAGTCGACACGATCCTTAATATAAGCTAGATAGAATCTTAATCTAGATAGTTATGTTTTGCATTTTCCTTAATTTCGAATTTCATGAAAAAATAAAATTTGTCTTAGGATAAACTAGTTGCAATTTCTAGGATAGATTGCATTTTCTTAGAATAGAAAAATCATGTGCACGTCATATAGAATTAGGCCCATGAATCCACGTCATTTAGTGATTGTTGCTAGGTTCGTTTAATTAGAAATTACCCGTCATTAGAATTAGGTCATTTTGATTAATTTAGATTGCATATTTAATTATTGCATGTTCATTAAGAAATCATTTTTTTTTCTTTTTACTCATTCATATAGGTTAGGACATATTGCCATGCCATATTACTTCATATTAGACTAGAAGCATTGCATTGCATATGGACTATGTTCTCGTTTAAAAAAAGTGAAAACAAAAATTGAGTGATTGCTTGTTAATTAGAAATCATATCTGGGATTGCTTATATGAATTTTGATCTAACAACACAGATGCTTTCGTTGCTATAAGGTAAGTCATGCATTTTATTTATTTGCTTTCTTGGGTGTTAAATTGGTGGTTTGCGCACCTGTGTGATCACCTCACATGTTGGGAAAGTAAATTAAAATTAATTCAAACTGCTTGCCAAACATTTTTTCAAAATAAAAGAGAAAGGTACCGAAAGGGTGTTAGAGAAATCTAGCGTAACCAAGTCCCCGAACTTACAATCTCTGGTTCGTGGGAATAAAGTAAAACTCCCATTACTTTACTTAGGTTTCTAATCGACCCACCAAAAAATAGATTAGTGGCAACTTCGAGATAAAATCTATCTGCATATATAGAATTTGAACCTAAGTCGCGAATTGGTATGGGCTTGAGAGAGCTCGAGTTAAGTCTAGGCTTAACAATCCATTAGCCAAACCCTAGGTGGTTCACCCGAAAATTGGGTCGCAACAAATACCCTAAGTAGCACCGACATTGATAACTGACACGTGACACGCGACACAACATGACACGCCGACACGTCGTTTATCAAAAAATAGAGAATTCCGACACATTGGGACACGTTGGATATTAAATATATATTTTTATATATACATAATAAATTATCATTTTTATGTTTATTCCAATCAAAATAATTTGATTTAAATTCATAAATAAATAAATAAGCCCATAATGAATTTACACTAAAAAAATTAATCCACAATTTATTAATATCAGTCATTATTTCAATTTGACAAATTTAACTCTATTAATAATTCAAAAAACTTGAAAAAAAAAAAAAAAAAGACAAGCAATCCACATTCTAGACTCACATGTTTGATATGTCAGAAGAGGAGAAAAAACACTTAAGGGATGAATTGTGTATCACAAGAAGTGAGGGTTAAAACATAAGAGAAGACTACGTTTTTCTTCTTTCTTCATTTATTATTATTATTATCGTGTCTTATTTTTTCACATATATACATTTTGACCTCTCATTTATTAAAATTTTTTAAAATGGACCTCAATATCGAAATCATGTGTTAGAAACTCGTATAATGGAATTCCGACTCGAGTGTCGGGAAAGTTGACCAAGTGTCGGATTTTTCAACACGTGTTGACCAAGTGTCGAAGAGTGTCGGACACGTGTTGAAGTGTTCGACACGACATGAAGGCTCTTGGAGAGTGTCGGTGCTTCATAGGCAATACCTTCTATAGCTTGGCCCGTAGCAGTATCTTAACCAACTCTAGCTCCAATAGAAGTAAGCCCAATAGCTGACTTGGTAGCAATAACGGAAGCGGTAGAAATCATTGCATTCGTGGTAAGTTTCTCACAAAAAGAAACGGTTAATGATGCAATCTTCCAATGAATTATGACTTAATTATTCCATCACTAAGATTCATTCGGATGAAGTAACTGACAACTTTGAATTAAAATAATGAAATAATATTATTGAATCATTTGAACTACTTTTATATTTCTTTCTTAGTTCTTATCGTTAAGATTTTTGCAAGTCCATCTAACTTATGTTCTTCCATTTCTTTCTTCCGAACTACTGGTCAAATTCTTCATTCTTTTTCTCGATTTCATCTTTTTAGTCATTCAATTCATAGTCACAGACGAAAGGGATAGACTTTTATTAAAATACCTACCAAAATTCATAATTCATAGTAGTGTAGAGCAGATTAAATCAGATCTAATTTTAGTTCATATATAAGTAGCAATATCTAATATCACGTATATATGGGTTTCTTCCATATTGTAAACTAACAATTTGTATATTTAATTAAATCAGTTTTAGAATTATTTTTTTATTTTTGAAACAAAAACATCCAAGAGTTGGATTCTAGCCATTCCATTATATATACCCGATTTGTACCCATCCATATTAACTTATTCATTTTTCTGAATCGCGTCAATTCTACTCTTCCTTTTATTTATCATTATTCTGCATGTATACGATCTACATGGACAAATTCATTAGATCAAATAACTAAACAACATAGGTAGAAATATTGGTATTTCATTAATGTAAAAGTAAAAGAAAAAGTTCATACCATTTTTTATATTTCTATATATATATTTATAATTATTTTCTTTTTTTTTCTATGTATAATTTATATATACTTATTATTTTTTATTATTATTATTTTCCTTATTAAATAAAATAGTAATAGAAAATATTTATTGGGGGTAAGTATTATGTAAATTAAATGGGCCAAGCAAGAATTTTAGGAAGATCTTTTAGATCTCTCTCTTTATATATATAATTCCCTACATCAAAATATAATAATCTCTTTTTTCTATTCCTTAGATCGTATATACCTTATTTGTTTATTTTTATCTTGCCTAAGTAGATTGTCCTAAGTTACACATGCATTACCTTGAGCTAAACTAAAAAATGACTATTTTGAAAACGAGTTAATGGTGATCCTTCGTCGATTCACCTATATAAGCTGCGGCTAAATTTGAAAAAATAAGAGCTTGAATACTTCTCACAAACAATCCAAGGAACATCACAGGTATAAGAACCATTAAAGGTACTAAAAAAACAAGAACAACAACTATTAATTCGTCGATTAATATATTTCCAAAAAGTCGAAAACTAAGTAATAAAGGTTTTGTGAAATCTTCTAAGATGTTAATGGGCAAAAGGATTGGAGTTGGTTGAATGTATTTATTGAAATAACATAATCGTTTTTTTAGTAAGGCCTGTACAAAAATACGCTATTGACATGAGTAAAGCCAAAGCAACGATCATATTTATATTATTCGTGGATGTGGCCCCATAAGGTAACTCTATGATTTTCCACGGTATAAGAGCCCTTGACCAATTTGAAACAAAAATAAATGAAACATAGTTCTAATAAAGGGAACCCATGGACATATTCTTCTCCAATTTGAGTTTTGCTAACATCTTGAATGAATCTATTGACACATTCGAAGAAATTTTGATTGTCATTTGGAATGGTTTATGGATTTAGAACATCTATACTAGTTGAACCTAATAAAATAGCAATTACAACCCAGTAAGTAATAAGGACGTGGCCATGGACTTGCAATCCTCCTATTTGCCAGTAGAAACGTTGGCCTACTTCCACACCTGATATGTCGTATTACCCTTTTAGTGTGTTGATGGAACATGATAAAACATTGATATTGCTCTCCGATAGAAATAGAACTTTAAAGTTTTGATTCAACCATCTCTTTTTCAACTTGCTTAGTTGAATTCTATTTTGGATACGACTAATCACATAATATCTGCAATAATTTGGATCTCTTTTATGCAATTCAAGAGTGGTAAATGATTCTAGAAATTTATGAAGTTCAAAAAATAATTTATTTATCCTATTATTAATCAAGGATTTTGTATATAGCTACAACCACCCTCACAAATTGCAAATACTAATATGTTAAGAATTAATTTAATTGAATCTATAGCGTCATCTTTTGTTGTAATTGAAATATCTACAAGATCCAGGTCACAATTTGATTCGATTAAACAAAATGTTGGAATTCCCAAAGTGATATAGTCTCGAAGAGCCATATATTCTTCTTGTTAATCAACGATAATTACAATATTAGGTAACCCTATCATATATTTAATCTTGCCCACATATGTTTGCAAGTGAGATAATTGTCTTTCCAACATAGCCGCATCTCTTTTTGAAAGATGATTAAGTCTCCCCACTTTTTGTTCCATTCTCAAGTTCTCAAACTTATAAAGTCTCGTTTTTATTCCATTCTCAATTCCTTAACATACTATCGATCCACTTTTTATTAACATAATGACACTAAGCCCTTATTGTAACATATGCTATTGAATCAATTGCTTACCAACAATAAAAACCATTTCCCCTACTTGCTATATTAAAAACTAAATCACAACCTTTTGATCAAAGACGAGCAATTTTAATAAGATTTGTGACATGAATGCCTTTACGCTTGGTAGAAATATGAGGTGCCATCCTAGGATTCCATTTTCTAATACCATGGCCAAAATGAACTCATCTTTACATCATCTTTTCTAAATTGATATTTCAATATCTTCTTATCATCCCCCCCCCCACACTTCTAATTTTTTTTTAAGCAACGAGGTTGCCCTAAATTAAATAATTATTCCAATGGAACCCTTTCTTCTACCAAGGATTGGCCGTTGATGTCGATACACGATCCAAATCCCTGCCCTCTATTCGTCATTATCTTTATTTCGTTTACTACAAAACATGACCACGAATAAAGAGTTTTATGAATTAAAATTAAAAAGTATGAATCCACTCTTAGGAATCATTAAATCCTCTAAATTGATTATTTTGATGTATCATGAAACTTCTTGGAAATGGAAGAATCAAATAATTCTCTGCAGTGGAACAATATATCTTTTATTTCCCAATTCTTCTTTTTGGTTTTCCAAGAAATGTTTTTATGTTGCCTTGAACGATGCACTAATCCTTTGAATTCGGTATGAACAGGTTTCATCTCTCCTATAACAACGTTCTCTTTTTGGCATTTCAACCAATTGATACGGCTCCAGAGAGTTGCTTTGGCTAAAACTGGAGCAATTTCTTGAAAACTCACTTCATATGTTAAACTTTGGGTATTCCAAGATGCCTTTGTTATTCCAATAGGATGGCATAGTAACGGATCGATTCTTCTAAAGCACACCCTGTTCACGCCACTCGCAACCAATTCCATTAGTTCTCAAGGTTAGAAAACATTAGACATTCCATCCTTTGAAATCAACACCTTTGATGTTGCTTGGCATACAATAATTTCTATTTGCTCCTCCACATCACCATCCACCTCGGGGCCTTCTAATTCTTCAGGACTTTCTGCCAACATATTTGCTATGGCACGGCCTTTAACCGATTTTTGACCCAGGCTTTGTACGTCAAATTCCAAGATTAAGATTTGCCACTTGTCCAATTTCTCGACCAAGGCTGGCTTTTCCAGGAGGTACTTAATAGGGTCATTTTGGTCACTCGTAGGATTTGGTAGGGTATATTGTCACAGTCTGTGCAACACCCAGACGAGGGCCACACAAGTCTTCTCAATCTCAGAATAATTCAACTCGGAAGCAGTGAACTTCTTACTTAAGTAGTATATTGCACATTCTCTTCCGTCATTTGGTCTTTTCTAGGCTAGCATGGCTCCTAATAACTCGTCGTGTATTGTCAAGTGCTAAATCAAGGGAATTTTGGGAACCGGCAGGACCAAAATCGGCGGACGCTAGAGGTAGTGCTTTATCTTTTCAAAAGCATTTTGGCATTCGTCATCCCACTTAACCCTCACATTTTTCTTCAAGAGCTTGAAAAATGGTTTTGCCGTTTCCGACAATTGAAAAATGAACCTCGCCACGTAGTTTAGCCATCATAATAAACTGCGGACTTCTTTAATAGTAGTCGGAGGCCATAAATCGCAAAAAACCTTGACTTTTGATGGGTATTAAGTTCTCTTTTAGGTGAATGAAGTATGATTGCCTTACCAATAGTGGAGACCCAGTTGGGAGATGTTTCGGCTTATTTTCCTACTAATGTAATTTCCATTACAGATGGACAAATATTCTTATCAGCCGATCTATTCAATGCTGAAATCAGACCTGCTATTAATGTGGGTATTTTTGCTTCCAGAATAGGATATGCAGCTCAAATTAAAGCCATGAAACAAGTAGCAGGAAAATTAAAATTGGATTCGATGCCCTAAAAGTCTTCCGAAAATAAAACAAAATATAAAACCGGACAAGACAGTCTCCACGTTTTCAACTTTAAAATCAATGGTTGACAATAGACCGTCCATTTTCATAAAATAACGAACCGTTATGTGCTCATTTCATTATTTTGGGTCTTGGAGAGTGGTGTTTGGAATCCCGAACAAATGATAGAGAGTGAAAAGAATTAGAAACCTGTCAAATTACTCTCCCATTTTCCTTTATAAAAAATTGTGGCTGGCATCAGACCGTCAAAAATTTATAAGTACGGCTTTGCAATGCTAGGCGAGCCCCTAGACAAATTCAGCTGATTTCTCAACATTGAAGAAAAACTAATCCTTTTAAAGGTTTTGAACCGCTCTCTTTAACATTTCAACAAAACAAAGCAGATTTCACTCATTAAGGAGATTTAAGGAGAGGGTGAAGAATAAGGCAGAGAGCACCAACAGGAGATAACAACAAAACAAAAGGGAGAATTCAGATATAAATGTAGTTGAGAAATTTGTCCAAAAAGTTCTAAAGCAACAAATTATCACATGAAGGTTGTCATGTAAGAACAAAAATGCAGGGAAAAGTATAAAAAAATCCTAAAGCTTTGATGGTTGTGTCAATTTAATCCTAAATTTATTATTGGTGCCACTTTAGTCCATTTAGTCATAAACATTTTAATTTGGTGCCAATTCGGTCATTTTGATTAATTTTGGCTAGATTTTGCTAACTGGTTGGATGTCGGTCGATTGACATGACACGGCCGGTGCGACGTGGATAACTTTTAATAATATTTTAATTTTAAAATTTTTTTTTATTCTTTTCTTTTGTCCTTCCCCTCTTCCTTTCTTCAGCTGGACCTCCTCGACCTTCCCCGGCCACTAGTGATCCTCACGGCCACCGGCGATGCTTGAGCTCGCCGAGGCCCCGAGGGCTGCTTGTGCCGGGCGGTGAGGCTCGACCTCGCCAAATCCGGTGAGGCTAGCTCGAGGCCACCTAGGCCGCAAAAGTGGCCTCACGGGAGGCTTGTCCTCATCAGATCTAGTGAGGGTCAAGCCTTGCCCAACCTCTGGCGAGGCAAGCTTGAGGTCGCCCTTCGTCAGCCATGGGTGAGCAGCCCTCATAGCCTCTAGCAAGGGCTTGAGCCTCGCCAGTGACTGTGAGACTCACCAGAGGCAGGCAAGGTCGAGGTCCGCCGATCGATTGGAGGAAGGAGGAGGATAAGGTAAAAAGAAAAAAAAGTGAAAAGGAAAAGGAAAAAGTAAAATAGAATAAAAATTCGAAGAAAAGAAAAAATATTAAAATATTATTGAAAATTGTTCACGTTAACATCGATCGTTCCATGTCAGCCAACTAGAGCTTAGTTAGCAAAATCCAGCTAAAATTAGACGGAAAGAACTGAATTGGTATCAAGTGAAAATATTTATGACTAAATTAGCACCAATAAAAGATTTATGACTAAATTGGCACAAATGTAAAGTGTTTATGACTTTTTGACACTTTTCAATGTGCCATCGTATTCTCCAAAAGTAAAATAACAAGAGTGTATAGGCACGAGCCTAGACGATGCCAATGGTGGGAATAAGAATTTCTTTTTTTCTACCAATTATTGAGAAATTGGCATGAATAATGCTAGCCATCCAATTTGATAATAAAAACTAAGTAGCACCAACATTAACACCAACATGCAATTAGCGACATGCGATATGACATGACACAATATGACGATACATCATTTTTATAAAAATAAGAATTGTAATACATTAAGACACGTTATATATTAAATGTATATTTTTATATAAATTATCATTTTTATGATTATTGTAATCAATTTAATTTGATTCAAATTCACAGATAAAAAAATAATAGTAAATGATCCTAGAATTAATTTACACTAAAAAATTTAATCCACTATTTGTTAATATCAATCATTATTTTAATTTGAAAAATTCAATTTCATTCCAATAATTCATAAAACTCGAAGAAAAAAAAAAAACAATTCCTGTTTATGGATTCGTGTGTCAAAGTGTATCGGAAAGAAAAAAAAAAACAAACTTGGGAATGAATTGGAGTTGATCCTGCGATACTAGAAATCACTAGCCAGCAACTGGCCAGCGATGACTAGTATCAATTGAACCGAACAATCGATGCCGGATTACAGCCCAGCAGTGGCCTTAGCATCGACGAGGATCCCTCAGATTATTGGTGCTTCGGGTGAGGATGTTGGCAAGGGGAAGGCGTCATGAAGAAGAGATGGCTTCACAAGGAAGAAGACCACGTGCAGGGAAGAGAAAAAGAAAAAAAATGAAAAAACAGAAAATAAAAAACAAAACAAAAGAAAAAGAAAGTGAGAAAAATTAGAAAATAGACAATACAAAGGAAAACAAAAGAAACAGAAAAAGAATAATTAAAAAGAGAGGAAACGAAAAATCCATGGGCTTAAAAGAGAATGGGCTGGTTCAGGATTAGATATGGGTCAACTGTCATGGGCTTGAAGGTTAGGAGTTGTGGGCTTAGCAGATGAAATAGAAGTTGGTTATAGTTGGACTAGAACTGGGGGCTGGTCCGAATTCTAGACCCAACCCGGACCTTAAGGTCCGGGTCAGACCCATATCCACTGGTCCGGAGTCCATTTTCTAGAATTAAAAATAGAAAATATAAAAAATAATTAGAAGCCTCAAGAATTTATAGCGAGGTCTAGCTATTTTGTGTTGATTACGTGGTGATTGACTATTAATTGAGTTGTATGTCCGTTTTTGCTTAGAGAACTAGAAAGTTCCTCGGGACAAAACGTCCACCCCATACACTGACAAATAGAAAGTAGGAACTCATCAAAAGTAAGTTGACTAATCTATATCTGCTACTTCATAAAAAAAAACTACTCAATCAAAGACGAACCAAGTTTTGAGAGCATCCTGTAAGAAACTACTGTACTTGGTCGCTGCCAGAAAATTCTTGATATTGCCGTTGCTAATCGCCTTCAAATGGATGCCAAAAAAAATCTCCATATGATCTTGCCCTAGTCGACTATGAAATCATTCTGCACTACTTAACTATGAACACATAACTATGAACATATGAAGAATCCAAGTGATATTCCTTCCACAAAAAAGTCGCATCATGTGTTTGAGCTCAAAACCCTACAGAAAACACAAACAAACTGGAAACCGCCTGTTCAGTTTCTGATGAGATTGTCGATAAAACGACCAAAAGGAATAAGAAGAGAACTTGGGCTGCCTCAAAGAAGGTGAAGCTTCTTGCCTTCATGGTAATGTACACGCGCAAAAATTGCCATAATATACCTGAGTACTCCAATAAAAATAAACCTTAATTGAACTACCTCAAAGAAGCTTTCGGGTGATAGAGACTTCTCATTCACTTAAATAAAATGAGAGTATGAAGTCCAGAGACTTGGTGAGAAGGCTACGAAATCTGGTTAATCTAAATTTTTGATAAATGAAATTAATCATGGCTCATGTTTTAAACCTGCCAAGTAATTCAGATAGAGACATACTGCTTGCTTCGTGGATGCAATTGGAAAAAGTCTTGTACAACATACGAAAATGTAAATGTGACCCCCTAAACATCTTGTGTGATCCACAGTATTTAAAAATGAATCCGTTAATTTGCCAGTTGGCCTAGCGTGCCTTGCTTTTCCCATTCAAGGAAACCTCCAGTCCTGAACAGAGGAAGGTATGTAGCAACCCAGGTGGATGTGCGTGTTTTACGACGAATGACTATGACAACATACTTCCAATTTTCACTCAGGGCCATGGAAAAAAGATGAGCAACAAGAATCTACCTGATCTTTTGATGCAGACTAAAACAATTCTGTGCAATCACTATAACCTCATTCTACCAGAAACAATCAGCTCCTCAAAGAGCTTTACCGCTTTTAGCTCCAATTCATCTCATAACCTCACTCGGCACCTTATTGAAACACTAAGGCTCTCTTCACAAGCAACTCGGAATGCTAATTTCTCTTCTACCTGATATACAAGTTTCTCAACCAAAGGTACTGAGCGCTTCCTTCTTCTTATATTGATGACAGAGTTCTCTAATCTGAAAGATCAAGAACATTTGCCATGGACTTGCAGTTGCCTATATATATAGTGTCGACAAGCTAGAGGGAAGTTAAATAAACGATTGCAGATCTACACAGGACAATACCAGTTTCTCAAGTCTATAAAGCAAACCCAAATTAGCTGATAATGTCGTGATTTCCGAAAGTGAAAGCTGCAATCTCTCCAATTTGGTAAACATTCCAAGCCATACGGGTTAGGATCTTGGACTAGCTTGGTTAGATCATTGGTGCGGAACGAAACCTTAATCCGTCATCAAATAAAATGTGGTATTGAATTCCCAGGCAATACAATTCACAAGCAATACATACTCCTCTATACAACTGACGCTACATTTAAATGATCACTAAAAAACAAAAAAACCATTATGGCCAAATACCTTAATAGTGATGGATTCAGTGACATGTGCAAATGGAAGATTAATAGACGGATTACCACCGACATTAATGCCGGTTGCTAAGCTTCCCTCCGTCGACGATGAGTTCGCAAACGCAATACTCAAGTGGTTACAGCGTGCTTCAATAAGCACACTGTCCCCCTTAAACCACGGGCCAAACTCATTCATCCCCAGCATCCGCAGGCCCAACTCGACCACCACCATCCCTCGAGACCTCCGCTCCGATCAATCTTCCTAATCACCGACCCCCTCTACCTCCTCCTTGGACCTCTCTGTCCTCATGGTCGTCTCTATCACAATGCTACCGGGTGTCGGCAATACGAGTGGCTCCACCGACGCCACTGCAAAGGGCCGCGCCGCGTCCCAACTGTAATATAGGAAGCACTCTACTTGGTTAAACAGGTAGGTCTCACGGATGCCCGGTATCTCCGCCAACAGTGTGGCTTCCTAGGTGGCGTTGGACACCGTCAACCCTGTAACCTTCAAGGTGGGGTATGAAGGCCCAATCAGGAAGAGCGGAGGTCTCGAGGGATGGTGGTGGTCGGGTTAGGCTTGCGGATGCTTGGGATGAATGACTTTGGCCCGTGGTTTAAGGGGGACAATGTGCTTATTGAAGCATGCTGTAACCACTTGAGTATTGCGTTTGCGAACTCATCGTCGACGGAGGGAAGCTTAGCAACCGACATTAATGTCGGCGGTAATCCGTCTATTAATCTTCCATCGTGCACATGTCATTGAATCCATCACTATTAAGGTATTTATTAGTGATCATTTAAATGTAGCGTCAGTTATATAGAGGAGTATGTATTGCTTGTGAAGTGTATTGCCTGGGAATTCAATACCACATTTTATTTGATGCCAGATTAAGGTTTCCTTCCCCACCAATGATCCAACCAAGCTGGTCTAAGATCCTAACCCTTATGGCTTGGAATGTTTACCAAATTGGAGAGATTGCAGCTTTCACTTTCGGAAATCACGACATTATCAGCTAATGTGGGTTCGCTTTGTAGACTTGAGAAACTAGTATTGTCCTATGTAGATCTGCAATCGTTTATTTAACTTCCCTCTAAATTGTCCACACTAAATATATAGGCAATTGCAAGTCCATGACAAATGTTCATGATCTTTCAGATTAGAGAACTCTGTCATCGATATAAGAAGAAGGGAGCGCTCAACACCTTTGGTCAAGAAACTCGTATATCAGGTAGAAGGGAAATTAGCATTCCAAGTTGCTTGTGAAGAGAGCCTTAGTGTTTCAGGAGAGCGCCAAGTGGGGTTATGAGATGAATTGGAGCTGAAAGCGGTGAAACTCTTTGAGGAGCTGATTGTATCCGGTAGAATGAGGGTGTAGTGATTGCACATAATTGTTTTAATCTGTATCAAAACATCAGGTAGATTCTTGCTACTCATCTTTTTTCCATGGCCCTGAGTGCAAATTGAAAGTATGTTGTTGTAAAACACGCACATCCACCTGGGTTGCTACATACTTTCCTCTGTTCAGGACCGAAGGTTTCCTTGAATGGGAAAAGCAAGGCACGCTAGGCCGACTGGCAGATTAGCGGATTCATTTTTAAATACTGTGGATCACACAAGATGTTTAGGGGGTCACATCTACATCTCGTATGTTGTACAAGATTTTTTCCAATTGCATCCACGAAGCAAGCAGTATGTCTCTATCTGAATTACTTGGGAGATTTAAAACGTGAGCGATGATTAATTTCATTTAGATTTCGTAGCCTTCTCACCAAGTCTCTGGACTTCATACTCTCATTTTATTTAAGTGAATGATAAGTCTCCATCACCTAAAAGCTTATTTGAGGTAGTTCAATTAAGGTTTATTTTTATTGGGATACTCAGGTATATTTTGGCAATTTTTGCGCGTGTACATTATTGGAGGTTATAGATTTGAGAGAGAAGAAGCGGTTTGTTGAAGTCTTACACCAAGAGACGTCAAGTTTAGAACGCTCAACAGTGTTACCTCCAGCGTAGGGGAACCCTAGAGTTTATATATGCAAGTTATTGGGCTCCAGCCCATATGGACCCAAATAACCGTACTTTCACCTATTGGACTTGTATGTGAGCATATTATTTAGCACTATATTAAAAATATATCCAACAATCTCCTCCTATGTCCACCATACATCACAATCCAATAAGGTGGTCAGTGTAATGTTCAGACAACATGAATAATCCACATTCAGTCCAAGACAATCAACTCGGATCGGTCAAAGAGTTTTTTTTTTTCAGTAGTAAAGTATTAAACTCAATCATCATTTGCAATCCAAGTAAGTCAATCATTTTTATCATGAATCTGTTCTAGGATCAACAAATCGAAATAAGGATTAGGAGTTTTAGATTAAGTCTAAATTCATCCAAATCCCAAAATAAATATCATACTCAATTTACAACCAATATATGCATAATAGTCAAATATAAGTAGGCCAGTCAAAATAATCCAATGCCTTAAATGTCTTGGCTTATTTTTAGTTAATGATCAACATTAAATAGCTATATGGGTATAAGTAAGCTGATGTTTAATATTTCGATAGTTAGAATATTATAAAAATTTATTTTCATACACATACGGCCAATTTACATTTTCTTGAGTGTTTTCTTTATTTTTAATTTGGAATTTTATGGTATTATGAAATATAAAGTCAATAAAGATAAACGTTTCCAATTGATTATGGCATTAGAAAAGGAATATCAACGTCAATGCATAAAAGTCTCTATATAATAAAACTTTCCAATCGATTCTGGATTAGGCTCTCTAGAATTTTCCAACTGATTCCGGATTGGGGTCTCCAGAATGATTTCCTAATCAATTTTTTGCAACTTTAATATTCACTCGTCGGAAGACTTTCTCTTTCAAATGTGGTCTCCACCGTATTCCAAACTGAAGAATCCCTAAAAACTAAACCCCTCTTTCCATGGAAGGTCCTTCGCGCTCGGCGGCGTCGGCCGTTGGTAACCTCCGTCGTCAAGCCGGGCCGGTCAAACGCTCCCACCCGCCTCGGTGGCATGCCGGCCTTTCCGAAGGGGAGGTGTTCTGCTTCATAATGCCCGCCGTGGCGCCGGTGGGGTAGTGTTAGTGGTCCTCCCATTAGTCGCTTGCTTCCTGGTTGGGCCTTCATACCCCACCTTGAAGGTTACAGGGCTGAGGATGTCCAACGCCACCTAGGAAACCACACTGCTGGCGGAGAGACCAGGCATCCGCGAGACCTACCTGTTTAACCAAGTAAAGTGCTTTCTATATTACAGTTGGGATGCAGCGCGGCCCTTTGTAGTGGCATCGATGGAGCCACTCGTATTGCCGACACCCGGCAGCATTGTGATAGAGGCGACCATGAGGACAGAGAGGTCCAAGGAGGAGGCGGAGGGGTCGGTGATCAGGAAGATGGATCTAGAGCGGAGGTCTCGAGGGATGGTGGTGGTTGAGTTGGGCCTGCGGATGCTGGGGACGACTGAGTTTGGCCCGTGGTTTAAGGGGGACAATGTGCTTATTGAAGCATGCTGTAATCACCTGAGTATTGCGTTTGCAAACTCATCGTCGACGGAGGGAAGCCTAGTAACCGGCATTAATGTCGGCGGTAATCCGTCTGTTAATCGTCCATCGTGCACATATCACTGAATCCATCATTATTAAGGTATTTGGCCATAATAGTTCTTTTGTTTATTAGCGATCATTTAAATGCAGCGTTAGTTATATAGAGGAGTATGTATTGCTTGTGAATTGTATTGCCTGGGAATTCAATACCACATTTTATTTGATGCCGAATTAAGGTTTCCTTGCCCACCAATGATCCAATCAAGCTGGTCCAAGTTCCTAACCCGTATGGCTTAGAATGTTTACCAAATTGGAGAGATTGCAGCTTTCACTTTCGGAAATCACGATATTATTAGCTAATGCGGGTTCACTTTATAGACTTGAGAAACTGGTATTGTCCTGTGTAGATCTGCAATCGTTTATTTAACTTCCCTCTAGCTTGTCCACACTATATATATATGCAACTGCAAGTCCTTGACAAATGTTCATGATCTTTCAGATTAGAGAACTCTGTCATGGATATAAGAAGAAGGGAGCGCTTAGTACCTTAGGTTAAGAAACTTGTATATCAGGTAGAAGGGAAATTAGCATTCCGAGTTGCTTGTGAAGAGAGCGTTAGTGTTTCAGTAAGGCGCCGGGTGGGGTTTGAAAGCAATGAAACTCTTTGAGGAGTTGATTGTAACCGGTAGAATGAGGTTGTAGTGATTGCACAGAATTGTTTTAGTCTGTATCAAAAGATCAGGTAGATTCTTGCTGCTCATCTTTTTTCCATGGCCCTGAGTGCAAATTGGAAGTATGTTGTTGTAAAACATGCACATCCACCTGGGTTGCTACATACCTTCCTATGTTCAAGATCGGAGGTTTCCTTGAATGGGAAAAGCAAGGCACACTAGGCCAATTGGCAGATTAGCGGATTCATTTTTAAATACTGTGGATCACACAAGATGTTTAGGGGGTCACATCTACATCTTCGTATGTTGTACAAGACTTTTTCCAATTGCATCCACGAAGCAAGTAGTATGTCTCTATCTGAATTACTTGGTAGATTTAAAATGTGAGCCATGATTAATTTCATTTATCAAAAGTTTAGATTAACCAGATTTCATACCCTTCGCACCAAGTCTCTGGATTTCATACTCTCATTTTATTTAAGTGAATGAGAAGTCTCCATCACCTGAAAGCTTCTTTGAGGTAGTTCAATTAAGGTTTATTTTTATTGGGATACTCAAGTATATTATGGAAATTTTTGCGAGTGTACATTGTTGGAGGTTATAGGTTTGAGAGAGAAGAAGCGGTTGCTTGAAGAATTACACCAAGAGACGTCAAGTTTAGAACGCTCAACAGTGTTACCTCCAGCGTAGAGGAACCCTAGAGTTTATATATGCAAGTTATTGGGCTCCAGCCCATATGGACCCAAATAACCATACTTTCACCTATTGGACTTGTATGTGAGCATATTATTTAGCACTATATTAAAAATATATCCAACAATCTCTTCCTATGTTCACCATACAGCACAATCCAATAAGGTGGTCAGTGTAATGTTCAGACAACAGGAATCATCCACATTCAGTCCAAGATAATCAACTTGGATCGGTCAAAGAGTTTCTTTCAGCAGTAAAGTATTAAACTCAATCATGATTTGCAATCCAAATAAGTGAATCATTCTTATCATGAATCTGTTCTGAGATCAACAAATTAAAATAAGGATTAGGAGTTTTAGATTCAGTCTAAACTCATCCAAATCCCAAAATAAATCTCATACTCAGTTTAAAACCAATATATGCATAATAGTCAAATATAAGTAGGCCAGTCAAAATAATCCAAGGCCTTAAATGTCTTGGCTTATTTCCAGTTAATGATCAACATTAAATAGCTATATGGGTATAAGTAAGCCGATGTTTAATATTTCGATAGTTAGAACATTATAAAAATTTATTCTCATACACATACGGCCAATTTACATTTTTGAGTGTTTTCTTTATTTTTAATTTGGAATTTTATGGTATTATGAAATATAAAGTCAATAAAGATAAACGTTTCCAATTGATTATGGCATTAGAAGAAGAATATCAACGTCAATGCATAAAAGTCTCTATATGATAAAGCTTTCCAACCGATTCTGAATTAGGCTCTCTAGAATTTTCCAACTGATTCTAGATTGGGATATCCATAATGATTTTCTAATCAATTTTTCACAACTTTAATATTCACTCGTCTTGGAGACTTCATCTTCCAAAGGTGGTCTCCGCCGTATTCCAAACTGAAGAATCCCTAGAAACTAAAACCCTATTTCCATGGTAGGTCCTTCGCGTTCGGCGACAGGTCCTTCGCGCTCGGCGGCGTCGGCCGTCGGTAACCTCCGTCGTCAAGCCGGGCCGGACAAACGCTCCCACCCGCCTCGGTGGCATGCCGGCCTTTTGAAGGGGAGGTGTTCTACTTCATAATGGCAGCCGTGGCGGCCAGTGGGGTAGTGTTAGTGGTCCTACCATTAGTCGCTTGCTTCCTGATTGGGCCTTCATACCCCACCTTGAAGGTTACAGGGCTGACGGTGTCCAACGCCACCTAGGAAGCCACACTGCTGGTGGAGAGACCGGGCATCCGCGAGACCTACCTGTTTAACCAAGTAGAGTGCTTCCTATATTACAGTTGGGACCCGGCGCGACCCTTTGCAGTGGCGTCGGTGGAGCCACTCGTATTGCCGACACCCGGCAGCATTGTGATAGAGACGACCATGAGGACAGAGAGGTCCGAGGAGGAGACGGAGGGGTCGGTGATCGGGAAGATGGATTAGAGTGGAGGTCTCGAGGGATGGTGGTGGTCTGGTTAGGCCTACGGATGTTGGGGACTAATGAGTTTGGCCCGTGGTTTAAGGGGGACAGTGTGCTTATTAAAGCACGCTGTAACCACTTGAGTATTGCGTTTGCGAACTCATCGTCGACGGAGGGAAGCTTAGCAACCGGCATTAATGTCGGCGGTAATCCTTCTATTAATCTTCCATCGTGCACATGTCATTGAATCCATCATTATTAAGGTATTTGGCCATAATGGTTTTTTTGTTTATTAGTGATCATTTAAATGTAGCGTCAGTTATATAGAGGAGTATGTATTGCTTGTGAAGTGTATTGCTTGGGAATTCAATACCACATTTTATTTGATGCCAGATTAAGGTTTCCTTCCCCACCAATGATCCAACCAAGCTGGTCTAAGATCCTAACCCTTATGGCTTGGAATGTTTACCAAATTGGAGAGATTGCAGCTTTCACTTTCGGAAATCACGACGTTATTAGCTAATGTGGGTTCGCTTTCTAGACTTGAGAAACTGGTATTGTCCTGTGTAGATCTGCAATCGTTTATTTAACTTCCCTCTAGCGTGTCCACACTATATATATAGGCAATTGCAAGTCCATGACAAATGTTCATGATCTTTCATATTAAAGAACTCTGTCATCGATATAAGAAGAAGGGAGCGCTCAACACCTTTGGTCGAGAAACTCGTATATCAGGTAGAAGGGAAATTAGCATTACGAGTTGCTTGTGAAGAGAGCCTTCGTGGTTCGGTAGGGCACCGAGTGGGGTTATGAGATGAATTGGAGCTGAAAGCGGTGAAACTCTTTGAGGAGCTGATTGTATCCGGTAGAATGAGGGTGTAGTGATTGCACATAATTGTTTTAATCTGTATCAAAACATCAGGTAGATTCTTGCTGCTCATCTTTTTTCCATGGCCCTGAGTGCAAGTTGAAAGTATGTTGTTGTAAAACACGCACATCCACCTGGGTTGCTGCATACCTTCCTCTGTTCAGAACTGAAGGTTTCCTTGAATGGGAAAAGCAAGGCACGCTACGCCGACTGGCAGATTAGCGGATTCATTTTTAAATATTGTGGATCACACAAGATGTTTAGGGGGCCACATCTACATCTCGTATGTTGTACAAGATTTTTCCAATTGCATCCACGGAGCAAGCAATATGTCTCTATCTCGAATTCGGGGAGATTTAAAACCCGAGCCATGATTAATTTCATTTAGATTTCGTAGCCTTCTCACCAAGTCTCTGGACTTCATACTCTCATTTTATTTAAGTGAATGATAAGTCTCCATCACCTGAAAGCTTATTTGAGGTAGTTCAATTAAGGTTTATTTTTATTGGGATACTCAGGTATATTTTGGCAATTTTTGTGCGTATACATTATTGGAGGTTATAGGTTTGAGAGAGAAGAAGCGGTTGCTTGAAGTATTACACCAAGAGACGTCAAGTTTAGAACGCTCAATAGTGTTGCCTCCAGCGTAGGGGAACACTAGAGTTTATATATGCAAGTTATTGGGCTCCAGCCCATATGGACCCAAATAACCGTACTTTCACTTATTGGACTTGTATGTGAGCGTATGTGAGCATATTATTTTGAACTATATTAAAAATATATCCAAAAATCTCCTCCTATGTTCACCATACATCACAATCCAATAAGGTGGTCAGTGTAATGTTCAGACAATAGGAATCATCCACATTCAGTTCAAGACAGTCAACTCGAATCGGTCAAAGAGTTTTTTTCAGCAGTAAAGTATTAAACTCAATCATCATTTGCAATCCAAGTAAGTGAATCATTCTTATCATGAATCTGTTTTGAGATCAACAAATCGAAATAAGGATTAGGAGATTTAGATTCAGTCTAAACTCATCCAAATCCCAAAATAAATATTATACTCAGTTTACAACCAATATATGCATAATAGTCAAATATAAGTAGATCAGTCAAAATAATCCAATGCCATAAATGTCTTGGCTTATTTTCAGTTAATGATCAACATTAAATAGCTATATGGGTATAAGTAAGCTGATGTTTAATATTTCGATAGTTAGAATATTATAAAAATTTATTTTCATACACATACGGCCAATTTACATTTTATTGAGTGTTTTCTTTATTTTTAATTTGGAATTTTATGGTATTATGAAATATAAAGTCAATAAAGATAAACGTTTCCAATTGATTATGGCATTAGAAGAAGAATATCAACGTCAATGCATAAAAGTCTCTATAAAATAAAACTTTCCAACCGATTCTGGAATAGGCTCTCTAGAATTTTCCAAGCGATTCTAGATTGGGATCTCCGAATGATTTTCTAATCAATTTTTCGCAACTTTAATATTTACTCGTCTTGGAGACTTCCTCTTCCAAAGTTGGTCTCTGTCGTATTCCAAACTGAAGAATCCCTAGAAACTAAAACCCTCTTTCCATGGCAGGTCCTTCGCGTTCGGTGGCGTCGGCTGTCGGTAACCTTAATAGTGATGGATTCAGTGATATGTGCACGATGGACGATTAACAGACGGATTACCGCCGACATTAATGCCGGTTACTAGGCTTCCCTCTGTCGACGATGAGTTCGCAAATGCAATACTCACGTGGTTACTGCATGCTTCAATAAGCACATTGTCCCCCTTAAACCACGGGCCAAACCCATTTGTCCCCAGCATCCGTAGGCCCAACCCAACCACCTCCAGCCCTCGAGACCTCCGCTCTAGATCCATCTTCCTGATCACCGACCCCTCCGCCTCCTCCTTAGACCTCTCTGTCCTCATGGTCGCCTCTATCACAATGCTGCCGGGTGTCGGCAATACGAGTGGCTCCACCGATGCCACTGCAAAGGGCCGCGCCGCGTCCCAACTGTAATATAGGAAGCACTTTACTTGGTTAAACAGGTAGGTCTCGCGGATGCCTGGTCTCTCCGCCAGTAGTGTGGTTTCCTAGGTAGCGTTGGACACCCTCAGCCCTGTAACCTTCAAGGTGGGGTATGAAGGCCCAACCAGGAAGCAAGCGACTAATGGGAGGACCACTAACACTACCCCACTAGCCGCCACGGCAGGCATTATGAAGCAGAACACCTCCCCTTCGGAAAGGCTGGCATGCCACTGAGGCGAGTGGGAGCGTTTGACCGGCCCAGCTTGACGACGGAGGTTACCGACGGCCGACGCCGCCGAGCGGGAAAGACCTGTCGCCGAACGCGAAGGACCTTCCATGGAAATAGGGGTTTAGTTTTTAGGGATTCTTCAGTTGGGAATACGACGGAGACCACATTTGAAAGAGGAAGTCTTCCGCACGAGTGAATATTAAAGTTGCAAAAATTGATTAGAAAATCATTCGGAGACCCCAATCCAGAATTAGTTGGAAAATTCTAGAGAGCCTAATCCATAATCGGTTGGAAAGTTTTATCATACAGAGACTTTTATGCATTGACGTTGTCGCGGCCAAATTTTCGGGTAAACCACCTAGGGTTTTGCTAATGGATTACTAAGCCTAAACTTAGCTCGGGCTCTCCCAAGCCCATACCGATTTGCGACTTAGGTTCAAATATCTAGCATGCAAACTGGAGTCGCCACTAATCAATTTACGGTAGGTCGATTAGACACCTAAGTAAAATAATGGGAGGATTATTTTACTAGACTTTGGGTACGGGAACTTGATTACGTTAGATTTCTCTAACGCCCTTTCGGTACCTTTCTCTTTTATTTTGAAAAATATTTGGCAAGTAGCTTGAATTGATATTATTCACTTCCTTAACATATGAGGTGATCATGCGGGTGTGCAAACCACCAATTTAACACCCAGATAAAACAATGAATAAATTGCAATACTTACCTCATAGCAACAAAAGCATCTGCAATGTTAGATCAGAATTCACATTAACAGTTTAAGATATGATTTCTAATTAACACGCAATCACTCAATTTTTGTTTAATGAAAATCATGATTTATGCAATGCATGTCATTAATCTAACATGAGATGATATGACATGGCAACATGACCCAAACTACATGATAGGAATAAAGTAATTTTTTTGTGTTTTCTTCATGAAAATTTGAAATTAAAGGAATGCAATAATGAAATGTGCAATCTAAATTAACTAGATGACCTAATTCTAATAACGGATAATTTCTAATTAAATGGACCTAGTAACAATCACTAAATGACGTGCATTTCATGAACCTAATTCTATATAATGTGCACATGATTTTTTATAAAAATTCGTAATTAAAAATCAATAAAAAAATAAAAATCTAACTAAAGTGAAATGTTATCTATCCAAATAGATCCTAACCATGCATTTTAAAAAAAAAATAACTAACCTATCATGCAATCAATCCTAATCTACATGGAATGCAAATGCAATTTTTTTTTTATATTTTCGGGATAAACAGAACAATTAAGAGATAAACACAAAATCATCCATGGTTATCAAAATGTTATCCACCATTCGAATTGAAATTCAAACTTGATTATTTCGTTAATAAAATCGATAAATTGATCTTAAGCCTTAAAGATCAAGATATCAATTTTACTCCCACGTGAATAATTATTCCATCTAAAGTTTTATAGATAGAATAAAAAATCGTGCGGTTGCGAATTGGATGCTACATCATGGAATTTCAATCATGCATTGGAAAATATTTCAAACAAAGAGGTAAAATATCAAAAAAACTAAAATAAGATAAAACAAATCTACCTAATAAATTAAATCTACCTAATAAAATAAATCTACCTAAAAATAAAATAAATCTCTACCTAAATTGAATTTTTTTTCCAAAAATCCGAACGGTGAGGTGGATCGCGATGGAAGCTCGGCGCGGCTAAGGACGGGGCAAGGGCAGCAGCTGTGATGGTGACTCGGCGTGGCTCGACAAGGCCACGACAAGTTTGATGGTCTGTGGTACGGGACACCAGGAAACCTGCAAAGCTATCGAAAGCTTAGATAATCCATCGGGAGGCTTGCCGGTGTCGCTGAGTAATCATCGGTGCTGAGAACCGGTCACGGTATTGTGACCAGAATGGTAAGGCTGAGCAATATCGTTGATGCAGCAAGACCGGCGAGCATCACCAATGTTGGGCTGGGACTAATCTGGGCCGAAGAACTTGTAGTCGTGCCCGCACGCTACCCAGATCGTCTCGAAGCACTCAGGGACTGCCAGCGAAAACAGGTTTGCAGTGGGAGTGACGGTGAAGCACTTGGCGTGGCCGAGCAACAAGAACAACAAATTAATTGATGTTGGGGTGCCCTTCACGGACACGATACCAGCACCGGAAAGAGCTGCAGGCGCACGTGAAGATCACTGATGTCGATGGAGTCCCATTGCTCTACCGAAGGTAAGAGGGCAGAGCTTTTCCTCACGATCCACCCTTTCCTCTCGATTTCTCACGCGCGTTTATCAATTTTGTCGTGTACGTCCCCCTCTGCCAAGTGATCCCCAAGAGAAGACTCCCCCTTCGTTGACTTTTAAACACCAAAAAGAACCCACGAAAATTCAACAGAAAGAAAACCTCTCACGATTTCTTCTCTCTCTCGCACGATTTTTCTCTTAATGTGCCCTTTCTCAATTGTGGATCATGGCCGGTCCCCTCACGATTTCTTTCTCTCTCTATGCTCTCAATTGTGGCCCTATATTCAATGTGTGGCCTCCCCTCGAAACCCTACGCGAACAACCTATTTGTAAGCCACGAGTTAGGATTTTAATTTTTCCAAATCGATAACCCGAAGATTTCTTTTCCAAACACAATATTTGCTTTTCTAAACACAATATTTGCTCATCCCATCCGCCCTATCCAAAAAATTCATCATATCCCAGGAAAAATTTCAAATTCCTATTTTTCACGAGATAATTTTTATCATTAAAAAAAAAAAAAAGGCTTTGGCCAAATTGCATCGCTTCGTGGGCTTAGTCCGGCTTGTCTATTTAAAGCTCAGAACCACTAATTCGATCCCATCCGTCACCGGTCCAATAAATGCAAAAAATGCAAATTAAAACTAAATGCACCTAAATCTATATGCTATGCAATTAATATTTTTTTCGGGGATAAAATTAACCCCTAATTTTCTATGCAATAGATAAATGACCGGATCACCAAAATTTAGGTGTCAATAGACGTTGATATTCTTCTTCTAATGCCATAATCAATTGGAAACGTTTATCTTCATTGACTTTATATTTCATAATACCATAAAATTCCAAATTAAAAATAAAGAAAACACTCAATAAAATGTAAATTGGCCGTATGTGTGTGAATTTTTTTTTTTTTTATGATGTTCTAACTATCGAAATATTAGACTTTGGCTTACTTAGACCCATACAGCTATTTAATGTTGATCATTAACTAAAAATAAGCCAAGACATTTAATGTATTATCTCTCTGATTTTCATTGCTTTTTTATTTTTATTTTTAAATAAAGAAAACCCCTCACATCATACCGTAAACAAAACAAAGATAACTCATTTTGTAAGTAAATTTTGAAATTGTTCATTATTTTTGCATAACTATAAGATTAGAATGTCAAATTACTCCTTAATCCATATAAATGTTATGGCTATTTATAAAGGTTATGACTACTCTCTAACAAAACAAAATTGTAATGAATAAACAAAAGCTTCAATTTGAAGGTTCTCGTGTTCTTATTCTTTAACGGCATTCTTCCAAATTTAGGAATGACGGAATTTTTTTAATATAAAACCACAGAATTTTGTTAACCAGATCGATATGCAAGCTAACTCAAATCACGTCAAACTTTATTTTCGTCAAACTAATCATGATAATTTACAAAAAACAAAATTACCTAGTGAAATAAAATTCAAAGTTCGGTTATGGAAGATTTACAAATCTCGCTCCTCCAAAATTCTTCGCTCTGTAAGCTCTAAGGTTAATCCTAAAATATACAGACTTACTAACGTGCCCCTTGTGCCAACAATCTCACGCTGCCCTTTGCTTCCAAACAAATCGCTACCCGGAACGGGAACATCCAACCTCCACAACCAAACACGAGATAAAAGGTAGTATCATCTGTCTACTTCTTTTTTTAATCAAATTATATGAATTTTAATCACTACAATTGGTATCGAAAGGTAATCCGTTAATTTAAAATCACTCCATTTAAGGAAAACAATTTAAAATGATACATTAATTATTGTGTACCCATACGTATTCAAATCGAAAGAAGTTAATATTAGGTACCATTGCATATAGCTTAATTAACTTTCCTTAGCATATATTGCAAAACACGATGGGTTTATCTATATGTTGAAATAATTTTTTCCATCATATAACTTGTATTCAGTGTACATTAAGGAAAGCCACATTCGAACGTTAAAAAGAAGAAGGAAAATTACAAATTATCTATTTTTTTAACCAAATCACAACATAATATTTTCTAGTTTAATTATTTCATAGCGAAGCTAAGAAAAGTACCGGATGCACCCAAGGAATGTCGTGATTTCATTTATAAACCATAAAGGGAGTTACAAACTAATCCCAATATTGGTTTAATATTCACGTATAAAATTAACTAATCCAGCTATAAACTAGCTGTAATTTACTAAAACTGCATTTCTCAAACTAATTGAACGTATTTACTTGGTGAATTTTTTTTCCGTTGGACCAAATCAGATTTACTTGAAAAATATCAATTCCAGTTTAGCTAGTGGTGGTATATTCATCAATAAAATGTATATTTGGAGTGGCATTATTTCAATTACTCTTATTGTTTAAGGAAGAGGAAGTGAGGTAAAATCAAGAAATCATTCACAGATTCCTCATTATTATATTATTCTAGATATAAATCAGCTCTTGTAACCAAAGATAGACGTTGCTTCAGATGTCTATTATTGTCAGGGAGTCCGCCCATGATTTAAAATAAATAATATGATAATTCTAATTCACGGAAAAATAGTAATAATAAATGGAGAAAGAACCAGACATTCATCACATGCACGGTGAAGAGTGAAGACGGCAACAAACGGCCCCTGCTCACGCCGTTAACTAAAGAGTGACATCATCTCCATAATGCAACCAAATCCAAAGAAAATGGGACTCCAAACCCCATATCCAAGTGATCTATGAAGGTCATCCTTTCTTTAATCAATTATATATACCTGGATTGGTTGGTTCTTATAAAATGAAAATTTTAAAAACACACGTCACTTTTGAATTGATAATAATTTATTAAGCAAAACCTCAAATGGTAAAAAATGGAATCACTCCTTTCTTGCAAATTTATTTTAGTATTATAGCTTATGATTTGGGTGGTTTGGTTTTTAATTGGTTTTAAGCGTTCTGGACAGGTGCGAAAAATTTAGGATTGGCACTTGGACAATTCTTTTTTTTTTTTTTTTTTTTTTGAGAGAACGATACTTAAAGTAGATAAAGATACGTGGATAATTGATGTGAAGGGAGCAAAGCCTTTAAAAGCAAAATGCGTGGGGTCCACTTGCTATTCTGGACCCCACCCACGTCCACGCGCAACGCCTTCCCTCCTTCTGCGTGCGCAGACACGTGGCGCCACCACCGCCCGGCAGCTCCATCGTTCTGAACGACGACGCTTCCATCCATGCACCAATGACCATACGCCCCCAATGAAGGGACTGTCTCCCTCACCAAAATCAAAATGAAACTGAAATATAATAAAACTATAAAAAAAAAATTGCCATATTGAAGGAAAATGGCCAAAAAAATGAAAACAAATCAAAAAAATAATTAAAAAATATAAAATTATTTACGTCAGTGCCAACAATGCCATGTAGGATAATTATGTCGATGGTTAATGAATTCCGGTGAAAGTTGGATACAATTATAATAGGTTTATAATTTTTTTGCTTATTTGATTCGTATGAATATGATCTTTATCTATGTGCGAATGTTGTCATTTATTAAATGGTTAACATTATGGAAAACTTCAACCGGCCAAATGTGATCAAATGCTTAAAACCAATTGGTTTTTTTACCACAAAAAATTTTAAATCGGTATGTATGTAACAAATTTATCCATCGTTAGTTTTCGTTAAATTTCTTTGTCAAATTGATGAGTTGGACAATAAATGTATCAATTTAGAGTTTTATACTCAATTTGTCACAAATATATCGGTTCATGATTCTTCATAATATTATTCTATTAATTGAGAATAAATGTATTATAAATGTATTAATTTGAGATTTTTTTATAATGTGTCAAATTATAGTTTTTTGTGATATTAACTCTTTATTAAACATGTGATGTTTGCCAATCAAGCCACCAACTGGAGGCAAAACTTGAGGGTTTGATTCCATTTGAACAATTTATAAATTCAACGTCACTTTCATCGAACTCGACCTATATATATTTGAAAAAGGCCATGCAGTTAGGATCTATGAAGCACCGACACTCTCCAAGAGCCTTCGTGTCATGTTGGACACTTCGACACGTGTCCGACTCTCGGACACTCTCAAACACTCTCGAATACTTGGTCAACACGTGTAAGAAAATCCAACACCCTGGTCAACTTTCCCGACACTCTCCGAGACTTGAGTCGGAATTCTAACATACGAGTTTCCGACCTGTGATTCCGCTATCGAGGTCCATTTTAAAATTTTTTAATGAATGAGAGGTCAAAATATATATGTGAAAAAATAAAACACAATAATAAAAATAATAAATGAAGAAAAAAGAAAAACCTAGTATTCTCTTCTCTTTTGACTCTCACTTTTTGTCATATACAATTCATTCCTTATTTTTTTCTTCTTTTTCGACATATCTAACATGCGAGTCCGAATGTGAATTACTTATTTTTTTTTTCAAGTTTCATGAATTATTAGGATAGAGTTGAATTTATCAAATTGAAACAATGAATGATATTAATAAATTGTGGATTAATGTTTTTAGTGTAAATTCATTCTAGACTTATTTATTTATTTATTTACGAATTTGAATTAAATTAATTTGATTGAAATAAACATAAAAATGACAATTTATTATGTATATTTCAAATGTCCCAACGTGTCGGAATTCTTTGTTTTCGAGAAATGACGTGTCGACATGTCGTGTCGTATCGCTTGTCGCATGTCAGTGTTGGTGTCAGTGCTACTTAGGTTAGGATCGCTACTGAATATATTTATTAATTTATTGCTACGAAAAATCACTTTATATTTTAAAAACTTAAAAAAAAAGGTCAAAAAGTGAAAAAGGAGAGAGCGTGATAAGTGTACCCTCACACGCTATAATGATCATCGATCCGTCCCCGCACTCATCTGTTCGTATGTTGTTTCCATTTTCACCTATGATAGCGCCTCCAATTCAATTGGCTTTTATGTTATCATTATCTTTTGGAAAATAACACCATCTAGAAACCCAAAGTGACACCAATGTCCTAAATTTTTTAGGTCCAAAACCCTGAAATTTTTATCGGAGCAGTACAAATTTAAGGATTTCGACATCACCAAAAACTTATTTGATATAGATGGCAGGTTCTAAATATTCCAATTTTATCGATTTAGTTCTCAATCTTCGCACTAAATTTATAAGTAGTTATTCCAATCAATTTGTGTCGAAAATCATTTGCGTGGACATGCCACCAAAGTGGATTATGCAAGCTATAAAATAAATATATGACACATTAAATTTTGCACGTGGTTATGTTCTCTCTCTCCTCCTAAACAATAAAAGGACGCATTGGAAAATGCAAATGCATTTCTTCTCTTCGCTGGAGATCTGATTCGTTGCCCCGTCTCTTAAGAACGCAAACTTTCCATCCTCTCTCTCCATTGCATCTTCCTATTATATCCATGGGACCCACCCCTACGATCCACATCCAATCAGCATCGGAGAAAGACAAACAAACAGGGGCTGTGATTTTCGAGGTTGCGGGGAGGGGCTCCATCACGACCGTCAAAAGTGAACCGGCGGGTTGGGGGGCCGCCGCCACGTGGCCCTGCTCTCCTCTCGTCGCCTGCCCGGAGTCTGTCCTATCGTTTTAACCAATTGGAAAATTTTCTGACCCCATTTAAAAAATATGCAATAATCGCTCATATAAAAAAAAAAAAAAAATTATTTATAGGAAAAGAGCCGGAGTAATGGGAATAGATATTTAGAAGTCAGCTGCGATTAACCGTGATATAAGTGATCACTAAGCGAATTTGGAATGGATCTTACAATTGCGCTTAATTCCTCGGTCTAACTTATTCATCCTAGCGCGCACAAATTTTGTTTGGAATGATATTTGAAAGACGAGGCAGAGGCGCCTATTAGGCACACTTCACGGATTAAATCAATAATTAAATTGAGGCAATAAAAAATGCCTTGATGATGTCTAAATCTCATTAAAGCAATTAGACAACAAATCTACCCGTGAATAGCCATCTAATCGGATGGAATGGAGGGCGGCCGGCGAACGGTCGATCTAGGGTTGCGGTGTTCACGGCGATAATGCACATTGCGCGGCTGGAGTAGAGTGTCAAAGTGGACGATAGTGACTAGACTTGACGAACTTTTGATGGTTCTTGGTGGAACATGGCAGTGGCAGGACAACAACTTGCCCGTAAGGTTAACTAAAATAACCTTTTTTTCTTTTAAGGTCCGTTTGTTTAAAATAAAATTGTTATTGGGAAATTTTTTTTTTCTCATTCTCGATATTTGAATAACAGAAAACTTATCTATTAATGGTAAATATTTTTCATGGATTGAAAAAATCAAGCTTATATTAAAAAGAAAACTTTCCTTTCTATTAAGAAGAATATAATTTTTCATAAATTATCATACAAATGAAAATTGATTATTTTTCATGAAAATAATTTCCATGAAAAATATTTTCTTTATTATGAAATTTTCAATGAAAAATGGGGGAAAACATCATGAAAAAGGAAATTACTTTATGAGAAATCATTTTTTCAAAAAAATAGTTATTTTTCTTTTGTTTAGTCATATGTGAATGAAAATGTTTTTTGTATTTGGATTTCACTTGGGAATAACCAAACGCCATCTCTTTACTCATATGACTTCCATGCATTTACAATATGTCGAGCTTGTTATTGATTGACGGTATATTTACAATTTTTTGGTAATGTCGACAAAGATGTGTAATCAGATAATTTAAATTTTCATTAATTTTAGGAGGCAGGTTCTAGGAGACCGTCACACTGCTAGTAAAATCGGAAAAATTTGCATTCAAATGGATAAATTGTTGTCGGGCAATTTACTAGACAGACACTTTTCGTATCCTTGATTTTAATGGGGAAAAAGCTGGGCACGTGGTGAATTTTTATTGGGCGGAATTCAAGATCACAATCCCAAAATTGCCCCTCCGATGCTGCAGAGCGGGGACCGGGGGGAACATTCCAGAACCCCCGGGGGGGTAGGGGCAATTTCTGCAGCAGATAAGAGGCCTGCGCTCCCACACGCCGTCTTGACGCCGGATGAGCAAGAAATAATCACATTTTATGAATAAGGATTATAATTATACTAGGGGATTGATAGAATTTAAGAAAAATTATTAGTTGTCGCTAGCTTAGCCAATATGATTTTGAGAAAGTAATTTTAAAGTTACTAATATACTTAATTATGAGAAGATAATGTTTTTAATTAAAAAACGGTAGTAAACGGTGTTTATACAACGCCAAGCGAAAAAGATCAGGTTGCCACGTTCACTTGCCATTTTCCAGACCCACTTTTGTTTACAAATTTGAAATAACCGGTTTGTAAATATTGTTTACTATATTTAAATTTGAATATATAACATAATATTTACCTTACGGTTATATAATAACAGAAATTATGTTAACTTCACTTATTATATTTTGTGGAGATACAATAATCTAAATTAATTGAAAATATTAGAAATTATTATGCGGTATTATCAGCCACGACAAATATTTTATCAAAGTAAATTCAAAAATCGATAGAATATTTGGTGGTAGTCTAGATCATCAACTTATACTTGATTGAACGTTTTCAGATAAATCACCCTTATGCTTAGAGGTGGCAAATGGGTGAGTCGGGTTGGGTTGGGTCGGGTATGGGTTGGGTCGAAAATGGGCCGACTCATATTTGACCCATTTAACTGTTTTTGATCCATATTCTTATACCAGTGAAATCTAGTGATCCATACCCGATCCGACCTATACCCGACCCCACCCGTACCGCTAAAACTTATTAATATTCTAAGAAAACCCACTTCTACTATATGCTAATTGGATTAAAACTTCAAATTAAATTAAAAATAGTAAATAAAATAAAAAAAGTTAAAGAAAACCTATAAATTGAAATATTTATAAAGAATTAGACTATGCGCATGCTTCTCTTATTTGAAGTGAACATACCATTGATAACTAAAAACTGTAATATGAAAATTTTTTAACTAAACCTAAAAAAGCTCATTTTTATAATTTTTTTATAAAAAAAAGTATTGTTAAAACATTTTTATGCAATACAAATTTTTTAACAATTTTTACGCAATACAAATTTAATGGAAAAATTTTATAATTATTTTTAAAATCGAATTTTTAATTTTTTAATAATTATTTTTTTTTTTTTCTTCCGCCGGCCACGATGATGGCCAGCGACTAGCCACAGGCAAGATCGAGCTCGCCGGCGTCGGGCGGGGCTCGATCTCCCTGATTCGGCGAGGCCAAGGCGCCGCTCGATGCCGGCGAGCTCGAGCCTCGCCGCTTGTCGGCGAGCTTAAGCCTTGCTAGTCGTCGGCGACCGCCTAGGTGAGGCTCGGTGCCGGCGGGCTCGAGCCTCACCTAGCTTGTCGTCAGCCGGTGGCCGTCCGTCGCCTTGCCGGCCATCGGCTAAGGGATGAAGAAAAAGAAAGAAAAAGAAAAAAATTGAAATATAAAAAATAATTATAATTTCGATTTTTTTATTAAAAATTTATAAAATTAAAGAATGCCATGGCCCATGGATTCAAAGTGGGTCTAAATGGGTTATTACTAATAACCCATTTAGACCCATTTATTTTTGTGCTTTACTTTCTCAAACTCATTTTTGACCCATATTTAACTTTCACTTGACCTATATATGACCCACTTAACTAAAAATGGGTCATAATATGGGTTTATGACCCATTTTGCCAATTCTACTTATGCTATAAATTTACTATGATAAGTGGCATAGCTCAGTTCATGCAAAATATGATGTCGCACCCGTTATGGTTTTTTGCCTATAGAAGGTAGTTCAATTTTGATAAAGAAAAAAAGTGGAAGAAGAGACCAGTTCACACAATTTTCAGTTTACATAGGAAACTAATCTTCTGTTTGTTAGATCGCCTTAGATTTCTACACTTGAAGTCCCTACATGATCAACGTTTGGAATGTCTAGACTCTATATATTTATATTTGAAATGGTCCCTTTTGTTTGAGTCCACCCTGATTTATTTTTTTCTTCTCTTTCTTCTCTTTCTCTTTTCTTATTTGCCTCCATTGGTCACCAGTTGGCGCGAGGGCAACCCATGCTTGTGGCCAGTGGCCTCCGTCAGCCATAGCCGAGGCACTAAGTATTAAAGTTGGAATTAGGTTCTAAGTCCAAGCTATTTAAGAACCGTTTATCTTAAACTTGCTTTTCAAACCTATTTAACTAGTCTCTTCAAAATATAAGTGACCCATATAATCTATTTATGATTTAAATGGGTCATATATGGATTTAAAATCCATTTTAACTTCTCTATGTATATGTAGTGGAGGCAAAGGGATTAGAGTGAGAAGAAAAGCATGTATTTATACCCGGAGGTATAGGCACTAGAATAAAAATGTTTGATCTCTTCTACGTTGTACGGGTCTACATATGTAGACGTAGCATTTTACTTTTAATGTTTAGGTAGTTTCTATGGTAACAAGTGTTAGAATTTTAATGTTATTGCAATTGATGCACTTCATCATCTCTTTTCCGTTAACTTCTATTCAGAAAGTTGACGACCTACTTAATTGTTGTCGAGACAGCTTTTGTCCCTCAGTGCAGAGGGCCATCACGGTGATGTTGTGCCTCGGTTGTTGTTGATTTCGTAAACATGTTGAGTGAGAAGAACTGGAAAAGGGTCAAGATGCGTCCACCATAAAGCAAATCTAAAATCCATCATAAAGAGTCTTGACTTGCGAGGCAATTATCCTCCCTTTGGTGATTTTGCTCACTAGTAGAAAACGATTACCTTAGAGATTAATAAAAGGATTGCCATCTAGATTACATTAATCTCGTTGGGCACGTCATACTTTCCTCAAATTAATTTTTAAAAATTATTTAAACTCGAAAAGTTCTCCGTGATATCCTTGGAACTGTACATCTTTTTAAATAATGGTGGCCGAGCCTAATAAATTATTAGCGAGGCTCTTCCTCAATGAATTAAAAAAAAAAATGAATCCGTCTCATGGTATGGGAGCCGCATTAAGCATATAAGACTACTATGATAATCCATGATTCCACATGCATGGTTTCCTAATTTAAAGGCAATTAACATATCAATTACCAACCGAAAAATACCAAAAGTATGAGGACCAGAAATTGCCCATGATTCTAAGTTCTATCTCTCTGACTATACTTTTTCCACGCGGTTTCAAATTTGAAACTTCAGCTTCTTAGCCAATATCTGTATTTACCCCTTAGCTTCATATTTATTTACATGCCTACCTTGGGAAGTCACATGAAGGGAGAATGTTTGAACCCTTTATCTCCATTTCAGTTCGTTTATTTCACAAAAGATGAATGATTTGGAAAATAATTCCTTAAAAATAATCGTCTCTAGTTCTTTTAATAATTAGCTGAAGAAAAATGTTTTTGTTACAGACAATAATTTACATCTAAATATTTTTGTAGATGATGGAAATATTTTTTATTTATTTATTTTTGTAAGTGATAAAAGTAGTTATTTTTAGGAAAATGTTCTCAAAATCGTTCATTTTCCGCGAACAAACATGCCCTTAATTACTAATTAGATTAAATTAGACCCATATGTTAATACCAATTCCTAAGTACTTTTTGATTTATATTTTAACTGTCCGTTGGTAAAGTGTGTGACTAAGAAAGCGATGGGAACACGTATTGAAGTTTTTTCTTTCTCCGATGAGGGTTTCACATATTTGAGAGTTACGTAGGTGAAGCTAAGTACAGTTGCACTCAATTTCGCTTCAAAATTATGTACAAATCGAATTTGGATCAAATCAATCCGTTTGGATAAAGTCAATCCGATTAGCAATTTCGAATCAGACATTCGATTAGCATCTAGAACAAACAAACTGCTTAGTTCTGTTATGTATTTGTCTTCCTAAATTAATTTTTCATGCCTTCAGAAAGCCTGATAACCCTGTTCGATCCATAAGATAGGAGTCCATTTGATTGGACGACGACACCATGTCGACACCATGCCCAAGGCACTTATCTAATACTCGTGCACATCCATGATTTCAGCAATCCATTCTGGATTGTGTTGGTGCAAGCATAATAATTTATTACTGAAACTATAGCCTTTAAAAGTCTAGCAAAGTTTGAAATGCCAAGGTTCCTCCGCAAGGTTTATCCACGTAAAAGTTCTTGTAGACTTGAGAATGACTTTATTATCATGTTTAATGTATTTTGGAACATGGAAAGATACAAGGCTTTATCACCAAAATTATATTTCTCACATAATGTATCGTTCTTTATATATATAGTAAAGTGAGCAATTCAATTCTTTCACAAGCTTCTCCCCTCTTTGGTCCAAAATACAAATCAAACTCAAAGCTGGAATTTAATATAATTCGTCAACCGAGATTCCTTCACCAACCTTTTTGACCACCAGAAATCAGATCGATTACGAAGTCTCAACTTTGACTATTCTCGTTTTCTCCCGTCAGCCTGTCTTTTTCATGCATGCCTAAAAAATTTCATTCTAGCTAGGTGTAAGGGTCCTCATTGGACCCCACACATCCATATGGATGAGTTCCAATCACTTCTTAGCACTCCATATACCTCTAGACAGGAAGGACTTCGTTTGTTGTTTTCTAAGAAGAGAGCTTTCACAAACAATCTGAAATTTATGTGATTACTAGAAAATCTCTAATATTTTTCTGATGGAGAATCTTTAGCCCATAAAAATTAAGGTGGCCAAATCTCTTATGCCGTAGCCATGAATCATCAAGTTGAGCTTTCATAGCTATATCTTTAACATATTTCAATCGAATAGGAAAATTCATATTCTCCATTTTCATAGAGGCAATAACATGATTCTTATATTTATTGTAGATAGTGCAGGTTTCTCCTTTAAAGGATAAAGAATACCCAATTTGAATCATTTGGCCCACATTGAGTAGATTTTGTGCAAGATTGGGAATTGAATATATTTCATGAATATATTTTGGCCCTTTCTTAGTTTTAATAGCTATTGTCCATTTTCCTTTCGCATCAACCAATGCACCATTGCCCAATTTCACTTGAGTTTTCACTTATGTATCAATATTGGTGAATATAGATTCATCTCCTATCCTGTGATTGCTACACCCACTATCAATATACCATAGATCATTCTTCTCATCTTTTTTCACCTAGCCTGTGTAGAATAAACTGTATGTATTTTTTCTTCATTTTTTTCTCCTTGTTCGCTCAATAATTGAGATTAGGACCCTTAGGGTGCCAAAACTAGAAACGATGGGACACTTGAGTGCCAAAAGTTAGGAAACATACACTTAAATGCTAAAATCAGAGTAAATTGATATTAAGTGTCAACGGCGTGAAAATCCTACCAAAATATTGACGTGACATTTTTTCGATAAGACAAGTGCAAAATAATATCTTTTTGCACACTAACATAACTAGAGAAATGCAAAAACGACGTCGTTTTGCACGCTGACATGGCTAAATAAACCAAAACGTGTCGTTTTACTAAAGTGGCTAGATAATTAATATAAATATTAATTAAATTAATTTTAAAACTAAATTAGAAAAAAAAAAAGATGAAGATTGCGAAGGCGAGAGCTTAGCCCTCATCGCTACCTCCCCACCATTGCCAAGAAGGGCCAACGACGGTGGAGAGGCAGTGGCGAGGACCTCACCTTCTGTAATCTTCATCTCCTCCCTTTTCTAAATAATAATAATATAATATAATTAATATTTATGTTAAAATTAAAAAAAGACAAGACGGCATTGTTTTGATTCTTCGTTGCACTTAACTCTCTAGCATGCCATGTAGAGGAATTATATTATTAAAAAATTGTCGCATAGTATTTCCGTCCACCTTCGTCGGACTTAGCACTCAATTGTCCCAATTTTTTTTTTTTTTTTTGAAAGCGGCACTTAATCGTACCTTTCGTAATTTTGGCATTTAACTTTTCTTTATGCCAAGTTTTGGCACTTGCACTACTCTTTTACCCTCAGTAATCTGTTTAACAAGTAAAGTGTGGAGTGATCGAATCTACTCTAGATTTGATATTTAGGAACAATTTCAGTTTTTTTTTACCTAGCGATAGTGATAATATTAAATGATTTTATACAAATTAACCCTGTAATATATAAGACTAGTAATCAATTTTTGTTATGTTACCTTTTTATTATTGAGAAGTTTTCTTTCTTCATTTAACTTGTCTATTCCTTTTTACTCAAATACCTCATTGAATTTATTAAAGTGGCTATATTTATCAAATTTTAGCAAATTATAGTTTAAAATTATTAGCACCGTATATTTTTTATTATCAATAATTTAGTTAATTTAGTTTCATGTCATTTTCTATAACTTTTCATGTTCCACAGTAAGTAGGGGAAAAGGAGAGATTTCCTATAAAAACATGATATTATATTGTTGACACATGAATTTTTGTCGACTTTTTAGGTATCCATTTTATTTTACAAAAATACAAAAAAAAAATATATAAAAAGGATGGAGAAGAAGAAGAAAAAAAAAAAGGAGGGAGATAGTAAAAGTTTAATAAAAATAAATTAAATTAATTAAAATTAAAAAAGAAAAAAAGAAGAAAAAGGGGAATATATAAATAAAATAAACCAGCCAGCCCACTTTGGCATTTTCCGCTTTCTAAGCCCCATCCGCCCCCACCTAGTCTCGTTCTTTCTTTTTGGGCCCATCTTTTGTTTTTTCTTTTTAGCCCATATTTGTCTTTCTCTTTAGCCCACCTCTTCCATTGTTTTCGAAGCCCACATCAAAATTAAAAAGGAAAAGAGCCCAGCCCCGCCTCCTTCTAACCTTGCTTCCAAGGAAAATAACAGGGCGTGACGTAAGCAAAACCCTAGGTGTTCTAGAAGGTGAGCTGGCGCATGAGAGAGAAAGAATAACATGCAAGAGCAGGGCAGGACACGCACGGTCTTGTTCTTTCTTATTGGAGGGTGACATTTTCCCTGTGCCCAAGAGAGGTGACTTCATCAAAGGCAAAAATCAGCTCGAAGGATGTTTTGCCTATCCCCTCTTCATCAAGAGATAAAGAATACTCGGTTACCTAAGAAGTCTTAAGGAATTAACCAGATTGAATACTAATAAATTAAGTTGACAGTCTCCCAAAAGAAAAAGTAGCAATATTCCATGTCATCATGACAAGCTCAAATAATAAAATTTTGAAAACAATTAACTCAATTTTTGGCGTTTAGGAACCACAGATCCAGAGAAATCAAAAGAGGAAAAGGAAAAAAAAAAGAGATGATAAAGATAATCTACACCAAGAAAGATACAAGCTTGGAGAGAAGCCAAAGGGTTTTCAGATCTTCAAGAATGTCGCTTTGCTTGTTGGTAACGAGAAGCAACTACAGAGCTTCTATTGGCTGGTAAACATAGCGAGCATTCTCGGTTTCAACATATGTGTGCGGATTTCTAGTACCAACTATTTTCGGGAAAGCAGCAAGAAGACCCTCGATTCTAATTCCAGACATGTCAACAAACTGCCAAGAAACAAGCACTGCAAAAGAATTCAGAAATATCAAATGATTAACTCAGGAGAATTGAGGACACCAAATCATGAAGAAAATGAGGTTGCTCCCAGGGATTGAGGAAAATGTATATATTGCTTTCCTCTTCTAATTAGCTATATACACGATGAGATAAAAATAATCAAAGAAACAAACACAGTGCAAGAGAACACTTAAAAGCAATATCTAGGAAAACATTGTACTCAGCTCTGCGCATGCCTATGGAAAGTACCCTTCACTAATAAACAAACAATAGTAAGTCTTAGACTAAATAAAATTGCGCAAAACAGGACTCAAATGCTCTTATGCCTCAAGCCACACATTCCTAAATATAGGCATCAAACCGCACACCATATCCTACTCCTAGTCCAATAAGCATTTGGTAGGTTATAAACTTCCAAGAGATGAAACCTCAAATACAGATCCAGCATTTCAATCATCAAACACATGACCTAAACAGTGAGGAATCTCTTGGTGATTAATTTACAAAAATGCTATCTGCGTGTTCTTTTAACATGGACATGAACCGTGGCCTCATTAAATAGCCGACTATTGGTTCAACTCCAACATGATACATATTTCATGCATCGTGGTTTCATTAAAACAAATGTCCTAGAGTAGAGGATCTGAAAGCACGAGACGTGCAAGTGAGTGATCCAAAGTTGCTTTCGGCGTAATGGATTCGGGTGCAATGGAATATAGCCTGATCTCTGCCAGCAGATGGACTTCTGATGCTAAATGATGAGACTAGATCAAAAGACCACTCGCTGCTGAAGACAGCTAAACAGGCCGTACCTACACACGGCACAAGGAAAACGAACCTGTTAATTAAGAAACCACGAACATTCGATCCCTGATCTCGATGGAGATCCGAGGAGCGGAATCGGATATCGTTACCTGCTCGATCTCGGCAGAGTGTAGCAGAGGAATCGCAAGGAAAAACGGAAGGATCTGCCAACTGAGAGCAAGACAGCTTTTTGAGGGGGACGAACCGATTTATGTTTACGTTTTTCAGAAAAAGAGTTTTCGCTTGATGGGCCTACAAATTAACTTCCTTTACGGCCCATTTTCATTATGGGCTTTCCTGGCCCATCTCGACACTTCCAGCCCGCAACTCTCCCGACCCCGCCCAAACAAAATTGTTTTTTTCTTTAGGGCGATGCCGAGTATAATAGAATTTCAGCAGAGGAGGGAAAAAAAAAGCACATTAGAAATTGATTTATAAAAGGATCTCGGTAGCAGGTGCAGTTGAGTGTCTTTTCCTTAAAATTCTTTAGGGGGAGCAAGGCATTCCCACGCAAATATACCTATTCATTATGCTCCACAATTTGAGTCTTAAGGCCTTGATACCACCTTATGATTTCTTGCATGCTGCAGATTTAGATGACCGAAGATGGTAAGAAAAGTCCATCATCCACCATTATATATGACTAATTACTGAGTAAGTCTGTTGAATAGGATGAAGCATCCATCCCAGCTTCATAAAATTCCTAGTTGCTCAATTTACTAACCATACTTTTCAGATCATTGTTGTTTAATTAGGAAAAATAAAAAAGAACCCTTTGGCCTTTACTGTAATTGATACTTGCAATATAGATGTATCCATCTATACATATACCTGGTTTTTGTTTTCTTTTCCTAGGTTTTTTTTTTTGGTTGTTCTTTCTTTTCCCAAGTTGCGTCCGTGGCCTTTTGTAGTGTCCCAAAACGTTTTTCATTTTCGTAGTTTTTTTTCCCCATCCATTTTATTGCAGAGAGAATTGGGTTTGTTGGGGGAAGGACCTGCATCAAATATGGTTATTAAATTGAGCAAACTAGTAAAGGCCAATTTTGTCTGATTAGCGTTGACATGGAGGAATCCATAGAAGAAGGATGACTATGTTCTTTCCTGCCAAACAGGAAAGCAAAAACAACGAAGGGGAACAAAAAGGAGAATCGAGGAAAGCCTTCTTTCTTGGCTTTAATGTGTGAGTAGATGAGGATTCTTTTTGTTGCCTATCTTCTTTTTAGAAATGTTGCTGCTAGGTAATATTAAAATATAATAAGTGTGTTGTGCACGTGCCATGCCGGCATCGTGTACATGACATGCATGTTCCAACACCAACATAAAAAACCTAAATTTCGATTAAAAAAGCATCACAACCCCAATTTACACATACTATGCTAGCATCGTCGCATATGATTTAAGGATTTCCTTGAAAACCCTAGCTGGGAGTGATCGGAATGAGAGGGACAAGATCGATAGAAATCAATCCCATGGAAGAGTGATTTGGGTAGAAATGATCAGATTTTTCTCACCTGAGATTTGAGGAGTTCAGGGACCATCGAAGAAATTTTGCCAATATGTCCTCGAAATGGATGGAACATCTGAATTTGTGCCTTAAATTCAATTGTGTTTTAATAACGTGCAATCATCTTTACATATATTAACAATCGAATTTTTGTTGATGTTTTAAATATCCATTGATTTTGAAAAAGTATAAAAATTTATAAAAGATGAGAAGCCAAAAAATTGAAAAATGAATAAAATGGATCAAACAAAAAATGAATGAAAAAGGAAATTAAAAAGAAAAGAAAAGTGAAGATATAAAAGAAAAAAAAAATGAAACCGAGCGGGCTGGCATGTTCGGCCCACTCTTTTAATAGGCCCAAGACGCCCAGCTTCTCGTTTCCCTCACTTTCTTAGGCCCATCAACAACAGAAAGCAAAGCTCGGCCCCCAGCCTCTCCCTCCTTTTTTGCACACACGCACACACTCGCACCCGTAAAACACACTCATTCACACCGATGCTCACCCCTAGTATTGGTCAAGTAATATCAACAATTCATTTAGTTGACTGCACCTCAATCTCCATCACCACCATCAACAATTCTCATTTCTACTCCTGCAGTTTTACAACAACAAAACTTAGGACCTCAATGCTTGGACTGGAGTTTCAAATGCAATGTCAAGGTCTTTGGCATGAGGACTATGGTCAACACTTTCTTTTGGTTTTTGATTTTTACCAATTGACTTATTATCCGACATGGCTTCAAGTACGGCACCATATATATTTAAAATAATATATATATTTTTTAAAACACGTGAGATCCCTCCCTACCACATCAATAAAAGTGGGCCAAATGGAGCATCAAAATGACTTAATTACACAAGATTTAAAGCATTTAAGATTGAATTACACGTAGCCGATGCTTAAAACCATTTGTGCAATTTTTCATTAGATTGTTATGTCTTTTCGATGAGTCTATTAGTTGACACTTATTTTATAATTTCTTTCTTCAAAGGAATGAAAATCTCATGATACTAAATTTCAAGGAGTTTTTGAATTTAAAGTTAAGTTTAAACACAAATAATACGGCCTGAGACTGTAATAAGTTTTTAAGGAGTCTAGAAGAAACATCATCATCCAGTGTTATCAAAGCGACCGATTCAAACCACTTTCAATGTCACTTCGGTTCGGCCGGTTCAACCCTCGAGCTTTCTTCAAGAGGAAACCCAATTGCGACGATTTTCTTGGCAAGGGAGAATTACGAAAAATCCTAAACCTATTGCAATTGTGCCAATTCAGTTCTAAACTTTTTTTTTGTTGCCAATTTAGTCCTAAACCTTTTACAATTGTGCCAATTCAGTCCATCTAGCCAAAATTGGCTGGCCGGCGCTGACGTGGACGCTAGCCGGGGACAGCTGGCCGGCGAACTCTGATGTGGCAATTTTTTAATTTTTTTTTAATTTTTTTTGAATTTTAAAATTTTTTTCTCTTCTTCTCCTTCCTCCGGACGGCCGGGCGCCGGCCGAGGTGAGGGCCGACGAGGTCGGCCTCACCGGCCATTGGCGGAGGCGAGCCTCGCCGGATCCGGCGACGGTGGCCTCGCCGTCGGGCGAGTCCGAGCCTCGCTAGATCCGACGAGCTCAGCCCTTGCCGGCCCACCGGTGAGGCGAGGCCCCGCCGTGCTGCATGGTGTAGTCGAGGAACCCGCGGAGGAGCTCGATCTCATCCTCGTCGGTCCGAGGCGCTAGAATAGGGGCTTGGCGGCGGTCACGGCCGGGAGGGCCGCTTGAGCTTGGAAAGGGAGATCGTGCGACGATCGGGGCACGGGGAGGCGGGGGCGGCGATGGCGACGGCCCTCGCCGGCCACCGGCGAGGGTGAGGGTCGACCTCGCCGGTGGCCGGTGAGGCCGACGGCCCAGAGGAAGGAGAAGAGGGAAAAAAAAAAAAAAAAAGAAATAAAAAAAAAGAAAATTTTAAAAATTCGAAATTTTTTAAAAAAAAAATTAAAAAAATTGCCACATTAGCATTCGCCGGCCAACTGTCCCTCGCCGGCGTCCACGTCAGCACCGTCCGGCCAATTTTGGCCAGATGGATTGAATTGGCACAATTGTAAAAGGTTTAGGACTAAATTGGCCAAAAAAAAAGGTTTATGACTGAATTAGCACAATTGCAATAGGTTTATGACTTTTTTTGTAATTCTCCCGCTTGGCAATCATATAAATTTCTAAATGATATGTTCCTTCGCTGGTGTTCGTACCGATTTAATGTGTGAGCTGAAGAGGATTTTTTTTTTGCAACCTTTCTTCTTTTTAGACACATTGCTGCTAGGTAATATTAAAATATAATAAGTGTGCCATGCACGATGTGAATGTTCCATTGCCAACATAAAAAACCTAAATTTCGATTAAAAAAACATCACCACCCAATTGACATAAGTACTAATAAGTCATAATTACTTTTTATAATTAGATGATTCTCGAAGATGATCACAATTTAGAATGCGATAGTCCGCGAAAACATAACAATGCAAGTGCTTGGACTATTCTTTTGGCTTTGTGAAATAATCAATTTTGAAGATGTCCTTTATGCTGCATCAGGAGAAAAACCAACTCCTGTAACTTGATGCCGTTACCCTTAAGGACAGGATCCTCTAAAACGTAACAAGATTTAGCCATGCCCCAAGATTTTGAGGATTCATTTTTTACAATCTATGAGATATCAACCCAAGCATGTCTAGATGTGAGTGATTTTTCTCCTGGCTAGACTCGATTGAAATCATCTGTGAAGTACTTATCATTCGAGAAGAAGTATTTACCTTCACGAAGGGCATGCGCACAAGGGGTCATCTCCTTGTCTTTGTCCTCTCATTACACGATCAAATTCAACAGCTTCACACGAAACCATACAAGATAAGAATCTTTGATTTCGAGACATGGTCAAAACTCAAGGTAAATCCTCCTACACAGATTGCTCTTCAACCAGAGGAAATTTAAAATGAAAAATTATAATATTAAAAGAGAGACGATCCAATCAAATACCATAGTAAAACCAAACTTAACATGATTCTCATTAAGAGAATACACCCTCGCTTAAAAGTCCAGAAGCATGCTGATGATAACAACTGGATAGGAGGATATAAGCACATAGGAAAATACCAGAAAAATGGAATGAATCTCAACGAAGGATGGTCAGACCCAAACTGATGATGAGAGGCACTCTGTTGCACTATATAGACCATTAGGATAATTTTTCATCTCTTGTTTGGAGCTTGAATTATTGACTGTCTAGTGATTATCTTGTTTGGATCATATTCAAGCTCTTTCTGATAGTATGTGGCTGTTGAGAGACAATGGAAACTTTATCTCCTTTTCCGCTTTATCATCTTCAATTTATATCTTCAAATTATGCTGATAGTTTGAACCTTAGAAATAAGATAATGAAATGAATGACTATATCAATATGATCTTATAGCGCACAATTCAGGAACATTGTCTTAAGCAATTTGGGAATGTTAGTTCTCCACTTCTTGCTCACTTGCTGGAATATGGCTTGCGAAATGGAAAAATGTTGGAAATGCAAATTGTGGAATATTTTTGTTACTTGTCATCGTAAAGTTGTGAAAACAATGGGTTGTGGAGTAGCCTGCATCCTGCGGCATATGAATAGCGGAGGTATATAATTGATTGCTGAATGCAGTTTGTTTATATGATATATAGGCTGGTGTGATAGAAGAATTTGTCATTGACTGCTCTTGACACGGAGGACATAGAAGGGGGAGATGGACAAAGAGGTTTATAAGGTCTTGACAGCTATAGCTAGTGAGACAGCTACTCAACTTCCAGAGGCAGGCAGTGAGGAAGCAAAAGGTGAAGCAATCTACTCAACCTACTGCATAAGAGGTATATGTGTTGTATATGTGCTGGTTTCCTTACTGTTGGAACTTATTTTGGTTATTCTTTTATTTCCCTAGTAGGAAGCTAATAGAGAACTCTATAAAAATAGAGTTATTTTACCTATTTTAGGCAACAATTAATGCAATATCTATGAGAAAATATTTAGATTTCCTTCTAATTATTTGAATTTTCCTTATTTATGCAGAATAATGATATATGGAGAAGATAAGGAAAAAAATGGCAAAACTCAGGAATTTGAATCAAGCAGCAGTGGGAGATAGATATCAAATCAAAAATCCTCTGATTTACTCCCTGATTTTGTGCACAATTGCTTGGAGATAAGGATCTTGGATATCTCCTATAAATAGGAGAGCCAGAGAGAGCAGCGAGGTTTTTTTAAGCTAGGTTTTTTGGTTAGATTGTTTTTTCATTGCTTTGAGAGTATTTTTAAGTATTTTGAAGAGAAGATAAAAGTGGTGACAGAATTCTTGTTCTTTGATTCAAGATGCTGAGTTTAATTTATATTTTTATTTCTTCATCTACTATGTTCTAATTTTCTTTTGTTAGGGCTACGATGTAGCCTAACCATGATGATGTGAATTTCATGATTTTTGTGTTTTACAATTGATTTCATTCATGTGAGTTATATATTATTGTGCTTAATGCTTTTGAGTGACTGGCCACCACTTGAATGATCGATGTGCATGTTTGAGGCGAGAAGTGATAATATGCAATTGCTCATTATAATATATAACCATGAATTAAACGTGGATAGAAATATACCGCGTTATTTGTGTAGCTTTCTGTAATAAGGTGATCCAAAAAACTTATTGTAAACCGGGAATATTCATAGTTTTTAATGCACTTATGTTTATTTTAATTCACATAGAGATATAGTGGATTAATAAACTGAGTAGGTTTGCTATACCTAGAGATAGGATAGTAAATAGGTTAAGAAATTCCGCTATCACATGTTTGATATCGTTCTTGTACTCACAACAATCTGAAATTCATATCTAGTGGTTATGGTGAAATCGGATGCTCTAACATATTTATCTCGATTGATTTACTACATTTAGTCTACAAATTTTGTTTTTAATTTATTCTCAATTATATTTTGATCTGTTAGATAAATTTTAGAATTAATCTATTTTAGTATTTAATTAGTTTATTAATCATCGATCTCCGTGGGACGATACTTTATCTCATCATTATATTACTTGTTCGACACGTTCACTTGCGTTTAGAATTTTACGAACACTAACTAAGAAACAATTGCTGCATTCTTACTTTTTCATGTATATATATATATATATATATATATGCTACATAACTATCTATGGAGCTACTCATACTCTCTAAAGCGAAATACCAAAGGTTATGAGAATGGAAGCCAGAGATTGGGTCAAGATGGTCTAGTATTGATTGCGATCATCAGCAACCCACCATGGAGCAACCCACTACGATTCCAAGTAGTATCTAAACAGTTTAAGCTAATGGTCGCAAAAGTTCACTATGACATAAGAAGTCAATTAATTTAGATAAGGATCGGACTATTTCACAAAATTAAAACAAAACAGTACAAAACAGACTGAGCATCTAAATAAGTGAAACATACATATACACTAAGCCCTATAATTTGCTGCATTGCTTTATAAATCAATTCTATCATTCTTCTTGAAAATGTAGGACTAGCATTCAGCTATAGTATCAGCTATAGTATCATCCCCATCTCTGTAGGATTGAGGATGTGGGATAACTTAACTATCTAATTATGATCCAAATTTACTTTCCTTATGGATTCTGTAATGCTAATAGTGATCATTATAAGCAATTTTTTATTCATGCCATATGATCGTAAAAGTGAGATTACTGTTTTCTGAGGATATCAATACTAGGTGTAACTTATGTTAATAGTAAAAACTGGCGTGCTTCCTTCGGCGGGAATAATTTAGGATCCCTAGGAACAGTCTCAACGAGTTTCCAGTTCAAGGTATCGTAGTACTCATGGATGGCACTGGATGGATGTACTTTGGCATCGTGTATAGCAGCTGAGCTGGCAAAAGGTTCTCCTATGCTTCCCATAGCTTAGCTTTTTCCCTAGCTCCATCGTTAATTGGGGGTTCAATAGCTAATATCATAAAATTATATGCAAAACGATTAACTTGAAAATCAAAATTACAAGATATGCTAGTTGCTTTCTGTTCTTGATATGTAGTTGGTGGAGAGAGGTGTGAAAAGGGCGTTTATGGAAATCATTGATTTAAGTTAATCGGGTACATGACAATCCAAAAGAATGGGTTACGAGGGAAAATGTACTTATAGATCACATAATCTATGTAGTAGTATAAATCGTCATTCCTTTGGGGAATGATGTAGAGAAATATGAGAACTTAGATGGGCACATGCATGGGAGATGATGGGGGTTGGATGATTGCGAGGGAAATGCAATGTGGCATTCAATTTGCTTGAGAGCGTTGGGATTTTTAACTTAAAAAAGGAAGAAGATTAAGATAAATGTGTCGCAGTGAATATAGTTTTTTTTTTTTTTTTTTTTTTTATGGCATTTGCCCAATTTGTGAGTTCGTTGGTTGCCATCAAACCACGTAGGACATCGATGTCTTTTTTTGTTTGGGATAATAGCCCAAACAACCCTTAAACTTTTGTTCAATATACAACATCGTCTCTGAGCTTTTAATTTATATAGTGTGATCCTAAACTTTGGTTCAATCTGCAATATCGTCCCTAAATTTTTAATTTATTCATCATAGTCCTCAAATTATTTGTAAATGCTTGATATAGTCCCTAGATTATGTGAAGAAATTTAAATTCCAAAGACCATATTAAACATTGGACCAAAGTTCGATAACTAAATTGAATAAGTGAAACCTTAGGTATGACATTGCATGTTAAATCAAAGCACATGGACCATTCATGTCATTTTCTTCTCTCTTTGGTTTTTAACTTTTTAAGGTTAAATGATGTTGGCTTGACTCTAGGGTGGTTGCTAGTTTGTTCTTCGTTTGTTATGGAACACCGTGCGAGAAACCGCTAACGAGGGTTTCAAGAGCTCAAACAAGACTCAGATCCTTACCAACTTTCACAGTTGAAATCGTCCGTTCAATAGTTGTCTGATTGCTAACAAACATGAAATTATCAAATGGAAGGTCGGAAGATCGAAATTCCAGAACTTAACCGTTGAAACCCTTTTTCTCTCCCCCCATTTGGTTCAATCTGCAATATCGTCCCTAAATTTTTAATTTATTCATCATAGTCCTCAAATTATTTGTAAATGCTTGATATAGTCCCTAGATTATGTGAAGAAATTTAAATTCCAAAGACCATATTAAACATTGGACCAAAGTTCGATAACTAAATTGAATAAGTGAAACCTTAGGTATGACATTGCATGTTAAATCAAAGCACATGGACCATTCATGTCATTTTCTTCTCTCTTTGGTTTTTAACTTTTTAAGGTTAAATGATGTTGGCTTGACTCTAGGGTGGTTGCTAGTTTGTTCTTCGTTTGTTATGGAACACCGTGCGAGAAACCGCTAACGAGGGTTTCAAGAGCTCAAACAAGACTCAGATCCTTACCAACTCTCACAGTTGAAATCGTCCGTTCAATAGTTGTCTGATTGCTAACAAACATGAAATTATCAAACGGAAGGTCGGAAGATCGAAATTCCAGAACTTAACCGTTGAAACCCTTTCTCTCTCCCCCCATTTGATGAATGTTTCTCTTTGACGAAAAAGAGGGTTTTCGTTTCCGGCCGGAAAAGCTTCATGCCTCTGGAGTTTCTAGGACCGAAGACTAGGGTTTCCACGGCGAGATCACAATGGCCCTGAGCGGGCACCTGAACAAGACCGGCGCCTGCTACATAGAACATGTGTTGCAATCTGGTGATATCTGGCGAGAGCCAGGCGCCCCCCGGCTATCCGTCTCGGCGTTCCTCAAGCAGCTCGGGATCACCATCTTCATGTCGCACGCCCTCATCTTCGCCCTCAGGCCTCTTCGCCAGCCTCGGATCATCGCCGAGATTCTCGTGAGTACAAAAGTTTTACATGATTTCAACGTACGTTCTTTCTGATTGCTGATCCGATCTCTTCTTCTTGCTGCAATGTAGTGTGCTGATCGGTCCGACCGCGTTTGGAAAAAGCCCCTACTTCAAATATTTCTTTCCGGACAGGAGTTTTGTGAAAATCGAGACGGTCGGATATCTAGGCCTCATGTACCATCTGTTCCTCGTTGGGCTCCGGTTCGACTTGTCTGCGTTGGCGTTGATCGGGAAGAAGGCCACCTCGATCGCACTGGCGGCCTTCTTCCTCCCCTGGAATGTCGGGATAAGCACCTTCTACATGGTGACCAGCTCCAGCGGTGCCCGGGATGCCAATGAGCTCGGTGGCATGTTCTGGGTCATAGCCCTGGCGTTCACGGGGTCGCCTGTCCTATCGGAGATCCTCGCGAGCATCAAGCTTCTCCACAGTGACATCGGGAGGACCGCGACCGCTGCGGCCATCGTCAGCGACGTCTGCGCGTGGGTCCTCATCATAGTGGTGATGCCGATCAGCCTCGAGGGCAAAATGTTCTATTATCCGCTCGCCGCTATCATCGGATTCATATTGGTATGCCTCTTCGGATTTCGTCCGGCTATCGCGTGGATAATCAGGAAGACTTCCAAGAAAAGGGATTACAGCGACCACTGCGTGGTGATTATCTTGATGGGGGTCTCGATCTTCGGGCTGATCACGGACATCATCGGCACGCACGCGGTGGTCGGCGCCTTCATGTTTGGATTGATAATGCCGAACTGCGACCTCGGGTCGAAATTGGTACTCAAGATCGAGGAATACGTGGCCGGCATTTTGTTGCCGTTCTTCTACGTGGTGTGCGGAATACACGCCAATCTGTGGGAGATCAAGAGGCCGGAGGATTGGGCAGCGACTGTTTTTGTGATATGTCTAGGATGGTTGGCCAAAGTCCTGAGCACCATGGGGATATCCATGTTCTTCAACATACAACCTAGGGAAGGTGTTGTCCTAGGACTGCTCATGAACTGCAAGAACCTCTTGGGTTTGGCTCTGCTTGATGTGGCCTGGGACAAATGGGTAAGATTCTTCTCATATTCTTCCTTTTTGTTTCCTACATCCAAACCCCAATTTTTTCTGAATTTTGAGTGGATACTATTTAAGCAGAATGGGTCAAGTTCATATTGATAAGAAAAATAAAATATTTAGTTTGTATTACAATTGGTCTTGGAATTGAAATTGAGTAATCGTTCAGAGATCATCAGTCCATATAATCAATATGTTTAGTAATAACTTCTCTTTTGTCTAATGGTATTGGAATTTATCTTCCGTGAAGCTTGAATCGCCTCTTCAGTAGCATTGGATTATTTTTCTTCTTTAAATAGCACAAAAATACTATCTATCTCATACACTCCATGACAGACTCTACTTGCTCGTTGTGATAACTTGTGATTTTAGGCCTTGAGCATCCAGCAATACTCGATCATGGTGCTGGCTTTCTTGATCATGACAGCCTCGGTCGCGCCACTCATCGACGTCGTCTATGGCCCGACCAAGCGGTTCATGCATTACACGCTCCGGTCCATTCAGGCAGCCGGGTCCAACACTGAGTTCCGGGTCCTCTCGTGCATCTACTCGACGCGCCACGTCTCGCCCATCGTCAACCTCCTCTAGGTCTCTACGGGCAAAAGGCACTCACCCCTCACCGTGTTCGGGCTCCACCTCGTCTAGGTCACGGGATGCGCCTCGGCAACGCTCATCGTCCACGACCCGCACAAGCCCAGCAGGGCCCACCTCCACGACTCGGCGCAGTCCGAGCACATCATGAAGTCCTTGGAGGACTTCGAGTACCAGAACCGGTCGGCGTCGGCCCAGCTCCTGACCATCCTGTCCCCATACGAGAGCATGTGCGAAGACGTGTGCGGCCTCGCCGAGGACAAGCGCGTCTCGCTCATCATCCTGCCGTTCCACCGCTGGCCCACGATGGCCGGGGCCATGGAGGACGCCCAGCCTGCGTTCCGCCCCATCAACCAGAGCGTGCTTGCAAACGCGCCCTGCTCCGTGGCCCTCTTCGTCCACCGTGGGCTCGCGGCAATGCGGCGGACAGAGTCGAACCACGTCGTGACCCGCCGGGCCGCCATGCTCTTCATCGGGGGCCATGATGACCGTGAGGCGCTCCCCTATGCATGGCGGATGGCGGGCCACCCCTCCATCAGCCTCACGGTGGTGAGGTTCCTCCCGGGCAACGACGTCGTGGACATCGAGCCCATGGATCTCCAAGAGCGGCATGGCATCCTGACCATCATTTCCGACGTGGAGAGGCAGAAGCGGCTCGACGACGTCTACATTGCCGAGTTCCGCCGGAACAACTCGGGCAACGAGTTGATAACCTACCGCGAGGTGACGGTGAACAATGGGAACGAGACCGTGACGGCCATAAGGGAAATGGAGCGCGAATTTGAGCTGTACATCGTTGGGCGGAGTGTGCGGTCCATATCGCCGCTCACGTTCGGGCTGGTAGGGTGGAGCGAGTACCCGGAGCTCGGGGCCATCGGTGACATACTCGTATCGTCGAGTTTTAATATGCAAGCTTCAGTTCTGGTGGTGCAACAGTACGATTCGGAGTCCACGGCGGCAGATCAAGATGGGATTGGGATCTTAGATAGCTTGGCTTTTTTCAAGAAGTAGCAATGATATTGTTCTTTTTTCTTTTTTTAGTTGAATTTTTTTTTCATTAATTATAACCTAGAGATAGCTATTGTTTATTTCCATATCAACTCGAGGCGTGATGCTTTCTCGATGGATAGAATTTCGTTAACGAGTGCCTCGAACACTTAATAAGTGACTGATTAAAGACACTTTGGCAATTCTCAGTGCACTGATATTGTTCGCACCTTATCCAAAATCAATATTTCACTTCATAATAAGTGGTGAAAATATTGAAAAAATTCACTTAATGTAAATGTTCTTATGGTCCCTTCGAGAAACAGACCTTCAATTGTAACCCGTGGTAATTACATGAGTTTCATGATAATTTCTCGAGAAATTATAGAATGCATGTTGTCATCTGGGTTATTTTAGAATAATACGAAAACAAATTTAAGTTTAGAGTCCTTTACCAAAAAAAAAAATTTAAGTTTAGAGTCCATGAAAGATATTTAAATTACATGATTATTGCATCAGGAATTTTAGGTTATCATTCTATATATACATTGTTTCGCCATGATACCAATTTGGATATTTATTGAGGGTATAAACATATAAAAAATAATTATCTTATAATGCGGAGGTAAACGCGAAACGAGATTTCACGGTGTGAAGGGGCGAAAAATAATTGAACTGACGACTTAAAACACGAGAATCAAAGTATCAGAGAAAATCTCTTCCAATCATTGAATCTTTAATAACTATTAAAATATCTTCGGGACAATTATTAAACGTATTTAATAAAAAAATATTTCATTTATTAAAATAAACAGACATTAAGGGTTAATACCACAAAAATACTTCACACCGATACACCTGTAGCAAATCCCAAACTAATTTTTGACTACAAAAAATCAAAAACTAGTATACTCATGGAAAATTTATTCTCATTTTAATTTCTATTAAATTTTAACGTTAAATTGCTGAATTGAGCGACGTGCGAACAATTGACAAAGATATAAATTTAGGAATTTACCTTTCCCTTATCACGGTGCATACGTTTATGATTTTTCGTGATATTAATTCAATTTAACATAAACTAATGGATGACAAATTTGTTATAAATGTACTAGGGTTTTTGTAATAAAAAAAATTAATTTTGAGTATTTTTGTTACATGCATATCAATTTATGATTTTTCGTAATAATTAACCTTTCTTTGTAACAGCAAAGTTTTCTTTTTTTGTTCAAAAACGGCAAAATTTGTTCAAGTGAATATTAACGGTCTCTTTCTAAATAATCCAAGGAAAGGACAAAACACTGTTTGCGAAAAAGAAAGAAACAAGAAAACGGAAAGGCAGCTGCCCATCGTCGGGTACTGATGACGTCACAAGAGAAGCGCCCGTGTATTTTCGTATCTCTCTCAAGAACCGAAATTCGATTAAAAGGGTTTTATACCTCGAGAAAACTAAAAAGGAAAGAGAAATAAGAAAAGAGGCAAACAATTTCAAGAAAACAGCGGAGGCGTGAGATCAGTTCAAGACCTCTTTCTCCAGTCCAGTTCGACGCCCATAAACACGTGCGGACAAAGAGTCAGTTGAACAGAATCTTGACGGTTTCTCTCTCTCTAAAGATTTCGAGGAAAGAAAAACGAAACAAGAAGATCTCCGAAAATTAGAAATACAGAAGAACGGCCGGCCATCAACCGGATACTGATGACGTCACAGCGCCTGGATTCAAATACAAGAATTCACCCCCAATAAAAACGAAAAAGGAAATAAGAAAAAGAAAATCTATTTCGAGAAAGCTGTGCTCCCCGCTTCTTCTTGCACAGATATAACCAAGTTCAAGAGCTCTTCTCCTCCTTCCTCCTTCTTCATCTCTCTCTCTCTCTCTCTCTCCCCGCATTCTCGCTCGAAGAAAAGTAAAACCCAGAAGAACATTGAATCTGTTCTTTGCAACTCGCCAGAGAGTATCCATAGCCATTACCCACGATGGAGGAGGCGAAGAGAGGGTCGAAGCGCCGGCGGGGGTCGAGTGCGGGCTCATCGAGAACGCGAGTGCGCGCGAGGTCACTTTCTCCAAGCGCCACCAGGGCCTCTTCCGCAAGGCCGCCGAGCTCTCCATCCTCTGCGGCGCGGAGGTCGCCGTCATCACCTACTCGCCCCACGGCAACCCCTTCGCCTTCGCCCACCCGTCCACCCCCGACGCCCTCATTGACCGCTACCTCTCGAGTGGGGCGACGGGACCTCCCGCAGACGAAGCCGCTGCTGTGCACAGGAAGCAGTACCACGACGCGGTCGCAAAGCTCGAAGAGGCCAAGAGAGAGGCAGAGAGGATCACTGCAGAGGCCGGAAAGAGGAACCGGTGGTGGGAGGAGGCAGTCGGGGACGGCGTGGAGGAGGAGGAGCGGGAGCATTACGTGGCGTCGCTGGAGAGTTTGAAGAAGCTGGTCGCCGAGAGAGTCGGACAGTGTGATGATTTGGGTTTCTACGGCCGATTATTGGCGAGGGACAAGGACATAAGCATGGACTTGGATGCCACGTTAGAAAATATTGGCTGAGTCTTACCCTCCACGTAGGCGAAGGGTAAGACCATTTAGAAGTGGACACGTGGCTCCACGTAGGCGACGGGGTCAAAGATTCAAAATTTACGCGGCGCGCTCCTGGGGCCCACCACTCGACACTCTCTCTCCTCTACTCTCCTCTGTGACCTGTTGACTCGTTCTCTCTCTCTCCTCTCTCTCTCCCCATTCTTCGTTCTGCTGCGGGAGAACAAAAATCGCAAGTGCTTCCATATGCTCTTCCCCTTCCTCTACTCTCTCTCCTCCGCTGGTTGCTTCCATCTCCCCCACCCTGACGCTGACGCTGTCAACTCTCCTCCGCACGATGCCGACGCCCCTTCGCCGGTTGCCTCCGTCGCCCTCGACTCCGACGCCGACGCCGACGCAGCCTCCGCCTCCGCCCCGAACCCGACTCGACGCCAACGCCCCTCCGCCGGTTGCCTCCGTCGCCCTCGACTCCGACCCCGACGCCTCTCCACCTTCGCCTCCGCCCCGAGGCCGTCGCCGACACCCTTTCGCCTCCCTCTCGCGACCTCTCGCTCCGCTCTCTCCCTCTTTCCTCGCGGACACCCTTGCTGGTTAACCCCGACGCCGACGAACCCCCGCTCGCGTTTTGGCCTCCCTCTCGCGAACGAAGGTCGCTCTCTCTCTCTCTCTCTCTCTCTCTCTCTCTTTCCTCTACGAAGCGCCCTCGCTCCCGAACGCGGACGCCGCCGACGCCGTTGCCTCTCGCCATCACCTTCCCAAGCACCACCGATAGGCACCCCATTGGCAACTCCCATACGTTCAAAGGTTCAGTTTTTTTTTTGGATTCCACTTAGTAGAATTCATGTTAAGGTTTATAGTCGGATAATGATGGAGCACATTTGCATTAGGATTTTCTACACCTCCATGGTAAACATGTAGATAGATTGCTCTTTGAAAGCAAGTTTCCACTATAATGTAGATTGTGAAGGAAGATTTTCTTTACTTTGTATCATTTTGATAAACCTCTTTGCTTTATATTGTTATAACCTAAGATTCACCTTGCCTTGTGATTAGTTGCAATTCATTTGCTTATCATACATTTCTCTGATTCCTCTTTGCCTGATGTAGCATGAGTAATAGGTAGAGATGGTTGGTGACAAAGCTGGAGGCATTTGTTCATCTAGTTTTATTCAGTGACTGTTTGTTTTTCACGTGGAATTTAGTCCCAATGTCTCTCATTATTAGCCCATGCATATTAGTAGTAGGGTTATGTCATTTTACTCATAAACGATAATGATTGGGATATTTTATTCCCTTAGAATATATAGTTAATTAGTGTAGGTGTCAAACAAGATGGGCTAAATATTGTAAGGGATAAAAATGCCAAAAGAAGCAAAATACTTAGTTGTAATCGTATATCCACAGCTTTAGACATGCTAATAACAACACTCAAATTTGCTGCTGATTAAGTTGCACAACAGGATTCAATTGCTTCTGAAAGTAGTAAATACAACACACACAACTAGATAAATATAGTTGAAATTGAAAAAAATAAAAATAAAAATGCCAAAAGAAGCACCGATCTGAACAAAGATAATGAGAACCCATTACTGCAAACTCCCACGATGCTCCTTCTGTTCATTGAAGGACTGCGGCCCAAACAAGATGTCGAAAAATGAGAGAATCAAGTGCAGAAATGACCCCAGTATGGCCAAACTAACTATGAGCAACGATTCCAATGATAACAAAGATCATACTCTCCCATCAATCCATTGAGCCTACAAGGGCCAATGGGCGAGATCGTCCAACTACAGAAAATGCATTTACCCTCGTCCCTGCTTTGAACATATATATTGAACCATTCGAATCGATCGGGCCATGAAAAGCTGCAAAAGAAGAGCGTCCTTCCGATGAAACTGGGTATAAATGAGAAATGCCACGGCCGTTGTGTTATACGATGGATTCCGAGATCATCATTCTTAGATTCGCAATGTACGGTCGGAGTACTTTCATCCGTCAAATTGTTGCGGATTGTAACACGTCTTCTTCCAAATGCTTCCAACGCAGCTAGTTACTAACAGTGGATAAATAAGCATGAGCATTCCCATTCTCTTCATCATCGTGGCAACTGATATTCAGTCCCCTACGGGAATATGAGAGAAAGCAAAAATCGCCGGATCAAATAAAGGAAAACCCTAGACCTGGTCTCACTTCTTCTTCGCTCTTTCCCTGGACAAAGCTTTTGTCAAACTCAGTACCGAGGAGAGAAAATGAGAAAAGCTTTGCAACTGTTTCTCATCTAATGTGTTCTCAAACTGGACAAAATCATGAGCTATTACATAAACATGTCATGCGTACGTTGAGACTATTAAGATGTGGTCATGACATTGAAACGGTTTCTCTTCGAAAATCAGCGTAAGAACAGCAACGAAATCAAGTGAGATGAAGCTATGCTTACTGATTGATCAAGACAAACAACGCGGATGGAGAGAAGCTTTGCCCGGACGGAGATAAACTGAAGCAGTGTGAGTATTAATACTGACTTTCCTCGAGTGCTGCAGCCATATTTATTTGAGGTTGACGTTGGCCAATCACAGGGGTGCAGTCCTCAAGGGTTTTGGACTTGGGCATTTAAGGCATTTAAGTTGGCAGGCGGCCAAGTACTATATATATAAACATTTTTAGAGTAGGGGGTCAGGACATTAACTTTTTATTCTGCGGACGTCACTTTTTGCTAAAGAATATCAGTGAAGTGCGATGGCGAGCATTAAAGTACATGCATAAGTACATGAAATGATTTCCAGACCTCATGGAGTAAATGGCGGTAGGTTGGTTTACTTTTGCATAACGTGTTTGTTCGTGAGAATAATTTTGAAACAGAATCAATAAGTAGAAAAAAGTTACTTCATTACTACTAAAAACAACTTAAGAATCAAGTAATTTCTTTTCTCTTTTTTTTTTCTTTTCTTCTTCTTATTCCTCTAGTCGGTTCTTCGGGTGGCCGAGCTTTGGCTAGGCGAGGCTCGACCTCTCCCATATCTATAGGACAAGCCTTGCCTCGAGAGGTCGTGTGAGACTGTTGACTCTCATCTAGCCAATTACTAGTCATGGTCGAGGCCGATGACTGGCTAGAGGAAGAAAAAGAAGAAGAAACGAAAAAAAAAAAAAGAGAAAATATAATAAAATTATTTAAAAATCAAAAGAAATTTTAAATTACAGAAAAAAATTTGAGGGTCGTACCAAACGTATTTTTATTCCGAAAATAAAAAAAATTGTATATTCATCAAATGCTTTTGAATGCTCATAAACTTGTCCAATGAACAAAATCCAAAAATAGTTATTTTTTAGCGGAAATTGTTATTGGGAATGGAATTGTTACTAAACGCACCATTAATCCGTTTTTAGCCTATTTCCATAATATACAAATCTAGCGATCCATATTTAACCCAACTCACACCCAACCCATGTTTGCTAAAATGCATTTATTGAACCCAATTTAGGAAAACTCGTACTCAAGTTGAGGTAAGAGGATAGAGCGAGCGAGTAAAAGATTAAGCACGAACAAGAAAGGGTGAAAAGAAAGGTGAATTTTGTTTAATTAGTTCTTTCATTTATGACTTATTTATTGAATATAATTAACTCACTTAATAACTCAACTCATCAAATATACACGCGTCAAGAAATGAGTGTGTGATTCATTTTGATAGGTGTAATACATGGGCTGTGATCCATTAATCAAATCTATTATCCCATCGCGAAACGAAAGGCTTCGGCCCCAAGGTATCCCGTGTCCCGCGGATCATGGTAGGCACACCCAAAAATAGGCAACCGAAAAGAAAAAGATAAAGAGGAAAATAAAGACAGAGAGCACTATTCGGGAACCGTGAACCGCCCCCACGTAACACGACTGACTGACTCAACTGATTTTCGAAAGTTCCTGTCCAACTCCTTCCTCCCTCTCTACATGCCCCGGAATCCGCGAAATTACACAAGGAATCATTGTACCGGGGCCGCCAATAATTTGACATTCCGGAACCGATTCGGAGAGCTCGAAAAGGGATAAGAGAGGAGAGAAATTCATGCCCATGCTAGAAGTCGGGACGCGTCGGAGTCAAGTCCTGGGACGTGTCCTTTACGTGAACGGGCCCCTTTTAACGACGTCCCCGTCCCACCACCATCATAATCATCATCCGACCCCAACGCAATCTCGCCAGTCGCTCTAGGGACAGAACCGTTCGTCTTCCCCGGAGAAGCGACCGGCCTCGAGGTACCCTTCTAGGGAATAGTCCCGCCCGGTGGATGATCATGGAGGGAGAAGCGGGAGAGAGCGCCTCCGTCTCTAGCTCGCCGTGTGGCTGCGCGGACGGTAATGGAGGCGGTGGCGTTGCTGAGTACTTGATCGGAGTGATCGAGAAGGCTGGGTCTTATCTCTAGCTCGCCTGAGGCAAGCGGTAGTTGCGGCTAACAAGCTGTTGAAGCAATGTCACTGCGGAAGCAAGATTTATCTGGTTCGCTAACTGTTTACCCGGTCGTGTGCTCATTTGGGTTCCTCGTTTTCGATCTTCTGAACTGGGTTTCGATAAAAAAAAATGCAGGTGTTGGAGAGCGAGACGGTCATGAGTAGATTCCATGCTGTTTACGATAAGCTAAACGATGCCTTGGATGATATGCCTTACGACGAGCTCGGGGTCTCGGTTGAAGTCCAGGAACAAGTAAGTTTGCAGCAGACTCTTCAGTTTAATGACATTGTTGTTTCCTTCAGAGCAAGTTCTCGGATTCGCTTTTGCAGAATCAAGAGGAATTCAACAGACTTGAGTGAATTCATGAGCTCAAATTAGTAAATTTAGATGAATTTTGTGTATTGTTCCGTCGATCGTTCGCCGACATACTGATGGGTCTCATGTATATGAAGGTCGAGCTAATGCGGATGCAACTCAAAAGGGCTCAAAGAGGAGGGACACGCAGGACATTGAGTTGGCGATGGATCTGATGGTGGTACTATCCGAGAAGGATGACCGGAATGTGGACAATGCCATCCTACAGCGAGTTGTGAACAGATTGGAACTACGGACCTTCTGCGATCTGAAAGCAGAAACAGTTGCCATCAGTAAACTCGTGAAGCAGTTCGGAAAAGATGCGCAGAATATCCGGCAAATAATGGGCTTATTTGGTAAGTTCAAACGGATCATCGGGTTCGAGGAGCCAAGCGCGCAGGATTTTTCTGTTTCCTCGAGGACTCTGGAAAAGTTGCCGTCTCTCTCCATTCCTCATGAATACTTATGCCCGATCACGCTCGAGATAATGACGGATCCTGTTATTGTCGCCACTGGACAGGTAATTCCATTAATCACCACCAGAACACATTGCATTCTTGCAGAAACTAAAACACAAGTAGTTTAACTGAGAAACCGTGAGTTTAAAGGACAGATTTCAAGTGAAGCATCACGCTTCATCTTCTAGTCTCAGCACGCATTGCGAGATAGTTGAAGCTCAATCCTCCGCAAAATTTTCTAGACATTGATGTTCATACAACAGTTGTAGTTCAGAGCATCGATATAAGTAGTGCATAAGATTGATTTGTAAGCTGAGATATCCTTTTCTGTCTTATATAAGACCTATGAAAGAGAGAGCATACAGAAGTGGCTGGATTCGAATCATCGGACGTGCCCAAAGACCGGACAAATCTTGCATCACTTGTTGGTGGTGCCCAATTACGCTCTCCGCAACCTTATTTTGCAATGGTGCGAGAAGAATGATTTGAGCTCCCAAGAAATGGCTCTTCGAGCAAACTCGTGAAGCAGATATCTTGCCTTGTACAAGATCTGTCCTCTTCTCAGCTGAATGCTCGAACGCATGCGATTCTGGAGCTCTGGACTCTCTTCAAGGATAACCCTGATAACAGAATCCTGATAGCCAACATGGGAGGAGTCACGCCTCTAGTTCAGCTCCTGTCGTTTCCAGACTCTAAAATCCAAGAACACGCCGTGACTGCACTCCTAAACTTGTCCCTCAACGACGCGAACAAGAGAGTAATTGCCCGATAAGGCGCAATTCCACCTATAATCGATATACTGCAGAACAGAACGGATGAGGCGAGGGAGAACTCTGCAGCAGCCTTGTTTAGCATGTCAATGCTCGACGAGAACAAGGTGCTTGTGGGCTCCGCGAATGGGATTCCTCCATTAGTGGATCTTCTGAAAAACGGAACAGTTCGAGGTAAGGACGCGGCTACCGCGCTTTTCAACTTGTCCTTGCACCAAGCGAACAAGTCCAAGGCCATCAAGGCGGGCGCCATACCGCCGTTGCTCGATTTGCTCAAGGACAAGAATTTGGGAATGATCGATGAGGCGCTCTCGATCTTGTTGCTTCTCGCCTCGCACCCCGAGGGGTGAGGCGAGTTGGGGCGGCTATCTTTCATCAAGACACTGGTGGAGATCATCAAGAACGGGACACCCAAGAACAAGGAGTGCGCGACATCAGTGCTGCTGGAGCTGGGCCTGCACAACTTGTCCTTCGTGCTGGCCTCGCTTAAGTATGGAGTATACGAACATTTGGTGGAGATGGCCCGAAATGGGACTAACAGAAGCCAGAGGAAAGCCAATTCTCTGCTGCAGCACATGAGTAAGTGCGAGCACATTGTCTGAGACATCGCGAAATGGGCGACTTTCTTTCGACTCCCAGCCACATTTTTGAGCTTTCGTTGGTGAGTCGATGTCTGTGTGGTCCTATGGACGAGAGGTGAGTACCCAAATGGAGAATCTTCTGTTCTTGCTCTTGTAAAAACATGACGGCATGAGGTTTCAGCTCGAGTTGAATGCGCAGCAAGAGACCTTTTTCTGTCAGCAGTGATGGACGCTTGCCTCAGGCTAGGGCAACCCTTGCCAACCCAGGCAAGGGAGAGGTTTGCCCTCGTGGGCATCGGGTGAGGGTTGCCTCACCTGAGTCAGGCGACCTCCGCCGTGCCCAGCAGAGGGAAAGGAGAAAAAGAAGAAGCAAAAAAATAAAAAAAATAAAAAGGAAAGAAAAATAAACAGAAAAATGAAAGTAAAAGACCAAAATGCCCTTCGGTCCGAGAGGTTAGGCCATTTTTCGAAATTGATATGAAGAGTACTTGGCCCTCATTTGAAACATGTTCCACTTTATGTTCTTATTTGAAATAATCATTTCATGTTCTTATTTGAAATAAGATCCATTTCGGACCCATATTTGAGAAAACGAGAGCATTTCAAGTTTTTATTTGAAATTTTCTTTGACCATTGAAGGAATATATATATATATATATATATATATATATATATATATATATATATATATATATATATATATTATAGGGTCATAAATAGCGTTCATCGAGGAAATATTCTCTACAAGCGGCTTTGATTGCTGGATAATGAAGGGATGGACGGTCACTCAAATGTAAATGTTGACCGAGGTTGCTTTTGGAAAATCTCTGTCCAGCAAATATCTACTAATTCGAGACCATTGGGAAGGAGAAGTTTGACGATTTACTTAATGTTGTCGGGTTAGATTGTAAGAGGTGGATCAAACAAGGAAACTATGTTGATGAGGACATACCAACACGACGATAGCGTGTCTAAGTCAGAGGGAAGACTAATTGTGATTTTTACGGTTTCTCCATTTTGATATGACGACCCTGTAAAGTGTTCAAGTTTTACAGAGTTACAAGGTAGTTTTTGTACTTTTCTATAACTATTCAGAGTGTATGATAAGAAGATTGATAACTTGATACTTTCACTGAATTCGTGTGTCTCTTATATTGATTACATGTACCCTATTGTAGAGTCTAAGAGCATGGGATTGGTCATCTTTTGTAGTGAAAGGAAAAGTGGTAAGGCTCTTAGAGAAATTCATCACGAGCGTATCTCAAATATAAAACCAAATGACATAATATTGTCATTGAAGATTTCATGGCTGACCGAGCATCCTAGCGAAGGAGTCTCATACTATCATTTGAAATACAGCCTTTATGCTTGTTTGTTTGTGTGTGCGTGTCCATCCAGGTGGTTGATTTGAAACCATTGCATCTATAATGATCGATATGTCAATGAAATCTCCATCCAAACTAAACTTGAAATGACCCAATAAATTGGAAACTGTTGTCAGCGAAAGTTATATATGTTTTTTATAAGTACCCTTTTTTCCTCTTCACAGTCTTAAATAGAATTTCTATTTTTACTTTCTAATATGGCTTTCCTTAAAGTACACAAATTATTTATGCTTTGAGAAAACTCAACACTATAGAGCTTTTCTCCGTTGCGTATATAAATTATGATACCCTTCTTCTTCAAAGCTATAAAATGAATTACTACGTGATACAGCTCTTGTTTTCCTTCTATGAATTGATGCTCTCATCGATCTTGTTTGGCTTCTCGTGGAGTTGACTTTTCCAAAGGTGCGATGTTAATTACCTTGGGTGTCCGGTGTTGTACGGTACCGTCTAAGCATATTGCTACTAATGCCCAGCAAATTTCATATTTTGTTTTTCAGTAGTTTTCCTAAATATGGACGACCCTTTAATTTCCAACAACTTTTGCTATAACCGGCCTTTTTTATCCTCATCTCTAGTTTTGTGCATCTCCAATAATGAAATGAGCTGTAAGAAAAAGGAATGGAAAAATAGTCAAACCATAGTAAATCTTATTGGACAAACGTGATTTCTCTGCTCCACAAAGCTAGGGATGCTTATCAAGTCGCGGATTGGATGGCGAAAGCCCATAAGATTAACTCTCTTTGCCCAAATTGGCTAGCTAAGCCTCCCCATTCTCTTTGGTCTTTGTTATGTTTTGACTTTGAATCCCTGTAGAGTTTAAGTTCTGATCATTAGTGAAAGTTATGCCTTTTGCGACCCCCAAAAAAAAAAAAGAAAAAAAAAAAAGCAAAGTACTGCAACCATTGATACAGAAATCATTTATATACCTTGCTAGTTGATAATTGATTGATACACCAATAAAATTGTAGGGTAGAGGATCTCCATTCTCATTGGACAAGTCTTTTTTTTTATCTTGTGCTTGAAAGTCAAAACCCATCCCTCAATTCAACTATGAAAGTCCGTGTTGCATAGCAGTCCGAGTGAACGTGTTAACTAGAACAATATGATTATTACACATACATGAGAACACTAAAGTTAATTCATCGAAAGCTCAATAGCCTCCTGAATTGATTGTTTAACAAGAGTATTATGCAATGATTGATAGATTTTCCTTGAAATATTTCTTTCCCTAAATTAAATATAATAACAGGGCGGAAAGAAATGCTCCGCCCCTTCTAAAATTAGCCAATTTTCAAAGTGAAAATTCAAAATCACATTCTATATGGACACTACGACCACAAATTGTGAAATTGGCAACTCTCCATTTTCCTTGATAACTCGTCTCTAACTCTGATACTATGTGAAGCAATCTGAACATATTAATTTTCATTCTTTAGATCGACAATTCTTTATAAGCTGAATTTTATAAAATATAAAAAATAACACGAACTTTATCCATTTTATAAAGAATAACACAACCTTTAAACCGGATCACGCAGACAAACAAACTCAAGATTTTGGTTTAAAATCAAAGCCCATTTACTCACTCCTGAGAAACCGCCGTTAAATAGCATACATGTCGATTGATCGAGTACAAGTAATTTTTATCAATCTTCTATTTTGATGGCGACGATTGAAGGTATGCCCTAGTGAGTGAGGTTGGTTTTTAATGGTTTTTTTTTACTTCCGCAGCAGATGGCAACGATTGAAAGAGGGGATTTGCAATCACAACAAAGAAGTTATATCAACGTTGATGGCTCAAAAGGAGAAGTTGAAGCAAAAGATTTGGCCAATAGAGGCGGCTAGAGAGAATGTGAATGTTGAGGGGAAAAAAAATAATGAATCTTGAAGAGAAGATCAGTAAGTGCATGTTTATCAATTTGAAAACAGAGGAGAGTCATCTGTTTTTAGAAAGATTGAGGAACTTAGAATTTTTATTTTTTGGTAGTAAAAAATAATGGCAGCTTTTTACTTAGTTTTGTTGTAGGCTTTTAGAAATGAAATCTTGATGCTTTTACTAATTAAAGGTCGATTCTTATCGATGTCTTGATTCGTCAACCATTCCTCAATATCACATATGACAATACTGAGAGATCAATGCTAAGAACTTAAAGGACTCATTTTTAAGTGTTAAAAAGGAAAGAAATAGTTGTTTGACAATTATTAAATACTTATAATTTCTTTCCCAATATAAAAAAGCTATCATGATTCGTAGGTAAAATTTAATTATTATCAATTGTTTTTCCCTAGTAAATGAATTAAGTAACCTCCCTTTACGTATTAAATAAGTCAATTTCTAGCTTAATTAAATCTTTTAATTCTAAACTAATTATAGTTATCTGACGAGCTTAATTGCTTTAATTTTCAGTGCGAGTGCTACCTGCCGGTTGACAAGTCAAACGTTTGAATATCACGTGTTCTATAAAAGATAATAAAAGGAAAATGCCACTAATTTGGCACGTGGTTTTCTAGACAATGTCTTGAATTGATTGTTCAGGGATTATGTGCTGTTTTACGAGAAAATCTCGGGTAGGAGACCTGCACGACGTGGGGACGACCCATTTAATGACGACACGTGGCGCCACGTGTCGTCCGGGTCCCATCGACGTGCGGAAAAACAGTTGACCGAGTCGCCGGAGATCCCTCGGTGTCCTGATCTCTCGGTATCGTTTCTAAAATCAAGTGGGTCGGTTTCTTCTCTGCCTTTCGCACGCTCAGGCTGCGGGCGTAAGGAAGCGACCGGGACGCAGTGAGAGAAAAGAGAGAGATCGAGGGTGAATTTCTTTCCATTCGCCGGTGGTTCGCCTGAGTCACCCTCGACCATCTGAGGGAGCCAACTCGCCCCTCGTCGTTCGTCCCAGCAAGCTCTCGAACCAGGTAGGCCTGAAGAACGCCCTGCTTCTTTCTAGCATAAAATTCATGTTTTGGGCGAATCGTGTGATGCTGAAGCCGATTGTAGCGTATAATGATGATTTGGAGTGTGACATATCCTTGCCAAGTCGAGAATTGCTCTGAAAACTAGCGTAGAATTCATGTTTTAGGTCGCACGTCACATGTTCGATAAAATGTCTAAGTGAGATTCCGAGATGGATTTTGTGCGATTCGCTGTGTGATATTGTTTTGATCCGATTTTGGTTTATGCTCACTTCGTTGATTGACTGAATCCAAGGTAATGCTGTGTTTTCCTTTGTTTTTATGGCATATGCACTTTACCAAGTCGGCCATGGACGAACACCTACTCGTCGGAAAATCTGTTCTCACGCCGGTGAAGCCTGCGGTTAGTGGCCGCCATAGTTGGTCCATTCCTCTTCATTTGATATACATTTGAGTGGTTTTTATGCTAGTTTTATTAGGTTTCTGTCATTCATGTCTTTATAGTCGCGAAAATCCCATGGCCGGAGCTAGTCCGGCGGCGTTAGTAATCACCAGCCAATTAGTTTTCGGCACCGGTCGGGGTGGACGACCGGTGAAGGGTGGTGGGCCTGAACTCGAGGCAAGAGATGTCGTCGGAGGCGGAAGGCGGTTCGGGTCAGTTACAGAGAAGCGGGCGCGAGCAAGATGCAGAAAAAAAGAATAGAAGAAAAAAAGCAAGAAATTTTAAAAGATAAAAATAAAAGATAAAGAATAAAAATTCGGTTATAATAGAAAAGGGGTCAAACCCAACCAATGGGTCGGATCTAGTAGGCCTGGTTAGAGACCGCGGGCTTAGTGGCGAATGGGCCCATTTGATATGTTTGGGCCAGCCTGAATTCAAACTCTACCCAGACCATTAGGGTCTGGGTCAGACACATATCCGGATTGGGTTCTCTGACCCGGCCCAGAGTCCTTGTCCCCAGATAAAAAAATATTTTTAGAAATAATAAAAAAGTAAAAAATTCTGAAAACTTAAAAACTCGTAAAAATTTCAGAAAATTCAAGAAATCCATAATTATTTTTGGAGATTCGAAAAAATTCCAAAAAATTTAGAAATTATGGAAAAAGCTTAGGAATTAGTATTTCTGTAGTTTTTTTTTTTTTTAGAATTTGTAAAAATCCTTAAATCAAAAATTGAAACCTAATTGAACAATCCTTTAGGGCTTTATCATAGGATTTTTTGGATGCCATTTTTTTTTTAGAGATACACTAGGTTGCTGTTTGCATTTGTTATTACAATTATACTTGATTGTGCATTTCTCATATATTAATTGTTCTTTTCATTTTTAGAATGGTCAAAAAAAAACTTTAAAATCTTCAATAAGCTACCCTGATACTTTGATTAACACTGAATCAAATTTAGGTATCGAAAGGGCATTGGTTGTATAATTAGTATAATCAAGTCCTCGAGTTTGAAATCTCCAGTTGTGTATGTATCAAGACGACACTCTCGTACCTTGATTAGTGTTTCTAGCCAACCCTCAACAACGGCTAGTGGCGACTTCTTTTGAACACATAGATTAAGAAAATTAATGTCATGCGAGGTGTGGGTTTGAGACAACCCACATTCATAATCGATGGGCCAAGTGTGGATCACCAACTAGACGATGTGTTCGAGCCGTATGTTGTGGGAATGCTCACTTATATTGTTTTATGAACAAATACCCGAACCTATCTCATCCCAAAGATAAGTCGCGATAACTTGATGACTTTGCTGGGGACTTGAGGACTTGGGCCTAATAAAACTCAATTGTTTGTTAACTAATGTGATTTCATAGCGGCGCATTTGCGAAGGTGGCGTAAGTCCACTAACATTGTGTTAAATGTTGGTGTAGGTTAGGAATTATAAGGGTGGATTGTTAGATGGCATGTTTGTTTAATGGTTGGTGTAAGGAATGAATGTTTATATGAATAAGATGAAGCATTGTTTGGATATCAATTGTTGTGCTTGCCTTTACATATGCCTTAGCACTACAATTTACACACACAACTTGTGGCTAAACCCTAGTTGCACCCCATGAAACACTTAGGAGGTGTTGAAGATTGAATGGACCATATGCAATTTGCGCTAATGGGACAATCATTCTCGATTTGGCTCATTTGTTCACAAGAAACAAGTCTGACCCACCTGCAATTTGTGATATTGTTGAAAGGCTTACTATTAGGTTAAAATAGAAACCTTGAGCCCATAGTATTCTACCCATTTGGTGTCAAAACCTCGCAAGTACATCTATATGTCTATGTGATTTAAAAAAAAAAAATCTCGTCAACCATTGTAAGTATGATTTCTCTCTTTACCTGTTTACTTTGAATCGAAATTTCATTTTCGCAAAATCTATGGAAATCAATTGTGCTCAATATGATTTAGGCCCATAGTGAGAAAATTTCGACAAGTGGCATAGGCCAATATTTCTTGTTTGACTTTGTAGAACAAGTGGATTGTCTGAATTTTGAATTATGGGTCAGAAATCATTTTTGTCAATTAATTTTTTTAAAGTTAACCTTACATTTTGAGATGTTGAATTGAAATTACATTGTGTGCATGAATTTTTCAAAATTGAAGAGTTTCCAAAAGTGGATAATTTTCTCAACATTAGATGATTGGAGCAAAGTCTATTTGTAAAATCTAAAGGGCATTTGATTGATAAACCATGGAAAGATCTCTCAATGATGGTTTTCCTTGCAAATGAACACTTCACCCTTGTAAGTGGGGATTCCGGGGCAAAGTATCATTGCCTCACTTTCATTAGAAGAGATTGTCTCACTTAGAGATCCTTTCTCAATTGTATAAGTAACAATGTCTTTCCTTCACAGCTTATACATGATGGCCTATTTTTAGAATTCCCTCTACTTGACCATGAATGAAGCGAACAATTCTCTGAAGCCAAGTCAAAAAATTTTGAGTCCTATTCAGTTGTCAATCCTTCATAGCAAACTTTCAGGATGTTATTTTCGAAAGAACAATCATGCATATCCCATTAATAAGCCATTCGAATGTTGGAAGAGGAGCCATAATGTTATTCTACTAGATGACGAAGAACACATTTTGAAGATCACATAATTTGTTTTATTATTCGAATGTGATGGTTGTCTTCCTTTTCTTATCATTTCACATTCTACCTTAGTTTATTCATGGAATTTGGAGTTTTTTTCGTCGGGCGCTAGCTATTGATGTTGCAGTTTATAATGGAAGTGAAGATGCTCGTAGACATTATAGGAACATGCAATTCTCTGAGGAAGGGGTTTCGATAGCATTTCAAGTGCTTATATGCCCATTAAGTGCGAATTCCTATCCGCGATGTGTAAACCAATTGAATGAGAGGAAGGAAGAATGGATATCATGGGAGAAAGGCATGCAACAAACTGTCATGGTCGTCATGGTCCTATTTGCAACAATGGCATTCCAAACAGTGATAAGTCCATCGAAAGGGGTTTGTTTGGAAGACTTGGCCGAGGGTTTGTTTGGAAGACTTGGCCGAAAGAGTGGGTACTGCCGTAATATGGCATTTCAAGCGATATGAGTGCTCTCAGAGGCGTATGGTAGGATGACTTCATGATTGAAAACAATACATAGTCGATACAGAGAGATCATAAGTGACTTTTAGATAAATCTAGCTCATGAAAATGCAAGATGCATCTTAAACGCGAGAACTTTCTATGTTGCCTCAGAACCAACGGACATCGCTTTGGGATCTATGATATAAATACATGTCAATAGCATCGAGTAGAAATCACATTCTCAACATATATGTACCATGGATTACCACGAAATACAAATTCGTGGTACCATGCTGGATTAAATATGGTATTGTCAACCGACAAAAAATGAACATAAAAGGCACTCAAGAAGATTCGAACCATTGACATTCACCAGGGTAAATGACCTCCTCTTTGTGGAAGAACAAGTTTCCAAAATCCTCCAGTTTCTCTACCAAGAGGTTGACTTTCCAAGTGGCCCCAACCAATGCAAAGTGACCATGAGAATGAACACGGAAAGACGTTCATTATGGTGTATTCAAGCCCAACAAGAATGCAAAATGAGTAGGAGAAAATAAATAGTAATACAAAAAAGATCAACACGGCAATCATTTGGACACCATAACACCTTAGCTCAAACTTCCAATCGTAGTCCATTTTGCATATGATGCATATTGGCTAGGGATTAGAGCTAGGGGCATGTGGCTGAGGCGGGTCGGATATATATGTACCCCACCGATGTCCCCTCCACAAAGGATAAGGAATAGGTAGCCCTTGACCACTGTTTTCGAGTTAAAGGATGGAGAAGGAGATGCCATGATAAATGGGAACATGAGCTTTCTAGGGTTTTGGTGATGGACGAAGGGGAAAGGAACCAGAGGAGGATTCATGCAAAGAAAATGAAGTTGTGGCAATCGTGTTCAACACCAATGTAGCGATCTAAATACCGATCTTGTAGAATTTCCATTCCCCACATTGCATTGCTCACTTGTCTACCATTTCGTAAATCTGTTTAGAGAGAGATTACTAAAAATAGATCGAGATGACCAGCTTCCCGGCCTTTTCTTTTGTTATTTATTTTTATCTATTTATTTTTATTTTTATTTTTATTTTTATTTTTTTCCTTTTTCTCTTTACTCTATTTACTTTTTCTTCTTTTTAAACATTTTTATGAGAATGTGTTGCCTTGTCCATTGAAATCTAGACATCAACAAAAGCCGGAGCTGCTCCTACGCTCGTTATCGCCACACAACTTGAACTCAATCAATTATCATTAATTTAGTGATTTGTCAATGTAAAAATGGATAAAGAAAAGCATCTTCAAATGTATATGATCAAATATTTTGGTAGATGATGGGCTTCAACACATATGCAAGGCGGTGACTGCATTGAAGTATGAACTCTTCGAGATCTATGTCCTTTCCAAGAATAGAGGGTGGATATAAGTCGATAGTCCAAAAAAATCATTTCGCCAAACTATCACCATCTTGGTTACTATCTAGAGTTTTCATTTTGCAAAGAAATCTTCACAGGCGTCTTATGTATCAGTGTGACATCATTTGCAAAACCTAAAGCTTTCAGGTTTATATGCCTATCGATACATTTGTAGTGAAAGTTGTTTACCTATTCTACTTGATTTTTTTCAACTTTCTACCATATATCAGGTGGCACAATGTTAAACTTTCTCATGAAGATCTATTGGATCATGTCCCATTGATCACAAATGCTGTCAAAAGAGATAAAGGCTTGGCGAAATTCTGTGTTTCTAGTCGCTTTTCTTGACCAACATTAGGCAACTAAACTTTTGCGTAAGGACGTTCCAACCGCATGTCTATATGATTAATAAAAAAAAAATTCTTGCCACATGTTCACGTTGCATTAAAATTTCATTTTCGCAAAATCTGTGGAAATCAATTGAGTAGCCGTATGATTTTATTTGATTCTTTCAAATTTAAAATCAATGTGATAAATCCAAAGAGATAATTGTTGGGGAAGGATTATAGAAATTTATTTGAAGAAATTTAATCTTTTTTCTATATCAACATTATTGATCATATACATTTGAAGATACTTTTCTCTATCCATTTTTACATTGACAAATCACTAAATTAATAATAATTGATTGAGTTCAAGTTGTGTGGCGTATAACGAGCGTAGGAGCAGCTCCGGCTTTTGTTGATGTCTGGATTTCAATGGACAAGGTAGGCAACACATTCTCATAAAATGTTTAAAAAGAAGAAGAAGTAAATAGTAGTAAAGAGAAAAAGGAAAAAAGAAAAAGAAAAATAAATAATAAATAGATAAAAATAAATAACAAAAGAAAAGGCCGGGAAGTTGGTCATCTCGATCTATTTTTAGTAATCTCTCTCTAAACAGATTTACGGAATGGTTGACAAGTGAGTGATGCAATCTAGGGAATGGAAATTCTACAAGATCGGTATTTAGATCGCTACATTGGTGTTGAACACGATCGCCACAACCTCATTTTCTCTACACGAATCCTCTCTCTGGTTCCTTTCCATTCGCCCATCTCCAAAACCCTAGAAAGCTCATGTTCCCATTTATCATGACATCTCATTCTCCATGCTTTAACTCGAAAGCAGTGGTCAAGGGCTACCCTACTCCTTATCCTTTGTGGAAAGGACATCGGTGGGGTACATACATATCCGACCCGCCTCAGCCACATGCCCCTAGCTCTAATCCCCAGCCAATATGCATCATATGCAAAATGGGCTACGATTGGAAGTTTGAGCTAAGGTGTTATGGTGTCCAAATGATTGCCGTGTTGATCTTTTTTGTATTACTATTGATTCTCTCCTACTCATTTTGCATTCTTGTTGGGCTTGAATACACCATAATGAACGTCTTTCCGTGTTCATTCTCATGGTCACTGCATTGGTTGGGGCCACTTGGAAAGTCAACCTCTTGGTAGAGAAACTGGAGGATTTTGGAAACTTGTTCTTCCACAAAGAGGAGGTCATTTACCCTGGTGAATGTCAATGGTTCGAATCTTCTTGAGTGCCTTTTATGTTCATTTTTTGTCGGTTGACAATACCAGATTTAATCCAGCATGGTACCACGAATTTGTATTTTGTGGTAATCCATGGTACGTATATGTTGAGAATGTGATTTCTACTCGATGCTATTGACATGTATTTATATCATAGATCCCAAAGCGATGTCCGTTGGTTCGAGGCAACATAGAAAGTTCTCGCGTTTAAGATGCATCTTGCATTTTCATGAGCTAGATTTATCTAAAAGTCACTTATGATCTCTCTCTACAATATTTTGACTTACTTCTCTTGATGATGAGGGAGAAGTACTTGTGCTAAGAATCAAATCAACAAATTGAATCTTCTGACGAAAGGGTGAAATATTAACTCATGTGACAAATTATAGGGGCCATAATATTAACATAGTAAATTTTATGCAAATCCGCCATGTTACCGACAAATTGCTAATGAGGATTAAAATTACGATAAGTGATGGTTGGAAACATTTGGTATTGCAGGCGCAAAAAAAAATCTATACTTATTAGGATACTTGTAAGCCATTATGGAGGTATCGACTGTGTAATGTTTTCAGTCATGAAGTCATCTTACCATACGCCTCCGAGAGGACTGATAATGCTTGAAATGCCATATTACGGCAGTACCCACTATTTCGGCCAAGTCTTCCAAACAAACCCCTTTCGGTGGATTTATCACTGTTTGGAATGCCATTGTTGCAAATGGGACCGCGACAACCATGACAGTTTGCTGCATGCCTTTCTCCCATGATATCCATTCTTCCTTCCTCTCATTCAATTGGTTCACACATCGCGGATAGGAATTCTTGGTGGTGGCCATGCCTCTCAATGAATAAAGTTTTACGTTCTTTGGGGTGGTAGAGAAGAGAGTGAATTGGTGAAGAGGAATGAACCCTTTCGGGGAATTTATGGTAGCAAGTAAGATTGTGATGACCTTCATGGATTCGTTGTGTCATGGGGGGCTAATACCTATATTGGTACATTGTAAATTGCCATAGCAAAAATTATAGTGACTCAGAATATTAACGTAATAATTTTGTTATATCAGCCACATTGATGACTTGTAGCTAATAATAATCAAAATTACGAAAAGCGACGATTGGAAACATATGGTATTGTAAGCAATAAAATATATATACTAGTCAAGATGATTGTAAGCCATTTTGGATACAGCCGCCATGCAATTAGCGACATGCGATATGACATGACACAATATGACGATACATCATTTTTAAAAAAATAAGAATTATAATACGTTAAGACACGTTACATATTAAATGTATGTTTTTATATAAATTATCATTTTTATGATTATTGTAATCAATTTAATTTGATTCAAATTCACAGATAAATAAATAATAGTAAATGATCCTAGAATGAATTTACATTAAAAATTTAATCCACTATTTGTTAATATCAATTATTATTTTAATTTGAAAAATTCAATTTCATTCCAATAATTCATAAAACTTGAAGAAAAAAAAAAAACAATTCATGTTATGGATTCGTGTGTCAAAGTGTATCGGAAGAGAAAAAAAAAAACAAACTTGGGAATGAATTGGAGTTGATCCTGCGATACTAGAAATCACTAGCCAGCAACTGGCCAGCGATGACTAGTATCAATTGAACCGAACAATCGATGCCGGATTGCAGCTCAGCAGTGGCCTTAGCATCGACGAGGATCCCTCATATTATTGGTGCTTCGGGTGAGGATGTTGGCAAGGGGAAGGCGTCGTGAAGAAGAGATGGCTTCACAAGGAAGAAGACCACGTGCAGGGGAGACAAAAAGAAAAACAAAATGACAAAGCAGAAAATAGAATAGAAAACAAAAGAAAAAGAAAGTGAGAAAAATTAGAAAATAGACAATAGAAAGGAAAACAAAAGAAACAGAAAAAGAATAATTAAAAAGAGAGGAAACGAAAAATCCATGGGCTTAAAAGAGAATGGGCTGGTTCGGGATTAGATATGGGTCAACTGTCATGGGCTTGAAGGTCGGGAGTTGTGGGCTTAGCAGATGAAATAGAAGTTGGTTATATTTGGACTAGAATTGGGGGCTGGTCCGAATTCTAGACCCAACCCGAACCTTAAGGTCCGGGTCAGACGCATATCCACCCGGTCCGGAGTCCATTTTCTAGAATTAAAAATATAAAATATAAAAAATAATTAGAAGCCTCAAAAATTTATAGTGAGGTCTAGCTATTTTGTGTTGATTACGTGGTGATTGACTATTAATTGAGTTGTATGTCCGTTTTTGCTTAGAGAACTAGAAAGTTCCTCGGGACAAAACGTCCACCACATACACTGACATATAGAAAGTAGGAACTCATCAAAAGTAATTTGACTAATCTATATCTGCTACTTCATAAAAAAAATACTACTCAATCAAAGACGGACCAGGTTTTGAGAGCATCCTGTAAGAAACTATTGTACTTGGTCGCCGCCAGAAAATTCTTGATATTGCCGTTGCTAATCGCCTTCAAATGGATGCCAAAAGAAATCTCCATATGATCTTGCCCTAGTCGACTATGAAATCATTCTGCACTACTTAACATGAAATCATTCTACATCAACTCGGATCGGTTAAAGAGTTTTTTTTCAGCAGTAAAGTATTAAACTCAATCATCATTTGCAATACAAGTAAGTGAATCATTGTTATCATGAATCTGTTCTGAGATCAACAAATCAAAATAAGGATTAGGAGTTTTAGATTCAGTCTAAACTCATCCAAATCCCAAAATAAATCTCATACTCAGTTTACAACTAATATATGCATAATAGTCAAATATAAGTAGGCCGGTCAAAATAATCCAATGCCTTAAATGTCTTGGCTTATTTTCAATTAATGATCAACATTAAATAGCTATATGGGTATAAGTAAGCTGATGTTTAATATTTCGATAGTTAGAATATTATAAAAATTTATTTTCATACACATACGGCCAATTTACATTGTATTGAGTGTTTTCTTTATTTTTAATTTGGAATTTTATGGCATTATGAAATATAAAGTGAATAAAGATAAACGTTTCCAATTGATTATGGCATTAGAAGAAGAATATCAACGTCAATGCATAAAAGTCTCTATATAATAAAACTTTCCAATCGATTCTGGATTACGCTCTCTAGAATTTTCCAACCGATTCTAGATTGGGATCTCCAGAATGATTTTCTACTCAATTTTTCGCAACTTTCATATTCACTCATCTTGGAGACTTCCTCTTCCAAAGTTGGTCTCCGTCGTATTCCAAACTGAAGAATCCCTAGAAACTAAAACCCTCTTTCCATGGCAGGTCCTTCGCGTTCAGCGACAGGGCCTTCGTGCTCGGTGGCATCGGCTGTCGGTAACCTCCGTCGTCAAGCTGGGCCGGTCAAATGCTCCCACCCGCCTTAGTGGCATGCCGGCCTTTCCGAAGGGGAGGTGTTCTGCTTCATAATGCCTGCCGTGGTGGCCAATGGGGTAGTGTTAGTGGTCCTCCCATTAGTCGCTTGCTTCCTAGTTGGGCCTTCATACCCCACCTTGAAGGTTACAGGGCTGAGGGTGTCCAACGCCAACTAGGAAACCACACTGCTGGCGGAGAGACCAGGCATCCGCAAGACCTACCTGTTTAACCAAGTAAAGTGCTTCCTATATTACAGTTGGGACGCGGCGCGGCCCTTTACAGTGGCGTCGGTGGAGCCACTCGTATTGCCGACACTCGGCAGCATTGTGATAGAGGCGACCATGAGGACAGAGAGGTCCAAGGAGGAGGCGAAGGGGTCGGTGATCAGGAAGATGGATCTAAAGCGGAGGTCTCGAGGGATGGTGGTGGTTGAGTTAGGCCTGCGGATGCTGGGGACGAATGAGTTTGGCCCGTAGTTTAAGGGGGACAATGTGCTTATTGAAGCATGCTGTAACCACTCGAGTATTGCGTTTGCGAACTCATCGTCGACGGAGGGAAGCCTAGTAACCGGCATTAATGTCAGCGATAATCCGTCTGTTAATCGTCCATCGTGCACATATCACTGAATCCATCACTATTAAGGTATTTGGCTATAATAGTTCTTTTGTTTATTAGTGATCATTTAAATGTAGCGTTAGTTATATAGAGGAGTATGTATTACTTGTGAATTGTATTGCCTGGGAATTCAATACCACATTTTATTTGATGCCGGATTAAGGTTTCCTTGCCCACCAATGATCCAATCAAGCTGGTCCAAGATCCTAACCCGTATGGCTTAGAATGTTTACCAAATTGGAGAGATTGCAGCTTTCACTTTCGGAAATCATGACATTATCAGCTAATGTGGGTTCGCTTTATAGACTTGAGAAACTGGTATTGTCCTGTGTAGATCTGCAATCGTTTATTTAACTTCCCTCTAGCTTGTCTACACTATATATACATGCAACTGCAAGTCCTTGACAAATGTTCCCGATCTTTTAGATTAGAGAACTCTGTCATGGATATAAGAAGAAGGGAGCGCTTAGTACCTTAGGTTAAGAAACTTGTATATCAGGTAGAAGGGAAATTACCATTCCGAGTTACTTGTGAATAGAGCGTTAGTGTTTTAGTAAGGTGCCGGGTGGGGTTATGAGATGAATTGGAGTTGAAAGCAGTGAAACTCTTTGAGGAGCTGATTGTATCTAGTAGAATGAGGTTGTAGTGATTGCACAGAATTGTTTTAATCGTATCAAAAGATCAGGTAGATTCTTGCTGCTCATCTTTTTGATGGCCCCGAGTGCAAATTGGAAGTATGTTGTTGTAAAACATGCACATCTACCCGAGTTGCTACATACCTTCCTCTATTCAAGACCGGAGGTTTCCTTGAATGGGAAAAGCAAGGCACACTAGGCCAACTGGCAGATTAGCGGATTCATTTTTAAATACTGTGGATCACACAAGATGTTTAGGGGGTCACATCTACATCTTCATATGTTGTACAAGACTTTTTCCAATTGCATCCACGAAGCAAGTCGTATGTCTCTATCTGAATTACTTGGCAGATTTAAAATGTCAGCCATGATTAAATTCATTTATCAAAAGTTTAGATTAACCAGATTTCGTAGCCTTCTCACCAAGTCTCTGGACTTCATACTCTCATTTTACTTAAGTGAATGAGAAGTCTCCATCACCTGAAAGCTTCTTTGAGGTAGTTCAATTAAGGTTTATTTTTATTGGGATACTCAGGTATATTATGGCAATTTTTGCGCGTGCACATTGTTGGAGGTTATAGGTTTGAGAGAGAAGAAGCGGTTGCTTGAAGAATTACACAAAGAGAAGTCAAGTTTAGAACGCTCAACAGTGTTACCTCCAGCGTATGAGAACCCTAGAGTTTATATATACAAGTTATTGGGCTCCAGCCCATATGGACCCAAATAACCGTACTTTCACCTATTGGACTTGTATGTGAGCATATTATTTAGGACTATATTAAAAATATATCCAACAATCTCCTCCTATGTTCACCATACAGCACAATCCAATAAGGTGGTCGGTGTAATGTTCGGACAACAGAATCATCCACATTCACCCAAGACAATCAACTCGGATCGGTCAAAGAGTTTTTTTCAGCAAGTAAAGTATTAAACTCAATCATCATTTGCAATCCAAATAAGTGAATCATTCTTATCATGAATCTGTTCTGAGATCAACAAATTAAAATAAGGATTAGGAGTTTTAGATTCAGTCCAAACTCATCCAAATCCAAAATAAATCTCATACTCAGTTTACAACCAATATATGCATAATAGTCAAATATAAGTAGGCCAGTCAAAATAATCCAATGCCTTAAATGTCTTGGCTTATTTTCAGTTAATGATCAACATTAAATAGCTATATGGGTAAAAGTAAGCCAATGTTTAATATTTCGATAGTTAGAACATTATAAAAATTTATTCTCATACACATACGGCCAATTTACATTTTATTGAGTGTTTTCTTTATTTTTAATTTGGAATTTTATAGTATTATGAAATATAAAGTGAATAAAGATAAAAGTTTCCAATTGATTATGGCATTAGAAGAAGAATATCAACGTCAATGCATAAAAGTCTCTATATGATAAAGCTTTCCAACCGATTCTGGATTAGGCTCTCTAGAATTTTCCAACTGATTCTAGATTGGGATCTGCAGACTGATTTTCTAATCAATTTTTCACAACTTTAATATTCACTCATCTTGGAGACTTCATCTTCCAAAGGTGGTCTCCGCCGTATTCCAAACTGAAGAATCCCTAGAAACTAAACCCCTCTTTCCATGGCAGGTCCTTAGCGTTCGGCGACAGGTCCTTCGCGCTCGGCGGCATCGGCCGTCGGTAACATTCTTCGTCAAGCTGGGCCGGTCAAACGCTCCCACCCACCTTAGTGGCATGTCGGCCTTCCGAAAGGGAGGTGTTCTGCTTCATAATGGCTGCCATGGCAGCCAATGGGGTAGTGTTAGTGGTCCTACCATTAGTCGCGTGCTTACTGATTGGGCCTTCATACCCCACCTTGAAGGTTACAGGGCTGACGGTGTCCAACGCCACCTAGGAAGCCACACTACTGGCGGAGAGACCGGGCATCCGCGAGACCTACCTGTTTAACCAAGTAGAGTGCTTCCTATATTACGGTTGGGACGGGCGCGACCCTTTGCGGTGGCGTCGGTGGAGCCACTCGTATTGCCGACACCGGCAAAGCATTGTGATAGAGACGACCATGAGGACAGAGAGGTCCAAGGAGGAGGCGGAGGGTCGGTGATCAGGCAGATGGATCAGAGCGGAGGTCTCAAGGGATGGTGGTGGTCGGGTTGGGCCTGCGGATGCTGGAGACGAATGAGTTTGGCCGGTGGTTTAAGGGGACAAAGTGTGCTTATTAAAGCACACCGTAACCACTTGAGTATTGTGTTTGCGAACTCATCATCGACGGAGGGAAGCTTAGCAACCGGCATTAATGTCGGCGGTAATCCGTCATTAATCTTCCATCGTGCACATGTCATTGAATCCATCACTATTAAGGTATTTGGCCATAATGGTTTTTTTTGTTTATTAGTGATCATTTAAATCTAGCGTCGTTATATAGAGGAGTATGTATTGCTTGTGAAACCAAAGCATCCGCAGGATGGAAGATTAATAGACGGATTACCGCCGACATTAATGCCGGTTGCTAAGCTTCCCTCCGTCGATGATGAGTTCGCAAACACAATACTCAAGTGGTTACAGCGTGCTTTAATAAGCACACTGTCCCCCTTAAACCACCGGCCAAACTCATTCGTCTCCAGCATCCGCAGGCCCAACCCGACCACCACCATCCCTCGAGACCTCCGCTCTGATCCATCTTCCTGATCACCGACCCCTCAGCCTCCTCATCGGACCTCTCTGTCCTCATGGTCGTCTCTATCACAATGCTACCGGGTGTCGACAATACGAGTGGCTCCACCGATGCCACCGCAAAGGGCCGCGCCACGCCCCAACTGTAATATAGGAAGCACTCTACTTGGTTAAACGGGTAGGTCTCGCGGATGCCCGATCTCTCCGCCAGCAAAGTGTGGCTTCCTAGGTGGCATTGGACACCGTCGCCCCGTAACCTTCAAGGTGGGGTATGAAGGCCCAATCAATAGGCACGAGACTAATGGTAGGACCACTAACACTACCCCATTGGCCACCACGGCAGCCATTATGAAGCAGAACACCTCCCCTTCGGAAAGGCCGGCATGCCACCGAGGCGGGTGGGAGCGTTTGACCGGCCCAGCCTTGACGACGAAGGTTACCGACGGCCGACGCGCGAGCGCGAAGGACCCGTCGCCGAACGCTAAGGACCCGCCATGGAAAGAGGGGTTTAGTTTCTAGGGATTCTTCGCCTTTGGAATACGGAGACCACATTTGAAAGAGGAAGTCTTCCAGACGAGTGAATATTAAAGTTGCAAAAAATTGATTAGAAAATCATTCTGGAGACCCCAATCCAGAATTAGTTGGAAAATTCTAGAGAGCCTAATCCATAATCGGCTGGAAAGTTTTATCATACAGAGACTTTTATGCATTGACGTTGTCGCAACCAAATTTTCGGGTGAACCACCTAGGGTTTTGCTAATGGATTACTAAGCCTAAACTTAGCTCGGGCTCTCTCAAGCCCATACCGATTTGCGACTTAGGTTCAAATATCTAGCATGCAAACTGGAGTCACCCCTAATCAGTTTACGATAGGTCGATTAGACACCTAAGTAAAATAATGAGAGAATTATTTTACTTCTACGAACCAGAGACTTTGGGTACGGGGACTTGATTACGTTAGATTTCTCTAACGCCCTTTCGGTACATTTCTCTTTTATTTTGAAAAATATTTAGAAAGCAGCTTGAATTGATATTATTCACTTCCCTAACATATGAGGCAATCATGCGAGTGCGCAAACCACCAATTCAACACTCAGATAAAACAATGAATAAATTGCAATACTTACCTCATACCAACGAAAACATCTGCAATGTTAGATCAGAATTCACATCAACAGTTTAAAATATGATTTCTAATTAACACGCAATCACTCAATTTTTGTTTAATGAAAATCATGATTTATGCAATGCATGTCATTAATCTAACATGAGATGATATGACATGGCAACATGACCTAAACTACATGATAGGAATAAAGTAATTTTTTTGTGTTTTCTTCATGAAAATTTGAAATTAAAGGAATGCAATAATGAAATGTGCAATATAAATTAACTAGATGACCTAATTCTAATAATGGGTAATTTCTAATTAAATGGACCTAGTAACAATCACTAAATGACGTGCATTTCATGAACCTAATTCTATATAACGTGCACATGATTTTTTTATAAAAATTCGTAATTAAAAATCACTAAAAAAATAAAAATCTAACTAAAGTGAAAACTAAAGTGAAATGTTGTCTATCCAAATAGATCCTAACCATGCATTTTAAAAAAAAATAACTAACCTATCAGGCAATCAATCCTAATATACATGGAATAAAAATGCAACTTTTTTTTTTTTTTATATTTTCGGGATAAACAGAACAATTAAGAGATAAACACAAAATCATCTATGGTCATAAAAAATGTTATCCACCATTTGAATTGAAATTCAAACTTGATTATTTTGCTAATAAAATCGATAAATTGATCTTAAGCCTTAAAAATCAAGATATCAATTTTACTCCCGCATGAATAATTATTCCATCTAAAGTTTTATAGATAGAATAAAAATTCGTGCGGTTGCGAATTGGATGCTACATCATGGAATTTCAATCATGCATTGGAAAATATTTCAAACAAAGAGGTAAAATATCAAAAAAACTAAAATAAGATAAAACAAATCTACCTAATAAATTAAATCTACCTAAAAATAAAATAAATCTCTACCTAAATGAATTTTTTTCCAAAAATCCGAACGGTGAGGTGGATCGCGATGGAAGCTCGGCGCGGCTAAGGACGGGGCAAGGGCAGCAGCTGTGATGGTGACTCGGCGTGGCTTGACAAGGCCACGACAAGTTTGATGGTCTGTGGTACGGGACACCAGGAAACCTGCAAAGCTATCGAAAGCTTAGATAATCCATCGGGAGGCTTGCCGGTGTCGCTGAGTAATCGTCGGTGCTGAGAACCGGTCACGGTATTGTGACCAGAATGGCGAGGCTGAGCAATATCGTTGATGCAGCAAGACCGGCGAGCATCACCAATGTTGGGCTGGGACTAATCTGGGCCGAAGAACTTGCAGTCGTGCCCGCACGCTACCCAGATCGTCTCGAAGCACTCAGGGACTGCCAGCGAAAACAGATTTGCAGTGGGAGTGACGGTGAAGCACTTGGCGTGGCCGAGCAAAAAGAACAACAAATTAATTGATGTTGGGGTGCCCTTCACAGACACGATACCAGCACCGGAAAGAGCTGCAGGCGCACGTGAAGATCACTGATGTCGATGGAGTCCCATTGCTCTACCGAAGGTAAGAGGGCAGGGCTTTTCCTCACGATCCACCCTTTCCTCTCGATTTCTCACGCGCATTTATCAATTTTGTCGTGTACGTCCCCCTCTGCCAAGTGATCCCCAAGAGAAGACTCCCCCTTCGTTGACTTTTAAAAACCAAAAAGAACCCACGAAAATTCAACAGAAAGAAAACCCCTCACGATTTCTTCTCTCTCGCACGATTTTTCTCTTAATGTGCCCTTTCTCAATTGTGGATCATGGCCGGTCCCCTCACGATTTCTTCTCACTATGCTCTCAATTGTGGCCCTATATTCAATGTGTGGCGTCCCCTCAAAATCCTACGCAAACAACCTATTTATAAGCCACGAGTTAGGGTTTTAATTTTTCCAAATCGATAACCCGAAGATTTCTTTTTCAAACGCAATATTTTCTTTTTCGAGCACAATATTGCTTTTCAAAACACAATATTTGCTCATCCCATCTGCCCTATCCAAAATTCATCATATCTCGGAAAAATTTCAAAATCATATTTTTCATGAGATAATTTTTTATCATTAAAAAAAAAGGGCTTTGGCCAAATTGCATCGCTTCGTGGGCTTAGTCCGGCTTGTCTATTTAAAGCTCAGAACCACTAATTCGATCCCATCCGTTACCGGTCCAATAAATGCAAAAAATGCAAATTAAAACTAAATGCACCTAAATCTAGTTGCTATGCAATTAATATTTTTTAAGGGATAAAATTAACCCCTAATTTTTTATGCAATAGATAAATGATCGGATCGCCAAAATTTAGGTGTCAACAGACGTTGATATTCTTCTTCTAATGCCATAATTAATTGGAAACGTTTATCGTTATTGACTTTATATTTCATAATACCATAAAATTCCAAATTAAAAATAAAGAAAACACTCAATAAAATGTAAATTGGCCGTATGTGTGTGAAATTTTTTTTTTATGATGTTCTAACTATCGAAATATTAGACTTCGGCTTACTTAGACGCATATAGCTATTTAATGTTGATCATTAACTAAAAATAAGCCAAGACATTTAATGTATTATCTCTCTGATTTTCATTGCTTTTTTTATTTTTATTTTTAAATAAAGAAAACCCCTCACATCATACCGTAAACAAAACAAAGATAACTCATTTTGTAAGGAAATTTTGAAATTGTTCATTATTTTTGCATAACTATAAGATTAGAATGTCAAATTACTCCTTAATCCATATAAATGTTATGGCTATTTATAAAGGTTATGACTACTCTCTAACAAAACAAAATTGTAATGAATAAACAAAAGCTTCGAATTTGAAGGTTCTCGTGTTCTTATTCTTTAACGGCATTCTTCCAAATTTAGGAATGACGGAATTTTTTAATATAAAACCACAGAATTTTGTTAACCAGATCGATATGCAAGCTAACTCAAATCGCGTCAAACTTTATTTTCGTCAAACTAATCATGATAATTTACAACAAAAAAATTACCTTGCTAGTGAAATAAAATTCAAAGTTCGGTTATGGAAGATTTACAAATCTCGCTCCTCCAAAATTCTTCGCTCTGTAAGCTCTAAGGTCAATCCTAAAATATACAGACTTACTAACGTGCCCCTTGTGCCAACAATCTCACGCTGCCCTTTGCTTCCAAACAAATCGCTACCCGGAACGGGAACATCCAACCTCCACAACCAAACCCGAGATAAAAGGTAGTATCATCTGTCTACTTCTTTTTTAATCAAATTATATGAACTTTAATCACTACAATTGGTATCGAAAGGTAATCTGTTAATTTAAAATCACTCCATTTAAGGAAAACAATTTAAAATGATACATTAATTATTGTGTACCCATACGTATTCAAATCAAAAGAAGTTAATATTAGGTACCATTGCATATAGCTTAATTAACTTTCCTTAGCATATATTGCAAAACACGATGGGTTTATCTATATGTTGAAATAATTTTTTTCCATCATATAACTTGTATTCAGTGTACATTAAGGAAAGCCACATTCGAATGTTAAAAAGAAGAAGGAAAATTACAAATTATCGATTTTTTTAACCAAATCACAACATAATATTTTCTAGTTTAATTATTTCATAGCAAAGCTAAGAAAAGTACCGGATGCACCCAAGGAATGTCGTGATTTCATTTATAAACCATAAAGGGAGTTACAAACTAATCCCAATATTGGTTTAATATTCTCGTATAAAATTAACTAATCCAGCTATAAACTAGCTATTATTTACTAAAACTGCAATTCTCAAACTAATTGAACGTATTTACTTGGTGAATTTTTTTTCCGTTGGACCAAATCAGATTTACTTGAAAAATATCAATTCCAGTTTATCTAGTGGTGGCATATTCATCAATAAAATGTATATTTGGAGTGGCATTATTTCAATTACTCTTATTGTTTAAGGAAGAGGAAGTGAGAAAAATCAAGAAATCATTCACAGATCCCTCATTATTATATTAGTCCAGATATAAATCAGCTCTTGTAACCAAAGATAGGCGTTGCTTCAGATGTCTATTATTGTCAGGGAGTCCGCCCATGATTAACAATAAATAATATGATAATTCTAATTCACGGAAAAATAGTAGTAATAAATGGAGTAAGAACCAGACATTCATCACATGCACGGTGAAGAGTGAAGACGGCAACAAACGGCCCCTGCTCACGCCGTTAACTAAAGAGTGACATCATCTCCATAATGCAACCAAATCCAAAGAAAATGGGACTCCAAACCCCATATCCAAGTGATCTATGAACGTCATCCTTTTTTTAATCAATTATAAATACCTGGATTGGTTGGTTCTTATAAAGTGAAAATTTTAAAAACACGTCACTTTTGAATTGATAATAATTTTTTAAGCAAAACCTCATATGGTAAAAAATGGAATCACTCCTTTCTTGCAAATTTATTTTAGTATTATAGCTTATGATTTGGGTGGTTTGGTTTTTAATTGGTTTTAAGCGTTTTGGACAGGTGCGAAAAATTTAGGATTGGGACTTGGACAATTTTTTTTTTTTTTTTGAGAGAACGATAGTTAAAGTAAATAAAGATACATGGATAATTGATGTGAAGGGAGCAAAGCCTTTAAAAGCAAAATGCGCGGGGTCCACTTGCTGTTCTGGACCCCACCCACGTCCACGCGCAACGCCTTCCCTCCTTCTGCGTGCGCAGACACGTGGCGCCACCACCGCCCGGCAGCTCCATCGTTCTGAACGACGACGCTTCCATCCATGCACCAATGACCATACGCCCCAATGAAGGGACTATCTCCCTCACCAAAATCAAAATGAAACTGAAATATAATAAAACTATAAAAAAAATTTCCATATTGAAGGAAAATGGCCAAAAAATGAAAACAAATCAAAAAAATAATTAAAAATATAAAATTATTTACGTCGGTCCAACGGTGCTACAAGTGTGTAGGACAATCATGTCGATGGTTAATGAATTCGGTGAAAGTTGGATACAATTATAATAGGTTTATAATTTTTTTGCTTATTTGATTCGTATGAATATGATCTTTATCTATGTGCGAATGTTGTCATTTATTAAATGGTTAACATTATGGAAAACTTCAAACCGGCCAAATGTGATCAAATGCTTAAAACCAATTGGTTTTTTTACCACAAAAAATTTTAAATCGGTATGTCTCGTAACAAATTTATCCATCGTTAGTTTTCGTTAAATTTCACTGTCAAATTGATGAGTTGGACAATAAATGTATCAATTTAGAGTTTTATACTCAATTTGTCACAAATATATCAGTTCATGATTCTTCATAATATTATTCTATTAATTGAGAATAAATGTATTATAAATGTATTAATTTGAGATTTTTTTATAATGTGTCAAATTATAGTTTTTTGTGATATTAACTCTTTATTAAACATGTGATGTTTGCCAATCAAGCCACCAACTGGAGGCAAAACTTGAGGGTTTGATTCCATTTGAACAATTTATAAATTCAACGTCACTTTCGTCGAACTCGACCTATATATATTTGAAAAAGGCCATGTAGTTAGGATCTATGAAGACCGACACTCTTCAAGAGCTCGTGTCGTGTCGGACACTTCGACACGTGTCCGACTCTCTCGGACACTCTCAAACACTCTTCAACACTTGGTCAACACGTGTAAGAATATCGACACCTAGTCAACTTTCCCGACACTCTCCGAGACTTGAGTCCGAATTTTGACATACGAGTTTCCGACATGCGATTCCGCTATCGAGGTCCATTTTAAAATTTTTTAATGAATGAGAGGTCAAAATATATATGTGAAAAAATAAAACACAATAATAAAAATAATAAATGAAGAAAAAAGAAAAACCTAGTATTCTCTTCTCTTTTGACTCTCACTTTCTGTCATATACAATTTATTCCTTAATTTTTTTTTCTTCTTTTCCGACATATCTAACATGCGAGTCCATAATGTGAATTACTTGTTTTTCTTCAAGTTTCATGAATTATTAGGGTAGAGTTGAATTTATCAAATTGAAACAATGAATGATATTAATAAATGGTGGATTAATGTTTTTAGTGTAAATTCATTCTAGACTTATTTATTTATTTATTTATTTATGAATTTGAATTAAATTAATTTGATTGAAATAAACATAAAAATGACAATTTATTATGTATATTTCAATGTGTCCCGACGTGTCGGAATTCTTTGTTTTTTGAGAAATGACTTGTCGGCGTGTCGTGTCGTGTCGCGTGTCGCATGTCGGTGTTAGTGTCGGTGCAACTTAGGTTAGGATCGCTACTCAATATATTTATTAATTTATTGCTACGAAAAAACACTTTATATTTTAAAAACTTAAAAAAAGGTCAAAAAGTGAAAAAGGAGAGAGCGTGATAAGTGTACCCTCACACGCTATAATGATCATCCATCCGTCCCCGCACTCGTCTGTTCGTATGTTGTTTCCATTTTCACCTATGGTAGCGCCTCCAATTCAATTGGCTTTTATGTTATCATTATCTTTTGGAAAATAACACCATCTAAAAACCCCAAAGTGACACCAATGTCCTAAATTTTTTAGGTCCAAAAACCCTCCAATTTTTATCACGGCAGTACAAATTTAAGGATTTCGGCATCACCAAAAACTTATTTGATATAGATGGCAGGTTCTAAATATTCCAATTTTATCGATTTAGTTCTCAATCTTCGCACTAAATTTATAAGTAGTTATTCCAATCAATTTGTGTCAAAAATCATTTACATAGACATGCCACCAAAGTGACCTATGCACGCTATAAAATTAATATATGACACATTAAATTTCGCACGTGGTTATGTTCTCTCTCTCCTCCTAAACAATAAAAGGACGCATTGGAAAATGCAAATGCATTTCTTCTCTTCGCTGGAGATCTGATTCGTTGCCCCATCTCTTAAGAACGCAAACTTTCCATCCTCTCTCTCCATTGTATCTTCCTATTATATCCATGGGACCCACCCCTACGATCCACATCCAATCAGCATCGGAGAAAGACAAACAAACAGGGGCCGTGATTTTCGAGGTTGCGGGGAGGGGCTCCATCAGGACCGTCAAAAGTGAACCGGCGGGTTGGGGGGCCGCCGCCACGTGGCCCTGCTCTCCTCTCGTCGCCTGCCCGGAGTCTGTCCTATCGTTTTAACCAAATGGAAAATTTTCTGACCCCATTTAAAAAAATATGCAATAATCGCTCATATAAAAAAAAATTATTTATAGGAAAAGAGCCGGAGTAATGGGAATAGATATTTAGAAGTCAGCTGCGATTAACCGTGATATAAGTGATCACTAAGCGAATTTGGAATGGATCTTACAATTGCGCTTAATTCCTCGGTCTAACTTATTCATCCTAGCGCGCACAAATTTTGTGTGGAATGATATTTGAAAGACGAGGCAGAGGCGCCTATTAGGCACACTTCATGGATTAAATCAATAATTAAATTGAGGCAATAAAAAATGCCTTGATGATGTCTAAATCTCATTAAAGCAATTAGACAACAAATCTACCCGTGAATAGCCATCTAATCGGATGGAATGGAGGGCGGCCGGCGAACAGTCGATCTACATTTGCGATATTCACGGCGATAATGCACATTGCGCGGCTGGAGTAGAGTGTAAAAGTGGACGATAGTGACTAGACTTGACGAAACTTTTGATGGTTCTCGGTAGAACATGGCAGTGGCAGGACAACAACTTGCCCGTAAGGTTAACTAAAATAACTTTTTTTTCTTTTAAGGTCTGTTTGTTTAAAATAAAATTGTTATCGGGAATTTTTTTTTTTTTTATCATTCTCGATATTTGAACAACGGAAAACTTATCTATTAATGGTAAATATTTTTCATGGATTGAAAAAATCAAGCTTATATTAAAAAGAAAACTTTCCTTTCTATTAAGAAGAATATAATTTTTCATAAATTATCATACAAATGAAAATTAATTATTTGTCATGAAAATAATTTCCATGAAAAATATTTTCTTTATTATGAAATTTTCAATGAAAAATAGGGGAAAACATCATGAAAAAGGAAATTACTTTATGAGAAATCATTTTTTCAAAAATATAGTTATTTTTCTTTTGTTTAGTCATATGTGAATGAAAATGTTTTTTGTATTTGGATTTCACTTGGGAATAACCAAACGCCATCTCTTTACTCATATGACTTCCATGCATTTACAATATGTCGAGCTTGTTATTGATTGACGGTATATTTACAATTTTTTGGTAATGTCGACAAAGAGGTGTAATCAGATAATTTAAATTTTCATTAATTTTAGGAGGCAGGTTCTAGGAGACCGTCACACTGCTAGTAAAATCGGAAAAATTCGCATTCAAATGGATAAATTGTTGTCGGGCAATTTACTAGACAGACACTTTTCGTATCCTTGATTTTAATGGGGAAAAACTGGGCACGCGGTGAATTTTTATTGGGCGGAATTCAAGATCACAATCCCAAAATTGCCCCTCCGATGCTGCAGAGCGGGGACCGGGGGGAACATTCCAGAACCCCCGGGGGGTAGGGGCAATTTCTGCAGCAGATAAGAGGCCCGCGCTCCCACGCGCCGCCTTGACGCCGGATGAGCAAGAAATAATCACATTTTATGAATAAGGATTATAATTATACTAGGGGATTGATAGAATTTAAGAAATATTATTAGTTGTCGCTAGCTTAGCCAATATGATTTTGAGAAAGTAATTTTAAAGTTATTAATATACTTAATTATGAGAAGATAATGTTTTTAATTAAAAAAAAAAAAAAGGTAGTAAACAGTGTTTATACAACGCCAAGCGAAAAAGATCAGGTTGCCACGTTCACTTGCCATTTTCCAGGCCCACTTTTGTTTACAAATTTGAAATAACCGATTTGTAAATATTGTTTACTATATTTAAATTTGACTATATAACGGGTTAAGGGCTACATATAATATTTACCTTACGGTTATATAATAACAGAAATTATGTTAACTCCTCTTATTATATTTTGTGGAGATACAATAATCTAAATTAATTGAAAATATTAGAAATTATTATGCGGTATTATCAGCCACGACAAATATTTTATCGAGTAAATTCAAAAATCGATAGAATATTTGGTGGTAGTCTAGATTATCAACTTATACTTGATTGAACATTTCAGATAAATCACCCTTATGCAGCAGAGGTGGCAAATGGGTGGGTCGGGTCAAGTCGAGTCGGGTATGGGTTGCGTCGAAAATGGGTCGATCCATATTGGATCCATTTAATCCGTTTTGACCCATATTCTTGTAGTGTAAATCTAGTGATCCATACCTGATCCGACCTATACCCGACCCGACCCGTATTGCTAAAAATTATTAATATTCTAGGAAAATCCACTTCTACTATATGCTAATTGGATTAAAACTTCAAATTAAATTAAAAATAGTAAATAAAATAAAAAAATTTAAAGAAAACCTATAACTTGAAATATTTATAAAGAATTAGACTATGCACATGCTTCTCTTATTTGAAGTGAACATACCATTGAATAACTAAAAACTGTAATATGAAAATTTTTTAACTAAACCTAAAAAAGCTCATTTTTATAATTTTTTTAAAAAAAAAGTATTGTTAAAACTTTTTTTATGCAATACAATTTTTTTAACAATTTTTACACAATACAAATTTAATGGAAAATTTTTATAATTCTTTTTAAAATATTTTTAAAAAATCGATTTTTTAATTTTTTTAAATATAATTTTTATATTTTATATTTTTTAAAATATAATTTTTAATTTTTAATAATTATTTTTTCTTTTTCTTCTGCCGGCTGCCGGCCACGACGATGGCCGGTGATTGGCCACGAGGCGAGATCGAGCTCGCCGGTGTCGGGCGGGCTCGATCTCCCGATCCGGCGAGGCCAAGGCGCCGCCCGACGCCGCCGAGCTCGAGTCTCGCTAGTTGTTGGCGAGGTCGAGCCTCGCCCAACGTCGGAGAGCTCGAGCCCGACCGGTCGTCGGCGACCCGCCGGTGAGGCTCGGTGTCGGCGAGCTCGAGCCTCGCCCGGCTGTTGTCGGCCGGGCGGCCGGCCGTCGCCTTGCCGGCGATCGGCTAAGGGATGAAGAAAAAAAAAGAAAAAAGAAAAAGAAAAAAATTGAAATATAAAAAAATTATAATTTCGATTTTTTTATAAAAAAAACATTTTATAAGATTAAAGAATGCCATGGCCCATGGGTTCAAAGTGGGTCTAAATGGGTTATTAGTAATAACCCATTTAGACCCATTTATTTTTGTGCTTTACTTTATCAAATCCATTTTTGACCCATATTTAACTTTCACTTGACCCATATATGACCCATTTAACTAAAAATGGGTCATAATATGGGTTTATGACCCATTTTGCCAACTCTACTTATGCTATGAATTTACTATGATAAGTGGCATAGCCCAGTTCATGCAAAATATGATGTCGCACCCGTTATGGTTTTTTGCCTATAGAAGGTAGTTCAATTTTGATAAAGAAAAAAAGTGGAAGAAGAGACCAATTCACAAAATTTCCAGTTTACATAGGAAACTAATCTTCTGTTTGTTAGATCGCCTTAGATTTCTACACTTGAAGTCTCTACATGATCAACGTTTGGAATGTCTAGACTCTATATATTTATATTTGAAACGGTCCCTTTTGTTTGAGTCCACCCTGATTTATTTTTTTCTTCTCTTTCTTCTTTTTCTCTTTTCTTATTTGCCTCCATTGGTCACCGGTTGGCGCGAGGGCAACCCATGCTTGTGGCTAGTGGCCTCTGTCAGCCATAGCCGAGGCACTAAGTATTAAAGTTGGAATTAGGTTCTAAGTCCAAGCTATTTAAGACCCGTTTATCTTAAACTTGCTTTTCAAACCTATTTAACTAGTCTCTTCAAAATATAAGTGACCCATATAATCTATTTATGATTTAAATGGGTCATATATGGGTTTAAAACCCATTTTAACTTCTCTATGTATATGTAGTGGAGGCAAAGGGTCTAGAATGAGAAGAAAAGCATGTATTTATACCGGAGGTATAGGCTCTAGAATAAAAATGTTTGATCTCTTCTACGTTGTACGGGTCTACATATGTAGACGTAGCATTTTACTTTTCATGTTTAGGTAGTTTCGATAGTAACGAGTGTTAGAATTTTAATGCTATTGCAATTGATGCACTTCATCATCTTTCTTTTTTACGTTGACTTCTACTCAGAAAGTTGAGGACCTACTTAATTGTTGTCGAGACAGCTTTTGTCCCTCAGTGCAGAGGGCCATCACGCTGATGTTGTGCCTCAGTTGTTGTTGATTTCGTAAACATGTTGAATGAGAAGAACTGGAAAAGGGTCAAGATGCGTCCACCATAAAGCAAATCTAAAATCCATCATAAAAGAGTCTGGACTTGCGAGGCAATTATCCTCCCTTTGGTGATTTTGCTCGCTAGTAGAAAAGGATTACTTTAGAGATTAATAAAAGGATTGCCATCTATATTACATTAATGTCGTTGGGCACGTCACACTTTCCTCAAGTTAATTTTTTAAAAATATTTAAACTCGAGAAGTTCTCCGCGATATCCTTGGAACCGTACATCTTTTTAAATAATGGTGCCGAGCCTAATAAATTATTAGCGAGGCTCTTCCTTAAAAAAAAAAAAAATGAATCCATCTCATGGTATGGGAGCCGCATTTAGCATATAAGACTACTATGATAATCCACGATTCCACATGCATGGTTTCCTAATTTAAAGGCAATTAAGATATCAATTACCAACCGAAAAATACCAAAAGGATGAGGACCAGAAATTGCCCATGATTCTAAGTTCTATCTCTCTAATTATACTTTGGTCCACGCGGTTTCAAATTTGAAACTTCAGCTTCTTAGCCAATATTCGTATTTACCCCTTCGCTTCATATTTATTTACATGCCTACCTTGGGAAGTCATACGAAGGGAGAATGTTCGAACCCTTTGTCTCCATTTAGGTCCCGTTTGTTTCACAAAAGATGAATGATTTAGAAAATATTTCCTCAAAAATAATTGTCTCTATTTCTTTTAATAATTAACTGACGAAAAATGTTTTTGTTACCGGAAATAATTTACATCTAAATATTTTTGTAGATGATGAAAATATTATTTATTTATTTATTTTTGTAAGCGATAAAAATAGTTATTTTTAGGAAAATGTTCTCAAAATTGTTCATTTTCCGCGAACAAACATGCCCTTAATTACTAGTTAGATTAAATTAGACCCATATGTTCATACCAATTCCTCAGTACTTTTTATATTTATATTTTAACTGTCCGTTGGTAAAGGGTGTGATTAAGAAAGCGATAGGAACACTTATTGAAGTTTTTCTTTCTCCGATGAGGGTTTCACATATTTGAGAGTTACGTAGGAGAAGCTAAGTACAGTTGCACTCAATTTCGCTTCAAAATCATGTACAAATCGAATTTGGATCAAATCAATTCGTTTGAAAAAGTCAATCCGATTAGCAATTTCGAATCAGAGATTCGATTAGCATCTAGAACAAACAAACTGCATAGTTCTGTTATGTATTTATCTTTTTTAAATAAATCTTCATGCCTTCAGAAAGCCTAATAACCCCATTCGATCCATAAGATAGGAGTCCACTTGATTGGACGACGACACCATGTTGACACCATGCCCAAGGCACTTATCTAATACTCGTGCACAAATTTCAGCAATCCACTCAGGATTGTGTTGGTGCAAGCATAATACTTTATTACTGAAACTATAGCCTTTAAAAGTCTAGCAAAGTTTGAAAACCTAAGGGTTCCCCGCGAGGTTTGTCCATGTAAAATTTCTCGTAGAATCGAGAATGGTTTTATTATCATTTTTTTTTATGTATTTTGGAACATGGAAAAATACAAGGCTTTATCACCAAAATTATATTTCTCACATAATGTATCGCTATCTCATATATATATATATATATAGTCAATTGAGCAATTCAATTCTTTTACGAGCTTCTCCCTTCTTTAGTCCAAAATACAAATCAAACTCAAAGCTGGAATTTAATGTAATTCATCAATCGAGATTCCTACACCAACCTTTTTGACCACTAGAAATTAGATCGATAACGAAGTCTCAGCTTTGACTATTCTCATTTTCTCTCGTCACTCATCTTTTTCATGCATGCCTAAAAATTTTTATTCTAGCTGGGTGTAAGAGTCCTCATTGGACCCCACATATCCATATGGATGAGTTCCAATAGCTTCTTAGCTCTCCATGTACCTCCAGACAGGAATGACTTGGTTTGTTGTTTTCTAAGAAGAGAGCCTTCACAAACAATCTGAAAAAACTTGTGATTACTAGAAAATCTCTTATATTTTTCTGATGGAGAATTTTTAGCCCGTAAAAATTGAGGTGGCCAAATCTCTTATGCCATAGCCATGAATCATCCAGTTTATCTTTAACATATTTCAATTGAATAGGAAAATTCTTATTCTTTATTTTCACAGAGGCAATAACATAATTCTTATATTTATCGTAGATTGTGTAGGTTTCTCCTTTAAACTATAAAGAATACCCATTTTGAATCATTTGGGCCACATTGAGTAGATTTTGTGCGCAAGACTGGGCATCGAATATATTTCATGAATATATTTTGGGCCTTTCTTAGTTTGAATAGCTATAGTCCCTTTTCCTTTCACATCAACCAATGCACCATTGCCCAATCTCACTTGAGTTTTCATTGGTGTATCAATATTGGTCAATATAGATCCATCTCTTGTCCTGTGATTGCTACACCCACTATCAATATACCATGGATCATTCTTCTATCTTTTTCCACTTGGCCTGTGTAGAATAAATTATATGTATTTTTTTCTTCTGTTTTTTCTCCTTGTTCGATCAATAATTGAGATTAGGATCATTAGGGTGCCAAAACTAGATACAATGGGACACTTGAGTGCAAAAAGTTAGGAAATGTACACTTAAATGCTAAAATCGGAGTAAAATGGATATATCAAGTATTAACGGCATGAAAATCCTACCAAAATACTGACGTGACATTATTCCGATGAGACAAGTGTAAAATAACGTCATTTTGCACACTAACATAACTAGATAAGTGTAAGAACGACGTCGTTTTGTACACTGACATGGCTAAATAAACCAAAATGACGTTGTTTTACTAACGTGGTTAGATAATTAATATAAATATTAATTAAATTAATTTTAAAACTAAATTAGAAAAAAAAAAAGGCATTGTTTTGGTTCTTCATTGCACTTAACTCTCTGGCATGCCACGTAGACAAATTATATTATTAAAAAATTGTCATATAGGATTTCCATCTACCTTCGACAAACTTGGCACTCAAGTGTCCCAATTTTTTGAAAAGAGCGGCACTTAATCATATTTTTCAAAATTTTGGCATTTAAGTGTTCTTCATGCTAAGTTTGGCACTTGCACTGCTATTTTACCCTTGGTAATCTGTTTAACAAGTAAAGCACGGAGTGATCGAATCTACTCTAAATTTGTTATTTATGAACAATTTCAGTTTTTTGTACACAAGAATAGTGATAATACTAAATGACTTCATATAAATTAACCCTTTAATATATCAGACTAGTAATCAATTTTTGTCATGTTACCTTTTTATTATTGAGACGTTTTCCTTCTTCATTTAATTTTTCTATTCTTTTTACTCAAATACCTCATTTAATATATTAAAGTGGCTATATTTATCAAATTTTAGCAAATTATAGTTTAAAATTATTAGCACTATATATTTTTTTAATCATTCATTTAGTTAATTTAGTTTCATGTAAATTTCTATAACTTTTCATCTTCCACAGTAAGTAGGGGACAGAGAGATTTCCTTTAAAAACACGATATTATATTGTTGACACATGAATTTTTGTCGACTTTTTAGGTATCCATTTTATTTTACAAAAATACAAAAGAAAATACAGAAAAAAAAAGGATGGATAAGATAAAAACAAAAAAAAAAGAGAGATAGTAAAATTTTAATAAAAAATAAAATAAAATAATTAAAATAAAAAAAAGAAAAAAAAAGAAGAAGGGGAATATAGAAATAAAATCGAGTGGGCTAGTTTTGTCCAGCCCACTTTGGCATTTTCCGCTTGCTAAGCCCCATCAGCCCCCACCTAGTCTCGTTCTTTCTTTTTGGGGCCATCTTTTGTTTGTCTTTCTCTTTAGCCCACCTCTTCCATTGTTTTCGAAGCCCAGCCTCCTTCTAACCTTGCTTCGAAGGAAAATAACAGGGCGTGACGTAAGCAAAACCCTAGGTGTTCTAGATGGTGAGCTGGCGCACGAGAGAGAAAGAATAACATGCTAGATTCGCACGAGCGACGTTGGCTCGCACGAGAAGGAGGAGAGGATGGCGTCAGCCATGGAAGACAGAAAAGGAGCTTGGACTGAAGTAAAAACCAGAAAGATTCTCAAGGCTGGAGGAGGGGCTGAAGAAAACCGGGAAATTTTCCATCGATAGTTGCGGTCGCCGGAGTAAGCAGCCGGACTTGTTGCCCGTCGGTCGGAGTAGGTGACCGTCGGTTGGTGTTGTGTATTGCCGGCGACGAAGCGTACAGAGGTTGATTCGTCGCCGATAATTCAGGCTTGGTTACGTTGCATAAGGTGAACAGATTCGGGGATAGAAGAAGGTGCAAGGTTGAAGAAGAAGGTGCAGGGGAAAAGGACAAAAGGGAGAGAATATAAGAAATTAAAAAATCACGAAAAAAATAAAAATAAATCGAAAATTTTCATTTTTTAATCTGACCAGATTGGATCCGGGTATACGGGTCGGGCCAACAGGTCGGACAGGTAAACCAGTCCAAACCGTTCCGAATATAATAATAATAATAATAATAATAATAATAATAATAATAATAAATTAAAAATTTAAAAAAATTAAAAAGCAATGTACGTTAATTGGGCTAATTTTATGAGGAAGACACTCAAACTATCATTGACCACCATCGATTATGTGCCGATGAAATGATGTTTATCAAAGCTATTTATTATCTTTATGTCAACAAGAGCAATATATAACAAATTTCCTTATTCGACAGCTAAGCCCCTGCCACAATTTCAATTTCATTCAACTCAATTTTCCTCAATAATGTTCTAATCACCTTCTTATCTTCTATGTGACCATTTTCATTTCTTGTGCGTGCACTTCCCGAATTCAAGCAGATAAAACTACATTGCATAGGACTATAGAATTATGGTGGAGAGTTATGATTCTCCATTTCTTGTATGTACACGTTTTATGCAGAAGCCTTACACAACAAATACAGCCTTTAGTCATGTGATTGATGGTCCTCTTTCTATTTGCCTTATAAGGCGGTGACTTGTGGGTGACATTTTTTCCACGTCTGGCAAAGCAACAAAACTGGCTTAATTGTTTTATTCTGGTCTCCTCCAGCTTCTAGGCTAAGATAGGTTTGGAGGTAATTTGAAATACTACACTTTAGAGCCGGCGATAATACTTCTATTCCTCATTCCTTGATTGCCTCTCTCTCTCTCTCTCTCTCTCTCTCTCTCTCTCTCTCTATTAAGCGACATTTAGACAATTTAAGTGACACTCAAACAATTTTCATTCTTTGGCAGTTCTTATATGGCTTTTAGATGAACTATATGCTCCTATTCTGCACTTTTACTCCTTTTAATTTTCTACTGGAGTTTATCAATGGTTGGAAGATTAGAGTATTTTTTTTTAAGAAGAAATTCAAAATGGACGCTGTGGTGCTTTGGGCATTTTCATTTGGCTTTAAAATGAATCAAATGTATTCTATCTTTCAAATATATATTTCACATCCTTCTCTCTCTCTCTTTTTCCTTTTTCTGTTGTTGTTGATAATTTGGGTAGTATAACTACATAATCTAATTGACCACTTACAAACATTAGTAAATTTGGGCAATTATCCATTTTTTTACTCCAAATTTACGTCCACTTTGCCAAAATATATTTCGAAGCCAAAGAAAATGCAGAGCAAGTTTTCCACATTCCTACCTAATCATCTCTGTTTTTTCCTCTTTTTTTATTAGTTATTGAAATTTTGAGATAAAATTTTTATGGGTTTACAGTAAGTTGAAAATTAAATTCATATCTTATTTTTTATTATATAAGATTTATCTATTAATTTGAATTCATAACTATTTAAAAGTGCTTCCTGAATTAAACTATTGATACCGTATCCATATGGAAGTATTTCGAAAATATTGGAAAATGGACATATTGATGAATGCAAATTGATTCAACCAATGGGTTTTAGTCTAATAGTTACATATATCATTCTTCCAAGCTCCCAATATTTTAATTGATTTTAGCAAAATTGGCATCAGGAAAATAAAAATAAAAAAGAGCTTCAAGAATTGGTGTATCAGGGAAAAAGTTCAGGATGTCTTGTGGAAATTACTCCTTTATTTTAGTTCTCTTTGTAGATATCTTTTTCTGTTTTCTTGATAAGTGTGGCGACAATGGGGGCAAATCTATCTATGATCTTGATAAGGATAGATGACAAAGGCACCTAATCTTTTCTCTTGAAGAGTTATATATATATATATATAATTTCTTTTTCTGACGTAAATCCCTGAAAAATAAACCATTTTTAATTAGCAGCCTTATTTTTGTATGTGCTCGATCATAGCCATAGGGCCTAAAGAATGATCTCACCTTGTACATGCTCAACCAAAACTGCTTTCTTTTTTTTCTTTTCTTTTTCTTTTTCAATCAATTAACGTTCAAAAGGGCATCAATCGGCTGCTAATTTCACGGCAGTTCAAATTCAAAGAATATAAATACATCACATGCATGTCGACAATTATAGGGCTCTGGTTAGGTTAGGCGCCTATTATGATGTTTTTATGTTTGAAAAAACCAAATACTGGGTTTTGTCATCGAATTCTGCCTTATCTCCTCAAGCGTAAAATTTTAAATTTGCCTTTATCTCATGTCAATATTAAAATTTCTTTTTACTGATTTTCAGAGTTATTTGATCTGTTATTGTTCGTTATCCTCAGAATCCTATAATTATAGGACTTTAGAAGTTTTGCCTGTCCATCAACCTCCCCACTTCTTACTTCTCGGGACGTCAACCTCCCCAGCCAGCAACGATCAGAAGTATTTCCTCCGCCAGCCTCCTCCACAAAGCGTCGTCACAGCAACGCTCACTAAGTATTATCTCCGCTCAGAAGCATCTCGACTCCCCTCTCGCTCTTTCCAAGTTAGAAGAAAGCTAAATTAGCCACAAACTCATGTCCTTTTGATTAAATTAATCCTGATTAGCGATTGCCCCTCTGAAGCGCAAGCTCGTGGCTTTGGATCGCCACATTGTGGATGCTTCCACTCTCCATGCGCGCACGGGTGGCTGAGTCGTTCCTTCCGATTGTTCCCTCTTTTTCGTTAATCGATCGAGGAGGAGGTTATCTAGTGTTTGCAAACTGAACATGTCTCGTCTGAATGTCTTATCTTGGGAATTGTAATCAATCTGGAGCTAAGAGTTTCTTGCTCGGTGCATGTCAAATTGCTGGTTTCCGTTGCACAGCTCGTCCTGTGCAGTCAGATGTTGATCGCTTGTTTTATTTTAAAAACATGTTCTCTTAATGATCTGTTGGCCGGAATCGCGAGGTGACACCAACTAACGCTTGGCTGCGAAAAAAATGCCACTCGCACGCGTTGTCTTTCGTTTTGGATTATAGTAGGGCATTGCAAGCCGAGGGAAGCCTGATATGGTGAGTCGGTGACACATGCAAAGAAAACTGAAGTTGTGTCAGAAAATAACAGTGTGAACAAGGGAAAGTTAACTGAAATTGCTCAGTGTTCGGATTTTAAAAATATTGTACGGAAGCGCAGGAGTGCGACCAGAGAGAAGTTCAGTGAATGCGTCGTCCTGGACTAACAGAATAAATTTATTGTTCTAGATGGAGATATCAACAACATTCAGCAACTCAAAAAATCCCCAAACAGGCAGCAGAACCAGAAAATTCCGAACTGACGAGCCACGAAGAAACTGTAGCATGGAACTTTCTGATGATGAGTACATGGACGATGGATCCAGGGAAGATGTGGAAGAAGCACGTCCGATCAAGATGAGAGCCCCCAGAAGAAGAGATCCGATGATGGGGAAGTACAAGGTAACCTCTTTGTTGTCCATTCATCTACCATTAGGTGTCACCAAGTTGCTTTCTATTTCAGGACAAAGGTTTCTGGGCTTCCTTTTCATTTATAACCGTGACTTGCTTTGAGCAGAATAAAGGAAAAGAGCGTGCGGTGTGTCACCAATGCGAGAACAAAGAACGAAGGATCGTTGTCCCATGTACCAAGTGTGAGCAGACTATGTATTGTATCCAATGCATCAAGCAATGGTAAAACTTTTTACTGCTAAATTCGATAATATTACCTAATAATTGAACACTACATATTTACTGAGGCTAGTCTGATTTTGCTTTAAAGGTACCCTCAGATGGCAGAAGAAGACATAGCCAAACTTTGCCCATTGTGCCGAAGAAATTGCAATTGCAGCCGTTGCTTGCACAGTGGAGGCATCATAAAGGTGTGTTATCTTATTACATATGTAGGGAGGACAGATTTAATGAAATGGGCAGTGTATGTTATTTAAGAGGGAAACCAAACCTGTGACCCAACAGTGGAATTTTCAATATTCATTAGTATTGCTTGTGATGACTGTATATTTCTTCTCGGTCACTAATCTTCCACTTCTTCATCTCTCATCAACTAGGAATAAGGCCTTGGTCAACTGATGGTGCACCTGTAATTAGATCCAGAGGTCATGGGCTAGATGTCTCATCATCCTTTCCCCTTGGTACCAAAGAACGAAAACAAAGACGATTGACAATCAGTAAGACTAACGAGCCCCCAATTTATGGGGGAGTTCCCATGGTCTTCCCTCATGGTCTAGTTACCTGTTAGGTTCTGTAGCTTCCTGCTGTGATGCTGACAACTGAAGTTGAACCACCAGCATTCTATTCGTTGAGGTGCTTAATGGGTTGTAACAAACTATTGAAACTTTAGGATGCTTCATACCATTACTCATGGAAATGCCTCGTCAGATTTTGTCCAATTTCTTTTCTGACTAATGCACGGTGTTATACAATTTCAGGAATCAAAAGTGAGCATGTCTGATGATGAAAAGGTTAAGCACCTGAAGTACTTAATTGAAAAACTGCTTCCCTTGTTAAGGAAAATTTGCGAAGAACAAATTCGGGAGACAAAAATTGAAGCCAACATACAAGGTATACATTGTAAAAATTGCTTACCCTTTTATCTCATGTTAGTACGTGATTTTTATGATTAGATATATTCAGGGACACCAGCTAATGAGGTTGAAGTGCCGATGTCTCTCTGTCCAAACCGGGAGCGTGTCTACTGGTAAGAGGTTCAGCATACATGTGGAGAGTACAAAACACAATACTTCCATGCGTTTTCATTCTTATGTGACTAACAATATATATTTGTCCCCCCTTTTTTTTTGGGTGTGGAGCAGCGACATTTGTGCTACTTCAATTGTAGACTTCCATAGAAGCTGTCCAAAATGCCATTTTGAACTTTGTCTCGATTGCTGCCAAGAAATTCGTCAGGGGGAAGTTCCTTCTCGTGCTGAGGTGAAGTTTCAGTACGAGAACAGAGGCAACGACTATGTTCACGGTGGAGAGCCTGTGGCAATTCATGACATGGATCTGGTGCCACAGATGGAAACTTCTCAAAGTCATGTTGCTCAATCCATTGAATGGAAAGCTAACGCGGACGGGAGCATCAATTGCGCTCCGAGTGAGATGGGTGGATGTGGTAATCATAAATTAGAGCTTAAGTGCATGCATGGCAAATATTGGATAAGCAGGCTTGAGTTGCGGGCAAGTGACTTGCTGAAATTTGGCGAATTCGAACATACCACTCAGAAGCATGATTGCTCTGAAACTGGGGATAAGATGCTACGAAAAGCCGCATGCAGAAACTCTGCTGACGATTACTTATATTGTCCCGCATCAAGTGCAATATTGGATGAAGAGAAGCTTCTATGCTTCCAAAGTCACTGGATTAAAGGTGAACCTGTCATAGTTCAAAATGTTTTAGAGCGGACCCCTGGTTTGAGCTGGGAACCCATGGTAATGCAGCGTGCATTATGTGAAAATAAGGATTCAGCATCTGGTTCAAAATCCAAAGTCAATGCTATTGACTGCCTAGCTGCTTGCCAAGTAAATATCATTATCCCACCTTTAGTTTTTCAAATAACATGTAAAGACACAAAATTACTTGTCCATGTACTCAGGATTCTTATAAGTGCAAGAGATATTGGGAGAAAATGTTTTAGGAAAATTTAGTAAGTCCTCACCATAAATGTGTCAACTGAAAATATTGACAATCATATCATCTTTTTCTACAATCTATCTGGAAACTTGTTGCTTTCTTTTCTATGCATTTAAGATCATCTTTGATCATACCTAGAACGTTTTGTTTATGGCAGTTGATTGAACTTTCAGGTGGACATTTGCACCCACAAATTCTTCAAAGGCTACTCAGATGGGCAAATGTATTCTAACTTTTGGCCTCAGGTGCTAAAGCTAAAGGACTGGCCTCCTTCAGACAAGTTTGAGGATCTTTTGCCACGCCATTGTGAGGAGTTCATAGCTGCACTGCCATTTCATGCCTATACCAACCCTCGATCTGGCTTCCTCAACCTGGCTACGAAGTTACCACCAAGTGTCTTGAAGCCAGACATGGGACCGAAGACTTATATTGCCTATGGTTTTGCAGAAGAGCTAGGAAGAGGTGACTCTGTGACCAAGCTTCACTGCGATATGTCAGATGCGGTGCGCCTTCTTCAGAAAGTGTTGCATGAAACACTGAATGTTTCGTTATCATCATGACTTTATTACCAAGTATGGAACATTTATAAGAAAAGCATGAATGAAAGTGTTCAACAAAACAGCAGAGAAATTGTGTTGCCATAAGCATGATTTAGAGGTGAAAGTTGTTGATATTGTCCAGTACAGTAATCCCTTCTTTACAGATATGAAGGAAAATTCCAAGCACCGTCCACCAAAAATTAGAACTTACTACATTGGTTAGGCAGTAGATGGCACAGCTTAGTTGTGAAGATGCATTGCATTTATTAGAAATGAGGTGATGGCATGCAAATAGATATTTGTCATGATCAGACACACCACTTGCATGCGTTGTGTTGACTTCCCTCCCTTTTTACCCGCCTGGCAGGTGAATATCCTTATGCATACCGCAGAGGTGTCCTTAAGTGAAGTGCAGCAATCTGCAGTGAAAACATTGAAAGAGAAGCACAAAGCACAGGATGTGAAGGAGCTTCAATGTCAAGCACATGAAGAGCTTAATGTAGATGCATCAGGATGCCAAGATCGGGGTCTTGAAGGCCTCAATGGCCGTGAGGGATGCCAGGGAAAAGAAGAAAACCAACGCAGAAACGATCTCTGTTCGGACCAAGAAATCAAGCAAAGAGGCGGTGCGTTGTGGGACATTTTCCGGAGAGAGGATATCCCCCTGTTGGAGGCATATCTTCGCAAGCACCATAACGAATTCAGGCATACATACTGCGCTCCAGTTAAAGAGGTGAATTTCCCAGCACATTTATGCTGCTCTTGTTGTTGGCATATTTATGTAACCCACGTTCCTGGATCTGATACTCACTCCCACGATGCTCAGGTCATTCATCCAATTCATGACCAATCGTTTTATCTTACTTTGGAGCACAAGAGGAAGTTGAAGGAGGAATTCGGTTAGTATATGCTAAAACCGACGAATTTTTCCTCCAATACTATGGTCGAACATAACTTTTGAAACTATGTAGAAATTGAACCATGGACATTCGAACAACACTTAGGCGAAGCAGTTTTTATTCCTGCCGGATGTCCCCACCAAGTTAGAAATCTGAAGGTAGATAAACCGTTTCTTTACATATTTTACCTATACTGTGACCTTGAATTGTAAATCCTCTAAATTGTTGGCACTATCATCATTCTTCATGTAGTCATGCACAAAAGTTGCCACCGACTTTGTCTCTCCCGAGAATATCCATGAGTGCCTCCGTTTGACTGGGGAGTTCAGACAACTTCCGAAGAATCATAATGCCAGAGAGGACAAGCTTGAGGTAACACTTAATATTACCTTATATGTTTGGCCGTGGCATCTTTTGCTTTTTGGTGATTCAGTTGTTCTCACCCTTCTCTGATCTCTTTGTGAAACAGATTAAAAAGATGATTATTTACGCGGTCGATCAAGCAACTAAAGATTTAGAGGACTTGTTATGGAGATGAGAACTAGACGCACAGCAGTATGATAGCTTAATTGACATCGGATTTAGCTCAAGGCAGGGAAGAGGATACTAACACCAAGAGTAGCATCTCCTGCAACAGCAACCTTTTTGGTTTTTTGGTCTTGTTCTAGCAATTTTTGTGTGCACAATCATCTATCTCCATTTTATTGTTGAGATATGCAAGACTTTGCCAACTCTCTCGACTGTGAGACAATTTTTTCTGCAACAAATTGATTCGATTATTGATTCTGAAATTAAATTTGCAGCAAGAATCATTGATTTTGTATAATTAGACATCCTATGATTCAGTCGTTTATTGCAGAAAACAATTGTCTCAGAATCCTCAATCTCTCTCCCTATAATTGCATTCAGATGGCGCCAAGTATTGACACACTCACATATTATTGAATTACCATCGTAACAATGATTTTGTATCATCAATTATTAAACAATAGAGTTTCCTTGACAAAAAAATCATCATAGTATTCAATATATTTGCATTATATAGGTCCTCATGAAGTTTATGTATGAGAATTCACTTCATAAATAGAAAGAGGTAGTGTTCGACCAAAAAAAAATAAATAGAAAGAAGACGTGAAAGATATGAGGGATACCAAACTGTTCATTTGTTTCTTGATTATTTTAACCTTCACCTACGTAATGATTACTGGATAGACTCAGACGGAGGGTTAGGATTTGACGGAGTCATTTTAGATTATTAATTTGGATGGAGGATTGTGATGACGGTAATTTCAAAATTGTTCTCTCTCTCGCCTCCGTTTAATCAATCGGCGAAAAGATATATTTCCTTTTTAGATTCAATTGCAAGAAAAAAAGAGAGAAATGCGGAAGAAATGCGACCTGGGAAAAAGGTTGAGTGTTCATGGAAATATAAAAAGAAAAAGAATTACGAGTTTAACTAAAGAAGGTGGGACCACTGTTTCAGGGCAATTTAGTCAAGTTTGTAATAAAAAGATGTGCCTCATCTCACAGGCTGTAGGAATTGCCGTGCCCTAATTCTCTAATATTCTTTTCATTGATTATCAGGGTAATTAAAGGAATTTTTTTAAAATGATGAAAATAAAGTACATCAATCTATTATTAGATTGACCACAATCTTACAGTGAAAAGAGTTTCTTTTTTATTCAGCTGGCAAGTGATTTATGAAACACGTTAGTTTTAAATTCACTCATTGGCGGAAAACTCAATTTTTAAGACGAAATATGCATTTTGATTAACACTCAAATGTTATATACCCATATTTTTTGTATTTAGTTAAAGTAAATGATGAATTATAACATTTAGGCATTCTTATTACAAAAGGCTCTAGCGTTAAGAGTGGCGAATAATGATAATCATTTCAAGTTTATTTGGGAAAGCAAATCCTCCATCCCAACTCCTGGTAATTTGGCTCCGACAATATTTATGCAATTTTTTATTGAATGATTAAAAGTCAAATCAAACTTTCCATTTTAGTTTTGAATCTGACAAAAAGAAAAATACCAAAATTTTATTTCCAATTTAATAATTGATATTTGAGAACAAAATTAATCTTAAAGATCGCCTATCAATTTTAATACAAAAGAAGAAAGAAGGATAAAATTAATAAAAAGAACTTACCTACCAACTCTACCTTAAAGAAAACAGGAATCATATACATACATACATACATACACACACACACACACACACACATATATATATATATATATATATATATATATATAATGTGTCCAACCCATGTGAATTTTTTTTTTTTTAACCATGCAAACTTATGCTAATGGCCACTCTTTCCACGTGAGAAATAGAATGGTGGAATGTTTGAAGCCTCATCTTATTAAGGGGATTGGGATGGGACATTTAGTTTCAATAGTGGATTAAGAAAAAAACTTATGTGGTTTTTTTTGTCCTCATGTTTTTTTCTTTCTTCATTTTTTTTTTTGACTTTCGCTTCCACATGCGTGCATATATGATTGGAGTTTCTTGCTTTTTATTTTTTTCCCTTTGTTCTCTAAATGCGATTATGTTTATTTCCCGATTGTCTACTTCTTAATAGGTTCTATGTTTTGATAAACTGTCCAGCACTTACAATTTCTGTTTAACTCGCTTTAATGGATTCCAAGGATAAAAAACATTGTACCGCCTCGTCACTTTATTGAGCCTACAAGGACCTTTGGGGGAGATCTTTCAAATACACTCTTGCATACACTCTGGTCCTTGCCCTGCACATATATATCCAACCGCTCAAATAGATCAGGCCATGGAATGTTACAAAAGAACAACGTACCTTTGCTGAAGTTGGGTACAAATTATAATCCCCACTTGTGTAGTATATCATGGATTTTAAGATCATCATTCTTGGATATACAACATAAAGTAGTTCCATTCGGCAAGTTGTCCTTGACCTCGACATGGGTCTTTTGCCAAAGACTTCCAACACCCTCGACATGGGTCTTTTGCCAAAGACTTCCAACACAGCTTACTTACTAAGAAAGAAAAACTAAATACGAGTGAAACTGATGTCTTCATCATTGTAGCATACAATGAATTGAGTCCAGTTTCTTGCCTAAAAAAATCAACCTACCAAAATTTAAGCTAGGTCAGATGCGTATGAAGTAAACTTATGAACCCATACCACTAAACGATGTCCATGCATAAATGTGCAATCAAGTAAAAGTAAATAACCACAACAAGTACGATTAGGAAAATAAAGCATATAGAAGTAAATTCAATAAAGTGCCAAACAAAAATATATATGGACATGTTCTTAAGCCCCAGAGGCTATATTCAAATTGAAAACAATTTCTTGCCTAAAAGATCAACGTACCAAAAATTAAGCTATGTCAAGGGCACACGCTAAAATTTCTAAATAATATATACTAACCAAATGAAACTAAACTAAAAATATTTATAGGGAAAATGTCACAAATGATCCCTATACTATTACTTAGTATGCAATTTGGTCCCTGAACTTTCAATCGGCTCAATTTGGTCCATAAACTATTGATAAATGTCGATTTGGTCCCCGAACTTTCGATCGGCTCAATTTGGTCCCCGAACTATTGATAAATGTTCGATTTAGTCCTTCGTTTTTTTTTTTTCTTCTTCTCTCTTCCCTCCGTCGGCTCCGGTAGAGGGAAGAGAGAAGAAGCAAAAAAAAAAAAAAAAAAAAAAAAAAAAAAAAAGGAAAAACAGCAATGAAGATCGGACATTTATCAATGGTTCGGGGGACCAAATCGGCGATTGAAAGTTCGAAGGACCAAATCGGATATTTATCAATAGTTCAGGGACCAAATTGAGCCGATCGAAAGTTCAGGGATCAAATTGCACATTAAATAATAGTATAGGGATTATTTGTGACATTTTCCCATATTTATAATAATCTAACCACATAATCAAGGCCTGTTTCAAAGCTATCTTCTACCTTTTTATTGTGAAAATGAGGACTTGAGCTGGGCCCTTGGGCCCGGTCTGAATATGGGCCGGTTGAAATGGGAATTTTCAATCAAAATTCAAACTAGGCTCAAATCATAGAATTAAACCAAAATTTCCCCCTTAGAAACTAATCAAAACCTATGCTTACTAAAACCAGATCTAGCCCATTAATACTAAATCCATATTGAACGTAACTTCCTGTCACATTGGCCCTGTTCGTTTCACAAAAGGATAATTTTTAGAAGAATATTTTCCGGATTTTTTTGCAAGCCACTGTTTGCCTACAATGTGTGGGGACTGTGGCTTTCATGAGACTTTGACCTATTGTCACGTCTATCAAATCTATGTTATTCATCTATAGATTTTCCCTCACATCCTTCATAATAACATCACGTACTCTTAGGCAACGGCACTCACATAGAACTATGTGATACATCTGTGCGCCCACAAATTCAGATTATGTAAAAGATGATCACTGTTTGAAATATGACTATCTTTTTACCTAGCTTTTCCGGTATTGCCTTAGAACCATGCCTAAAGCTCCTAACAAAGATGTTATTTGACTATGCGATGATTGTCAACCTATGCTTATAAAACTCGATACCTTTAAGGAAAGTTGCACTTGCAAGGATGAGATTACAGAAGATTTGACAAATACTCCTATAGAAAGATTGGATAAGAAGAGGAGGACTAGGAACTAGAAGTGGACAAGGGTGAAGAATAGAATAAAGAACAAAGTGCCCTAAAAAAGGATGAGGAAGGAGGCAAAACAGAGAACTCCATTAGAAGCGTCGGACAATTTTGTATAATTTACTAGCAGTTCTCTCTTACCTTTGAGTCCATTCATTGAAGTGTTTCCTCGGTGCTTTGTATAGCAATTTGATCTTCATTGTCGCTTTCAGTTGTTCGTCTTTGTTGGGACCTTCCGGTTTTGGCATTTCTTTTTGTGCTTTGAAGTAATTTTTGAATTTCGAATTCTATTTACTTAGTCTTATGCGAAATTGCCGAGCTCCTACTAAATTGACTTTGGGGTTGCTTTTTCAAATAATGTGCCATCAGGAATGTGTGCATGGCTTTCAATGGGCGATGGTGAGCTAGAAGGTGTCGGCGTCGACGTCGAGAGTGGCTAGTGATGAAGGTGGTCAGTAGAGAGGGACTGGCGAGATCTTAGCCCCTGTGCCTTCAAGACAAAGATGAAGAGTGTTGGTATAATTAGGATTTCTCACTGCGATTTTGAGAGGGATGAAAAAGGAAAGAAATTGTGTACAATTTTCAACTCGGTTCGGTTTATTTAACCAAACTGAAACTATCCGAACCAATATAAAAAATGGTTATTATTTTATTATCTGAGTCGAATTGAAATTGAATCGAAAATGCACGAAATTTCGATTCGGTTTGGTTTCGATTTGGTTTGGACACCCCTATCACTAAGGACTACACTTAGATTTATTAGATTTGTTGCTAAAATATTGGCATTACATCCAAAACTCCCCGTCGATTGCCAATGACCCAAGGAAACGAAAAAATCGCTAGTTTTCATACAATCTCCTCTCATAGATAAAATAAATAAAAAAATTGAAGAGTCCTTTTTTTTTTTGCATCACTTCACATTGTTTTCTATTTATTCTTTATTTATTTTTATTTTTTATTTCTTAATTCTATATATTTAATATAGTTATCTAATAATATTATATATAATATTATATATTTCAATATATTAAATTATTATTTATTTAATTTTCTTGTTTCTAGATAAAATAAAAAATTCGAAATTCCTAATAAGAATAGTACTGATCTCAATGAATAAATAATTGTACTAGTAAAATATCGATATAATTCGAAAAAAAAAAAAAAAGAAGAAGAAGAAGCAAGTTCAACCATTAAAAAAAAAAAGAAGAAAAAAATTGCATTTTTTATATTTAGTATATTACATAAATGGATTTGCAAATAAAAGCACTAATGCTACAATCAATCTATAAATTGTTGATGCCTCCATAAAAGCCAAACTAAGCATTAAAGCACCTTGTATTTTTCCTTCCGCCTCGGGCCATCTTGTGACACCTTCTACAGCTTTGCCCACAATAGTACCTTGACCAACTTCAGGCTATTCCAGATTCCACTTAGAACCTGAAACCTACCATCAAACTTGGAACTTACCTTGTTGGTTTTGGGATTGTTTCTAGGGTCTAAGATTTTTTTTTTTTTTCAATTTTTAGTTAAGCAAAACAAAGATAAACACAACAATAACAATGAACAAAGATTTTATCATTGATTACCTAAAAATGAGTGTTATATGCATTTGTCGAATAGTATTAAGGAAATTTTACGGTTTTCTATGCACTGATTGTTCTTATACAGAATCATTATCTAAAAAATTGAATCGTTCCAACTAAACTACACCTTACAAGGACACAAGATCCAACAAAGAAAATGCAAAGCACTAGAGCATTGCAGGTAAGAACATAGTGTAATTCTCTTTCAAGAAATTAAGGGCAATATTTTCTGGAAGGAGCAAACTGTTTCGGTCATTAAAATATATACTCACCTGCACGTCCGAATCGACATGGGAGCAGACCCGCTAGAAACAAAGAAAGGAAAAGACAAAAATTGAAAACAGTTCACAGCTCCACAAATGCATTTAGTAAGTGCACGAACAATGATGATCCTCAAGAGCACTACAGTCTTTAAGGGGGTGCATGACAAACTAAAATTTCTATTCCAGACCTGTTTCTGGAATAGAAATTCGTTTGGTAACATTATTTCATTTTTCTATTTCTGAAATAAATTCTTGTTTTAGAAATAGGTTTGGAATAGAAATTAGAAGCTAAAATTTTCTACTTTTCTATTTCTGGAATAGAAATCATAAATAAAAATTCTTCTCATCGTTCGTCAATCGGTCCTTCATCCGTCGCGGCCACCACCGGTCGCCGGTTGTCGCCGCCGCCAGTCACCGGCAGCCGCCGCCAGCCGCCAGCCGAAAGGAAGAAATTTTGTGTCGTTATCAAACGAATTTCTATTTTTAGAGTAGAAATTTTGTGTCGTTATCAAGCGGTTATTTTTGCTTAAAAAATCTTCTAGAAATAGAAATAGAAAAATCTATTTCTCGTTCTAAAACTATTTAAACAGAATGGTTGTCATGCGCGCCCTAACTAGCCTCTTGCAAAATGGCTACGTAGTACGAAATGCAGACTTGCATGCCTCATCGGGATCCTATTTCTTCACTCAGCAAAACAAGGCTGTGGCGAAAATAAGAACAAGCTACGCTTGTTGACAGAGGTGAACGAGAAAAGCGTTTCGTCCTGTTGTCGATAGAGATGAACGAGAATGACAAAGGGGAAGAATGAAGCCAAATATAGGATATATACTTATTATTATTATTTTCCTTATTAAATAAAATAGTAATATAAAATATTTATCGGGGGTAGGTATTATATAAATTAAATGGGCCAAGCAAGAACTTTAGGGAAATGATCTTGTCATGACCTAACCCTTTCCGAGTAGGGAATGAGAATTAGGTTTAAGGGGCATTTGTCAACTTCAGCCGACGGCCTTCCATTGACTCGGACTCTCCCAAGCCCACATCTCATGCGATGTCGGGCGTTTAAAATTTTAAATCGTTTAAGCCTATGCAAATTTTGACTAAGGAGTCACCACTAGTCTTGTTGCCTCTAGCTTTTTGGGGGTCAATTAGAAACCTGATAAGATACAAGATAATATATTACTATTTATGTAATCGGAGATTCTAAATTTAAGGACTTTATTACTTTAGCCCTAAGACTAACGTCCTTTCGGTATCCGACTTGATCATGTGCTAACTAATGCCGTAGTAGCCTATCCGAAGAAATCCAAGGTTCGTCTTAACCATTTTAAAGCAAGAAAGTAACACCCAAAATATTGAAATACGTAATCAATTAGAATCATAAAGAAAAGCACACAAATATCTTAATATCGTCCCTAAAAATCAAAAGTTAATCGAAAACAAAGAAACCTATCGTAAAGCCCTAAAAGCTTGTTTTATTTTTGGGATTCAATTTCTAAGGGTTTCTAATCTTTCTAAATGTTTATGATTTTTAGAATTTTTCAAATTTTTTTATTATTTTCTGGATTTTCAGATTTTTTAATGATTTTTTGAAATTCTATTTTTTTATTTTCGAATTTTATAAATATTGCAATTTTCAAAAATTTTAATTAATTTTTTAAATTTTTTTATAAATTTTAATTATTATTATTATTATTATTATTATTATTATAATATTTGGGAACGGAGCGGATATGCCCGATCCGACCTGTTGACCCGATCGTCAACCCGGATTCGACTGAATTAAAAAAACCGAAATTTTCTCTTTTTATATTCTAATGAATTTTCTATATTCTTCATTTTTTTTTTCTCTTTTGTCTTTTTCCTTGTTTCGTCCTTTTCCCTGTTTTGTCTTCTTTCCCTGCTCCTCCTCCTCCCCCGAATCCTTTCCTTTCACCCTGCAATACTCAACCAAGATCACCCGCCTCGACGCCCCGCCATTGCTCTGGCCGCGACTGCCAGCGCCTCCATCGCCGCCAAACCAACTCTCTTCGCCGGTCATCCACTCCGACCGGCAACCCACCCCCAACTCCGACCACTCATTCCGGCGACCACAACGATGAACAAACATACCCATCCGAAGCTAATCCCTTCCATCCTACCCTTTCTACCAAGCAACCAATCAACAGTACACAACAAAGCGAAGAGATAAACTGACTGGGTGGTTTTGAATCACGAACTTCGCCGGCGAGAGGGGACGTCTCTGACGAAGAGCTTTCGGGCATGGGGATAGATATACGCGTTGAACTCGAGCATGGATTTTTTGTCAAATGCGTAAAATAAACACAGAGAAAACACTAATATAAGGCCAGATTCAACCTATACGAAGCAAAAGCAAATCGATCTTAAGATTCAACAATGAATGAGTTTCGGCCTTCTTCAAGCATTTTATCGAGCGACTGATGTGCGATCTAAACGATGTGTTCCAGAGAGAGATTCGATGCAATTTTATGTATAAAGGCATGGAAAAACATATTTCGTGTCAACTCAGTCTTAGATCATCGGGGTTCATTTGAAACTTTCCATTAGAGTTCGGTGTTCTTAAGTATTACATATTTCATTCGGACAATACGTCGAACAGATGGCACGCATTGAAGGACACGAGCTTCAGACTTAGATTTACAACATTCGTTAGTCCAAACATGGCATATTAAATCCAAACTATCACGGATATGTCATGGGCATAACTCGACTTCGCTTGATCCATTCGAAAATCCAATGATTCAATTCGGTAATATCATGTTGCTAGGACAGAACAGAACAGGGGTTGAAGGAGGGGATTTACCTGGATCGGGAGGATAATTGGCTGGGTGGTTGCTTGTCAATCGTGAAATAGTGCTGTCAACGAACGCCGGGCTGCATGTCAATACGAGGAAAAGCGCCGACCTTGCTGATCGGGCAAAAGAATTAAGAGTTGCTGGGCTTGTGTCGTTGTTCCTGCAAGGAAATGGTCAGATGTGGCAAACTTCGTGAACCAACTTGTCTCAGCAATGAAGGCTCCGGGGGAAGGTGCAGGAATACCGAGAAGATTGAGATTCGCTGAGGTGGTTGGCGATACGATGGGAGCCAGCAACATCGACAATTATGGCATACGATGGTGCTTCAGAGAGCCCGTCGCTACACACACGGGAGAAGAGGATATATATTAACCTTGGGTGGAGGCACGAAGATGAAGCCGAAGATGCCGGTCGAGGACGATGATGGATGCGCTTCCTTGGAACCGAAGAGAAGTTCCTGTGCGGGTTCCCATCAAAGGGCGTGAAGAGACCATATATTTTTGTATACATACATATTAGCATTCATATTATAATATATAATGCAGAGGATCTTTTATGAGTTCAGTCGGGCTTGGGCCCTTCGATTTAACGATGGGAAACCTACACAGGAGGAGGAAGCAAGTTAATGCTGATGATTCCTTCTATATCACGTGTCTTTTTGGATAAGGGCAATGGCCATTGTACAACGAACGAGAAAGTGGATCTGATTAGACAAATATACATCCGTCCGCCCGTACTTGACGTGGTGCTTTGATATGAGAATTGAGTATCACCAGTAAACTCTTTTACCAATTTTTTTAGAAAATCTGAATGAAATTTGTCAGCTTGGGATTTGCTCCTCCCCCATTTAGTGGGATTTCCTTCGCGTGAAAAATAAGAGAAAGAAAACAATGGGCAAATTTTTCCGAGGAAAATTTACTGCTAAAATAAAACTGTAAGTAAGAAAGTAAAATCACTTAAAAGAGATTCCTAATGTTAATATGATCCCCTTGGTGTTGGTCGAGTTGTTGCCGTGACCTTGGAAGGGCTTGGAATGTTGGGGTTGTGGAGATCATCGCTCAGCTCGGCCAAGGCCGCGAGGAGAATCGCCACTGTTCTGGGCGTTTCCAGGGTTTATCACTCCACAAGCGATTCCGTCAGTTTCAGAGTTCGCTTGCCAAGTAGTGACGCGAAATTGGACATTGCTTGGTCTACTTGGCTGATGACGAAGCTCAGTAAGGAAGGGAGCATTGTGGAAGCGCAAAAGTAAATTTTGACCTCTCCTCGTGTTGCATGGATGCGTCATGCCGCATTTGATTAATGTTGTTATCTCTTGTTAGTTCATCCTAGATTTATGCTACTGGATGCAGGAAGTGTCATCATGTGTTTTCTACTGCTATTGCACCATTTTCGTTTGCTTCTGCTTTGATGATTTTCAGTTGCGCTTGTGGATTAAAGGCATTATCAAATGCTCCCCTAGCTCCGTTTAAAGGAATATCTTGCTAAAGATGAAAATGACATCGTTCTCAAGTTGTGTCTTTTAGTTAACTAAATCTTCTTATGCTACTGGTTGCCATACAAGAACGAGAACCTGTATGCTGATTGTCTTAAAAGAAGCACGTTAGTGGTAGATTAGATGGCGTTTAGTATATTTGCAGGGCAAAAGCCACAGCTCTTAAAAGATTGCTTCTTTTTAAAGAAGGTTTTTGGTAAATGTTTAGACATTAATGAAGCTTCCCAAGTTGCAGAACCTCTTTAGCTGCTTTTCCGAGAGCTGCTCCACTTTGTTCTAAGATGTTGCTCCGGGGGGGGCAACTCTAAGACATGCAATGCCAAAAGTCTTTAATATTTGTGGTCACATCATATCACAACTCAGCTACGACAACATCACCGGAGAGCTTTTATAGAATACCAAACGGGCCGTAGATCCAGTGACAAAAGGACCTGCATCATTTGTATTTTTTGTCATGTCATATGCAGCATTCGTGCGTTTAAGAATTGTAAATATGGATGAAGTTGCATGACTTGAAAAGGAGGGAAAGAACAAACAAGGTAACATTGGCTACTTGTACGTTTGCAGGTTAATTTAATTACAGCTAAGTAAGCTCTTTTTACACTAAGGATGTTGCACTGTTCGTTTTTCCTTGTTATGAACATCGTGGAGTGCAATCTGTTCATATACCAAACACGTCCAGATATTTTCTCTAAAACTATTCTGTATAGCTAAAAATCTGTTCAGTTGGCAATGCACAAATGTAGATGCATTAGAAACCGTTCTTCTAATTTCTCCATACCATTGATGCAGACTCAGGATTTTTGTTCCCGTGGCATTCCTGGCGTGCACTATTTTGGTACCAGTAAATTATATGAATAGCACTTTAGAGCTGGCCGAACTTAAGAATGTAACTTCCAGCGATATCGACAAACTTTCAATTTCAAATATCCCACAAGAATCAAATAGGCATGGAACTTCTTCCTATTTTGATCCGGCCTTCTTTACCATTTTGTGTAGTGCAAATATCAGTCTGCGTTCCAGTGGTTGATAAGCCGCTAGTTGTCATTCAGTTTGGGGCTTGATTCCAATTACAGTTGACCTGTTGCTTATTTTCATCACGCTTGCTCTATAAACTTTAAGTTTAATCTTCTGTAGTCTCTTAATTACATTGAAACAATCGAGCTAGGGATAAAAGGATATATTCAAGAGCTTCACTAAATAATTGGAAAACAATAATTCTGTAATCAGTGCAGTCACCCATATTTGTAACTTTGGACGGTTCCTTTGTAGGGCTTCCATAGTAACTGTTCGTCCAAGCAACATGAGAAATTATGCTACATATACTGACATCTACATTTTTATATTTTCTTGAGACTTCCGTTAACATGTTTTTCTTTTTGACCAATTATTTGAGAAGGACTAGTTTTGTCTTTCCATAGTAATTGTCCATCCCACCCGCCGCCGCCCTGCTGGCCGGCCATCCACCTGTCCGCCCCCGCCTCCTGCCCACCTGCACACATGTCACGTGGTGGTAACATGCCTCATCACTGCAGTCAGCGGTTCGATCTTCGGCTATAACATTGGAACCTCACGTGAGTCCCTTAGTTTGCGCAATGAAATCTAGTAACTTGTTAGCCATCTGTAAGTACTTCTAACGTTTTTTGGTATGAGACTTGGCAAACTGGTAATTACGAGAAATGAGTTGACGGATTTCGTATCTGATTTCCGATACGCATCCTGATTGCCGACAGTGGAGACAAAAGAAACAGCAGAACATGTATGTGACAGTAGCAGATGTCTTGATTTTGATTTTGCGATAATGATGATATTCAAGAAGTTTTTGAATTTTCATTACATGAACACGCCATTTACACCTAAGATATCTCAAACCAACCTAGGAAAAATAATAAATAAATAACTTCAACGATCCTCAACCATCTCATAAACAGGGAAAGACTTTTCAAATTCCTCAGAAAATTCCTCCGAAAATTCTAAGGTCATATTGGGCAGCCACGGAAAGACCCTCGGGGATCCCTTATGACTCCTCCAAGGCACATTCATTCTACGCCAAGTTGCATTCAACCCGAGGGTTGAAGTCTTCATTGCAATAATCCTATAGTATTCCCTCAGAAACTCTATTGCAAGTTTTTTATAAAGTGGAACCACGTTGGCCTCCCATAATTTATTTAACACTTCTTGCCATTCAGATGGAAGAGTGTTCATTAAGGCCGACACCTTCTCGAAATCTGGCATAAGATAGCCATTCCAAATGATTGCTTGTATCATCTCATTGACCCTCATCACGTGCATCACTATATCACCGTTATTCCACTGATAATTGGCTAATTCCGCTATTAGCCCTTTAAGTCTCGCCTTCTGTTCATCCGTACTTGCAAATATAGGCATGCGTACGAAACGCGACATTATTCCTACAAAAAATGGAGAACAAAAATAGATTACAAGTAATTTATGGAGGTCAATGCCGGTCAACCGATGACTAGGTTGGGTCAACACGTCAGTTTGGTAACATGAGTGAAAAATGAAGGACATAATTGTTACAACATTGTAAGGGCAAAACTGCACAAAATCGTAATCGCGAGACAAGCACATGCTGCGCACTTGTAGGTGCGTCCAGCCACCTCTAGTGATGTGTCACCATTCAATTTTATAAAATAAAAAATAACAATCAACAAACGATCAACATTCGATTGCTAAGGACGAGCTGTGCAAATGAAACCAGCAATTCGACATGCACCGAGCGAGAAACTCTAGCTCCAGATTGATTACAATTCCCAATATAGACAATCAGACAAGATATGTTCAGTTCACAAACACGAGATAAGCTCCTCCTGGATCGATTAACAAAAAAGCGGAAACAATCGGAAGTAGAGACTCAAACTACTCAACATACTCAACCACCCGCGCGCGCACTCAGGGTGAAAGCATCCACAATGTGGCGATCCTAAGCCACGAACTCGTGCTCCAGAGGCGCAATCGCTAATCACGATTAATAAAAATCAAAAGGACATACCTCTGAGCGGAGGAAATACTTCTAAGCGTTGCTAGGACGACCTTTGTTCCTTTCGTGGAGGAGGCTGTTCTCTGAGCGTTGCTGGGAGCGTTGCTGGCTGCAATGGTTGTCGTCCCGAGGAGAGAGAAGTGGGGAGGTTGACGGATATGGAGATAAGGAACGATAACAGATCAAATAACTATGAAAATCAGTAAACAAAATTTAATTTAAATCTTGATGTGAGATAAGGTAGATTTAAACTCTTTATCCCGTGATACACCAATTTTCAAGCTCTTTTTTATTTTGTTTTCCCCTAAGCCCATTTTGCTAAAAGCAATTAAGATATTGGGAGCTTGGAAAAATGATGTACGTGACTATTAGACTAAAAACCCGGGTATGAATCAATTTGCATTCATCAATATGTCCATTTTCCGAAATTTTCAAAATACCACCGTATGGATATCGATTGTTTAATTCAGGAAGCACTTTTAAATGGTTACGAATTCAAATTAACAGATAAATGTTAAATAATAAAAAAATAAAATGTAGATTTCATTCTCAACTTACTGTAAACCAGAAAAATGTTATCCTAGAATTTCAATAATTAATAAAAAGGAGGAAAAAAACAGAGATAATTAAGTAGGACCGATAACTCAAATTTAGAAGTATTGACATTTTTAATTTGAATTGCTAAATTAATAGAATCTTTTAATTTGATTTGTCATGTATCCATCACACATTGCGATATAATGAATAGAGGATGATAACTATTAAGACTACATTACATTAGGATATTAAACTGTTTTTATTCTCTAATGAAATAATCTTGTTGTTTATCTCTCTCTCTCCTCCCTCTGATGTGTGCGAATAATCCTTTTCTTTGTTTTTTTTTTAATTATTTAATTTAATTTCTTTCCACATCCAAGATATCCAATTTCATATAAAACATAAATTAATGTTTTTTTGGCCAGTACATAAATTACTGTTAAAGCAAATAGTTTTGTGATGGTATTACTAAGCTTACAAATGAATCCAGTGGTTTTCGTTTGGGGATGTCAAGTTATCAATTTGGCCCAATCGAACTTATCGCTTTTTGCTTTGTAAAACAAATAAAGCCAAAGAACTTTCTTTCTTGGCAAATTAAGTTACAAAGCCCTACTGATAAGGTTCAATTTTAATATAAATTAGTTATACTTTATCTCTTTGAAAGATAATGATAAGTCACAAATGACTTTAATTCAAAAATATTGACATCTTTAATTTCAAGAATGAAAAAGTAATAGAATCTTTTAATTTTATTTGTTGTGTATCCTTCACACATTGTGATATAATGAATGGAGTATTAACTGATTTGGAATCTTTCAATTTGATTTGTCATTTATCCTACACACATTGTGATACAATGAATAGAGTATTATCTTATTCTTTAACTCTCTCTCTCTCTCTCTCAAATGTGTGAGAATATTCCTTTTCATTGGTTTCTTATTTTTCTTTTTAAATTATTTCTTTAGTTTCTTTCCATGTCCAACATATCAAATCTCATAAAAAAACATAAATTGATGTTGAAGCAGATAGTTTTGCAACAGAACTATTTAGTTTATAGATGAATCTATTTTCGTTTGTGGATATCAAGTTGTTATCAGTTTGGTTCAATCAAATTATTGATAATTACATCATAAAACAATTAAAAACCAAGTCAATAAATTAATGGATCGAAAAGTTTTTATTTTCCTAAAATTATCTTGGTTGAGTCCAATCTAGAGATTATGCTCTCTCTGAGAACACCTATTTGCTGCCAATGCCTACTTCTTTATACTTTGGTAGAAATTATTGGATAGGTCAAAACAAAAACATGTTTGTAATCAATAAAAGTTATTTCTTTGTATAAATCGTTTTCAATTTAAGGCTCAAAACATATCGACGCGAGAATTCTCCTCTTTAAACAGTACTTGAGGATGCGCCTGGAAGTACAACTTCTGCCTTATACTTTTTACGTTTTTAAAATTTTGCAGCTTAGGCATCTTTTGACTTTTTAAATAATTTGAACCATCTAAAGCTTTTACAAGCTAAAATTTTTGACAATAGATTGGCAAAGAATTGTTTGATACTTAGAGAAATATGGGTATCCTTTTAAATTTGGAGCGAGAAAAAAAGAAGGAAATATCTGCACGTAAAACCAAGACAAACCTGGTTTTTCCACTCAAACACGTTTGTAACGCATACAAACCTCAGATAGAGAGGGACCACATCAGTGACACCAAGACGACTCTGTTCCACCATCGCTGAAGTGAGGATTTCTCTCAGGTTAGTCTTCTTCTATTTCTCGCTGACGTTCCACCAGTATTCACGATTGAGTTTCTAGGTGGTTAGGTCTTTTCGCATGATACAATCCGTTCTGAAAATCAGAAAGATCGTTGAAGTTTCTTGATAGTTTCTTGCGCATCAAGCACTAATTCATTGACACCGTGATCACGATAGCCACCCTGGATCGCCCGACATATCTTCGGCTACAAAGGGAACGCATGGCAGAGCGTCGGTTCTTGACCACGACGACTCAGAGCCGGTGCCCAAGGCACGATGATCCTCTCACGTCGCATGATGGAAGAGATGAGGATGAAGATGGAGGTGAACTTGAGGCTAATTTGGAGGGTGGGCGAGAGGAGAAGAGTGCGAAGAATGCGAAGAGGAAGGAGGAGGAAGAGGACTTAGAGAAGGAGTCCGTTGATGAGGCGAAGCCGATCGGCAAGCCGATTAGGATTTCCTTCAAGAGGAGTGAGTGGAGGAAACATTATAAGACCTTCAAATATGATGGAAAGCAATATGATCTTGTGAGTATTTTGCTTTTTATTAGTTTTTCCTCGGTGATTCTACATTGGAAGGGGTCGTTCATTCGTTCTTTTTGTTTTTCATTCAAGTTGTTCACAATTTTTGCATTGGTGTAGTGAGAATTGGCTTTTCAAGATATCAAATTTTGCCCTCTTTTTCTCTTTGCTTTAGTGGAAAAGACAGCTTCACTACGGGTTTCTTGATGTCTCCTTCGACAGATTGCGTTTCTTTGTTCTATATGATCATTTAGGTTCCGTAATTTACTGAAAGAGAAACATCTTGCCTTTATTAATGGGAGAAGTGCCAAAAGTCACCTAAACTTTTGGTTTTGTCTTGCGATTTAGTCCTGCTTTTTTTGGTCTTGGATTTAGTCCTAAACCTTTTTATGTTGTTGTGCCAATTTAGTCCTTTCCGGCCAAAATTGGCCGGATTTTTGCTGACTGGACGCCGGCCGGCTGGCGTGGCCTGATCGGCGCTGGCGTGGACAATTTTTAATAATATTTTAATATTTTTGAATTTTTATTTTTATTTTTATTTTTATTTTTATTTTTTCTTTTTCTTTTTCTTATTTTATTTTTTTTCTCATCTTCTACCTCCAGCCGGTCGCCGGAGCTCGGCGACCGGCCAGAGGCGACGGCCGGCGAGGTCGAGGTCGACCTCGCCGGCCACCTCGCCAGTGGCCGCGGCCGCGAGGGCGGCCTCGCGCTGGGCTGCGAGGCTCGCCCTCGCCAGATCCGGCGAGGGCGAGATCCGGCGAGGGCGAGCCTCGCCCGCCCGGCGCGAGGCCGCCCTCGAGGCCTGGGCGGCGAGGCTCGCCCATGGCTGGCGAGGGCGAGCCCCGCCAGCTCGGCCTCGCCGCCCAGGCCTCGAGGGCGGCCTCGCGCCGGGCGGGCGAGGCTCGCCCTCGCCGGATCTGGCGAGGGCGAGGCTCGACCCTCGCCAGATCCGGCGAGGGCGAGCCTCGCCCGCCCGACGCGAGGCCGCCCTCGAGGCCTAGGCGGCGAGGCTCGCCCATGGCTGGCGAGGGCGAGCTCCGCCAGCTCGGCCTCGCCGCCCAGGCCTCGAGGGCGGCCTCGCGCCGGGCGGGCGAGGCTAGCCCTCGCCGGATCTGGCGAGGGCGAGGCTCGACCCTCGCCAGATCCGGCGAGGGCGAGCCTCGCCGCCCAGCGCGAGGCCGTCTCGCGGCCACTAGCTAGGTGGCCGGCGAGGTCGACCTCGACCTCGCCGGCCGTCGCCTCTGGCCGGTCGCCGAGCTCCGGCGACCGGCTGGAGGTAGAAGATGAGAAGAAAAAAAGTAAAAGAAAAAAGAAAAAAGAAAAAAATAAAAATAAAAATAAAAAATAAAAAATTAATAAAAATAAAAATAAAAATAAAAAAATTCAAAAATATTAAAATATTATTAAAAGTTGTCACGTCAGCCGTCAGGCCACGTCAGCCGGCCGTCCAGTGTCAAAATCCGGCCAATTTTGGCGGAAAGGACTAAATTGGCTGACAATATAAAAGGTTTAGACTAAATCAGACAAAAAAAAGGTTTAGGGACTAATCAAGACAAAGTTCAAAGGTTTAGGACTTTTTTCAAGACTTCTCCCCTTTATTAATTCAGTAAAGGATCCAGCTAGGCTAACCGTACTGTTATATTGACATTGTAACCGTGCTTTTATAGCCACGAATCATTCATTATACTAGTTGGACTTATTTGGGCAACCAGAGTACAAATTTCCAAATTTTATTATTAAAAATGGCCCTTATGCTGCAAAATCACAAAAGCTCCCTCTAAAAAAAAAAAAAAAAAAAATCAGAACCTTATCATTTAGCAAAATATTAAATACCTATAGGGAACAAAAGTTAACGTAAAAGTATGCCTTTCATATTTGTTTTAAGTTTCATGCTTTGTACCAATATTTATTAGTAAATGTCATGTGTAATTTCTGAAAGAGAAAATGAAATTTTAATAAAAATCAATAAGTAAAAATTATATGATTATATTGCTAACTATGTGACTGACTAGAGTGAGACAAAATATATAGTGACGGTGCACTTCACAATGGCAAATGAAAAATCATAGAACAAAGAACGAGACAAAATATATTGTAAACTTTAATTCTAAGGTGCAATATGGAAAAATTCATAGAAACTTACTAAAAAAGTAAAATTGAATAATATTTTCAATCAGATTTGTCTTTGATTCCATGTGCTGTTTCTGATTTCATATTTCTCACATTTGAGTTGTTGTTTTTAGACTAGCTAGTCTCACCAAAGCCTGAAAATAGTAACATGCTTTAATACTATACAGATGAGATAAACCTTGGGAATTCTAATACTAATTATTAAGTAGGATAATATTTCTTTAACTTGCACGAGGTTAATAATATATAGATGAGATAAACCTTGGGAATTCTAATACGATAATTATTAATTAGGATAATATTTTTTTAACTTGCAGGATGATTGGCCATAATTTAGTAAGTTTTTTATTTAATTATGCGTAATCTTGAGTGAATAATCTTTCTTATGTTATTTTGAATAACGTAACTTCAATGGAAACCGGATGAACAAGTCATCCGGTTTCCACGAATTGCTTTTGTGGCCAAGACTTAACCGTCATTCTCTGTAAAATGCGAGCACCATTAGTTTAATCATTATGCTTTAGTAAAATAATATTCTCGTGTTTTTTTTTTCCTCTAGAACACTTGTTGGCGTTTGTTCTATCTTGTTTGATGTTATAATGTGGACAAACGTATGCATGGCCTCACCCAAGAAAATCTTCCCATTGAATGGGCAATTAACTTTCCCTTATCGACATATTGTGTTCCTTTGGTCTATATGATAATTTAGGCTCCACAATCCAATGAAAATTATATGTCTTGCTTCCGTTAATTTATTAAAATATTATTCTCATGCTTTTTTTTTTTTCACTCTAGAACACTTGTTGGCATTCGTTTGCCTGTTTGTTCAATCTTGCTTGACGTTGTAATGTGGAAAAATGTATGCATGACTTCCCCCAATAAAATTTTCTCACTGAATTGGCAATTGACTCCATCTCCTTTTTCATAGGACTAATCCAAGATAAATGCATAGACAACTTCATGTTATGATCCTCTTTGGAAAAATATTCATCTCTCCCTTTAAGCAAATTTGGAAGTCTTTACTTTCCTCCTTCTTCAAACTTTTGCTTAACTGTTGTTCTTTCCATATTATGGCTATCATTTAGGAGGATACTGTGCTTGTGGTTCCCGGTGACATAACCCAAAAACCATATGTGGCTATTATCAAGGTAACTCCAATTTTGTTCAATCATAACTAATCAAATTAGATGATGATGATGATGTGTGTGTATATATATGCTTTGTTTATTAGTCAACTCCCTCTAAATAGACTTTTGTTACATGAGCATTGGTCTTCTTATTGGGCGAATGTTTCTGCATTATGGTGGCCGATATATATATATATATATATATATATATATATATATATATTTATTTATTTATATTTGGTTACTTAAATTTTGTCTTCTCTCTTTATTATTTATAAAAACTTTGTTTTTTTTAACCGTTGTAGAAGAGTTTGTGCCCTTAGTTGCTATTATGTTTTGTTGAGCAGTATTTAAATAAACACTCATTATATGGTTATATAGGATATTGCACAAACCAATAATGGAAGGATGATGGTTATAGGACAATGGTTCTACAGGCCTGAAGAAACAGAGAAAAAGGAAGGTGGGAGTTGGCAGTCCCATGACAATAGAGAGCTCTTTTATAGTTTCCATCGAGATGAGATTTCTGCAGAATCTGTGATGCACAAGTGTGTGGTACATTACGTTCCAATTCACAAGCAACTCCCTAATCGAAAACAAAATCCTGGTTTCATAGTGCAAAAGGTTTATGACACTTATGAAAAGAAGTTATTCAAGTTGACCGATGATGATTATGAAGTCAACAAACAGCGTGAGATAGATCGTTTCCTTCAAAAAACCTCAAAATGCTTGGGAGATCTTCCAGATATCGATACAAAGAATGCTCATGCTAACCAGGAAGATCAGTTGAAGAGAAAAAGGAGCTTCCAAAGAAGGAATGTGTCACCTTTGGATGTCTCTAGAGAGGAAGATTCAACAGCCAAATCAGATTAACGCTTTAAAGCTGAAACACCAGGAAGTTCTACAGGTATTGCCTCTAAATACTATGCCATTTTAGTCAGGTTTAACGAATTAACTGGAGAAAGCGCTTGTGATAAATGGTTAGAGAGGCTTCTTCAGGTTGTACAGTATGTGTGCACTTCTGAAGGAACTAATGATGAAAATGGAACTAAATGTTGAGAACAGAAAGTAAAGGCATGGATGACTAAATGTTGAGAACAGAAAGTAAAGGCATGGATGACAATTTTTTTTTTTTAAATACATTTATTTTCACTTGGGAAGTGGGTGAGCATCCTTTAATTTGGTCAAGGTGCCAGCAGTAACTGCCCTTGAGAAGGCTTCACATCAAACCCTTTCGTCAAATTTTCAGAAATATAATAAGAAGTTGAGGCAGTTATTTTTCAATCTGAAGGTAAGAAATTGTTTGGCCTGTTATGGGAAAATCACCAGGATTCTAGCCCAAATCTAAGCACACATCCATGCAGGAAAAGCTCGGTGGTTTGTCAGTGCATTTTGCTGTATAAATTTTCCAGAGAAAGGTATAAATGTGGTTTCTATACTCTTTTCTGATTTTTCTTGCAGAATAATGCGCTTCTAGCCCACCCTTTGTCAAATGGAGAATTGGAACCTTCCAAGATACTGAGCATGTCGCCTATGAGTGGAAGATATTCTATCTATTTGATTCAGGTGCTTGTATTATCAAACTGGATGGCTAGCATTATTCATGCCACTTTCTCAATTATTGATAAAAAAGAAATTCTCATTCCCACCAATGGCATCGTCCAGGCTCCTGGTTGCATCTAGATTGGCCTACAGACTCTTGTTACTTTGTTTTTAGAGAATACTATCTTGTTACTTTGTTTTTAGAGAATACTATGGTACATTTTTTCCTACCAGACAATTTTCATGTAATAATTTGTTGCTTTAAAACTTTTCGGATAAATTTCTCTACTATTCATATGTGAATTCTCTCTTTAGAATTCACGTATGAATTCTCTCCTCTTTAGTTTTGTTGTGAAGGCTAGAATGAAAATGGCCTTTCGTGAGTCTGATTTACACGAGTTTCATCAAATCTAGAATTGGATGTTCCTTTAAGCAACAAAAGTAAATGCATCAAGAGACTCCAAAAAATTTGGCAACAAAGAAGAAATCTTTCAATTTCTTATTTTACTAACTTGACTCATTTTCCGAACACTGATATCCTCCGCCTTAAACTGGAGAAAAGAAAATGAAAAGGGACGACACGACATTATTGTCTTATCTCAATGCATAGAAAGGTGCTTAATTCAGTTGCATCATCAAGGTGACATACAATCCTAGGTAGATCATCTATCGCACTTTGTAATGAGCTGCATTACTAGCGTAATGCTAGCATATGGACGAGAAATTTAGCTCCCGTTAACCTGAAATTTTTCCTGCAGCGGACTTCTCAAATTCTTCTTGCCTGAAATCAGAGATTCATTCAGAGAAGCATCAAGTAGATTTGCCATTCTCTATGCCACGACATATTCCCACCCTTCAGTAAAATAACTTTAAGCACCCTCAGGGTACTTCCCTAGAATGCAATATGCAACTAATGTTTAAAATATTCAATATTCAATATCACAATGATATATTTAGATATAAAGCTCCATTAACTGACTAAATAGTGCTGCCACTTCACACACACAAACAAAAAGTTCAATTATTACATCTGGTCAGTTTCGTTCAAGCGGAATCGTCAGCAAATGAACTCAGGATTACTCATCAACAAGCAACAAGGCATGCTGGCTTCGACAATCCAAATTCATATGCAGCGAAAACTAAAAACTCCTGAATATTGAAAAGAGAGAGTCAAATTGATACTTGAGGTTCTCAAATGTATAGCGATTCTTTGTGATCATGCGAAACAAGACCCTATTCATTGAGTCGGCATTGATAAATGCATAAGGTGTCAATGGCGCTTCTTGCTAATCATTATCCAAAGCACAAATAAATTCCCAGCTCTCTCAGAAATCAACTTACATTTGCATCCAGGTCCCAAAGAACTAATTTACTTGATTCATTGAGGTGATGTTGGATTAATAATTTAATATTCCGTTACAAAGATACTCAAGTGATAATTAAAACATATGGTACCTAGTAGGAAAAATATTATAAACACCCATTATCAGTCTCCAAACATAACCCACACATATTACATGATTAACCAGCAACCATCCCATCTTCTAAACTAACTTAGAGACCTAGAAAAGTAGCCTTGCCATAATAGAAAGAGGGTACTTAGAATTTGATTGAATCATGAATAACTTAGCTCCATACTCCTAGATTTACATGTATCAGAATAGGCCAACCAAGAATCATCTGCATAAAAAACTTGCACTCGCCTTCCATTCTCATTACAAAGACCTAATTTACTCATTCATTGTGGCAATGTAACAAATAATTTATCACTTCTTTCTTCTTCTTTTTATGGCCACAACAGTTTAACACTTCACCAGAACCCAATGACAAAAAAAAAGAGAAAAGCAACATCACAGAATGTATAAAAGAGAAAAATTAAATCAACAAGACATATACTTTTTGGAATAAAAGAAATTCACATTTTCAGGCGCAAAAACATTTGTTCATTGCTCATTGCTAAGCAACCATTCCGGAAAGTATTGTCAATTATGCGGCCCGTTAACTAAACAGTAGTTCCAACATGATTTGGTCACTTCCGTGGGGTTAATCATGTGGAGCAACCCGCATTGTTTCACATGTAGATAAAATGCTCAAGTTTATCCAATCCTAGCTTAACCCGCAAAGCACACGCGCTCAAATTTCAAAAACCCGACATTCCTAAGCAGAGTTGCAAGTTTCATGAAACGTAGTCTGAATGACTTAATTCACAATCAAGAGTTTCGCCTGAGATATTCCCACGTTTCATAGCCTAAATGAAAATTTGTGACCCTATGACATACCCAACATAGAACAAAGTCAACCCACAAAGCTCACCAACACATACAGCGCACATTTAGATGAAACAGAGAAGGCCCAAAAAAGAGAGACAAAGAGAGTATACGCATACCCGTCATCCTCCAAGTCACTGGATGAAGAGCCCCGAGGAAATTATAGGGATCACCAACAAAGAAGGAAACATTCATCCAACCCTATGAACATGAAACTAGAAAAAACCTAGCAAAACAAAGCAACTGCATGAGAAAGACAACCTATGGCTGGAGTTCATGGTGTTCATGTTAGTGATTTTCAAACGGTTAGTGTTCATGTTAGTGATTTTCAACTAAAATTGGTTGGAAGGGTCATTGACCAATTGTCAAAAGATTTATGATTAAATTGGAACAATTGAAAAGTTCATGACTAAATTAACTAATGTATAATAGATTTAGGACTTTTTGGATAATTATTTTGTATATTCAACATATAATTTTGTTAACAATTCACGTTAATAATAGATCATTTAAATATAGTTTGTTCTTACGACCGAAAAAAAAAAAAAAAAAAAAAACTTTGTCCGTTTTTTAAACTAATAACAGCCTATTGTCTAAAGTGGAATGGCCTAAGACAATCTTGTAAGATGGGACCTCCTTAATTCCTGCAAAAAAAAAAAATTGAATAAACATTTATGCTCATAATGTTTTATATTTAACTAATTCAATTATAATCTAAAAGCTAAATTATAAAATAACAAAGTTGCTGAGAAATATAATTAATATTTTCTTTAGTAACTTCTTGCCCGAAATTAAATTTACCATAGCCATAAGTCTAATTATAGATCTCTCTACATGTTTGCCAATCACTTTACTAGTCCAATTAGTGCTTGGCTTGCCTTGGGGCTAAGTAAGCGATTGGCAAATATGCAGAGAGATGTACATTTGTATAAAATTGGATTAATACCATAAAAAATAAAAAAAATTGTATAATTATGATAAACAGATAGTAAAATTATAAACTTGTATATAAGTCAACTATCACATATAATTTAATTCGGCAATTTGATAGTAAAATTTTACAAAACTAACATAATTGTCACAAGCGTACCAATTTATGGTAAATTTGTCAAAAATGTATCAATTTAGGGGTTTTTATGGTAAAAAATTAGTTTATGATAAATTTATTACATGTTTACCAGTTTAAGATTTTTTGTGGTATTAACTCCATTTACTTATAACTGTAAAGATCATTGTCACCTATTGATCCCTAAAAAAAGGCAATCGAAATAACAATTAAAAGAGCAAATCGAGAAGTCAAATTGCTTTGACTTTTAGGTTGACTCATGTGGGTGGTTGGTCCAATATGTCAGTATTCTTTTCTCAAAAATGCGTTTACACAAGAAACTAATCAAATCAAGTTTTTGATTGACTGTTATTATTATAATAAATTAAGAATTATCACCCAATTATTTCTTCCTTTGAGATGCACACCTTGACTTTAAGGAACGAGCACCGAACCATCAAAGGCATGTTCCTCACCATCAGTGGTAGGCTCGTCGCCGACTTCTATGCAAAATTACAAATGAGAAATCTTGGGGAAATTATCAAAAAAAGGTCCTAAAACCATTTCATTTATGCCAATTATGTCCTTCACTTTTTAATTTGACCAATTTAATTTTAAATTTTTTGATGATTTGCTAATGTAGTCTTTTCAGTCAATTTTATTATGAAATCATTAAATGACACGATCATCCTACATGATACGACTAACATTAATGTGAACAAATTTCAAATATTTTCAAAATTTCAAAATTATTTATTTATTCTTTTTCTTTTACCACTATGACTAGTGAGGGTCCCTAAGGCTCGTTGGCTCTGGCAAGGGTTGCGGTCCTTGGCTAGATCTAGGTGAGGCGGCCTCATCCCCCATCGGAATGGCCTTTCTCTATTTGGCAAGAAAAGTATGAATGCCTAACCATATTTTGGTTATATGAAGGACGTGGCGTGTATCTCATCTTATGAGCACATTGATTGGCTAGCCTTTAAAAGAGAATTTTCTAGGTGTTTCGTCTAGTCCCCCAAAGCAATTAAGAAATCTCTTAAAATTACATTGAGGCGAGATCCTATGGTTGCGTTGATGAATCATTAAAAAAAGTTGTTGAACCCATTTGTAAGTCGTCTCTTGTCATCTTGATTGTTGTTGTTGTTGTTGTTGTTTTTATTCATTCTATGTCTCTTGATTTTTTAAATGTCCAAATATAATTATATTATGATTATCAAAAAGTTTCTTTCAAACTGACAATCTTTTATATATGAGTAAAAGAGGACATTCGTATGCGAATGATAAACGACAAATAAGTATGAAGAGAGATAAACGTTTGAAAATATACAAAATTGTTAAGGAAAGAAGTACAGATGATTATAAGTTAATGAAGATTTACGTTCAATTTTGAAAAAAAAAAAAAAAGATAGCTATGAAATCACTTGACTATTATCTTGATTATTTAAAGTAAGTTTTTGTCTATTTTATTAGACCTCATGATGGTGTAAACAATACATGTTAAGAAAAAAGAGGCATTGCAAGTAACATAGACTTTCTTTTAACTTTTTAATAATTTTTTGAGATTCTTTTCTTTTCTTCTTCTTTTCTTCTTCCTCCTCTTGCTGATGACCTTGCTAGCCTTGAGGGCACCTGGTGGTCGAGCCTCACCACGGCTATCGCCCAGTTAGAGGAGGAAGAAGAAGAACATAAAAAATAAGAAAATGACTTCGTTGAGAAATTGTTTTCGAGAACAAGAAATAACTATTTTTTACATCTTATTTCTATTCTAAATATATTTATTAATCCCTTTTTTATTTCCTAGAATAGAAAAATTAGCCGATGTTACTAAATAAATTTATGTTCTTTTTTTGTTCTGGGGAACAAAAGAACATAAATTTTTGAGAAAAAAAAAGCGTTACAAATGGACTTTTATTTTACCTAACATAAACTTAGGAAACATAATTATCGTCTTATTAATCATTCTCTCATGAAACCTTTTCTCTTATTGATTTTCAATTCAATGCAAGTCAATAGATAATGCGGTTTCGATTATCTAGGAAGTTGTCTATCTTAATTGATACTCGCAATGTCTATTATAGAACAACAATTGGACAAATAACGACATGAAAGTAATTTGCATGTGAATAGATTAAGATCTATTACCCATAATAGATAAAAGTGTAAGTGCTAGTATGAACACCTAGAGGGGGTGCATAGGTATGAAAACAATTTTTGCAAAGAACAGTGAAAATATTTTACTTTTGAAACTGAGTCTGAAGAACAACAGACTTTGAGTAAGTTTAGACTTTAGCTGTTAAATAGAACTACAAACAAAATAAAGAAGTTTGGGGAAGAGAATATGAATACATAATTTATAGTGGTTCAGCTTAGATCAAGCCTATGTCCACTTTTCCACGCTGACAGCCTTCTGGCTAGTTTCCACTATGAATCAAAAGAGAATTTACAATCTTGCGATCTCGACTTTACAATGAAAAGTCTCTACTGCTTTCTCACGAAGTCACACTATAAGTCTTTATCTTTTGAGTACAACTTTGAGCTTAGTGTAAGAAGTAACAAGAAAGTGGGAAGCTTCAGACTTTGGAATTTTTCTTTCACGCACTCTATCGAACAACTAGAGAGTCCTCCTTAAATACTCCTTCATGTCTTCTCGACCATTGGCATTTTCCAAATGAATTCTTCCAATCAACCCGTTGGATAGAATCAATCAAGGAGATCTCGAGCCATTTGAAGATTGTGATGAAAGTCCGTTAATTATATTCGCCCATACAATCAGGATCTTGGTTTCCATAAGTGGAGCTTCTTTGTTTAGAAATTTCTTGTCTTTAAGATCCAATTGTCAATCAATTAGATTGAGCCAATTAAATCTATTTTGATGTAGAATACAAACCAGATCACTAACTGTTATACATTTGGGGCTTGTGTTACGTTTTGTCAAGTTGTCTCGTCCTGAACATGCTTCATTCTGAATTTGCTACGTTCTGAACTTGTGTCTCGTTTTGGACCTTGTCACATTCTGGACTTGTGTCTCGTTCTGTATGTAAAGTCTGAGAATATTCGTGTCTTCTATCTAAAGTAGAGTCTGAGTGTCTTCTATCTAAAATAGACTTTATAATCTGGACGTAAGTCTAAACAGATTTAGCCTTAAGATCTGGACATAGTCTGAATAAGTTCAGCTTCAATATAGGATCTGTCTTCTGGTTCTTCTAAGTATAGACTTTGACAATATCATTTACATGTTCTATCATCTGCATAGTCTGTTACTCGACAATTAAACACGTTAGTAGCCTTTAATTAATTTTGTCATCTTCAAAATATCATAAGGGATTTCCCTAACAAAATGTACAGTTTTCACATTCTTAAAATAGTTTATAAGTAAAAGAATACGTTTTATAACTACACAAAATTTATATTTCTAGAATAGAAAAGGAACATGAATATATGGTACGACCCTCAAATTATTTTGTGACATAGAATTTGTTTTAATTTTTAAATAATTTTTTTGAGATTGTTCTTTTTTCTTTTCTTTTCTTCCTCTTTTTGTCTTCCTCCTAGCAGATGACCTTGCTAGCCTTGAGGGCGCCTTGCTAGCCCTTGGCAAGGTCGAGCCTTGCCATGGTCATCGCTTGATTAGAGGAGGGAGAAGAAGAAAAAGAAAAAAAAGAAAAGAAAAAAAGAAAATGACGTGGTTGAGAAATTGTTTTTGTGAACGAGAAATAACTAGTTTTTACATATTATTTGTGTTCCAAATCTATTCCTTATTCACTTTTCTATTTCTAAGAATAGAAAAATTAGGTGAAGTTACTAAACAAATTTCTCTTTTTTTTTTTTTTCTTTTTTTCTGGAGAACAAAAGAACACAAATCTTGAGAAATAAAAACGTTAACAAGTGGACCCGTATTTTACTTGACATAAACTTAGGAAATATTATTATTGTCCTATTAATTATTCTATCATGAAACCTTTTCTCTTATTGATTTTCAATTCAAGTCAATAGATAATGCGGTTTTGATTATCTAGGAAGTCGCTCTTAATTGATACTCACAATGTCTATTATAAAACAACAATTGGACAAATAATGACGTGAAAATAATTTGCATGGGAATAGATTAAGATCCATTGCCCATGATAGATAAAGGTACGGTTTTCACATTGGAAGAGCTGAACTTTGCGCAACTTGATGTTGTAAAAATTGACATTACGCTTTGGTTGAGAAAGAGGTTAACCAATACGAAGAGCATGGCATTCAAAGAATTGAGGTTGTTTAAAGAGAAATCTCAAGTTTTATAAATTATTCGAAGATGCAAATATTATTTAAATGTCTTGTATCTACATTGTCAATAGTATCGGATTTTTGGTAAAGAATAAAAGTTAAATATTGAACGTTAGTTAAAATATCTTAGGAACAGAAAATAAATGAATGTAATTTTTCCTTTTCTTTTTAATAAGAAAAAACTTCACCATATAAGTTAATTCCAAACTAATGCAATGCCCTATTAATATATTAAAGTATTTAGTTAAACTTTTTATCTACAAGTCTATGATAATCACACAAATTATCCACATTGGTGTTCATTTTTTTTTGTCCAACTAATTTGTCGAAATATTTCGACTTTATACTGTTAAAAGTAATTTGTAAAATTCAGTTACAATTAAATTTAATATTCTCATAAAATTTCATGAATTAGCATATTCTAATAAATTTTTTATTTATCTTGCCCGAGTCCTAGACCGAGTCAAGTTCCAACATAGTCAAACGGTGGTCGTTAATTGAATCTAATCTCATAGATTAAAGAAACATATATCCTTTTCCTTATTCAAAACACCCTCCATCTCTCTCTTTCTCTCTCTCTGCAATCTCCTGCTCTCAGCGAGAACTACGTTTCTGAAGGTCCTGTGCTTTCCCAAAAGGAGGATCAGGTTTCTTTGGTTTTTCCCATGGAATGTTTCCTTAATTCTGAAACTTGGTTCCGCATTGTTGCTTCGTTTAGCGTAGTTTCGATTCGTTGTTTTCAGTTCACGAGCTCTTGTTGGTCGTCGACGTTTTGAGTAACTTCTCGTGCATTGTGTTGCAGTCAAGCTTCCGGGACGTTGAATAATGTCGATAACGTATTTTTCCTCTTTGGGCTACTTTCACTAGGGCGCTACATGTCCCTTTTGCATGTTGGGGATTGATTTGATATTGGTTGTTATGAACATAATGTCATATATATTGCAAAGTGCCGCAATTTCGATAAATTGAATAACTTTCCTGTTTTTGGGGTCTCGACTGATCTTTGCTGGTCTTCAATAGGTGAATTGATGATAAATGTGTCGATCGACTGATATTCTTTTCTTGGCCTGTACCGTGACTGTTCACTGGTGGTGTTTAGGGGAATTTCTTTCATGGGCAGAAAACTGTTTTAGTTTATATATGCTCGACAAGGAGGGAAATCGGGAGGAAATAATTAGGAAGGAAGAGCTTAAAAAGTAGTTCATTGGTTTTAAAAAAATCCCATGGGAAAAAGAATATACAAGTTGTTGAATTAATTAGGAAGGTTGTTTGTTTTTCAGTGCTTCAACCCCGCGAGCTCATCCTGCAGCCCTCCACCACAGGCGCCCCTCGATGAACCAATTACCTCCCGTCCGTGTAAGTACTCTATCTCTCTCTCTCTCTCTCCAGAAGTAGTTTGGTGATGCTGATTTCGGATGACTCAAAAAGAGAAGTTGTCATTTGGAGTTCATCGCGCTCTGTTCTTGTTCAATGAGTGCTGTTCCTTTGTTTTTTTTTCCCCACTGAATTTGGCCATAAGGTTTATTTCTTAATTGCTTAATTTTATTTTGGATTTGAGCTAATAATCCTTTTCAGGTAAGGGGGAAGCAAGCAAAATTAAAGTCCTTGCTGATGGCGCTATCTTTAATAGCTTCTTCATCTTTCCTATTTGATATCCTCTGTTTTTCTTGCACCAAAATTGAAATTTCAGAAGTAGACATGACTAAACCACATTGTTCTTTAATGATAGGTTTCCCTTTTTTTTTGGTCTGTTTCAAAATCAAACAGCCAAGTAAACGAGGAAAAACCGAGGTTTATTTAGGTCTTGCTGTTGGTGTATCTATCATTCATGCCCGAACGCACTCTTTATCACGTTTGTTGCTGTTCCATTGACCTTTTGCTCCCATGTCTCGTGCACTCTTTATGTTATTTTCGTAGCTAATTTCAACTCCGGCATCCTGCTTTCTTTTCCTTTTTATTTTGTGAGCCTTTAGATTAAAATGTGAGTTGTTTAATCCTGTTGTTCCTGCAGGCCACTGTTTGCCTACAATGTGGGGACCCCGGCTTTGATGAGGCTTTGACCTATTGTCACGCCTGTAAAATGTATGCTATCCACCCGTAAGTTTGCTCTCACATCCTTTATAATTACATCACGTAGTCTTAGGCAATTGTGCTCACACAGAACTATGTGATACATTTGCGCACCCATATGCAAGTTCAATCTATGTAAAAAATGCTCACTATTTGAATTATGACTATCTTTTTCCCTTGCTTTTCAGGTATTGCTTTAGAACCATACCTAAAGCGTCCAACAAAAAAGTTATTTGGCTCTGTGATAATTGTCAACCCGTGCCTGTAAAGCTCGATACTTTTCAAGAAAGTTCCGAGGTTGACTCAAAGATTACAAAAGATTTGAAAAATACTCCTCTAGAAAGATTGGGGAAGAAGAAGAAGAGGAGGGCTAAGAATTGGAAGTGGACATGGGTGAAGAATAGAAGAAAGAAGAAAATGTTCTAAAAAAGGATGAGGAAAGAGACAAAAGAGAGAACTCCATTAGAGACGTAGGACAGTTTCTGCGTTTGGGAATTGCCTTCCCAAGGGACTTTGGGGGTGTAAAGACCTTTGAGCCAAATATTTAGCGTTTGGAATTTTTTTTTTCACTTGCCTTTGCCAAAGGCAAGCCTTCCCAATGCTGAAAGCCCAAGGCAGGTTGGAGGCTGCCACCTGCCTTGAGCTTTCTCGGCATGCTGGCTTTGAAGTTAATACAATTTTTTTCCGAAATTGTCCTCGCTATTTTTTTTTGTTTTTCCGATTTTACCCCGATAACTGTTCATCATCATTTTCATCTTCTTCCCTTCTCTCTTATGAACACTAGCATCTACACGTGGTCGCTGGATAAAGGGTAGGTGGTCCGTTGAAGGGCGGGCGGTGCGGCAAAGGACGGGTGGTCGGCTAGGGTCCCATGACCCTCCGACGAGGGTCTCTAGGCGGAGGACGCCGCGTGGCGAGGGTCACGACAACCCAGATCGCGTGCAAATCTAGTCGCGCGATCTAGGTCGCGGCAACCAGATCGCGGGCACTAACAATCTCCGTGGCGCAATGGGTCATGTGACCGCTCGGCGAGGGTCACCGTGACCCTCGCTGCGCCGTGTCCTCCACATGGCAACCCTAGTTGGACGCCTGTCCTTCGCCAAGCCGCCTCCCCCTCGCTGGACCGCCTACCTTTCGCTGGCAGTAACCGGCCAAGCCCTTGGCCGGCCAACCCTCTTTTTTTTCCTTTTTTTTAATAACAAAAGTTTTTTGCAAATTTAATTTATCCAAACACTATTTTGCTTAATGATAATTCACGATGGACTTTCACAAATACCATTTAGCAAACACAATTTACATTTTAAGAAACTCTTTTAACTCAAGGACCTTTACATTTTCTCAAGAACTTTCCCCAAAAGTCTTCCCAAACGCATCCTGAGTGTACATGTTGAGTTTCTCCATTGCCTCTACGTTCGAGCAATAATGAAAACTACAGTTGGCTGTGCGAAAAGAGAGAATTCCGGAGTTAGCTTCAGAGCGAGGATGGGTTTTCTCCTTTGTATGGTTTCTTTCGGCGATTTGTATATTAGCTTATGAACTGGCGCAAGTTTACGAGGTTTGTCGGCCCCGAGAGAGAGAGAGAGAGAGTTTTAATGTGTACTTTTAAAATAGTGAAAATCTCATAAAGGCAGTCCCAAAAGTATTTAGAAAATAAAAAAAAAGTATGAAACCGGACAAGTAAGTCTCCAAGTTTCCAACTTTAAATGATAGAGAGTGAAAAGAATTTGAAACCTGTCAAATTACTCTCCCATTTTCCTTCATAAAAAATTATAGCTGGCATCAGACCGTAAAAAATTTACAAGTACGGCTTTGCTATGCTAGCCGGACCCCTAGACAAATTCAGCTGATTTCTCAACAATGAAGACAAACTAAAAAAGAAAATCCTTTTAAAGGTTTTGAACCGCTCTCTTTAACATTTGAACAGAACAAAGAATATTTCACCCGTTAAGGAGATTTAAGGAGAGGGTGAAGAATAAGGGAGAGAGCACAGACAGGAGATAACAACAAAACGAAAGAGAGAATTCAGATATGAATGTCGTAGAGAAATTTGTCCAAAAAATTCTAAAGCAACAAATTATCACGTGAAGGTTGTCATGTAGGAACAAAAATGGAGGGAAAAGTATAAAAAAAATCCTAAACCTTTGATAGTTATGCCAACTTAATTCTAAACTTGTTATTGGTGTCAATTTAGTCTATTTAGTCATAAACAATTTGATTTGGTACCAATTTAGTTCTTCCGACTAATTATGGCTAGATTTTGCTAACTAGATGCCGATCAATTGGTGTGACACAACCAGTGCTGACGTGGATAGTTTTTAATGATATTTTAATATTTTTTAACCTTTTATTCTTTTTCTCTTTTCCTTCCCCTCTTCCTTTCTCCAATCAGACCTTCTCGACCTTCCTAGCCTCTAGCGACCCTCACAGCCACTAGCGAGGCTCGAGCTCTTGCTAGAGGCCCCGAGGGCTACTCGTGCTGGGCGATGAGGCTCGAACTCACCAAATCCGGTGAGGCTAGCTTGAGGCCATCACGGCCTCACGAGAGGCTTGCCCTCACTGGATCTAATGAGGGTCAAGCCTCTCCTAACCTCTAGCGAGGCTAGCTCGAGGCTACCCCTCTCCGACCATTGGGTGAGCAGCCCTTGTGGCCTCTATCGAGGGCTTGAGCCTCGCTAGTGGCCGTGAGACTCACTAGAGGCAGTTAAGTTCGAGGTCTGGTGACCAATTGAAGGAAGGAGGAGGAGAAGGAAAAAAGAAAAAGAAAAGGAAAACGAAAAAGAAAAAATAAAACAAAAAGAGAAAAAGAGAAAAAAAATATTAAAATATTATTGAAAATTATCAACGTTAGCATCGATCGTGCCATGTTAGCCAACTAGCACCCAGTCAATAAAATCTGGCTAAAGTTAGTTATAAAGAACTGAATTTGTACAAAGTGAAAATATTTATGACTAAATTTGCATCAATAAAAAGTTTATGACTAAATTGGCCCAAATATAAAAAGTTCAAGACTTTTTGGACACTTTTCCCCAAAAACGTACCATGGTATTCTCCAAAAACAAAGTAACAAGAGTCTATGGGCACGATGCCAATGGTGGGAATGAGAATTTCTTTCTTTTTTTTACCAATAATTGAGAAATTGGCATGAATAATGCTAGCCATCCAATTTGATAATACAAACAAAGTAGCACCAACATTTATCGACACGCAACACGCAACACGCGACGCGACACAACACGACACAATATGTCGATACATTGTTCTAAAAAAAATAAGAATTCTAATACATTGAGATATGTTGCATATTAATTATATGTTTTTATATAAATTATCATTTTTATGATTATTTTAATCAATTTAATTTGATTCAAATTCACAAATAAATAAATAATAGTTAAAGATCCTAGAATGAATTTACACTAAAAATATTAATCCATCATTTGTTAATATCAGTCATTGTCTTAATTTGATAAATTCAATTTCATTCCAATAATGCATAAAACTTAAAGAAAAAAGCGATCCCAAATTATAAATTCATGTGTTAGATTGTTTCGGAAGAGAAAAGTAAAAAACAAACTTGGGGATGAATTGTAGTTGATCCTACAATACTAGAAACCACCGACCAGCAGCTGGCTAGCGATGACTGGGGTCAGTTGGACCGAACGACCGACGCTGGATTGCAGCCCGGCAATGACCTGAGCGTCGACGAGGATTCCTCGAATTATTGGTGCTTCGGGCGAGGATGTCGGCGAGGGGAAGACGTCGTGGAGAAGAGACGGCTTCACAAGGAAGAAGACCACGTGCAGGGAAGAGAAAAAGAAATAAAGAAAATATAGAAAATAGAAAGCAAAACAAAAGAAAAAGAAAGAAAAAATAGAAAATAGACAATAGAAAGGAAAACAAAAGAAACAGAAAAAGACTAATTAAACAGAGAGGAAACGAAAAATCTATGGGCCTAGTAGAGAATGGGCTGGTTCAGGATTAGATATGGGTTTGGTGTCATGGGCTTAAAGTTCAGGAGTTGTGGGCTTAGCAGCTGAAATATAAGTTGGTTATACTCGGATTAGGCCCAGGAGCCAGTCCGAATTCCAGACCCAACCAGGACCTTTAGGGTCCGGGTCAGACCCATATCCACCCGGTCCAGAGTCCATTTTCCAGAATCAAAGATATTTAAAAAATTTTAAAAATAGAAAATATTAAAAATATTAAAAATTTTCCAAAATAAAAAAATTTAGAGAAAGTTTACAAATTAGCTTTATTAGTAGTTTTTTTTTCTTTAAATGTGGAAAATCCTTAAAAAATTGAAATCCAATTGGATAAGTCTTTAAGGGCTTTATCATAGGATTTTTGGATGCGTTTTCTCTTTAGAGGCACTATTAGGGTGATACTTGCACTTTTCAATTAGATAATACTTGATTGCCCAATTTCAATATAACAATTGTTATTTTTTTAGATAGATTAGCATGGACCTTAAAATCTTCAATAGGCGGCTATGACACTTTAGTTAACAAATAGTCAAGTTTAGGTACAAATAAGGCTCTAGTTAAATAGCTAAGGTAATCAAATCCCCGATTCCGAAATACCTTGTTGTGTATGTATCAAGACAATAGTCATGTGTCTTGATTAGGGTTCCTAGCTGACCTTAAACAATGGCTAGTATGCAACTCTTTTTAAACACATAGATTAGAAACACTAAAGTCACTCAAAGTATGTACTAAGGATAGTCTATGCTTTATAAGCAAGTACCTCTAAACCCATTCCCCTAAAGGCGGCCCCTTGAGCCTACATCGCGACAATAAGGTCATGGTTGTTGTTTTTCATTTTTGTTATAGCTCTACTTGCTGTAAATTAAGTCAAATTACAATCAACCGTAGGGGAATTCTAATTATCAAAATTGCGCAATATATGAAACGTAAATAATACAATAGATGAGAGAAAATAAGAACGATACACTAGAAATTTTTTACATGGAAAACTCAAGATGCGAAAAACCACGGGACACTAATCAGGAACTCTCCACTATAATCAAAGGATTACAATTAACACTCTAATGGTGTTTCTCTTATAATAAATCCTCACAAATGCCACAAAACACATCATCTCTTAAAAATTCTCAAGAATTCTTGTGTTTACTCATGTTACTAAAGGCTCTTTTCATCGTTTTGGAATATTTTCTAGTGCTCTTTAAATCTCCATCCAATTCTTCTATTTATAGTGGTAGACCTCTACCCAAATTAGGAATCTTGCCCAATTGGTAATCACCTCCAAATTAGAAGCTTTCCTGATTTATTGAATTCCTCTAATTTAGGTAGTCACTAGAATTATATACTATTATTCTTCATAAATAGGACTAATTCTTATTTATTTCTTCCTTTTCAATGGCCTACCATAATAAGACTCGCTTCCTATTATGTAATCTTGATGAGCAATCTTCGGAATATTCCAAATAGACTTTCGAACATATTGTAATTATTGTTGATCAACAAGAAGAATATACGGCTCTTCGAAACTATATCACTTTTGGAATTCCAACAATTTGTTTAATCAATTCAAGTTGCAACCTGGATCTTGCAAATATTTTGATTACAACGAATGATGGCGCTCCTTGAGTAATAATAAGATCAATAAATTATTTTTTGAACTTCATAAATTTTTGGAATTGATTGCCACTCTTGAATCGTATAAAAGAGATCCAAATTACTCTAGATATCATGTGATTAGTCACATCCAAAATAGAATTCAACTAAGCAAGTCAAAAAAGAGATGGTTGAATCAAAATAATTCCCTTGAAAGTTGTATTTCTATCATAGGGCAATATGAATGTTTTATCATGTTCTAGCAACACACCAAAATGATAATATGATATATCAAGTGTGAAATTAGGCCAACATTTCTATTGGCAAATAGGAGGATCCTTATTACATCTTGGGTTGTAATTGCTATGTTATTAGGTTCAGCTAGTATGGATGTTTGGAATCCACAAACCATTCAGAATGATAGTTAGAATTTCTTCGAATATGTCATTGAATTCATTTGAGACGTTAGCAAGACTCAAATTAGAGACGAATACGGTCCATGGTTACCTTTTATTGGAACCATGTTTCTATTTATTTTTGTTTCAAATTGATCAAGTGCTCTTACACTTCAAAAAAATCATAGAGTTACCTCATGGGACTGCACCCACGAATGATATAAATACTACCATTGCTTTAACTTTACTCATGTTAGTGGAGTAATTTTATGCAAATCTTACCAAAAAAAAAACAATGAAGTTATTTCAGTAAATACATTCAACGAACTCCAATCCTTTTTCACAAAACCTTTATCATTTGGTTTTAGACTTATTGAGAATATATTAGCCGATGAACTGGTAGTTGTTTTTATTGTTTCTTTAGTACATTTAGTGGCTCCTACACCTGTCACGTTCCTTGGAGTATTTACAAGAGGTATTGGAGCTCTTATTTTAACAACTTTAGCCGCAGCTTATATAGGCGAATCCATGGAGAGTCACGATTAACTCATTTTTTAAAATAGCTTCCTTTATTACTTATTTAGCCCATCTCCTTTTGTATTTCCTTGGCCCCTGATAGAACCAAACAAAAGAAAGGCCAGCCCCAGCGTCTCTCTCTTCCCTCACACGGCGTGATGCAGGGAAGGAAGAAAGACCAAGCGTGCCTCGGCGAGCGAAGAGGGCGCGACAAAGCTGTGACGAGAGCTGAGCCAGCACCTTCTAGAACCGAACCTTGCAAGCTGGCGTGCGAGAAAAATAACAGAAAGAAGGCTCGACGGTTTTGGCAAAAAGGAAATAGGAGCTGGTCGCCGAGGAACAGCTTCGCGGGACGGATGCTCGCCTGAAGAGGATTCTGTTTGCATAACAGAAGGAGGAGAGACGCCCGTCAGTTTTCGGAGAGGCCGACAAAATTCATTAAAATATAAAAAAATACAAAAGAGAAAAAAAAAGTAAGAAATATAGAAAATTCATTAAAATATAAAAAATACAAAAAAAAAAAAATTCGATTTTTTATTCCGTCGAATCTGGGTCGACAAGTCGGGTCAACAGGTTGGATCGGGTAAATCTAGTCCAAACCCGTTCCCAAATATTATAATAACAATAATAATAAAAAAAAAAATTCAAAAATAATTTAAAAATAAAAATTCAAAAACTGATAAAACTTTTGAAAATTTTAGGAAATAATAAAAAATTTTAAAATTCGAAAATCAATAAAAAATAGAATTTCAAAATATCTTTAAAAATCTGAAAATCTAGAAAATAAAAAAAAATTCTAAAAAATCAGAAACATTCAAAAGATTAGAAACCCTTAAAAATTGAATCCCAAAAATTAGATAAGCCTTTTAGGGCTTCACAATAGGGTTCTTTGTTTTAAATTTTCTTTATTATTTTTAGGGATGATATTAGGATGCTTGTGTGCTTTTTCTTTACAATTATAATTGATTGCGCATTTCAATATATTGGGCGTTACTTTCTTGCTCTAGAATGCTTAGGACGAACCTTGAATTTCTTTTAGATTGGCTGGTATGGCGTTAATTAGCACATGAGCAAGTCAGGTACCGAAATGACATTAGCCTTAGGGAAAACGTAATCACGTTCTTGAATCTAAAATCTTCGATTGCATAAATAGTAAGATATCCTCCTCTATCTTACTAGGTTTTTAGTCGACCCCAAAGAGGCTAGATTGACAAGGTTAGTGGCGACCCCTTAGTCAAAATTTGCATAGGCTTGAATGATTTAAAATTTTAAACGCTCGACGTCATGCAAGATATAAGCTTGGGAGAGCTTGAGTCAATCAAAGGCCGTTGGCCCGAAGTTGATTGATGCCCATTAAACCTAATTCTTATTCACTACTCAGAAAGGGTTAGGTCATGACAAGATTGTTTTTCTAGAACTCCTGCTTGGTCCATTTAATTTATATAATGCCTACCCCCAATAAATGTTTTCTATTACTATTTTATTTAATAAGGAAAATAAAATTAATAAGATGAAGTATTTATAGATTATATATGGAAAAAAATAAAATAATTATGAATATTTATAGGAATTAAAAATGGTATGAACTTTTACTTTTACATCAATGAAATTCTACCTATGCTATTCAATCATCCGACCTAACAAATTCGTCCATGTAGATTGTATATATGCAAAATAGTGATAAATAAAAGGAAGAGTAAATTGACACGATTCATCATGAATTAGTTGATATGGGTGGGTACAAATAGGGTATGCATAATGGAATGGTTGGAATCCAACTCTTGGATGTTTTTGTTTTAAAAATAAAAATAATAATAATTCCAAAGCTGATTTAATCTAATAAAAAATAATTGGTTTACAATATGAAAGAAACCCATTTATATGTGATATTAGATATTGCTACTTATCTATGAACGAAAAATAGATCCAATCTAATATGCTCTACACTATTATGAATTATGAATTTAGATAGGGATTTCAATAGAAGTCTTTGCCTTTCATCTGTGACTGTGAATTGAATAACTAAAATATGAAATCAATAAAAAGAATGAATAATTCAACTAATGGTTCAAAACAAAGAAATGGAAGAACAAAAATCAGATGGATTCACAAAAATCTCTTCGACAAGAACTAAAAAAAGGTAGTTTGGATGATTCAATAATATTGTTCCGTTACTTTAATTCGAAGTTGTTGATTACTTTGTCTGAATGAATTTGAGTGATGGAATAATTAAGTCATAATTCATTGGATGATTGCATCATTAACCATTTCTTTTTGTGAGGAACTTATCATGAATCCACTTATTTCTGCCCCTTTGGTTATTGCTACTAATTTAGGTATCGGGTTTGCATCTATTGTACCAGGAGTTAGGGGTGAGCATGGTTTTAGAGTATAACCAGGAATTAGAGAATCGAAGAACCAAAGCCATTCAGTTCCTGATTCTATGGAGGGATGGATAAGTTCTCGGTTCCATTTTTTAAGAAACCGCTGGTTCCCAGTCCCTATAGGAATCAGAATCGGGACCAAGAACCAGAATCAGAACCGGGAACCGGAACTGAGAAATGAACCCAAACAAGGAACCAGAACCAGAGAACTGGGAGCCGGGATCCCAAACCCTAAAACAACCAAATCCTTAATTTGACTTCCTTCTTCCTCTTTGTCATTCTCATTCATCTCTATCGACAACAGGATGAAATCCTTTTCTCATTCACCTCTATCAACAAGCGTAGCTTGTTTTTATTTTCATCACAGCCTTGTTTTGCTAAGTGAAGAAATAGGACCCCAATGAGGCATCGTTTTGTACTGTGTAACCATTTTTCAAGAGGCCAATTGCACCCTTTTTTTTTTTTATTATTATTATAACTAGTACAAAGTAACAAATACGTGACCCCGTGAACCACTTTTGAATAAAATAAGTTAATTAATTAAGAAATAACATTTAAGAGCCATAACTTTCATGATTCATTGGTAAATCCACTTGATTCTCTATTAACCAATAATGTGGGACCATTTATATGGTTAAAGCTAAATCATATGAATTTTAAATGTAGTATGGTATTCTTTTTACTACTACATTAATTTATTACAAAAGAGTTTCAAAATGGATAATTAAAATGTTTTCTATGATAGAGAGCACTAATGTTGATGAAATCATTTGAAACTTTTATAAGAAGAAAAGGTCAAACTTTTTTTTCTTCTTAATCTTAGCCAACGTTTGATTCGATGACTTAAGTATTGTACAATGTATAAAGTAAGTAGAATTATTTATATTTTTATAAAAGAAAAAAAGAAACGACTCGATTGACAATTTCATAGTTTTGTTTGGTCAGTAGAGTCCTCCCAACACTATTTTGGTCTTGGATTAGTGATCCATTTAGATATCTTTTTGGGACAATATGACTCGTACTGTCAAAACACAGAACTTCATTAGAAATGTAGGACAATTTTGTACAATTTACTATCAATACCTTTGAGTTCATTCATTAAAGTTTTATCTATAAGAAAGAGCATGAAAGAGTAGTACTGCTAGTAAAATTAAAATGTATTGCCTACTCGTAGATTTCCTAATTCCTCGCCACATTGGCTTGGCACAATCCACAAGGTCATATCACATCCTTTAGAATAATATAGAACATTAGAAAAACCTTGTAGGTTGAACTAGTTTAGTTAAAGGATCACTATTAGACAAGAGCATAACCACATTGGTAATCTCACACAAATTTGATTTTGTAAAGTGATGCTGACAATACTCTGACCAAGGATTTTTGCTACAAAATGAATATAGTTTTAAGATGTCATTTGTCCTGGTGAGTGTATTGAAGTCCAAGCCTGTGAGCAAGAGTCAATTCTCTCATGGCAAGAAGTAAATGTTATACTGCATTGGTAACCATCTATTGCTCGCGCAATCTTATCATGTGATATGTCAAGTACCTAACTTACAAGCTATAAAGGGAGGATGCTGCAATTTGTTCTCTCTCCTTGAAGCAGACAGGCTTCAAGTTAATAAAATAAAGAGATGTAGCCCATGTAGACTATTGTGGAAAGTGAGCGATCAAACAATAAAATAGATAAAACAAAAAATAATTAGATATCAGATTTATGTGATTTAGTCATTATAATTTACGTCCACGAACAGAATAGCAACGAATTTTATTATAGACCGATCATACAATGGAGATTACACACTTGAGTCACTCGAACATTCTTAGTATTTCCCAAAGTGTAATTAAATCCAATAACGCACGTAGAGTTTAGCCTTATAATTTCTCATGAAATAATCTCTCAATCTCACGAAAGAATTAACAAATCTTGAACTCGCAAGATGTAATTTGGCTTCAACACTAAATCTTCTTGGTGTAATTGCGGGAACAAAAACCCACCAAGCACTCGCTAGAACAACCGCACTTTAATGCTCATATCAACAACTATTTTCTTTCTTGCGCCCCTGTATATGTTCTATCTCAAACAAGATGAAGATAACCATTTCTGAAGCAAACTTCAACACAGAAAGGAAAGTTTGAAAAACGTGTGGTCAACTTTCCTTTTTTTTTTTTAATCTATTTTCCTTTCTTTGAGGATGTTGAACGAGTCCATGTTGGACTTTTTACTTTGAGAACAAACACCAACTCATAAACCAAAACTGTTGGTTGTGCTGGTTGTGCTTCAACAACCTTATATCCAAAACCAAGAAGTCCATGTTGGGAGTGTGCAGTAGAAGTTCGATACCTTCACCTAAGGAGATTGTCAAGAGAGAGTCTAAATCCGAGCCTATCCCGTCAATATTCAGTTGGACCCATCTTCACTCAAAAGCTTTGAGTTATGGGCTAAGTGGGATTTCTCTAACTTAACTCACTCACACGTGCATCCTAACAATCTTTCGCTCATGTGTGAGTTTAGTGTTAGGTTTGCTCCCCCTTAATTCAGGTATCTTTCTGGCCCAACTTCATACTCATGAGCTCGTGTTGCTAGACCACAATGTCCTACCTGCTCGGACATTGCTCGGACACCGCAACCATCGGCTCGATACCATTTGTTGGGAGCGCGCAGCAAAAAGTTTGATACCTTCACCTAGGAAAATTGTCATACGATAATCTAAATCCGAGCCCGTTAATATATCTAGTTAGACTCATCTTCACTCAAAAGTTTAAGTTAGTGTATTATGGGTCAACTAGGAAATATTAACTGCTCAACACCATACCAGTTCTCCAATGTGCGATTTCTTTAATATAACTCATTCACACGTGCATCCTAACAGTCCACTTGCCTGTGCATGGGAATTGAGGAAAAGTCCATCATTTTCTCGTTTCAATAACTCATAGATCAACTAGGTTTTTATAGTCTCGAAATGCAATGTGTGGGTTGTTCAAAAGCGAAGAGAAACAATAGCAAGTATATCATCGTATAAGAATTATGGCTCAATTGAATAAAATTATTGTGACAAACCTTCTATCCAGTACACATATTCAACTCTATCCAGAGCAAAAATGCCACCAAAGAAAGGAAATTAAAAGAATTCAAATTTCTGCAAGGATGACACTAGAGACTTCATAATTTGAAAAACCCACCTTAAGATGTGAAAAGTTATTTATTGAGAGGATCCCAGAAGATAGGACCCATAAAAATCTTATTAAAAAGGGACACGACCAAGAAAAAATGAAACAACACTTTCTTAGAACGATGGTGGAAGATGGATGCTGAAAAGTGGGATTCACGAAGGGCAATATAGCCAGGGTATTGTGTTGAGGAGTACTTCAACCAAAAAGGAAGTAGAAAAACCACGACACCAAAAAGAGTGGTCAACAAACTTTTACATATTCATTGATGTGGGAGGCTATTATTGAATGTGGAGTATGACCGACTTATTTCATTGTCTATTTGCAATTTACCATGCTAGTACAACACTCTCTAATATAATTTTTTATCTAGAAGATCAATTTTAGTAAATTTAGCATTGCTCAATCGCAAAAATGGGTATTATACTGGGATACCAACCTAAATTAGGAAACTGCAGTTGTATAAATATGGCTCGGATCCGTTCAAGGCCCTGCTCTGAAACGAATAGGCCCGAAAGTTCAAAGATAAGAGGCTCTTGCACATTTTAATTTGGTAACTTGAGCGGTGTATTTGGGCTCAAAATCTCAGTATTCAAGAATTCAAAGCGTGGAACTATAAAAAAAAAAAAAAAGCAAAAGATAAATCAAAGCGCAAAATCCATATATGTCTCATATTTCCAAAGCCAACCTACCAAGCATTTCAAATGTCTTAAAGTACTTAAGAGGGATTTTTCTTAAGATGTATCGTATACACCACCATGAGGTCTAATAAAACAGACAAAAATTTACTTTAAATAATCAAGATAATAGTCGAGTGATTCTTGAGTAAGCCATGCCCCTCAAAAAACAAAATATCATCAGTTTACATACGAACTAGGTGCTCTAAGCACCACCCGCTCCAAATCTAGGCCCACCATCGCCGAACCGAAGAGGTCCGAATAGCTCTCCTTCATAGTTAATGAACCAAGCCTTGAACCGAATGGGGATCCAGTCGACATGCCCATCGTCCATCCATAATATGGCTTCATACCAAGAGTAGGTCATTTCAATGTTGGGGTCGTAAACATCGTGGAAAGACCCCTCAATATAAGCGATAGTCCCATACCATGCCATAGGCCCACCATCGCTGGACCGAAGAGGTCCGAACAACTCTCCTTCATAGTTAATGAACCAAGCCTCAAACCGCAAAGGGATCCAGTTGACACGCCCATGATCCATCCATATTGTGGTTTCAAACCGAGTGCAGGTCATTTCAATGTTGGGGTCGTAAACATCGTGAAAAGATACCTCAATACAAGCGATAGCCCCATATTGTGCCACGGGTGGAACATCCATTCTAACAATCGGAAGAAAAAAAGAAGTGTTAAGGTTAATCCTACGTTTGTGCATAAATTCCTAAATTAAATCAAACACGATCGATCAAGACCTCTCGCCGACGAACAAGGATTTTTTTGCCCAAACGGGGCCTCATGTATACATCCTGGGCTTTATCAGCCCTAACCATGGCCCACTAGGCCCAAATCTTGGCCCACTGAGGTCCTTTACTCCGCTTGTTCCATGTCGAGCTCAATTCAAAATAACAAAAAATAACAATATTTTTAATTTAATCTATTTTTATTTATTTATTTGACTTAAATTCTATCTTTTAATATAAATTCAATAAAATAAATATAACTGTATATTTATAAATTACATATATTAGGTATTTTAGTATGTTAGGTATATTAGTACAATTTACTATTAAAAAATGTAAAGCGAACATGGGACCCTTAAGTTTATTTGCACCGATACGTCGTTCATATAAAAAAATGTACATTATATTATATGAATATATTCGACATAAGGTGCATGCTAAGGGGATCCTAATTGTCCCACATTGCTTGGGAGAAGCCCGCCGACCCGCTTTATAACCGCTGACCCACCTCTCCTCTAAAGACGTCTTTTGGGAATGAGATCCCCAAATTGGCATCGAGCCAGGTTAAGGGATGAGACCCCAGATGGTGAATAACGGATAAGATATCCCTTATTTTCATATCATATCCTACTTAATCATATCTTGATTAGAAATCCAAACGATCACCTGTAGGTTGAATGGTTACACGAGAGAGAACTCTATCGGAGAGAAGGAACAAGACAAGTAAAGCGAACATGGGACCCATAAAAAAATAAAAAATAATCTAATTAAAAAAGGGACACGACCAAGAGAAAATGAAACAACACTTTCTTAGAACGGTGGCGGAAGATGGATGCTGAAAAGTGCGATTAACAAAGGGCCAATATAATCAGGTTATTGTGTTGAGGAGTACTTTAACTAAAAAAGGAAGTAGAAAAACCACGACACAAAAAGAGTGGTCAACAAACTTTTATATATTCATTGATGTGGCGGGCTATTATTGAATGTCGAGTAGGACCGACTTATTTCATTGTCTATTTACAATTTATCACGTTAGTACAACATTTTCTAATGAAATTTTTTATCTAGAAGATCAATTTTCGTAAATTGTCATTACTCAATCGCAAAAATGGGTACTATATTGGGATACCAACCTAAATTAGGAAACTGCAAATGTATAAATATGTCCCGGATCCATTCAAGGACCTGCTCTGAAACCAATAGGCCCGAAATTTCAAAGATAAGAGGCTCTTACACATTTTAATTTGGTAACTTGAGCTGTGCATTTGGGCCCAAAATCTTAGTATTCAAGAAATCGAAGCGTTGAACCAAAAAAAAAAATAATAAAATAAAAAATCAAAGCGCAAAATCCATATGTCTCACACAGAAAGGCTCTCATACTATCATCTACGAGCCTATTCCATCAACTACAAACGCATGGATCTACTAAATGGTTCAACAACTTGTATATTCTTTTTCCCAAGGGATTTCCTTAAAACTAATGAACTACTTTTTAAGTTCTTCCTCCTTGTCGAGCATATATAAACTAAAACAGTTTTGTGCCAATGAATGAAATCCCCCTAAACACCACAAGTGATCAGTCACGGTACAGGCCAAGAAAAGAATATCAGTCTATCAACACATTATCATCAATTCACCTGTTGAAGACCAGCAAAGATCGGTCAAGACCCCAAAAACAGGAAAGTTCGTAAATTTATCGAAATTGCGGCACTTTGCAATCCATCTGACATTATGTTCATAACAACGAATATCAAATCAATCCCCAACATGCAAAAGGACATGTAGTGCCCTAGTGAAACTAGCCCTAAAGGAAAAATACGTGATCGACATCGTTCAACGTCCCGGAAGCTTGACCACAACACAATGCCAGAGAAGTTGCTTAAAACGTCGACGACCAACAAGAGCTCGTGTACTGAAAACAACGAATCAAAACTACGCTAAAAGAAGCAACAATGCGGAACCCAGTTTCAGAATTTAGGAAACATTACGTGGGAAAACTAAAAGAAACCTGATCCTCCTTTTGGGAAAGCACAGGACCTTCAGAAACGTAGTTCTTGCTGAGAGCAGGAGATTGCAGAGAGAGAGAGAGAGAGAGAGAGAGAGAGAGAGAGAGATGGAGGGTTTTTGAATAAGGAAAAGGAGATATGTTTCTTTAATCTATGAGATTAGATTCAAATAATAACCACCGCTTGACTATGTTGGAACTTGACTCGAACTAGGACTCGCCAAGTCCTTCGGAACTTACGTCTAGTTTTTTTTTTTGGTGGGCAAGATTAATTAAAAATTTAAACCTACAATAGAATATACTAATTCATGAAATTTTATAAGAATATTAAATTTCATTGTAACTGAATTTTACAAATTACTTTCAACTATATAATATGGAAATATTTCGACAAATTAGTCGGACAAGACAAAAAAAAAGAACACTAATGTGGATAATATGTGTGATTATCATAGACTCGTAGATAAACAATTTAACTAAATACTTTAATATATTAATAAGGCATTGCATTGGTTTGGAATTAACTTATATGGTGAAGTTGCTTCTTATTAAAGAGAAAAGGAAAAATGATATTCATTTATTTTCTATTCCCTAAGATATTTTAACTAACGTTCAGTATTTAACTTCTATTCTTTACCAAACGTCCGATACTATTGAAAATGTAGATACAAGACATATAAATCATATTCGAATGTTCGAATAATTTATAAAACTTGAGATCTCTCTTTCAACATGCTCAATTCTTTGAACGCCACGGTCTCCGTACCAATTAACCTCTTTCTCAACCAACGTGTAATATCAATTTTTACAACATCAAGTTGCACAAAATTCAGCTCTTCCAATGTGAAAGCTGTACCTTTATCTATTATGGGTATTGGATCTTAATTTATTCAGATGCAAATTCCTTTCATGTCATTATTTGTCCAATTGTTGTTTTAAATAGACTTTGCGAGTATCAATTAAGATAGACAACTTCCTAGATAATTGAAACTGCATTATATATTGACTTGAATTGAAAATCAATAAGAGAAAAGGTTTCATGAGAGAATGATTAGGATGAAAGTAATATTTCTGAAGTTTATGTTAGGTAAAATAAAGATTTATTTATTAACGTTTCCATTTCTCAAAATTTCTTTTTTTTTGTTTCCCGAAATAGAAAAAGAATAGAAATTCTTTTAGTAATGTCGTTAATTTTTCCATTCTCAAAAATAAGATTTGGAAGAGAAATAAGATATAAAAAAAAATAGTTATTTCTTGTTCCCGAAACAATTTCTCAACTAAGTCATTTTCCTATTTTTCTTTTCTTTTTTTTCTTCTTCTTCCTCCTCTTATGGTGCAATGGCCATGGCAAGGCTAAGGGTTGGCAAGGTGCCCTCAAGGCTAGCAAGGTCATTGGCTAGAGGAGAAAGAAGAAAAGAGGAAGAAAAGAAAAGAAAAAAGAACAACCTCAGAGAATTATTAAAAAATTAAAAGAAATTATAGGTCATAAAATAATTTGAGAGTCATACAATATACATTCCTATTCTTTTTCTTTTCCAGAAATATAAATTTTTGCAGTAATTAAACATATTCTTTTGCTCATAAACTGTTTTAAGAATGTGAAAACTCTACCTTTATCTATTATGGGTAATGGATCTTAATTTATTCAAATGCAAATTACTTTCACGTCGTTATTTGTCCAATTGTTGCTTTATAATAGACAATGCGAGTATCAATTAAGATAGATGACTTCCTAGATAATCAAAATAGCATTATCTACTGACTTGAATTGAAAATCAATAAGAGAAAAGGTTTCATGAGAGAATGATTAATAGGATGATAATAATGTTTCTTAAGTTTATGTTAGGTAATAATAAGGGTCCATTTGGTAACATATATATTTCTCAAAATTTCTATTCTTTTGTTTTTGGAATAGAAAAAGAACATAAATTCGTTTAGTAATGTCAACTAATTTTTTTATTCTCAGAAATAGAAAAGTGATCAAGGAATAAATTTGGAACATAAATAAAATGTAAAAAATAGTTATTTCATGTTCCCAAAAACAATTTCTTAACTACATCATTTTCTTCTTTTTTTTTCTTTTCCTCTTCTTCCTCCTCTAACAGGGCGATGGCCATTTCGAGGCTTGACCTCGCCAAGGGCTAGCAAGGCGCACTCAAGGCTAGCGAGGTCATTGGCTAGAGGAGGAAGAGGAAAAGAGGAAGAAAAGAAAAGAAAAGAAAAAAGAACAATCTAAGAAAATTATTAAAAAATTAAAAGAAATTTTATGTTACATTGCAATGCCTCTTTTTCTTAATATTTGGCGTATAAACCATCATGAGGTCTAATAAAATAGACAAAAACTTACTTTTAATAATCAAGAAAATAGTTAAGTGATTCCATAACCATCTTATTTTTCAAAGTTAAATGTAAATTTTGGTTAACTTATAATCATTTGTACTTCTTTCCTAAACAACTCTGTATTTTTACACATTTATCTCTCTTCTTACGTATTTATTGTTTATCATTCACATACATTACATGTCCTCTTTTATTCATATACAAAAGAGAGTGTGTTGTCAGTTCGAAAGAAACTTTTTGATAATCATAATACAATTATATTTGGACATTTAAAAAATCAAGAGACATAGAATGAAAAAAAAAAAAAAAAAAAACTAACAATCAAGATGACAAGAGACCACTTACAAATGGGTTCAACTTCTTTTAATGATTCATCAATGCAACCATAGGATCTCGCTCAATGTAATCTTAAGAGATTCCTTAATTGTTTTGGGAGACTAGAGGAAACACCTAGAAAATTGTCTTTTAAAGGCTAGTCAATCAATGTGTTTATAAGATGAGATCCACGCCATGTCCTTCATATAACCAAAATCTAGTTAGGTAGTCATACTTTTCTCGCCTAAAAGAGCAACGCTATTGCAACGGTGGATAAGGTTGCCTTGCTTAGATCTAGGCAAGGACCGCGACCCTTGGCAAGAGCTAGCGAGCCTTAGGGACCCTCACTAGTCATAATGGAAAAAGAAAAAAAAAAAGAGTAACTAAATAATTTAGAAATTTTGAAAATATTTAAAAATTGTTCAGGTCAACGATAGTCATGCCATGTAAGATGGCCAGCGTCATTTCAATGATTTCATAATAAAATTGACTAAAAGGACTACATTATTAAATCATTAAAAAATTTAAAATTAAATTGACCAAATTGAAAAGTTAAGGACAAAGTTAGCATAAATGAAATGGTTTTAGGACTTTTTAAATAATATCCTTGAGATTTCTCGTCTGTGATTGTGCATAGAAGCCGGCAACGAGCCTATCATTGATGGTGAGGAACATGCCTTTGAGGGTTTGGTGCTTGCTCCTTAAAGTCAAGGTGTGCATCTCATTCTAAAGGAAGAAATAATTGGATGACTATTTTTAATTTACTATGATAATGACAATTTGTTCTAAATCATAATAAAATTAAATAACAAATAATTATAAATCATTATAAAGTCCACTCCTTCAAGAATTTGTAACTCATAGTAAGCTTTATTCAAATGGTAGCCCAAAAACTGTTATACTAGCAAAACCCTTCTAAAAGATGCATTTCTCATTGTCGTGCATCTCATGGTGGAAGGTAGGATCTTAATCCCCCATGTGCTTGTTAGTCAAACCTAGCATTGCTTGCAATCAAATCTTGATAGACATATTAGACCAACCACCCATAAGAGTCAACCCAAAAGTCAAAGCAATTTAACTTCTCGATTTGCTTTTAGGTTGCTATTTCAATTGAATTTTTTAGGGATCAATAGGTGACAATAATCTTTACAATTATAAGTAAATGGAGTTAATACCACAAAAATCTTAAACTGGTACATATGTGATAAATTTACTACAAACTAATTTTTTAACTACAAAAATCCCAAATTAGTATATCTTTGATAAATTTGGTGACAATTTTATCCTCTATTAATTTCATTAAATTATACTATCAAATTGCTGAGTTGGATGATAGGTAACAATTGACTGATATACCAATTTTGAATTTTACTCTTTGTTTGTCACAATTGTACCAATTTTGTGAATTTTTAAAGTATTAATCCAATTTGTCTCAAATGTACAATTTTGCGGCTTCTAGCGGTCAAAAAATTAATTTGGAGTAAATTTATCACAAGTGAACCGGTTTGACTTTTTTTGTGATCATTTGGAGTAAATTTATCACAGATGCACCAATTTGAGATTTTTCGTGGTAAAAAAATTAGTTTGTGATAAATTTGTCATAGATGTATGAGCCTAGTATTTTTATGGTATTATCCCTAAATAAATTATTATAGCTCTCTTTCCTTGTTCTTAGATTAAATTCTGATTTAATAACAAACTAAAAGTTCTTGGGCAAAAAGAGGATTGTTAACTAAATCCAACTCCTCAAAGAAATGTAGGAAATTCACATGGATCAGATTTAAGTGAAAAGTTGCTTTGCTATAACTTGATTACAAGTTATGTTTACCCCTATATGAAAGCTCATGAAATACTCTGTAAGCTCCATGAACTAGTAAATCCACAGCTTTGACCTATATAGGTGGCCTCAATTCAAAGCAAATAATTTTATTGGTAAGCCATGCAAAATCAAGTCAGTCCTTGTCACCGCCACCCCACCATTACAAGCCTTGGCAATGGCGGCGAATGGTTGGTAGGGGGTCAGCTACCACTAGTTTTCCTTGGCTAGAACTGGGCAAGGGAAGACTAACCTCATCCAATCTAGGGGAAGGTCGCAACTCTCGTCCAAGTCTAGGGCTGGGGCCTAGCAACCCCCGCCAACCATTCCCCCACCATCTTAGCCTTCCCAACGATGGTGGGGCAATAGTGACAAGGGTTGCAAAGCCCATGTCACCTGGTTCCTTTTCCTCAACTTCTTTTTCTTTTTATTATTAGCTTATTTTTTATTTTAATTTAAATAAATTTGTATTAAAAATCATATTTAGGCTAAACAGATGTCGTTTTAGTTTAATGTTTCATGTTTTAGCCATGCCATTGCCACTTAAGAGAGAGAAAGTATTTTTTAAAAAAAAAAAGAAGCAATATTAGCCTTTTCTATTGGCCAAGTTGAACAATATTAATAGAATAATTCAATTACATCAATCTGACAAATTTTAGGACTTAATTGTACTTTTTGCAAATTTTTAGACTCAATTATACTTTCATGACAAATTTTAGGATTTCTAAGGCACATATTCCTTAATCAAATATTAACTTTTACTTGGAATTGTTTGCTCCAACTTCAATATCAACCTAATGCTTATCCCAAATAACAACACACCTTAATGTTGTCCCTAGATCAAGTATGGGTCGTGCACTTGCCTCAGCACACATCCAAATCGCCGAGACCCTTCCTTGACATCTAGATGTGCTCGACACTTATACGAGACCATAAACTTACTTGATGCAAGAACAAGCAAATAACAAACATAACAAGAATAACAATACGAGCCAATACAAGTAAACAATGACAAGATCCTAAGATTGATATGTGTAGTATATTGTCATATCAAAGAGTTAGGAAAGTCTACTTACAACTTTTTGGACCTAACTCCAAAACGCTCATTTGGTAACCGGATGGTTCCTAGGGCGGCTTGGTAAGGAGGGCGCGAAAGAGAAGGGAGAAAGGGAGAGGAAAGGAGAGAATGACCAAACCTCAAAATGGAAGGATGGCTCCTTCTAGGTCATGATTACATCTAATAGGCGAGTTGGCCTATCTATCCTCTGAAGTTGGTGCCTATGTCGCTTGGTATTCACTTGTGCTTGGTCCACTTATTGGCTTGTTCTCCAAGGCTCAATCTAGGCTTGTTATTGCCTATGGCACCTAAGGGGACACATAAGCTCCTTTGATGCCTAATGTCCTTTTTAATTGGTTAGCCTTTACCTTACTCACCAAGACTATATTTTAGGGTTATGATGGTCTAAAATTCTAGGGGATGCCTAAGTGGGTGATTCATCCATACCATTAATGAACTAAAGTCCAAAATAATTAAATGAGGCCTAGATATTTTTGTCAAGCTACTTGAGAAGCAAGTTTCCTCTTTCTCCCTTGCAATTGGTGTGTGACACTTGGTGGATAAGGATGGACTATGGTCAAAAGTTATGGAAGATTCTAAAACCCCCAATTATCTCTTGACATTTGTCCGATGACTCATTCCCGTATTAATTGGTTTGTGTCCAAAATTCATCTAAAACATTCATGAGACTAACATAAGGTGTCGCCCCATTGGAGAAGTCGTTTATATTGTACATGATCCATGGTTCTAGGAGAACAGAAGTTCATGCCAAAATTAATACTAAACTTTAACTTAATAAGTGCAACTAAGTTGGTAGCCCTCTTGAACTTGTTCATGACCATTTCCGATTAGTAGAGGTCCATTAGATGCCTTAAAATTGAGGTTTCCTGATCAAGTCTCAATTAGGTGGACCACCTCCAAAGTTGAATATGCCATGCCTTGTTCTATTCAAGGTTTATACCATTGATCCCCATAACCAACCCTTGGTTGTCACTTGGTCATGTGAGATTAATCCACAACCAGTTTGCTACCGAGTAGGATTGACTCATCAATTGTTCATGGTCGGTATAGGTTCAATGTGGAATCACCCGCAATCAATGCACCTACCCATACCTAACCAATTCATGATCATACTGCAAAATTTGAAGGTGAGAGACACAAGCACGCAAAAACAAGACGAAATCAGCGGGACCTTGGTCAAAGCAGACTTGATTTGTTCGAGCACAGTCTTGGTTCTTGTTTTTTGAGAACCGCATAGGAGGCTGAAAGCAAGTTTCAAAATTTTCTCACGTTCATCAGGAGAATCAATAGATTTAGAAGCCTCAAACAATCTGGTAACGGGGGGAATTAGCCCAGTTTTAACATCACAACGTGGGGAATGATACTCGGCGTCCAACCCAATTACCCCTCCTACCGTTCCAGCCATGTAAGCTTGGAGAGCACGATCAAGGAGAGCAATATACCCATAGATATGATTCCCATCAATCAATGCTTCGCATTTAATGTAATCACACAATCCACTAGCTGCTACAATGTAGGATGCAACAACAACCTCGGCAAAACTTGGGTTCACTGCAACAATGATCACAAGGCCAAGATGGGCTGGCAGGTTTCTCTGCTTGTTTAAGTAAGCTACTGCACATCCTATTTCGTGCCTTGCACCTCAAACTTCCAGGATCAGAATCTGACTCAGAATGCTCCGCAATTCTTCATTATGTCCGGGAAAGAATGGACGCCTTATGGCAATGCCTGGGCTAAGCATGAAAAAGTTCCACGGTGAACAAAAATAGAGAAATTTGAAATAGTCCACATGATCCTACGCATAGATTTACTTACAGGCACTGTTTAACACAAAGCAGAAAAAAAAAAAAAAATCGGTCATCTACAGTTATTTAACAACGATGGACCTCCACTGATGTTGTGCAAAAGGAGCATCAACTGTCAAATAAGAGCAGGTGGGATGAGCTGTGAATGAGTCACCAAATTTGAACTTCCAACCTCCAGCAATGAGGGCTCCGCTTAGCCCTATTCCCTTCTAGGGTATTTAAGTGATAGGTTCTATAGGAACTGGACGACATCAGTAAAGGATCTAAGTCATTATGAGTAAAAATCACTTTGTTGAGTGAAATGAAGCAAAATTTGGGCGCGAGCAGTGGAGGGACAAAGTGAGATTCACAACTTGGTGACTGAACAAAACAAAGTTAACTGGACGAACAATACTGAATGCGCGAGAGAGAACAATTTGACTTTGAAGAGTTACTTGGTGATCTAATATATTCTATAAAAATTAAGTAAACAACCATAAGTTTTCTCGGGTTAAATTAATATTTCAACGGCAGTTTACTCGAGGAAACTTTCCAGATGAAAGATGTGAAAAAGGCATCAATATCCGCAACAGGGAATTTGGTTCGGATATGCCGTTCAACTGAAAGTTTACTCGCAAAGCAGTACTTTTCGCACGTCAACTTCTCAGACACACGGAGTCGCCTAGGAAGATAAAGGTACCTGTCCTGATAATGGCCAGTAATGGCCACTCTCTTCTCTACTTTCCCTCACCATTTATCACCGGGAAGAGGAAAATTCTTGGGAGCATAAGGCAGACCATCACTAGATATATCAGATGAAACTGGCCAGGGATCATCATTTTTTTTACCTCAGAACTCTTTCCATTACTCTCATCAATGATAATGATCTCTGTTGAATCCCGTATCTCCTAACAATTTATTGGACCACGGATGTTTCCATCAATCTCATTAGCGTTATCAATTTTCGAGGATTCTTGCTTCATCTGAAAAGTCGTAAAACCAGGTCAACTATAAGAAGCAACTCTGCAAAGCGGAAGCACTACAAATACCACATGGACATACTATGTTTTCAGGATCCCAAGGTTTCTCCTCAGTAATGTCCTAAACAAGTCAACATGCGCATCTTAAGTATCAAAAACCTTTCACGAAAAATACATCCCACACCCACTTTTCTTTTCTCGAATAAACAGCATCTCTAGAAAGAGTCCCGACGACCGAAAGATTCGAGAAGATCATAAATTTCTGAACAAATGACAACAAGGATCCAATTTATACCTTCAGACTGGAGTTTCCTAGGTAGGGACATACTCTATCAAAAGGCCCGCCAAAATCTCATTGCTAGAATTGCGATCTTGAGTAAGACACACCCACACAACATCCCGAACCGGGTTAATTCGGCGGGCTAATAACAGCGGAGCCGGGGAAAGCTGCATCTTTCCAGAAGCAAATTGATGTAGATTCCCACTCCGACAGTCAATGAGAACCCAAGGGCATTCGACACTATCCTAAGGGGGACTTGCCATTAGCATCAAAGTTGTTACCTTCTGGAACAATGTCAATATCAAATCAAACCCATCCCCCCCAAAAGTGGCAAATTGTATTTCATCCCATCACTCAAATGCATGCAGTGAACAGATTGAGACACGTAACCAAAACTCAAATCGGAGCAACAGAATCGGTTTTCGAAAAAGGGAAAAAGCCAAAAAAAACCCCAAACTTTGCCTCGAGTGACAGATTTACCCCAAACTTTGTTTTGTGACGTGAAAAACCCCGAACTTTGCAAACTGTGACACATTTACCCCAAACTTTTATTTGTGACACAAAAAACCCTGAACTTTCATTTGTGTGATACATTTACCCTAAATCATAGGGGCATTTTGGTCTTTTACTTTTAAAAACTTTTTTTTTTTTTTTCTTTTTCTTCGCCGGCGGAGGGCGGCCTCGCCGGCGTCCGGCGAGGGCGGCCCGACGCCGGCGAGGGCACCCTCGCCTGCGTGCGTCGGCGGGGGAGGCCCTCGCCCGACGCCGACGAGGGCCGCCCTCGGCTGCGTCGGGCGAGGGTGCCCTCGCCACCCTCGCTGCGTCGGGCGAGGGCCCCCTCGCCCGACGCAGGCGGGCGGCCCTCGCCGCGCCGGCGTCGGACGAGGGCCTCCTCGCCGGATCCGGCGAGGGCACCGCCCGACCCGACCCGAGGGCCGCCCTCGCCCGACGCCGGCGAGGGCGGCCTGCGCTCGGGCGCGGGCGACCCTCGCCGGACGCCGGCGAGGCAGCCCTTGCCGGACACCGGCGAGGGCAGCCCTTGCCGGACGCCGGCTTCCCTCCGCCGGCTCCGGCGGAGGGAAGAGAGAATAAGAAAAATAAAAAAGAAAAAGAAAAAAATAAAGAAAAAGACGAAAATACCCTTAATGGGGTAAATGTGTCACAATTTGCAAAGTTCGGGATTTTTCACGTCACAAAACAAAGTTTGGGGTAAATCTGTCACTCGAGGCAAAGTTTGGGGTTTTTTTGGCTTTTTCCCTTCGAAAAATCATTCCGTTCTTCCAACTTTCATCACACTCGTGTGCAAGTATAAACCGACACCAACAATCGAATCAGGGAAGCGAAATGGGTTCAAGCGAATGCATTCTGCAGCCTTGGTTAAACCCTACGGAAACCGAGATCTCCACATGCCATCCCAAAGATCCAAAACTTTAATACGGGATTAGGGAAACCAATTAGTTCCTACGCGGTCACAGCACGTTTTTCAAATCAAAACTCAAATGGCACATGCACTTTTTCATTTTGCTTTCCTTTTTATTTTCAATAAAAAAATAAAAGAAAACTCCGTATAATCACATGCAATATTGCAAACATTAGTGTTAATGAATTTTACTAAGTGCACCGACAATTCTTCAAAAGGTATTGTTTTTCTAATGTAATCAATGAATTTGCAAGTCATACAATAATTGAAAGTACAAAAATCCAAACCTTAATCTAGAATTAATGGAATTAATCAAGAATGAATGCTAGCTATTTCCTACAGGGAAGACCTCTTGGCGACAGTAAACTCTCGACATGATCTAAAAAAGTCAAAACACTAAATTCAGGAGACACATCATCCAACCCGCAAATTTCACTCCGCCTTAAGCCGTTGGTCTTCAAGTTGTAGTAAAACATGCACACAGGCTTTGATAAGGTTCGAGGCGCGAACAATAGTTCACCAGAACGGACCGTACCCACTGGAAAAACTCGGCGGTCCGCGACAATCTCCTTCCAATATGAGGACAAGCTGAAAACTCTCTTCTTCCATATTTCCTGATCAAAGTCCTCCAGGATCCACATAATAATCTCCTCACAAGACAGAGCATTGTTACGATCCACCATCGCAACGTGCTCCTCGAATTTAATAAGGAGGGCTCTGTGTATATCTTTGTGGGCTTCGGCGGGAATTGTAACCATGCGAAAACTCTCCGTCCTAACATCAAACGCCACCAGGTAATCATCCCCATGGACGCCATGCAAACAACTCCAAGCCATATAATAGACCACCCCATCGAAGCAGACCTCGCGACCCTTCTTATCATGGGCTGCACAACCTTCGACCCGCCTCCACTTCTTTGTCCCCAGGGTGAGCACCCATGGCTCCATGATCAACCTACCATCTCCCATACTAATCACAAGTTTGCTCAAAACCTTATGCTTCCTCTCGACAGGATCGAATCCAAAAGAATGCATTTGTTGATAATATGAAAAAGAAGCGTATCGCTCGGTTATTCTAGGCAATCCGAAAGTCGCATACGTCCCTGTCAAGAGATTTGCAATTTGGATGTGACAGCCGACTTCGAGGCTGACGAGGCCTTCTTGAGACTGCAAAACGAAAGGACCAGTCCAGCCATGAAATGAAAGGGGCAGTGTAGCGATTTGGGCTCGACCGTTGTGAGGCTCGAGTTGGTCGACTGAGAAGACTCCTGCACGCTCATCATCTGGGTCGTGGAAACCAACAAGGAGTTTCGGGCGAGTCGCGGAGTGAGTCAAATGCAAGTCGATGAAGTAAGGATTGGAGATGAGAGAGCGCCAACGAGTGGAGACGCAAGTGAATTGGCAAAGGGATTTGACGGGGAGTCTTTTTAGGATCTCGATCAACAGGTCTTCGGGGACGATCATGAAATCTGTTGAAATATAATATGCAAAAACGACACGATCATGCAAATAACTCAACGAGAAAAGTAAAAAAGAAATAAACGACGAATAATAAAGACATCAAACAATTATATGATTCGATTTGAGTATCAGTACCTACATCCATGTAGGGATCGAGTAATGAATAATCTACTATAATCAGAGAAATAGAGTTTATAATCATTTCACATACTTGAGTGTTTTCATACTTAAATTTAAACCTAAACCTAAAATATTTATAAATAAATATGTAAAATCACAACACAACATCACTAGTGTTCAAGCCCAAAGCAGTACACAATAACTGAGTTCTTTCTTCTTTGCTTTATACGACAGCTTGCGGCTTTTCGCTTTATGCGGCTCTTCTATATTCTCAAGCGGCGCTCGTTCTCGCTGAAGAGAAACCTGTCGTTTTATATATGCGCCCAAGTCAACAAATTTGACCTGGACCCCACCATGTACAACTCCAACAATGGTTTGGCTACAATAACAATTTGCAGGTAAAATTACTTATGATGGTCATTCCGTTCTTTTTGTTTTTAGTTTCTTATAGAAGGTGGAAACAAACAGCCTAAGTAAGTTGATCTCACTAATGGGAAATTATAAAAAGTAAACCTGAATATAACCACCTTCCAATGAAGGCATAGGAATGTCGAATGCAGGTACGAAAGAATAAATTATCCATGCACTACAGCTAAGAATAGATCACTCAAGGCTCAAACAACGTAATGAATGATGCGTGACCTAAAGATCCAAATATTAATTTGATAGCCTCAAAGGAAGGGTAAAAAATAAAGGGGATGCTCGATGTAAGAAAGGACCTAAGATGTTTCCGACATTAATGTTGTCCCAAAGACATACCTGAAGGTTCAGTCATTTGTTTCTTCGGTCCAAAGAGCTTTACAGAAGAAATCCAAGAGCCTCAGACCTAACCTAGTACCACTTCTTCATGGATAAACCAACTAGGCAAATGCAAAAGGAATTTCACGGAGCATCTTTTCCGTGGAGACATTAAATGGACGAAAAATTGGGATGCAATAGTCCTTTTATTCAGATTTTAGAGGTTTGCTGTTAAACTGAAACGATTAAGTTGGATTACATGGGTTGAGCAGCATAACTATGAAAAGAAAGAAAATGCCAACTAAGGTATAAGAGCCATAAGTCTCGCTAGCTTGGGTTTCTACTTCACATAAGCCATACAAAAACATTGCTTCACGGAGTAGTAACTTAATAGCATAACCAGACGAGTCAAAGGGGATCCATCTGAGAGGTCAAGAAACTTTAAGAAGACTGTCAAGCCAACTATCTCCTAAAGGCATTCAAACACCAATTTTTTAAGAAAATATAAATTTAACTCTGCAATGGCAATGCATTTGAAGCATAGTATAGGAAATAGGGGATTCCTAAACAAAAAGACTAGCTCAACAAAGAAACCATAACAAAACACTGATGAATCTATAGTGTGTGAATAAAAGCAGCAGATGGCCATTAATAAGATCCGAAAGATCTTAGAATATGGAATGAATAGGATTAGGAAAGAAAAATATGTCATACATTGCACCATATGAGGAACAATACCTTTTTCAAAGACTTGATGGAGCAAAAAAGGCTTCAAATAGTCCCCCTGCACTTTTTGCCTCGCATATTTATGCACGTTATTTTGATCCCTTCTCAATTTATTATCCAGTTACAAATGAATTTCTGAGTTCCACTGTAAATACTAATTTCATTACATTATCCACCGGCAACAAATATGCAAGATAAGTAGTCTATAGACAATCCACCGTCTATTTTTATATTCAACCTGTTCTTCTTAAATACCTGATTCTGTGCTCATCAAATTATGATGCTAAATTTGACTAGCATAAAGTTCATCTGTCTCTGTACCCAAATGATTCAGCATCTTAGCCAAATAAATTCACCAGAATCACCACATACAAAATCTATAAGCCAAACATCAAGCACACAGATTGTCCTGAAAACAAAGTATCGACAAGAAAAAAAAGAAACCAAATTACGTGAAAAAATTTAACCTTTTTTTAAACCACTCTTTCTTTCTGCCTCCATTTTCTCTGCTTTAATAGAGAACACGTCGAGACCTGCACTCAGGGTGACATCACGCTCAATCTTCTTTTTCCAAAACAAACCTGCAATTTCCTTACCCTATGTCAGATATCATAATCATCAAGAACGAAAACTTTAATGTTCATCTGCTTCACAAGAGTGCATTATCCACAAATAATTTTCGAAAGGAGAAAGGTTTCCAAGCTGCAGATAATATTCTTGCTACAAAGAGCATGGACACGACAATTCTAAAACACTCTTGTTTAACCTGCATATCCAAATATGGAAGGCAAGAAACACCAGCGACGGCCTATTATTATAAATGGTAAATAGTAAAGTAATAAAATTGGGAAAGGACAATTCATCTGGACACCATTAGCCGACATGTCCGCATGCCAAAAGTGATGTCAGTGAGGGTCAAATGCATCTTATAAATCTCAAGCAAAAGTATGTGAGCAAGAGACGTTAGGTAACTGGCAGCTCGACAGTGGGAAAAGGAGCAATAACCATCTAGTTTAGCAAGCAGCAGGCTAGCTGATTTTTCCTAATTTTAATTCAGTAGTAGGCCGCTCTCCAGCTCGTTTTGCTTCTTAAAGTGAAAACTTGCAAGCTCCAAACTATACTCAGCCTGGGCCTCGGGGACAGATTTCTCTATCCATGCCTCTAAAACCTATTCCTCTGGCCCACAGAGTGAAAATAATTCCTCGCGATACGAACAATAAGGTCAAAATTAGGTTTTTCCCTTATTTAGAATGGCCAAGAAATAAAGGCTGCACCGTTCAAGGAAAAGGGCAAAAATCAGCATTCAGCTTCACAAGCAACAGCCACGTTATGATTGAAATCAAGATCGTCCCTGAACCGACAATCACTTCAAGGGCGATCCTCAATTCAGGAACGAAAACTTACACTTCTCGTTGAGGTTAGAATCACCGAAAGGACCATCAGTTCAACTTCTTGGCAACACACATCGCCTGGATAATCACAGCAAGAGAAGGCCGATAATCAATCAATTCTACACAGAGCAAAACAACGAAATTCAAATCAACAAAAGACCAAATTCTGAACCCTCTGTAAAATAAGCCTCGAGCTACGCAGCTTCCGTCCAATCGTTCGCCTTTCTTCTACCTCGATTCTGGTTCCTCTCCGAAGAAGAGGATGCTTTCTTCTTTCTTGTTTCTATGCGATTTCCGTGAACGGCTCCAGTTTTGGGGGTTTCAGGCGTGCCCTAAATAGGAGATCAGGGAAGAATTTGTAGCTAAAATGCCTTCAATATATCTATATAACAATTTGGACTTTGGTGGATCCAATTAGATCAGTCCGACTATACTTGATCCAACCAACTTTTATTTCTCTTTGCCTTTTCAAATCAAGCCGATCCCCATTAACAAACACTTTTCAAATTTGTAATTAAAAAGAATTGTAATAATTACAAGGAAATCTTATAAATTTCTTATGCACTTTGTAAATCCATCCTATTAATTAAACAAATTCCATCATGACTTGGATCTCAACTTTTTACCAAAAAGAAGAAGAAGATGAAGAAAGTTCATGATAAATATTTATACATATCTACAGTGTCATCGATTACAGTTAACTCTAGATAGCAATCGTAATTTAAAATGTTCAAGATAATTAACAAGTAATCTATGAATGTCCACCGTTCTAAATTTGGACTCAAAAAATTATCGAGTATTCCATGAACATCAAACTCTCTATTAATTTCACTTATATGACAATGGAAAGTATGCTCAAAAAAAGGATTGGAATCTTTACATATCATTGTACTCTCTATTTATTTCACTTCACTAATTTTATCTTCACACACAAACGAAACGAGTTATCTATTACTAATTTGAATTAAAAATGAAAACTTCTTATCTTACAAGTTAGGTAAAGTTTTTCGAGATAGATAAAATCGAAGAAGAAGAAGAAGTCCTTTTACCTAATAAATTTTTCCAATTTTCTTTTTTGGACAGGGCACCATTAGCTATTTACAAGCAAAGGATGAAAAAAAAAATGAAAGATAATAAAAGAAAAAAAATAATTATTGGAAAAAAATTGCTGTCTAGAAAAGTGTAAGTTCTCTTGTTTTATTTTATATATCGACATGCAATAGTATAGGATTTTAAGATTAGATATTGTGAAAGTGCAATTTCAAATAAATGAAGATGTTGATTTTTCGCAGTATTTCAATAAAATGCCTTCAAAATATCCATATAACAATTTAGATTGTGGTGGATTCGATTAGATGGGTCCGACTATCCTTGATACAACCAACTTTTATTTCTCTTTGCCTTTTCAAACCAAGTCGATCCCTATTAACACACAAGTTTGTAATTAAAAAAAGTCGTAATAACTATAAGGAAATCTCTTAAACCTCTTGCGTGCTTTGTAAATCTATCATGATAATTAAACAAATCCCATCATGAATTCAATCTCAACTTTTTATCTAGAAGAAGAAGAAGAAAGCTTGTGATCAACCTTTGTATGTATCTACCGTGCCCACAATTACACTTAACTCTAGATAGCATATAGTAATTGTAATTTACAATGTTCAAGATAATTTACAAGTAATCTATGAATATTTACCTAATTTAGGACCCAAAAAATTATCAAGTATTCCATGAACATCAAACTCTCTATTAATTTCACTTATATGACAATGGAAAGTATGTTTAAAAAATGGATGGGAATCTTTACATATTATTGTACTCTAAAAAATGGATGGGAATCTTTAAATATTATTGTACTCTTAATTTCACTTCACTATTTTTATCTTCACACACAAACGAAACAAAATCTGTTACTAATTCGAATTAAAAATGAAAACTTCTTATCTTACACGTTAGGTGAAGTTTTTTCGAGATAGATAAAATCGTCAAATATTACCTCCCTTTTCACCTAATAAATCTTTACAATTTTTTTTTTTTCTGGACGGGGCACCATTAGGTATTTACCAACAAAGGATGAAGGAAAAAAAATGAAAGAATATATAATCTTCACATTAATTGGATAGGATAGATTTGGGGTCCACAGCGAGGGGAGAGCTGAATGCTCTAGTAAAAACATGGGGAAAAATTATTAGGAAAAAAATTGTTATTTAACAAAAGTGTAAGTTCTCTTATTTTATTTTATATATCGAGATGCAAAAGTAGAGGATTTTGAGATTAGATATTGTGCAAAGTGCAATTTCAAATAATTGAAAATGCCTTTTTTTTAAGTGTTTCAATAAAATGCCTTCCAAATATCCATATAACAATTTGGACTTTGGTGGATTCTATTAGATCAGATCTGTCCGACTATCTTTAATCCAACCAACTTTTATTTCATTTTGCCTTTTCAAACTAAGTCAATCCCCATTAACAAATTTTCAAACCAAGTCGATCCCCATTAACAAACAAATTTGTAATTAAAAAGAGTCGTAATAATTATAAGAACCCAAAAGAAGAAGAAGAAGAACAACAACAACAACAAAGCTCATGATAAACTACGATAAAAGGAAAATGAGATGAACTCTCTATCGAGTTTAACAGTTTTTGCCAAAGAAAATATTTTTCTTAATGAATAAGTCTAGTCCATCGATTCACTAGGTCAGAAACCTTAAAATTCGTTTACGATATTGGTTTGTTAAGTGATGAGGCGCTCCATAACTCAACTAACCTTAGTAGGTCTAGGCATCATTTTCCTAATGAAAATGCTTCTTTGCTTTTCTTTTTTGGCTTTATGAGTTAGACATTTTCCCTGAATTCAAGTGGACACTAATTGCACACCAGCAAAATCTAGCTATACAAGAGATGGATTAAGACATGGGGAAATAAAACGAGCAAATATTTCGCTCAGTGGTAAGAGATAAGGGGTGGCAAACAAAATCCAGCCCGGCCCAACCCGAGCCGGTTCTGATTATGTGGCTTGGCTATGGGCGCCTGATTATGTGTTGAAGAAGCAAGAGCAAGCAACATGTTATGACTTGTTGAGCAGCCTCTTTGTTAGATCCTTCCTTGATCATAATTATAAGCAGCTGATACAATACTTTGTTGCCTCCACTAAGGGGTGTGTGTCTCTTTCCCTATTGCTACCATGCCAAAGTAGAAAAAGTTTAGGTGTCCAATGCGAATCACTTCTGTCGCTCACGACACAAGCCGCCAATTGAAATACACTCGATTCACACCATGCTTTTGCGGCAAGTTCGGGAATGGAAGGTGAATTAGACGCCAGCTCCCTCGCAGGTGCATATAGAAAGGTACTGATGTGGGCTGTTTGTCTGTAAAACAAACAAAAGACATTTTCCTTATCCCATATAGGAAAGTGGAAAGGAGATGAGCCACTTTACAAATACAAGTTTTTTATAGTGTGTTTAAAGAAGCTGTTGGGGGGTGAGCTTGATCCCACAAAACCCGTGGGCAGGCACACGGTTATTAGGTGCACTATGCTAACTTGTGTGCTCGAGGTTTAATCAGCGCTAGCCCCTTTATTTTATTTTATTTTATTTCTTATGGATGCCTTATTAACATTTATTAGCTAAAAAGGTTGTTTCTGTTCATTAAGTATTTTGGGAAATGATCAAATTCGAAATTTTATTTTATAAAATAAAAATCATATTTTTTTTTTATTATTCCAATTTTTATATGCATTTTCAAGATAATTTTTGAAATTACACTTATTAAACTGCAACATTTATTGAATGGTTGCATTTGTTCATTTTACAATCATTCCCAAATAATTGCTCGCTTTTGGCGAGATTATTAGGGACACTTAGCACTTCGCACACTTGCGTGAACACGGTTTAATTGGCATTAACATTTTTTTTTTTAATTTCTCACGAATTGTTAATCTCTATCAGTTGAAAGGTTTTTTTGTTCATTGTATATTTTTGGAAATTATGAAATATGGAATTTTATTTATAAAAGAAATTAATTACTTATTTTTTATTATTTTGAATTTTATAAGCCTTTTCAAGATATACTTGTTCAATTTGCTACCCTTCTCAAAAGGTTGCATTTGTTCACTTCGTAATTTTAGCATTTTGTCCGCTTGCGCGCCCACAATTTAATTAGCCCTCACTCATTTATTTTTTAAAATTTTATTTTGTATAGTTAATTTATTAACTTTTATTAGTTGAGAGGTTGTTTTTGTTCATTAAGTATTTTTGGAGATTATGATATTCGAAATTTTATTTTATAAAATAAATTAGTTAATTATTTCATATCTTTTATTATTCTGAATTTTATATGCATTTTCAAGATAACCTCTAAAATTATACATATTCAGTTTGCGATCTTTTTTCGAAGGATTGTATTTGTTCATTTCGTAATCTTTGCCAAATAATGGCACGATTATTAAATGCACTTAGCCCTTTACACACTTGCGCACCTACACTTTAATTAGCCCTTACCCCTTTATTTTTAATATTATTTCGTATGATTATCTTATTAACCTTAATTAGTTGAAATATTGTTTTTGCTCATTAATTATTTTTGGAAATTATGAAATTCAGAATTTTATTTTATAAAAAATTATTTATTTATTTTTATTATTTCGAATTTTATATCCCTTTACATAATAACCTTTGAAATTATACTTGTTCAGTTTGCAAAATTTCTTAAAGGATTGCGTTTGTTCATTTTGCAATGTTTCCTTAATAATTGCATGATTTTGACGCGATTATTAGACGCATTTAGTACTTTACATGCTTACACACCGCCATGTAATTAGCACCAACCCTTTTATTTTATTTTATTTCATTTCATATAGTTATCTTACTAACCTTTATTAGTTAAAAGGTTGTTTTTGTTCATTAAATATTTTTGGAAATTATGAGATTTAGAAATTTATTTAATTAAAAAATTAATTTTTTTATTTTTTATCATTCTCAATATTATATGCCCTATCAAGATAACCTTTGAATTTATAGATGTTTAGTTTGCAACCGTTCCCGAAAGGTTGCATTTGTTCATTTTGCAATCCTTCTTGTATTATTGCATTTGTTCATTTTGCGGGATTCTTCTCATCAACATACCTCCAGCATTTCCATTCGTTTAGGTCTAAAGCAAAGCTGTAGCCTTTCTATGTTCGGAGAATATGGAAATGCTTTGTTGTTGCTAGTGCTGGTTTTCTTTGAGGAGCATTGGAGTCCCTGGAGGAATTGCCAATTGCAGCCAACTAGCTATATTCTAGAGATCAAGGGGGAGTCGTAATTTCATGGGTCCTGAAAAAGTGGTCCGTCCCTCCTGGGAAGACAACTGTTATTGAGGCGGCTGTACAGGCTAAGGAGGGCTTACTTGCATAGAACTCTGATGAGGCTTGTTGCATCTCTAGTTGGTTCATATGCTTGCCTATAACAATCCCATGGTACTTCGTTTGGGAATGCATTAGCCAGATTTCTTTAGGAACAGTGTGGTTCCTTTTGCATAATTTTCTCTGAATTACTCTATATTCAGAGTCGATATCTGCGATGCTGCATTCATATGACCTGTACACTATCGCAGAGGAGGATAAGTGTTGAAGCACTCAAGCTTCAAAGTGCGAGGAGCAATGAGTCTTCTAGATAGTGAAAAATATCTCCATGACCTGCTTAGCAGGCATGTAGATTCAGGAGGACTTATGTAGCCTACCTACATGCATTGCTATATCATTCTTTTGAAGTAATAATTTTAAGTGTGGAGTAGACATGCTGTCAATTTTTTGTTTATGGAAATTTGTACCAAATTTGGTAAGAAATTGCTGGATTGTGGTTTGGAATGCGGTTGGCTCAACTGTTAACTATGAAATATGGAGGACGAATAGGCTGTCTATAGCCATAAAGAAGGACATGAGCAAGTTGTTGCGAGTTGGCCACAGTTACCTGCTTTCTCAGCCTTATCCTCATTGCTCCCACTTTGGTCTCTCACCACTTTGGTTATCTGGAGCCTTGAAATCTGAAGTAATTTACAATTTTGCAGGATATTTATGAGAAACTTGAGCATGCCAACATAATTTGAGCACATTTACTAGTGACCATGCACTTTCTAGATGATGAAGCCTCACTTATATGGAGGCACACAAAACTGTCAAAAAGTTGGATGATACGGAACTATAGTTTGTGTTTGTTAAATGCAATTTGCCTGTGGTTTAGAAAATACGTTTATTTTTCACGTTCGTCTTTTTTCTTTTTCCTTTTTTTGCACTTGCAATTTGTTAGGGATTCTTCTTGATGCCTACAGGTTGAAATAGGGAGTCTCTGTTAGGGTCTTTCCAGGCTGCGGCCAGTGGTAACCCATTTATATGCTTTAGCATTGGCTTTGAGCAATTCGGTTTTCAGTGAATGCCGTGCAGAAGAATAATTGGTCCACTTGGCATTTGCTGGTAATACTGGTGTTGCTATGATCTCTGTGAAGTGTACTTGGTAATTGAACCTGGACTTGCCTTCGTGTAAGGCTGGTTTTATATAGTTTCTCCTCCTTTTAATTGCAGAATAACTTCAACTTCGAACAAAGGGACTGGCTAACTGTCCAACCAGAAGAGCTACCTTATGGGTCGAAATTGGTAAGAGGCAGAGTTTTGCTTTACCTCTCTGCATTTTAGTTGGGGGTATTGACCCTTTAGCTCTTCTTTATCCCTCCCTCTCTCTCCGAACATATTCATACATTGTTGAATGTTTTATCATTCTATCACGTTTCTTCTTGAGTAGATCATAAGGCTAAATCCTCCTTTTGGAGCTAAAGCAGCTTTGGCAAGCAAGTTTATTGATAAAGCTCTTGAATTCAAACCAAAGCTCCTTATTCTGATTGTTCCAACAAAAACTGAAAGGTAACTACCTTACTTTGAGCCCTCTCTTTTGCCTTTGCAAATATTTAAATCTAGCGGTGCATTGCAGATTAGAAGAGAAAAAGTTTGGCTATGATATGGTGTGGGAAGACGATCGGTTCTTGTTTGGAAAGGTGAAATGGGATGTTCTGTTCATCCTTCTGATCATATGTTTGCATCTGATGGATTAATTATAACCTCTCAATTTTCAGACATTTTATTTGCCAGGGTCTGTTGATGTGAAGGATAAACAAATTGAACAGCGAAACACTAAGCCACCGTTGCTGTGTATATGGAGCCGTCAAGATTGAACTACACAGCTCGAGGCCATAGCTCAAGAGCAAGTCACTGGCTGATGAAGCTTAAGAGGCCATGGTCAAATGACGACTGTAGTGGATTGCTAGATTTTCATCATCCGAAAGATGACCAGAGGCTTTGCCTTGGTAATTTGTCACTGATAAGTGATACCTCCATGCCTACCCAATGGATAGGCAGAGTCGATATGGCTAAAGGTCAAAATGGGCATTTTTCTCAAAATGATAGCGAGAGAGAAAGCAGGGATAGCCATTCTACTGGGACTTCTGCGGAGAAGGCTAATGGTATGCTAAATATTTGAACCTAAGTCGCGAATTGGTATGGGCTTGGGAGAACCCGAGCTAAGTCTAGGCTTAGCAATCTATTAGCCTAATTTAGATGGTGCACCCGAAAAATAGGTCGCGACACAGTCTTAAGCAGTTTTCTGTTGGGGATAACACCCAACAAAATCCCCAACAGAAAAGAGGGTGAGTGAAGTTTGGTCGGTGTCTTACAGGGGTTTTCTGATAGTTATGACAACTAGTAGAAAAATAGGGTAATTATAGGATAATGGAGGAACCCTACTAGAAAGATGGGACCAACGGCTTAACCATATTTTTTTTACATAGGGAATTACGGGGGAAGGGATCTATTGCTGGGATTGAGGGCTGCCGGAAAGGAGAGAGGGCGAGGGAGAGGAAGGAAATTGAGACGAAAATGGAGTCGAGGGGGCATTGTTGAGGGTGACGGTGAATTGAGTTTTGATTAAGATGCGACTGGAGAGGGAGAGGGAGTGGGAGCGACTTGCACGGCCGTCTTTGTCGCTATCAACAACATCGGGCTAGGTATGTCTCTTCTGCACTTTATTTTCTCTGTTCTTCATAAATTGAGTGTGAGATTGCAAGGCTTGGAGGGAGGAGAGTGGTTGCGAAACGAGATCTCGGAAATAATAAAAATGAGATAAGGCTAGGTCTTAGAGGGTGACGATTGAATAGATTGGGCCGAGAAAAGTAGTTGTGGGCTTAAAACCCAGACCGATAGGGTCTGCGTCGGCTTATTTGGGCCGAGCCCTTTGACCCGATCCAATTTTTTTTTTATATTAAAAAATTAATAATAAATAAATAAACTCATAATAAAATATAAAAAATTCGTAGAATAATAAAGAAATTTAGAAAATTCGGAGAACTCTGAAATTAGTAAAAATTCAAAAAATTAATTAAAATTCCGAAAATTAATAAAAATAAAATAATTTTAAGAAAATAGAATATATAAAATTCTAAAATATAAAAATTTCATAAAATCATAAAAAATTTTGAAAATTCAAAAAATTTTGAAAATTATATGGAAATTCAGAAAACTTCAAAAGCTAATAAAAATTATGAAAATTCCAGAAATTCATAAATTAATAAAAAATTAGAAAATTTTGAAAATTTTGAAAATGATCTGAAATTTAGAAAATTCAAAATTTTTAAAAAATAGAAAAATAGAAAATTCTCAAAAATAACAATTTCATAAAATCATAAAAATTTAGAAAATTCAGATAAATTTTGAAATTATATGAAAATTCAGAAAATTCAAAAGCTAATAAAAATTATGAAAATTCCAGAAATTCATAAATTAATAAAAAGAATTAGAAAATTCAGAAAAATCTGAAAATTATATTGGAACACTTTGGGATGATTTTGACTTATACATTCTTCAGCTAGGGACAAGTTACGGATTGGACTTTGATATTTTTTTCTAAGTCTTTGGGGGACATTGAGACTTAGTTTCAATGAACGTTTTTCAATTTCATTGCTCCTTAATGCTTGAGTAGTTCTTATGTGAATGCAATGAGAAGCCGGAGTTGTTCTTCTAATAATAGCTGTTGCTCCTAAGGTGTCAGCTTGCGGACAGCTATAACTTTTAATGCATGGTTTTTGCAGTTGACTTGTTCTATATAGGTGTGTTGGAAGAAAGAAGCGGGTCGACTGATTGGTTTTTATGATCTTTTGAGAAATATATGGAATGTAAATAATGAATCATTGCTAATGTATGGTGACTAGGTTGTCTCTTCAAACACATTATATTTTTAAAATACACCACTGATTGACTTAAATTAGTTGTCAATTGATTTTGCAGGTGTCAACAACCATATTAAGTAATTCTAGCGTCAACCAAATGGAGTTAATTGAGCAGCCTCCAAGGAGGCTGGCAGTAAATAAATCTGTATTGATATCTGCACTGGTGGCCTCCATCTGCCCTATATTGCTTGGTTTTGGTAAGCCCTTGTTAATTTCAAATAAACTTGCGTCGCACGTGTTTTTTTTCAAAATTCTTATCTTACAAAAAAGTAGGGCACTTAATTTTCTTTTAATTTTTATTTTTATTATTCTTGTATATAGTTACAATTGATGATGATTGAGATTTTCATTATTTTTTTTTTAAATTCAACAGAAATGGGCGTCTTAAGCGAGACTATGACGACCATAAAGAAGGACCAAGCGCTAAGCAACAGGCTTGTTGAATTCATAAGCGTGATACTGCACATATTCATGAAGAGAAGACAACCAAAGAAAGTTCAAAGAACCAGGAAGACCGACAATTGTCGATGTCATTATGCATGCTTGCGGGTGTTCAGTCATCAGTTTTTTTCTATTAAGGGAGGGACTTATAGTCTTAAGGGGTTTTCTGTTGGGGATAACACCCAACAGAATCCCCAACAGAAAAGAGGGTGAGTGAATTTTGGTCGGTGTCTTACAGGGGTTTTCTAATAGTAATGACAACTAGCAGAAAAATAGGGTAATTATAGGATAATGGAGGAACCCTACTAGAAAGATGGGAAGAGTGGCTTAACCATATTTTTCTTACATAGGGAATTACGGGGGAAGGGATCTATTATGGGATTGAGGGTTGCGGGAAAGGAGAGAGGCCTGAGGGAGAGCATGGAAATTGAGACGAAAATGGAGTCGAGGGGGCGATTGTTGAGGGCGACCGTGAATCGAGTTTTGATGAAGATGCGGCGGGAGAGGAGAGGGAGCGGGGAGCGAATTGCACGGCCGTTTTCCTCGCTATCCACAACATCGGGCCAAGTATGTCTCTTCTGCACTTTATTTTCTCTGTTCTTCATAAATTGAGTGTGAGATTGCAAGGTTTTGGGGGAGGAGAGGGGTTGCAGAAACGAGATATAGGAAATAATTAAAATAAGATAAGGCTAGGTGTTAGTGCGTGACGATTGAATAGATTGGGCCAAGAAAAGCGGTTGTGGGCATAAAACCCGGACCGATAAGGTCCGCATCGGCTTAGCTGGGCTAGGCCCTTTGACCCAATTCGATTTTCTTTTTGTTGATGTAAAAAAAAAATAAAAATTAAAAAAACTGATAATAAAAAATTAAAAATTTGTAAAATAATAAAGAAATTCAGAAAATTCAGAAAACTCTAAAATTAGTAAAAATTCAGAAAATTAATTTTTTTTTTAATTTTTGATATCAACAAAAAGAAAATCGGATCGGGTCAAAGGGCTTGGCTAATTTGCCGACGAGACCCTATCGATCCGGGTTTTAAGCCCACAACTGCTTTTCTCAGCCCAATCTATTCAATCATCACCCACTAACACCTAGCCTTATCTCATTTTTATTATTTCCTAGATCTCGTTTCTGCAACCCCTCTCCTCCCCCCCAAACCTTGCAATCTCACACTCAATTTATGAAGAACAGAGAAAATAAAGTGCGGAAGAGACATACCTGGCCCGATGTTGTTGATAGCGACGAAGACGACCGTGCAATTCGCTCCCACTCCCTCTCCCTCTCCAGTCACATCTTCATCAAAACTCAATTCACCGTCGCCCTCAACAATCCCCCTCGACTCCATTTTCATCTCAATTTCCTTCCTCTCCCTTAGCCCTCTCTCCTTTCCCGCAGCCCTTAATCCCATAATAGATCCCTTCCCCCGTAATTCCCTATGTACGAAAAATATGGTTAAGCCGTTGTTCCCATCTTTCTCGTAGGGTTCCTCCATTATCCTATAATTACCCTATTTTTCTGCTAGTTGTCATAACTATCAAAAAACCCCGTAAGACACCGACCAAAATTCACTCACCCTCTTTTGTTGGGGATTCTGTTGGGTGTTATCCCCAACAAAAAACCCCTTAAGATTGCAAGTCCCTCCCCTAACAGAAAAAAAAACTAATGACTGAACACCCGCAAGCATGCATAACGACATCAACAATTGTCGGTTTTCCTGGTTCTTTGAACTTTCTCTGGTTGTCTTCTCTTCATAAATATGTGGAGTGTCACAGTTATGAATTCAACAAGCCTGTTGCTTAGCTCTTGGTCCTTCTTTATGGTCATCATAGTCTCGCTTAAGCCGCCTATTTATGTTGAAATTAAAAAAAAAAAATGAAAATCTCAATCATCATCAATTGTAACAATATACAAGAATAATAAAAATAAAAATAAAATTAAGTGTCCTATTTTTTTTGTAAGATAAGAATTATGAAAAAAAAATGTGTGCGACGCAAGTTTATTTGAAATTAACTAGGGCTTACCAAAACCAAGCAATACAGGGCAGATGGAGGCCACCAGTGCAGATATCAATACAGATTTATTTATTGCCAGCCTCCTTGGAGGCTGCTCAATGAACTCCATTTGGTTGATGCTAGAATTACTTAATATGGTTGTTGACACCTGCAAAATCAATTGACAACTAATTTAAGTCAATTAGTGGTGTATTTTAAAAAAAATAACGTTTTTGAAGAGACAACCTAGTCACCATACATTAGCAATGATTCATTATTTACATTCCATATATTTCTCAAAAGACCATAAAAACCAATCGTCGACCGCTTCTTTCTTCCAACACACCTATATAGAATAATTCAAAAACCATGCATTAGAAGGTATAGCTGTCCGCAAGCTGGATCCTTAGTAACAACAGCTATTATCAAAAGAACAACTCCGGCATCTCATTGCATCCGCATAAGAACTACTCAAGCATTAAGTAGCAATGAAATTGAAAAACGTTCATTGAAACTAAGTCTCAATGTCCCCAAAGACTTGGAGAAAAATATCAAAGACCAATCCGTAACTTGCCCCTACCTGAAGAATGTATAAGTCGAAATCATCCCAAAGTGTTCCAACATATTATTTAGATTTTTCTGATTTTTCTATTTTTTTATTATTTTATGAATTTCTAGAATTTTCATAATCTTTATCAGCTTTTGGAATTTTCTGAATTTTCATATAATTTTCAAAATTTATCTGAATTTTCTTGACTTCTTCTATATAGGTGTGTTAGAAGAAAGAAGCGGGTCGACTAATTGGTTTTTATGGTCTTTTGAGAAATATATGGAATGTAAATAATGAATCATTGCTAATGTATGGTGACTAGGTTGTCTCTTCAAAAACATTATGTTTTTAAAATACACCACCGATTGACTTAAATTAGTTGTCAATTGATTTTGCAGGTGTCAACAACCGTATTAAGTAATTCTAGCATCAATCAAATGGAGTTGATTGAGCAGCCTCCAAGGAGGCTGGCTATAAATAAATCTGTATTGCTATCTACACTAGTGGCCTCCATCTGCCTTGTATTGCTTGGTTTTGGTAAGCCCTAGTTAATTTCAAATAAACTTGCGTCGCACGTGTTTTTTTTTTTTCATAATTCTCATATTACAAAAAAAATAGGGCACATAATTTTATTTTTATTTTTATTATTCTTGCATATAGTTACAATTGATGATGATTGAGATTTTCATTATTTTTTTTTTTAAATTTCAACAGAAATAGGCGGCTTAAGCGAGACTATGACGACCATAAAGAAGGACCAGGAGCAAAGCAACAGGCTTGTTTAATTCATAACTGTGATACTCCACATATTCATGAAGAGAAGACAACCAAAGAAAGTTCAAAGAACCAGGAAGACCGACAATTGTCGATGTCATTATGCATGCTTGCGAGTGTTCAGTCATCAGTTTTTTTTTTCTATTAAAGGAGGGACTTATAGTCTTAAGGGGTTTTTGTTGGGGATAACACCAAACAGAATCCCCAACAGAAAAAGAGGGTGAGTGAATTTTGGTCGATGTCTTACGGGGTTTTTCGATAGTTATGACAATTAGCAGAAAAATAGGGTAATTATAGGATAATGGAGGAACCCTACTAGAAAGATGGAAAGAGCGGCTTAACCATATTTTTCTTACATAGGGAATTACGAGGGAAGGGATCTATTATGGGATTGAGGGCTGCGGGAAAGGAGAGAGGGCGAGGGAGAGGAAGGAAATTGAGACGAAAATGGAGTCGAGGGGGATTGTTGAGGGCGACGGTGAATCGAGTTTTGATGAAGATGCGACTGGAGAGGGAGAGGGAGGCGGAGAGAATTGCACGACCGTCTTCCTCGCTATCAACAACATCGGGCTAGGTATGTCTCTTCGGCACTTTATTTTCTCTATTCTTCATAAATTGAGTTTGAGATTGCAAGGTTTGGGGGAGGAGAGGGGTTGCAGAAACGAGATCTGGGAAATAATAAAAATGATATAAGGCTAGGTGTTAGTGGGTGACGATTGAATAGATTGGGCCGAGAAAAGCGGTTGTGGGCATAAAAACCCGGATCGATAGGGACTGCGTCGCCTAGCTTGGCCAGGCCCTTTGACCCAATCGATTTCCTTTTTGTCGATATAAAAAAATTACTAAAAATTAAAAAAAAAATACTCATAATAAAAAATTAAAATTTTGTAAAATAATAAAGAAATTTAGAAAATTCGGAAAACTCTGAAATTAGTAAAAATTCAAGAAATTAATGGAAATTCCCAAAATTAAATAAACTTAGGAAAATAGAAAATTCTAAAAAATAAAAATTTCATCAAATCATAAAAAATTTAGAAAATTCTAAAAAATTAAGAAAATTATATGAAAATTCAGAAAACTTCGAAAGCTAATAAAAGTTATGAAAATTCCAGAAATTCATACATTAATAAAAAAAAAATTATTAAATTTAGAAAAATCTCAAAATTATATGAAATTCCGAAAATTAAAAAAATAAAAAAATTCGAAAAAATAAAAATTTCATAAAATAAAAGAAAATAGAAAATTCAGATAAATTTTGAAAATTATATGAAAATTCAGAAAATTCCAAAAGCTAATAAAAATTATGAAAATTCCAGAAATTCATAAAATAATAAAAATTAGAAAATTCAGAAAAATATGAAAATTATATTGGAACACTCTTAAATGATTCCGACTTATACATTCTTGACTAAGGGCAAGTTACGAATTGGTCTTTGATATTTTCTCAAAGTCTTTGGGGACATTGAGACTTAGTTTCAATGAACGTTTTTCAATTTCATTGCTCCTTAATGCTTGAGTAGTTCTTATGCGGATGCAATGAGATGCCGGAGTTGTTCTTCTGATAATAGTTGTTGCTGCTAAGGTGTCAGCTTGCGGACAGCTATACCTTCTAATGCATGGTTTGTAGTCGGAGTGGTATCAACCCGAACACCATCCTATGTGATCCTATGCGGCCTAGGTCCGGCGGCAGGTTGTGTGTGCTAGGGTGTAGTGTAATGCAAATGATACACGCACAACAATTTATAGGCAAACAACTCTTCGTACATAAAAAATAAACCATACATTCCTACACCTCCCTACAAGACAAATGTGAGCAAACACTTCCCCTTATACCTCCCATTCTGCAAAAACATTTAACACCTTTAATATTAGGGGGCGTACCTGGAATCCTCGCTACCAAACAAAAATATTTTTGAACAAGAATATTTTTAACCTAAGTCCTTTAAGGTCTAAAACCACTTCCCCAACGGAGTATTGTCTAAACAACGAGCCTAAGACTCATGATTAGGCACGGGCTCTCCCAAGCCCATACCCCGCGTGACGTTGGGATATTCTTAAGAAATTTTGCACAAAAGGAGTCGCCACTAGCCTATTGGGGTCGGCTAGAAACCAAGTGAGGCATGGGAGTATGCCTCACTTCCTACGCAACTAGAGAATCTAGGGTCGAGGACTTGATTACACTAATTGACCAATTAGTGCCCTTTCGGTATCTAATCTTGTTCATTTTAACAAAATAATTTTTTGGCAGACAGTATTAAAATAATAATTATAGCTACCAAGATCCTAATTGCCATAAAATTAAATACGTGCAATTAAACATAACAAAATATACAAACTAAACATGCAATATAATCAATATACGAGTAAATAAAGGCCTAATTACACTAAAAATGGAATATATGGCAAATCCTAACCAAACCCCATCATTTTTGGATTTTCCAATTTTTTTTTTAATTTCAATTTTTTTAGTTTATTAATTTTTAATTTTTAATTTTTAATTTTTAATTTTTTTTTAAAATAATTTTTGGGGTCGGACCGGGACCGGTCCCGAGTCTGACCCGGTCGGTCAGGTCGTCCAGACCCGCCCGGGCTTAGCCGGATGGGGCCGGGCCGAACCGGCCGCTTGGAAGGCAAGGCCCGACCAACCTTGGTCGCCTTTCCTTGGCTTAGATTGGGCTCAACCGGCGGGCCCAATCTGGTTTAATATTTTCTATTTCAAAAAAATGAAGCCCACAAGCCCATGTCCTAAATCAACCCAAACCTAACTCAAGTATACCCGGCCCGGATGTGAGAAAACCCTACCCGATTCATGACTTTCGCGGGACCCGGCGTTTGGCCGAAACCCTAGGGCTTGCTGGCGACGCTGACAACTGTGGCGACGGGCTTGACGGCGGCGACGGCACAGCGGAGCGAGAGGGGGAGACGCATTGCGGCCGGCCTGGGATCCGTTGGCGTTGGGGGCAGCGGTGTCGAGCTGCGGGTAGAGCACGGCGACTTTTTGGTCCATGGAGCCAACAGAGGTTTGCGTTAAGGGTATGTGACGTTGGAATGGGATGGTTTGACGTGATCAAGCAACGGCAGCTGAATAAATGTAAGTTTGGGGTGTCCGGTAAATATAGATTTGGTTGTTAGGGTATTTCTTTGTTTTTCTATTTGTTTTCTCCGTAATTTTGGTTAGAGGTGGCCACCCCGGTACTTTTCTTAGAAAATTTTCTTATTTAACTATATATATATATATGATTTTCTCACACTCAACTCGGTGGTTCTGCCCGACCGACGCCGAGCGCCGCTGGCCACCGGTTGGTCGGCGTCCCGAGAGTCGCCGGGTATACTCCGGCGATATGCACACGCCTCATCTCGGCTAAACAGCGCGAAGGAACCTACCGAAAAGCTAGGAAAACGAAGGGAACGGTACGTGGCAACAATATAACCCCGAGCAACGCAAAAATAAACCAAAAGCCGAGCCGGTCGAGGGCTGGGTTCGGTACTTTCATTGAGTTATTTCGTCGAACAGCTATTGGGCACTACCAAATTCAAAGGATTCCCGGTCAACCGAGCGTCGAATACGCTTTAGGGGTCTTCGAACATAAAGTATAAGGAAGACGGGATCGAAGCGCAAAGGCAACATGGGCCGGAGCTCGCGCGAGCGGGTTGGCCGCGAGCTCCAGCCCGGCATTTTCCAGAAATAGGGCAACAAGGTTCGGGGGACCTACCTCGTCCGGGGAAGGGCTACGGTGGACAACGGCGGGCGGAAAGGCCTCGGCGACGACCGGCTACTCCCTCGAGTTTCCTTCTCCCATCGGTTTGGTCTCTCCCCTTTGAACTCTCTCCGTCTCCGACCTTCCCCCGTTCTCGTTTGTTCGCCTCCTAGGGTTCTGTGGGGTTGGAGGCGGTCGGCAACTCCGGCGGCGATCGACGACTCCGGGGTGTCTCTTGCTCCTCTCCTCCTCTCTCGTGCTTCTCTCTCTCCCTCCGTTCTGCTCCCTGTTCCTCCTCCCCGTGTTCACCGTGTTTTTCTCTTTTAAAATCGCCGCTGGTTCCTTTCCCTTCGCGTCCGTCCAAAATGCGGTCTTCTCCTTGGGACCGTTTTCAGCTACAATGGCTGCAGGTTTTCTTGGGCTTCGTCAGCGCAAGCGCTGCCACGCCGCAGCCAAGCTTTCATTGCTTCCATTTTCTGAAATCGCAGTTGCCAATCCCCGCAAATCCTTCTTGAGCTTCCTCCTGTCTTCTGTAGGTCCCACACGAATACCAACCAGAGGGAGAAGACCTTCGTTCGCGGGCCGGGCCGAGGGGAAAGAAGAGGAAGATGGGCCGCGTGTGGGCCACGCAAGGGGGAAAAGAATACGGGCCGGGCCGAGGGGAAAGAAGAGGAAGATGGGCCGCGTGTGGGCCACGCAAGGGGGAATAGAAGACGGGCCGCGCCTAGGCCTGCGCGGGGGGGAAGAAAGAGAGAAGGGCCTCTCTCGTTTTCGTTTTTTTTAATATATATTTCGATTTAAAAAAAATTGTAAACCTTTTTTTTTGACAAATTTTAAAACTAGTGACGCAAATGCTTCTAATGCCTATATGTGATGTAATTTTAATGAAAACTTTTTGTTAAGAGGTTAGAAATTAATCCATAATTTTCCAACGTAATTAATAAACACTTAAACAAATCGACAAAATTTAGATGTCAACACCCAAGAACACAACATTTGAGTTGCTCCATGCTTTTCAAACTGAACTCAGAGAGCTTCCTAAGATCTGCGTGCCTATCCAAATAAAACACATCTAACTATTTTAGTACGTCATTGATTTCATGGGAACAACACCATTTAAGTACCTCAACTATCCGACGTGTTAATCTAATTTAAATTTAACATCAGATGGTTGGTTGATTTATCATGCGGCTAGCCTGATTGCCAACGAGTCTAAACTGATTTAAGGATGGATGCGCTAATTGATTGTCGAAGGTGATTGAACTTCCTAAGGAATTCTTTGTTTGGAATGTAGAATTTCAAGGTATTTAATTTTTGTAAGGTGCAGACTTTGGAAAGAATACCCTCGGCACCCTTGTTCCACCATTCAGCATCAGAATCCACATCGAAATTTAGTTCTGCTAACTCTGATAGAGCCGATATAACTCCACAAGGAATCACTGGGTTCAGCTTGAGCATTTGCTTGCTGAGATGCACTTCCTAATATTGACACTTCCAGGCAAGTGAGATTAGATTTCCTTTCTACTACTTTTGGTAGACATCGTCTTTGTTCCCTCAAGAACAAGATCAAGAATCTCGAGGCGAATGAGCCCACCAATTGCAATGGTTTAAGAAGAATCTTTTGAGCTGACTGATTGAGATATGAGTCTGACAAAGATCTTATGCGAGTCCTTGATAAGTTTAGTAACTTCTAGGGCAGGCATGCAATGGAAGATGAAAGAGGTATCAATCTAATTCCTTTGAAGAAACAACGCTGAGTGTAAGGGCAGATTGATTCCTCTCGTAGCTCAATGATCTCGTTCTGTATTAAGGATATCTCTTCACCTTTCTGCCATTCCTCAACCTTGGTGGCTCCATCAAGTCCATTCAACCTCGGATCAGAAAATGAACTTTGCTCTAGTTAAATTAGTAAGTTCAACAACACATGCTGATTCAGACTTTGAAACTTCATGAATCTTCCATTCTCATTACTTTTGAGCTAGTTAGCATTGGCTAAATTTTTGGACTTTCTGGCTGTCATTTTGGGCGTCTAGCGTACCATCCTTTATCCACTTGCCTATCAGACAGTTTCTATCTCTTGGTAGTTGCTACAAAGTAAGAGATCCTTTAAAAAAATTTTACTTCTGGACCTTAACTCCTGAACCTCAACACCATAATCATTTGGCCTTCAATATCTCCTCCATAGATTGTACTTTGCAGGCTCACTGTTTCATGGGCATGTTTCCATACGGAAGAATCATGCACATCCTTCAGTGTCCGTAACATCAGAACTCTGGATTCTTGAGCACGCTTTCTAGCTGTTTCTCTGGCTATAGCTTGAATTTCTGAAGAGCAAACTATTCCAATAGCTCCCAAGAAAGATGATCATCCAAACTTAGCATCCTATCCACTGCCATTTCGCTGCAAACTTGTTCTGATTTAGTCACCAAGATTATGATGCTGAAGCTCGGTGGCTTTGGCTTAGGAATCCCCACTGACTCCAGATTTAAGAGTTGGGTTTCTACTTCACAGCAACTACGGTATAAGAGCCATAAGTCTCGCTAGCTTGGGTTTCTACTTCACAGCAACTAAGCCATACAAAAACATTGCTTCACGGAGTAGTAACTTAATAGCATAACCAGAGAAGTCAAAGGGGATCCATTTGACAGGTCAAGAAACTTTAAGAGGACTGTCAAGCCAACTATCTCCTAAAGGCATTCAAACACCAATTTTTAAGAAAATATAAATTTAACTCTGCAATGGCAATGCATTTGAAGCATAGTACAGGAAATAGCAGATTCCTAAACAAAAAGACTAGCTCAACAAAGAAACCATAACAAAACACTGATGAATCTGTAGTGTGCGAACAAAGGCAGCAGATGGCCACTAATAAGATCTGAAAGATCTTAGAATATGGAATGAGTAGGATTAGGAAAGAAAAATATGTCATACATTGCACCATATGAGGAACAATACCTTTTTCAAAGGACTTGATGGAGCAAAAAAGGCTTCAAATAGTCCCCCTGAACTTTTTGCCTCGCATATTTATGCACGTTATTTTGATCCCTTCTCAATTTATTATCCAGTTACAAATGAATTTCTGAGTTCCACTGTAAATACTAATTTCATTACATTATCCACCAGCAACAAATATGCAAGATAAGTAGTCCATAGACAATCCACCGTCTATTTTTATATTCAACCTATTCTTCTTAAATACCTGATTCTGTGCTCATCAAATTATGATGCTAAATTTGACTAGCATAAAGTTCATCTGTTTCTGTACCCAAATGATTCAGCATCTTAGCCAAATAAATTCACCAGAATCACCACATACAAAATCTATAAGCCAAACATCAAGCACACAGATTGTCCTGAAAACAAAGTATCGACAAGAAAAAAAGAAACCAAATTACGTGAAAAAATTTAACCTTTTTTAAACCACTCTTTCTTTCTGCCTCCATCTTCTCTGCTTTGATAGAGAACACGTCGAGACCTGCACTCAGGGTGACATCACGCTCAATCTTCTTTTCCCAAAACAAACCTGCAATTTCCTTACCCTATGTCAGATATCATAATCATCAAGAACGAAAACTTTAATGTTTATCTTCTTCACAAGAGTGCATTATCCACAAATAATTTTCGAAAGGAGAAAGGTTTCCAAGATGCAGATAATATTGTTGCTACAAAGAGCATGGACACGACAATTCTAAAACACTCTTGTTTAACCTGCATATCCAAATATGGAAGGCAAGAAACACCAGCAACGGCCTATTATTATAAATGGTAAATAGTAAAGTAATAAAATTGGGAAAGGACAATTCATCTGGACACCATTAGCCGACATGTCCGCATGCCAAAAGTGATGTCAGTGAGGATCAAATGCATCTTATAAATCTCAAGCAAAAGTATGTGAGCAAGATACGTTAGGTAACTGGCAGCTCGACAGTGGGAAAAGGAGCAATAACCATCTAGTTTAGCAAGCAGCAGGCTAGCTGATTTTTCCTAATTTTAATTCAGTAGTAGGCCGCTCTCCAGCTCGTTTTGCTTCTTAAAGTGAAAACTTGCAAGCTCCAAACTATACTCAGCCTGGGCCTCGGGGACAGATTTCTCTAGCCATGCCTCTAAAATCTATTCCTCTGGCCCACAGAGTGAAAACAATTCCTCGCGATACTAAAAATAAGATCAAAATTAGGTTTTTCCCTTATTTAGAATGGCCAAGAAATAAAGGCTCGCGCCGTTCAAGGAAAAGGGCAAAAATCAGCATTCAGCTTCACAAGCAACAGCCACGTTATGATTGAAATCAAGATCGTCCCTGAACCGACAATCACTTCAAGGGCGATCCTCAATTCAGGAACGAAAACTTACACTTCTCGTTGAGGTTAGAATCACCGAAAGGACCATCACTTCAACTTCTTGGCAACACACATCGCCTGGATAATCACAGCAAGAGAAGGCCGATAATCAATCAATTCTACACAGAGCAAAACAACGAAATTCAAATCAACAAAAGAACAAATTCTGAACCCTCTGTAAAATAAGCCTCGAGCTACGCAGCTTCCGTCCGATCGTTCCCCTTTCTTCTACCTCGATTCTGGTTCCTCTCTGAAGAAGAGGATGCTTTCTTCTTTCTCGTTTCTATGCGATTTCCGTGAACGGCTCCAGTTTTGGGGGGTTTCAGGCGTGCCCTAGATAGGAGATCAGGGAAGAATTTGTAGCTAAAATGCCTTCAATATATCTGTATAACAATTTGGACTTTGGTGGATCCAATCAGATCAGTCCGACTATACTTGATCCAACCAACTTTTATTTATTTTGCCTTTTCAAATCAAGCCGATCCCCGTTAACAAACACTTTTCAAATTTGTAATTAAAAAGAATTGTAATAATTACAAGGAAATCTTATAAATCTCTTATGCACTTTGTAAATCTATCCTATTAATTAAACAAATTCCATCATGACTTCGATCTCAACTTTTTACCAAAAAGAAGAAGAAGATGAAGAAAGTTCATGATAAATATTTATACATATCTATAGTGTCACCGATTACACTTAACTCTAGATAGCAATCGTAATTTAAAATGTTCAAGATAATTAACAAGTAATCTATGAATGTCCACCGTTCTAAATTTGGACTCAAAAAATTATCGAGTATTCCATGAACATAAACTCTCTATAAATTTCACTTATATGACAATGGAAAGCATGCTTAAAAAACGGATTGGAATCTTTACATATCATTGTACTCTCTATTAATTTCACTTCACTAATTTTATCTTCACCAACAAACGAAACGAGTTATCTATTACTAATTTGAATTAAAAATGAAAACTTCTTATCTTACAAGTTAGGTAAAGTTTTTCGAGATAGATAAAATCAAAGAAGAAGAAGAAGTCCTTTTACCTAATAAATTTTTCCAAATTTTTTTTTTGGACAGGGCACCATTAGCTATTTACCAACAAAGGATGAAGAAAAAAAGGGAAAGATAATAAAAAAAACCAAAAAATAATTATTAGAAAAAAAATTGCTGTCTAGAAAAGTGTAAATTCTCTTGTTTTATTTTATATATCGAGATGCAAAAGCATAGGATTTTAAGATTAGATATTGTGAAAGTGCAATTTCAAATAAATGAAGATGTTTATTTTTCGCAGTATTTCAATAAAATGCCTTCAAAATATCCATATAACAATTTAGATTGTGGTGGATTCGATTAGATGGGTCCGACTATCCTTGATACAACCAACTTTTATTTCTCTTTGCCTTTTCAAACCAAGTCGATCCCTATTAACAAACAAGTCTGTAATTAAAAGAGTCGTAATAATTATAAGGAAATCTCTTAAACCTCTTGCGTGCTTTGTAAGTCTATCATGATAATTAAACAAATCCCATCATGACTTCAATCTCAACTTTTTATCTAGAAGAAGAAGAAAGAAGCTTGTGATCAACCTTTGTATGTATCTACTGTGCCCACAATTACACTTAACTCTAGATAGCATATAGTAATCGTAATTTACAATGTTCAAGATAATTTACAAGTAATCTATGAATATTTACCTAAATTAGGACCCAAAAAATTATCAAGTATTCCATGAACATCAAACTCTCTATTAATTTCACTTATATGACAATGGAAAGTATGTTTAAAAAATGGATGGGAATGTTTACATATTATTGTACTCTTAATTTCACTTCACTATTTTTATCTTCACACACAAACGAAACAAGATCTGTTACTAATTTGAATTAAAAAAGACAAATTCTTCTCTTACAAGTTAGGTGAAGTTTTTTCGAGATAGATAAAATCGTCAAATATTACCTCCCTTTTTACCTAATAAATCTTTACAATTTTTTGTGTACAGGACACCATTAGGTATTTGCCAACAAAGGATGAAGGAAAAAAAATGAAAGAATATATAATCTTCACATTAATTGGATAGGATAGATTTGGGGTCCGCAGTGAGGGGAGAACTGAATGCTCTAGTTAAAACATGGGGAAAAATTATTAGGAAAACAAATTGTTATTTAACAAAAGTGTAAGTTCTCTTGTTTTATTTTATATATCGAGATGCAAAAGTAGAGGATTTTGAGATTAGATATTATGCAAAGTGCAATTTCAAATAAGTGAAAATGCCTATTTTTTTAAGTGTTTCAATAAAATGCCTTCCAAATATCCATATAACAATTTGGACTTTGGTGGATTTGATTAGATCAGATCTGTCCGACTATCCTTAATCCAACCAACTTTTATTTCTTTTTGCCTTTTCAAACTAAGTCGATCCCCATTAACAAATTTTCAAACCAAGTCGATCCCCATTAACAAACAAATTTGTAATTAAAAAGAGTCATAATAATTATAAGAACCCAAAAGAAGAAGAAGAACAACAACAAAGTTCATGATAAACTACGATCAAAGGATAATGAGATGAACTCTCTATCGAGTTTAATAGTTTTTGGCAAAGAAAATATTTTTCTTAATGACTAAGTCTATTCCATCGATTCACTAGGTCAGAAACCTTAAAATTCGTTTACGATATTGGTTTGTTAAGTGATGAGGCGCTCCATAACTCAACTAACCTTAGTAGGTCTAGGCATCATTTTCCTAATGAAAATGCTTCTTTGCTTTTCTTTTTTGGCTTTATGAGTTAGGCATTTTCCCTGCATTCAAGTGGACACTAATTGCACACCAGCAAAATCTAGCTATACAAGAGATGGATTAAGACATGGGGAAATAAAATTAGCAAATATTTCGCTCAGTGGTAAGAGATAAGGGGTGGCAAACAAAATCCAGCCCGGCCCAACCCGAGTCGGTTCTGATTATGTGGCTTGGCTATGGGCGCCTGATTATGTGTTGAAGAAGCAAGAGCAAGCAACATGTTATGACTTGTTGAGCAGCCTCTTTGTTAGATCCTTCCTTGATCATAATTATAAGCAGCTGATACAATACTTTGTTGCCTCCACTAAGGGGGTGTGTGTCTCTTTCCCTATTGCTACCATGCCAAAGTAGAAAAAGTTTAGGTGTCCAATGCGAATCACTTCTGTCGCCCACGACACAAGCCACATGATGTGGGCTATGATTCACACCATGCTTTTGCGGCAAGTTTGGGAATGGAAGGTGAATTAGACGCCAGCTCCCTCGCAGGTGCATATAGAAAGGTACTGATGTGGGCTATTTGTTTGTAAAACAAACAAAAGACATTTTCCTTATCCCATATAGGAAAGTGGAAATGAGATGAGCCACTTTACAAATACAAGTTTTTTATAGTGTGTTTAAAGAAGCTGTTGGGGGGTGAGCTAGATCCCACAAAACCCGTGGGCAGGCACACGGTTATTAGGTGCACTATGCTAACTTGTGTGCTCAAGGTTTAATCAGCGCTAGCCCCTTTATTTTATTTTATTTTATTTTATTTCTTATGGATGTCTTATTAACATGTATTAGCTAAAAAGGTTGTTTCTATTCATTAAGTATTTTGGGAAATGATCAAATTCGAAATTTTATTTTATAAAATAAAAATCATATTTTTTTATTATTCCAATTTTTATATGCATTTTCAAGATAATTTTTGAAATTACACTTATTAAACTGCAACATTTATTGAAGGGTTGCATTTGTTCATTTTGCAATCATTCCCAAATCATTGCTCGATTTTGGCAAGATTATTAGGGACACTTAGCACTTCGCACACTTGCGTGAACACGGTTTAATTGGCACTAACATTTTTTTTTTAAATTTCTCACGAATTGTTAATCTCTATCGGTTGAAAGGTTTTTTTGTTCATTGAATATTTTTGGAAATTATGAAATATGGAATTTTATTTATAAAAGAAATTAATTACTTATTTTTATTATTTTGAGTTTTATAAGCCTTTTCAAGATATACTTGTTCAGTTTGCTACCCTTCTCAAAAGGTTGCATTTGTTCACTTCGTAATTTTAGCATTTTGTGCGCTTGCGCGCCCACAATTTAATTGGCCCTCACTCATTTATTTTTAAAATTTTATTTTGTACACTTAATTTATTAACTTTTATTAGTTGAGAGGTTGTTTTTCTTCATTAAGTATTTTTGGAGATTATGATATTCGAAATTTTATTTTATAAAATAAATTAGTTAATTATTTCATATCTTTTATTATTCTGAATTTTATATGCATTTTCAAGATAACCTCTAAAATTATGCATATTCAGTTTGCGATCTTTTCGAAGGATTGTATTTGTTCATTTAGTAATCTTTGCCAAATAATGGCACGATTATTAAATGCACTTAGCACTTTACACACTTGCGCACCTACACTTTAATTAGCCCTTACCCCTTTATTTTTTATATTATTTCGTATGGTTATCTTATTAACCTTAATTAGTTAAAATGTTGTTTTTGCTCAATAATTATTTTTGGAAATTATGAAATTCAGAAATTTATTTTATAAAAAATTATTTATTTATTTTTATTATTTCGAATTTTATATGCCTTTACATAATAACCTTTGAAATTATACTTGTTCAGTTTGCAAAATTTCTTAAAGGATTGCGTTTGTTCATTTTGCAATGTTTCCTGAATAATTGCATGATTTTGACGCGATTATTAGACGCATTTAGTACTTTACATGCTTACACACCTGCCATGTAATTAGCACCAACCCTTTTATTTTATTTTATTTTATTTCATATAGTTATCTTACTAATCTTTATTAGTTAAAAGGTTGTTTTTGTTCATTAAATATTTTTGGAAATTATGAGATTCAGAAATTTATTTAATTAAAAAATTAATTTTTTTATTTTTATCATTCTGAATATTATATGCCCTATCAAGATAACCTTTGAATTTATAGATGTTTAGTTTGCAACCGTTCCCGAAAGGTTGCATTTGTTCATTTTGCAATCCTTCTTGTATTATTGCATTTGTTCATTTTGCAGGATTCTTCTCATCAACATACCTCCAGCATTTCCATCCGTTTAGGTCTAAAGCAAAGCTGTAGCCTTTCTATGTTCGGAGAATATGGAAATGCTTTGTTGTTGCTAGTGCTGGTTTTCTTTGAGGAGCATTGGAGTCCCTGGAGGAATTGCCAATTGCAGCCAAGCTGGCTATATTCTAGAGATCAAGGGGGAGTCGTAATTTCATGGGTCTGAAAAAGTGGTCCGTCCCTCCCGGGAAGACAACTGTTATTGAGGCGGCTGTACGGGCCGAGGAGGGCTTACTTGCATAGAACTCTGATGAGGCTTGTTGCATCTCTAGTTGGTTCATATGCTTGCCTATAACAATCCCATGGTACTTCGTTTGGGAATGCATTAGCCAGATTTCTTTAGGAACAAGTGTGGTTCCTTTTGCATAATTTTCTCCGAATTACTCTATATTCGAGTCGATATCTGCGATGTTGCATTCATATGACCTGTACACTATCGCGAGAGGAGGATAAGTGTTGAAGCACTCAAGCTTCAAAGTGCGAGGAGCAATGAGTCTTCTAGATAGTGAAAAATATCTCCATGACTCGCTTAGCGGGCATGTAGATTCGGGGAGGACTTATGTAGCCTACCTACATGCATTGCTATATCATTCTTTTGAAGTAATAATTTTAAGTGTGGAGTAGACATGCTGTCAATTTTTTGTTTATGGAAATTTGTACCAAATTTGGTAAGAAATTGCTGGATTGTGGTTTGGAATGCGGTTGGCTCAACCTGTTAACTATGAAATATGGAGGAGGAATAGGCTGTCTATAGCCATAAAGGAGGACATGAGCAAGTTGTTGTGAGTTGGCCACAGTTACCCTTTCTCGGCCTTATCCTCATTGCTCCCACTTTGGTCTCTCACCACTTTGGTTATCTTTGGAGCCTTGAAATCTGAAGTAATTTACAATTTTGCAGGATATTTATGAGAAACTTGAGCATGCCAACATAATTTGAGCACATTTACTAGTGACCATGCACTTTCTAGATGATGAAGCCTCACTTATATGGAGGCACACAAAACTGTCAAAAAGTTGGATGATACGGAACTATAGTTTGTGTTTGTTAAATCCAATTTGCCTGTGGTTTAGAAAATAGGTTTATTTTTCACGTTCGTCTTTTTTCTTTTTCCTTTTTTTGCACTTGCAATTTGTTAGGGATTCTTCTTGATGCCTACAGGTTGAAATAGGGAGTCTCTGTTAGGGTCTTTCCAGGCTGCGGCCAATGGTAACCCATTTATATGCTTTAGCATTGGCTTTGAGCAATTCGGTTTTCGGTGAATGCGGTGCGGAAGAATAATTGGTCCACTTGGCATTTCTTTGGTATCTTTGGTGTTGCTATGATCTCTATGAAGTGTACTTGGTAATTGAACTGGACTTGCCTTTGTGTAAGGCTGGTTTTATATTGTTTCTCCTCCTTTTAATTGCAGAATAACTTCAACTTCGAACAAAGGGACTAGCTGACTGTCCAACCAGAAGAGCTACCTTATGGGTCGAAATTGGTAAGAGGCAGAGTTTTGCTTTACCTCTCTGCATTTTATTTGGGGGTATTGACCCTTTAGCTCTTCTTTATCCCTCCCTCTCTCTCCGAACATATCCATACATTGTTGTATGTTTTATCATTCTATCACGTTTCTTCTTGAGTAGATCATAAGGCTAAATCCTCCTTTTGGAGCTAAAGCGACTTTGGCAAACAAGTTTATTGATAAAGCTCTTGAATTCAAACCAAAGCTCCTTATTCGATTGTTCCAACAAAAACGAAAGGTAACTACCTTACTTTGAGCCCTCTCTTTTGCCTTTGCAAATATTTAAATCTAGCTGTGCATTGCAGATTAGAAGAGAAAAAGTTTGGCTATGATCTGGTGTGGGAAGACGATCGGTTCTTGTCTCGGAAAGGTGAAATGGGATGTTCTGTTCATCCTTCGATCATATGTTTGCATCGATGGATTAATTATAACCTCTCAATTTTCAGACATTTTATTTGCCGGGTGGTCATGTTGATGTGAAGGATAAACAAATTGAACAACGAAACACTAAGCCACTGTTGTTGTATATATGGAGCCGTCAAGATTGAACTACACAGCTCGAGGCCATAGCTCAAGAGCAAGTCACTGGCTGATGAAGCTTAAGAGGCCATGGTCAAATGACGACTGCAGTGGATTGCTGGATTTTCATCATCCGAAAGATGACCAGAGGCTTTGCCTTGGTACTTTGTCACTGATAAGTGATACCTCCATGCCTACCCAATGGATAGGCAGAGTTGATATGGCTGAAGGTCAAAATGGGCATTTTCTCAAAATGATAGCGAGAGAGAAAGCGGGATAGCCATTCTCTTTGGGACTTCTGTGGAGAAGGCCATAGGTATGCTAAATATTTGAACCTAAGTCGCGAATTGGTATGAGCTTGGGAGAACCTGAGCTAAGTCTAGGCTTAGCAATCTATTAACCTAATTTAGATGGTGCACCCGAAAAATAGGTCGCGACACGTCTTAAGCAGGTTTTGTTGGGGATAACACCCAACAAAATCCCCAAAGAAAAGAGGGTGAGTGAAGTTTGGTCGTGTCTTACGGGGTTTTCGATAGTTATGACAACTAGCAGAAAAATAGGGTAATTATAGGATAATGGAGGAACCCTACTAGAAAGATGGGAAGAGCGGCTTAACCATATTTTTCTTACATAGGGAATTACGGGGGAAGGGATCTATTATGGGATTGAGGGCTGCCGAAAAGGAGAGAGGGCTAAGGGAGAGGAAGGAAATTGAGACGAAAATGGAGTCGAGGGGGCATTGTTGAGGGCGACGGTGAATTGAGTTTTGATTAAGATGCGGCTTATTTGGAGAGGGAGAGGGAGTGGGAGCGACTTGCACGGCCGTCTTTGTCGCTATCAACAACATCGGGCTAGGTATGTCTCTTACGCACTTTATTTTCTCTGTTCTTCCTAAATTGAGTGTGAGATTGCAAGGTTTGGAGGGAGGAGAGTGGTTGCAGAAACGAGATCTAGGAAATAATAAAAATGAGATAAGGCTAGGTCTTAGTGGGTGACGATTGAATAGATTGGGCCGAGAAAAGTAGTTGTGGGCTTAAAAACCCAGCCAGGTAAGTCTGCGTCGGCTTAAGTGGCCGAGCCCTTTGACCCGATGTGATTTTCTTTTTTTTTATATTAAAAAATAATAAATAAATAAATAAACTCATAATAAAATATAAAAAATTTGTAGAATAATAAAGAAATTTAGAAAATTCGGAGAACTCTAAAATTAGTAAAAATTCAAAAAATCAATTAAAATTCCGAAAATTAATAAAAAAATAATTTTAAGAAAATAGAAAATTCTAAAATATAAAAATTTCATAAAATCATAAAAAATTTTGAAAATTCAAAAAATTTAGAAAATTATATGAAAATTCAGAAAACTTCGAAAGCTAATAAAAATTATGAAAATTCCAGAAATTCATAAATTAATAAAAAATTAGAAAATTTTGAAAATTTTGAAAATTATCTGAAATTTTGAAAATTGAAAAAATTTTAAAAAAATAGAAAAATAGAAAATTCTAAAAAATAACAATTTCATAAAATCATAAAAATTTAGAAAATTCAGATAAATTTTGAATTATATGAAAATTCAGAAAATTCAAAAGCTAATAAAAATTCTGAAAATTCCAGAAATTCATAAATTAATAAAAAGAATTAGAAAATTCAGAAAAATCTGAAAATTATATTGGAACACTTTGGGATGATTTTGACTTATACATTCTTCAGCTAGGGGCAAGTTACGGATTGGACTTTGATATTTTTTCTAAGTCTTTGGGGACATTGAGACTTAGTTTCAATGAACGTTTTCAATTTCATTGCTCCTTAATGCTTGAGTAGTTCTTATGCGAATGCAATGAGAAGCTGGAGTTGTTCTTCTAATAATAGCTGTTGCTCCTAAGGTGTCACTTGCGATAGCTATACCTTTTAATGCATGGTTTTTGCAGTTGACTTGTTCTATATAGGTGTGTTGGAAGAAAGAAGCGGGTCGGCGATTGGTTTTATGGTCTTTTGAGAAATATATGGAATGTAAATAATGAATCATTGCTAATGTATGGTGACTAGGTTGTCTCTTCAAACACATTATTTTTTTAAAATACACCAGCGATTGACTTAAATTAGTTGTCAATTGATTTTGCGGTGTCAACAGTAGCCGTATTAAGTAATTCTAGTGTCAACCAAATGGAGTTAATTGAGCAGCCTCCAAGGAGGTGGCGGGAAATAAATCTGTATTGATATACATCTGGTGGCCAACATCTTCCCTATATTGCTTGGTTTTGGTAAGCCCTTGTTAATTTCAAATAAACTTGCGTCGCACGTGTTTTTTTTCAAAATTCTTATCTTACAAAAAAAATAGGGCACTTAATTTTATTTTTATTTTTATTATTCTTGTATATAGTTACAATTGATGATGATTGAGATTTTCATTATTTTTTTTAAATTCAACAGAAATGGGCATCTTAAGCGAGACTATGACGACCATAAAGAAGGACCAAGCGCTAAGCAACAGGCTTGTTGAATTCACAACCGTGATACTCCACGATTCGGGGAAGAAGACAACGGGAGAAAGTTCAAAAAACCAGGAAGACCAACAATTGTTGATGTCATTATGCATGCTTGAGGGTGTTGAGTCATCAGTTTTTTTTTTTTCCGTTAGGGGAGGGAATTACACTCTTAAGGGTTTTCTGTTGGGGATAACACCCAACAGAATCCCCAACAGAAAAGAGGGTGAGTGAATTTTGGTCAGTGTCTTACAGGGGTTTTCTGATAGTAATGACAACTAGCAGAAAAATAGGGTAATTATAGGATAATGGAGGAACCCTACTAGAAAGATGGGAACAGCGGCTTAACCATATTTTTCTTACATAGGGAATTACGGGGAAGGGATCTATTATGGGATTGAGGGTTGCGGGGAAAGGAGAGAGGCTGAGGGAGAGGAAGGAAATTGAGACGAAAATGGAGTCGAGGGGGGGATTGTTGAGGGCGACGGTGAATCGAGTTTTGATGAAGATGCGACTGGAGAGGGAGAGGGAGCGGGAGCGAGTGCACGACCGTCTTCGTCGCTATCCACAACATCGGGCTAGGTATGTCTCTTCTGCACTTTATTTTCTCTATTCTTCATAAATTGAGTGTGAGATTGCAAGGTTTGGGGGAGGAGAGGGGTTGCAGAAACGAGATCTAGGAAATAATTAAAATAAGATAAGGCTAGGTGTTAATGGGTGACGATTGAATAGATTGGGCCGAGAAAAGCAGTTGTGGGCATAAAAACCCGGACCGATAAGGTCTGCGTCGGCTTAGCTGGGCTAGGCCCTTTGACCCGATTCGATTTTCTTTTTGTTGATGTAAAAAAAATTAAAAATTAAAAAAAAAAAAAACTTATAATAAAAAATTAAAAATTTGTAAAATAATAAAGAAATTCAGAAAATTCAGAAAACTCTAAAATTAGTAAAAATTCAGAAAATTAATTTTTTTTTAATTTTTTGATATCAACAAAAAAAGAAAATCGGATCGAGGTCAAAGGGCCCGGCCCGGCTAAGGCGACGGAGACCCTATCGATCCGGGTTTTAAGCCCACAATCGCTTTTCTCAGCCCAATCTATTCAATCATCACCCACTAACACCTAGCCTTATCTCATTTTTATTATTTCCTAGATCTCGTTTCTACAAACCTCTCCTCCCCCAAACCTTCCAATCTCACACTCAATTTATGAAGAACAGAGAAAATAAAGTGCGGAAGAGACATACCTGGCCCAATGTTGTTGATAGCGACGAAGACGGCCGTGCAATTCGCTCCCACTCCCTCTCCCTCTCCAGTCACATCTTCATCAAAACTCCATTCACCGTCGCCCTCAACAATCCCCCCCTCGACTCCATTTTCATCTCAATTTCCTTCCTCTCCCTTAGCCCTCTCTCCTTTCCCGTAGCCCTCAATCCCATAATAGATCCCTTCCCCGTAATTCCTATGTACAAAAATATGGTTAAGCCGTTGTTCCCATCTTTCTCGTAGAGTTCCTCCATTATCCTATAATTACCCTATTTTTCTGCTAGTTGTCATAACTATCAAAAAACCCCTGTAAGACACCGACCAAAATTCACTCACCCTCTTTTCTGTTGGGGATTCTGTTGGGTGTTATCCCCAACAAAAAACCCCTTAAGATTGCAAGTCCCTCCCCTAACAGAAAAAAAAAAAAAAAACCCGATGACTCAACACCCGCAAGCATGCATAATGACATCAACAATTGTCGGTTTTCCTGGTTCTTTGAACTTTCTCTAGTTGTCTTCTCGTCATAAATATGTGGAGTGTCACAGTTATGAATTCAACAAGCCTGTTGCTTAGCTCTTGGTCCTTCTTTATGGTCATCATAGTCTCGCTTAAGCCGCCTATTTATGTTGAAATTAAAAAAAAAAAAAATGAAAATCTCAATCATCATCAATTGTAACAATATACAAGAATAATAAAAATAAAAATAAAATTAAGTGCCCTATTTTTTTTGTAAGATAAGAATTATGAAAAAAAACGTGTGCGACGCAAGTTTATTTGAAATTAACTAGGGCTTACCAAAACCAAGCAATACAGGGCAGATGGAGGCCACCAGTGCAGATATCAATACAGATTTATTTATTGCCAGCCTCCTTGGAGGCTGCTCAATCAACTCCATTTGGTTGACGCTAGAATTACTTATTACGGTTGTTGACACTTGCAAAATCAATTAACAACTAATTTAAGTCAATTAGTGGTGTATTTAAAAAAAAAAAAATAATGTTTTTGAAGAGACAACCTAGTCACCATACATTAGCAATGATTCATTGTTTACATTCCATATATTTCTCAAAAGACCATAAAAACCAATCGATCGACTGCTTTTTCTTCCAACACACCTATATAGAACAATTCAAAAACCATGCATTAGAAGGTATAGCTGTCCGCAAGCCAGATCCTTAGTAACAACAGCTATTATCAAAAGAACAACTCCGGCATCTCATTACATCCGCATAAGAACTACTCAAGCATTAAGTAGCAATGAAATTGAAAAACGTTCATTGAAACTAAGTCTCAATGTCCCCAAAGACTTGGAGAAAAATATCAAAGACCAATCCGTAACTTGCCCCTACGAAGAATGTATAAGTCGAAATCATCCCAAAGTGTTCCAATATATTATTTAGATTTTTCTGATTTTTCTATTTTTTTATTATTTTATGAATTTCTGGAATTTTCATAATCTTTATTAGCTTTTGGAATTTTCTGAATTTTCATATAATTTTCAAAATTTATCTGAATTTTCTTGACTTCTTCTATATAGGTGTGTTAGAAGAAAGAAGCGGGTCGACTGATTGGTTTTTATGGTCTTTTGAGAAATATATGGAATGTAAATAATGAATCATTGCTAATGTATGGTGACTAGGTTGTCTCTTCAAAAACCTTATTTTTTAAAATACACCACTGATTGACTTAAATTAGTTGTCAATTGATTTTGCGGTGTCAACAACCGTATTAAGTAATTCTAGCGTCAATCAAATGGAGTTGATTGAGCAGCCTCCAAGGAGGCTGGCAATAAATAAATCTGCATTGCTATCTCGCACCGGTGGCCTCCATCCGCCTTGTATTGCTTGGTTTTGGTAAGCCCTAGTTAATTTCAAATAAACTTGCGTCGCACGTGTTTTTTTTCATAATTCTTATATTACAAAAAAAATAGGGCACTTAATTTTATTTTTATTTTTATTATTCTTGCATATAGTTACAATTGATGATGATTGAGATTTTCATTATTTTTTTTTAAATTTCAACAGAAATAGGCGGCTTAAGCGAGACTATGACGACCATAAAGAAGGACCAGGAGCAAAGCAACGGGCTTGTTGAATTCATAAGCGTGATACTCCACATATTCATGAAGAGAAGACAACCAAAGGAAGTTCAAAGAACCGGGAAGACCGACAATTGTCGATGTCATTATGCATGCTTGCGGGTGTTCAGTCATTAGTTTTTTTCTGTTAAGGGAGGGACTTATAGTCTTAAGGGGTTTTACTGTTGGGGATAACACCCAACAGAATCCCTAACAGAAAAGAGGGTGAGTGAATTTTGGTCGATGTCTTACGGGGTTTTCGATAGTTATGACAACTAGCAGAAAAATAGGGTAATTATAGGATAATGGAGGAACCCTACTAGAAAGATGGAAAGAGCTGCTTAACCATATTTTTCTTACATAGGGAATTACGGGGGAAGGGATCTATTATGGGATTGAGGGCTGCAGGAAAGGAGAGAGGGCTGAGGGAGAGGAAGGAAATTGAAACGAAAATGGAGTCGAGGGGGGGATTGTTGAGGGCGACGGTGAATCGAGTTTTGATGAAGATGCGACCGGAGAGGGAGAGGGAGGCGGAGAGAATTGCACTTTGCCGTCTTCATCGCTATCAACAACATCGGGCTAGGTATGTCTCTTCGCACTTTATTTTCTCTGTTCTTCATAAATTGAGTTTGAGATTGCAAGGTTTGGGGGGAGGAGAGGAGTTGTAGAAACGAGATCTAGGAAATAATAAAAATGATATAAGGCTAGGTGTTAGTGGGTGACGATTGAATAGATTGGGCCGAGAAAAGCAGTTATGGGCATAAAAACCCGAACCGATAGGGACTGCGTCGGCTTAGCTTGGCCAAGCCCTTTGACCCGATCCGATTTTCTTTTTGTTGATATAAAAAAATTACTAAAAAATTAAAAAAAAAAAACTCATAATAAAAAATTAAAGATTTGTAAAATAATAAAGAAATTTAGAAAATTCGGAAAACTCTGAAATTAGTAAAAATTCAAAAAATTAATGGAAATTCCCAAAATTAAATAAACTTAGGAAAATAGAAAATTCTAAAAAATAAAAATTTCATCAAATCATAAAAAATTTAGAAAATTCAAAAAATTTAGAAAATTATATGAAAATTCAGAAAACTTCGAAAGCTAATAAAAGTTATGAAAATTCCAGAAATTCATAAATTAATAAAAAAATTATAAAATTTAGAAAAATCTCAAAATTATATGAAATTTCGAAAAATAAAAAAATAAAAAATTCAAAAAATAGAAAATTTGAAAAAATAAAAATTTCATAAAATAAAAGAAAATAGAAAATTCAGATAAATTTTGAAACTTATATGAAAATTCAGAAAATTCCAAAAGGAAATAAAAATTATGAAAATTCCAGAAATTCATAAAATAATAAAAAAAATTAGAAAATTCAGAAAAATCTGAAAATTATATTGGAACACTCTTAAATGATTCCGACTTATACATTCTTCAGCTAGGGGCAAGTTACGAATTGGTCTTTGATATTTTTCTCAAAGTCTTTGGGGACATTGAGACTTAGTTTCAATGAACGTTTTTCAATTTCATTGCTCCTTAATGCTTGAGTAGTTCTTAGGCGGATGCAATGAGATGCCGAGTTGTTCTTCGATAATAGTTGTTGCTGCTAAGGTGTCAGCTTGCGGACAGCTATACCTTCTAATGCATGGTTTATAGTCGGAGTGGTATCAACCTCAACACCATTCTATGTGATCCTATGCGGCCTAGGTCCGGCGGCAGGTTGTGTGTGCTAGGGTGTAGTGTAATGCAAATGATACACGCACAACAATTTATAGGCAAACAACTCTTCGTACATAAAAAATAAACCATACATTCCTACACCTCCCTACAAGACAAATATGAGCAAACACTTCTCCTTATACCTCCCATTCTGCAAAAACATTGAACACCTTTAATATTAGGGGCGTGCACACTGAATCCTCGCTACCAAACAAAAATATTTTTGAACAAGAATATTTTTAACCTAAGTCTTTTAAGGTCTAAAACCACTTCCCCAACGGAGTATTGTCTAAAGAACGAGCCTAAGACTCATGATTAGGCACGGACTCTCCCAAGCCCATACCCGCGTGACGTTGGGATATTCTTAAGAAATTTTGCACAAAAGGAGTCGCCACTAGCCTATTGGGGTCGGCTAGAAACCAAGTGAGGCATGGGAGTATGCCTCACTTCCTACGCAACTAGAGAATCTAGGGTCGAGGACTTGATTACACTAATTGACCAATTAGTGCCCTTTCGATACCTAATCTTGTTCATTTTAACAAAATAATTTTTGGCGGGCAGTATTAAAATAATAATTATAGCTACCAAGATCCTAATTGCCATAAAATTAAATACGTGCAATTAAACATAACAAAATATACAAACTAAACATGCAATATAATCAATATACGAGTAAATAAAGGCCTAATTACACTAAAAATGGAATATATGGCAAATCCTAACCAAACCCCATCATTTTTGGATTTTCCAAATTTTTTTAATTTTAATTTTTTTAGTTTATTAATTTTTTTTAAAATAATTTTTTTGGGGTCGGACCGGGACCGGTCCCGGGTCTGACCCGGTCGGTCAGGTCGTCCAGACCCGCCCGGGCTCAGCCCGGATGGGGGCTGGCCGAAGCAGGCCCGCTTGGAAGGCAAGGCCCGACCAACCTTGGTCGGGCCTTTCCTTAGCTCGAGATTGGGCTCAACCAGTGGGCCCAATCTGGTTTAATATTTTCTATTTCAAAAAAATGAAGCCCACAAGCCCATGTCCTAAATCAGCCCAAACCCAACTCAAGTATACCCGGCCCGGATGTGAGAAAACCCTACCCGATTCATGACTTTCGCGGGACCCGGCTTTTGGCCAAAACCCTAGGGTTTGCTAACGATGCTGACAACTGTGGCGGCGGGCTTGACGGCGGCGACGGCGCAGCGGAAGCGAGAGGGGGAGACGCTGCGGCCGGCCCAGGATCTGGCGCTGGCGTTGGGGGCAGCGGCGTCGAGCTGCAGGCAGAGCACGGCGGGTCGTCGCGGGCGAAGGAGCAGTGTCGAACGAGTAGATCACAGGCAGAGCAGGGGCAGCAGCAACTTCGTCGAGATCTCGCGGTTTGTAGGTGAGGCAGAGCGCGACGATGGCTGGCGGAACGGCGACGCAACGTCCGGCAGAGGTCGTAAATGAGACGGGCTCGCGGTTGAGGGGAGCAACGGCGACGGGCGGAGACGGTGGTTGCAGCAACGTCACGGCTCCTAGGCAGCACGTTGAGGCGGCGAGGCGGCGAGAACGACGTCGGGTTGAGGCCGCGAGGAGGGGCAGCGGCTTACGGCGAGCGGGCGCAGTGGGCGACTCGTCGGCGACAGTGGCGACGGCACGGCTCCCTCTTTTCGAGCTCTCTCTCTCTCTCTCGAGCTCTCTCTTTTTCCGGTTTTCCTCCCCACTTCCGTTCTTTGTTATGTTCCCTCCTTATAGGGTTTCTTTACGTGAAGATCGGTCGAGGAGGATGAAGTTCGGCGCGGGCTGGGCCGAGTGGAGAGAGGAAAGGAGGAGGGCCGGGTTGGGCCAAGGCCAGATTCGGCCCAACCCAGCTCCTCTTGCGTCTTTTGTCTCTTTGTTTTTTTTTTTTCTTTTTTTTTTTAGCGACTAATTGCTAATTCGTACACGATTAAATCCTAAATAAAAATGGGAAAATTTGGGTGTCAACATTCATAAATTGAGTGTGAGATTGCAAGGTTTGGGGGGAGGAGAGGGGTTGTAGAAACGAGATCTCGAAAATAATAAAAATGAGATAAGGCTAGGTGTTAGTGGGTCACGATTGAATAGATTAGGCCGAGAAAAGTAGTTGTGGGCTTAAAAACCCAGATTGATAGGGTCTGCGTTAGCTTAGCCGGGCCGGGCCCTTTGGCTCGATCCGATTTTCTTTTTGTTGATATCAAAAAATTAATAATAAAAAAACTCATAATAAAAAATTAAAAAATTCGTAAAATAATAAAGAAATTTAGAAAATTCGGAAAACTCTGAAATTAGTAAAAATTCAGAAAATTAATGGAAATTCCGAAAATTTATAAAAAAAAAAAATTAAATTATTTTAGGAAAATAGAAAATTCTAAAAAATAAAAATTTCATAAAATCATAAAAAAATTTAGAAAAATCAAAAAATTTAGAAAATTATATGAAAATTCAGAAAACTTGAAAGCTAATAAAAATTATGAAAATTCCAGAAATTCATAAATTAATAAAAAAAAATTAGAAAAATTAGAAAAATTAGAAAAATCTCAAAATTATATGAAATTTCGAAAATTAAAAAATAAAAAAAAATTGAAAAATAAAAATTTCTAAAAAATAAAAATTTCATAAAATCATAAAAAATTTAGAAAATTCAGATAAATTTTGAAAATTATATGAAAATTCAGAAAATTACAAAAGCTAATAAAAATTATGAAAATTCCAGAAATTCATAAAATAAAATAAAAATTATAAAATTCAGAAAAATCTGAAAATTATATTGGAACACTGGGATGATTCGACTTATACATTCTTGGCTAGGGGCAAGTTACGGATTGGCCTTTGATATTTTTCTCGAAGTCTTTGGGGACATTGAGACTTAATTTCAATTAACGTTTTCGGTTTCATTGCTCCTTAATGCTTGAGTAGTTCTTATGCGGATGCAATGAGATGCCGGAGTTGTTCTTCGATAATAGTTGTTGCTACTAAGTTGTCAGTTTGCGGACAGCTATACCTTCTAATGCATGGTTTTAGCAGCTGACTTGTTCTATATAGGTGTGTTGGAAGAAAGAAGCGGGTCGACTTATTGGTTTTTATGGTCTTTTGAGAAATATATGGAATGTAAATAATGAATCATTGCTAATGTATGGTGACTAGGTTGTCTCTTCAAAAACCTTATTTTTTTAAAATACACCACTGATTGACTTAAATTAGTTGTCAATTGATTTTGCAGGTGTCAACAACCGTATTAAGTAATTCTAGCGTCAACCAAATGGAGTTGATTGAGAAGCCTCCAAGGAGGCTGGCAATAAATAAATATGTATTGATATCCGCCTTTGGTGGCCTCCATCGCCCTGTATTGCTTGGTTTTGGTAAGCCCTAGTTAATTTCAAATAAACTTGCGTCGCACGTGTTTTTTTTCAAAATTCTTATCTTACAAAAAAAAAATAGGGCACATAATTTTATTTTTATTTTTATTATTCTTGTATATAGTTACAATTGATGATGATTGAGATTTTCATTTTTTTTCTTTAAATTTCAACAGAAATGGGCGTCTTAAGCGAGACTATGACAACCATAAAGAAGGACCAGGAGCTAAGCAACAGGCTTGTTGAATTCATAAGCGTGATACTCCACATAGTTGCACTCGTTGGCTCAGTTATTGCAGGGCGGTTCGCAGATTCGATCGGCCGCCGGCTGACAATCTTCTCAATAGGAATTATTTTCTTCTGTGTGTCCTTCTGATGGGCTTGGCTTCTAGGTACTCGGTGATCTTATTAGGCTGGTTCTTCGCTCAAGTTGGCATAGGATACACCCTAGCCATTGTCCCTCTTTACCTTGCCGAAGTTTCTCCGGCTTTCTCTCGTGGTTTCTATACTTGCTTCCCGAGGTGAGCATGCTTTCCGTTCTTTTTCATGACATCTTTTCCAATTCTTTGAACATGCATTATGTGTTATAGGAAAAACTAAAGTTAGAAAGGTACTATGAACTTGATTTTTGATTTTTTTTTTTTTGTTCATTTGTTTGTTGCATTCAATTGAGTGGATCCACAGTTTGCTCAAGGAACTGGGTTTCCTTGAGAAAACTTTTGTTGGCAAGCACTGTTACGCTCTCCAAGGAGTGAGGTTGATCCTCTCATTTTCTTGTTTTTTATACATTTTTTGGTGCTTTAGGTGTTTACAAACACTGGTGTCGTTATTGGATACGCTTGCAATTACATCTTCTCAAAGATGAAATTGAACGGGTGGCGTGTCATGTTCTGGGAGGGATTAACGTCGTTGACGTTGCTAGCCGTTGTGATATATGCCATGCCGGAATCACCGCGCTAGCTCATATTGAAGGGTCGGTTGCGCGAGGCGTCCTCACTAGGATCTCCGGCTCAAATCAGGAAGCAGAAGGTCAATATGCTAAAATCTGCCATGCTGCCGACATTCCAGAGCCCCACTTCAAAGAAGACGTCATCAATGTGCAGAGCAGCGAGAACAACACGTGGCGGGATCTCCTCTGCCACTCAAACCCAGCCGTCTTGCACATGACTGTGTGTGCAATAATGATTCAATTGTTCCATAAGGCATCTGGCTGTGATACTATTGTCCTATATATGTCGTAGATACTGGAGAAGTGTGGAATTGTAAATATTAATAAGAAGGTCCTTTGGATTGTTCTAATCGACCTTTTGAAGACTATATGTGTCCTTGTTGCCGCTTTGGTGCTTGACCAATATGGTCGACGGCAATTGCTTTTGATTAGTATTGCTGGGATGGTAGTATCCCTCATTAGTCTGGGCAGTTGCTTGATGAAGATTGACCATATTGACCCAAACAACAAGAGGGAGCTATGGGTTGGCAAAATTTGTGTCATGTCCTTATTTTTCTATGTGGGTTCCTTTTCTATCGGAATAGGGCATGTGTCTTCAGTTTTTATTTCGGAGATTTTTCCATTGGAGCTGAGGGCTAAGGGATGCTCGACTGCCTACGCGGTGAACCAAGGCGCAAGTGCACTGGTGCCATTGATATTCTTTCTGCTCAACAAGCCAATATCTCTTGGCGGGGCAGTTTTCTCATTTGCGCTGGCTGCTATGGGAGCATGGCTATTCTTCTTCGTCACAATGCCGGAGACCAAAGGGTTCACTGGAGGAGATGCTCCGACTTTTTGGTCCATGGAGCCAACAGAGGTTTGCGTTAAGGGTATGTGACGTTGGAATGGGATGGTTTGACGTGATCAAGCAACGGCAGCTGAATAAATGTAAGTTTGGGGTGTCTGGTAAATATAGATGTGGTTGTTAGGGTATTTCTTTGTTTTTCTATTTGTTTTCTCTGTAATTTTGGTTAGAGGTGGCCACCCTGGTACTTTTCTTAGAAAATTTTCTTATTTAACTATATATATATATATATATATATATATATATATATATATATATATATGATTTTCTCACACTCAACTCGGTGGTTCTGCCCGACCGACGCCGAGCGCCGCTGGCCACCGGTTGGTCGGCGTCCCGAGAGTCGCCGGGTATACTCCGGCGATATGCACACGCCTCATCTCAGCTAAACAGCGCGAAGGAACCTACCGAAAAGCTAGGAAAACGAAGGGAACGGTACGTGGCAACAATATAACCCCGAGCAACGCAAAAATAAACCAAAAGCCGAGCCGGTCGAGGGCTGGGCTCGGTACTTTCATTGAGTTATTTCGTCGAACAGCTACTGGGCACTACCAAATTCAAAGGATTCCCGGTCAACCGAGCGTCGAACACGCTTTAGGGGTCTTCGAACATAAAGTATAAGGAACACGGGATCGAAGCGCAAAGGCAACGTGGGCCGGAGCTCGCGCGAGCAGGTTGGCCGCGAGCTCCGGCCCGGCATTTTCCAGAAATGGGGCAACAAGGTTCAGGGGACCTACCTCGTCCGGGGAAGGGCTACGGTGGACAACGGCGGGCGGAAAGGTCTCTGGCGACGACTGGCTACTCCCTCGAGTTTCCTTCTCCCATCTGGTTTGGTCTCTCCCCTTTGAACTCTCTCCGTCTCCGACCTTCCCCCGTTCTGTTTGTTCTGCCTCCTAGGGTTCCTGTGGGGTTGGAGGCGGTCGGCAACTCCGGCAGCGATCGACGGCTCCGGGGTGTCTCTTGCTCCTCTCCTCCTCTCTGTGTTTCTCTCTCTCCCTCCGTTCTGCTCCCTGTTCCTCCTCCCCGTGTTCACCGTGTTTTTTCTCTTTTAAAATCGCCGCTGGTTCCTTTCCCTTCGCGTCCGTCCAAAATGCGGTCTCCTCCTTGGGACCGTTTTCAGCTACAATGGCTGCAGGTTTTCTTGGGCTTCGTCAACTGCAAGCGCTGCCACGCCGCAGCCAAGCTTTCATTGCTTCCATTTTTCTGAAATCGCAGTTGCCGATCCCCTGCAAATCCTTCTTCGGCTTCCTCCTGTCTTCTGTAGGTCCCACACGAATACCAACAAGAGGGAGAAGACCTTCGTTCGCGGGCCGGGCCGAGGGGAAAGAAGAGGAAGATGGGCTGCGCGTGGGCCACGCAAGGGAGAACAGAAGACGGGCCGCACCTAGGCTTGCGCGGGGGGGAAGAAAGAGAAGGGCCTCTCTCGTTTTCGTCTTTTTTAATATATATTTCGATTTAAAAAAAATTGTAAACCTTTTTTTTTTTTGACAAATTTTAAAACTAGTGACGCAAATGCTTCTAATGCCTATATGTGATGTAATTTTAATGAAAACTTTTTGTTAAGGGGTTAGAAATTAATCCATAATTTTCCAACGTAATTAATAAACATTTAAACAAATCGACAAAATTTAGATGTCAACACCCAAGAACACAACATTTGAGTTGCTCCATGCTTTTCAAACTGAACTCAGAGAGCTTCCTAAGATCTGCGTGCCTATCCAAATAAAACACATCTGACTGTTTTAGTACGTCATTGATTTCATGGGAACAACACCATTTAAGTACCTCAACTATCTGTCGTGTTAATCTAATTTAAATTTAACATCAGATGGTTGGTTGATTTATCATGCGGTTAGCCTGATTGCCAACGAGTCTAAACTGATTTAAGGATGGATGCGCTAATTGATTGTCGAAGGTGATTGAACTTCCTAAGGAATTCTTTGTTTGGAATGTAGAATTTCAAGGTATTTAATTTTTGTAAGCCGCAGACTTTAGAAAGAATACCCTCGGCACCCTTGTTCCACCATTCAGCATCAGAATCCACATCGAAATTTAGTTCTGCTAACTCTGATAGAGCCGATATAACTCCACAAGGAATCACTGGGTTCAGCTTGAGCATTTGCTTGCTGAGATGCACTTCCTAATATTGACACTTCCAGGCAAGTGAGATTAGATTTCCTTTCTACTACTTTTGGTAGACATCGTCTTTGTTCCCTCAAGAACAAGATCAAGAATCTCGAGGCGAATGAGCCCACCAATTGCAATGGTTTAAGAAGAATCTTTTGAGCTGACTGATTGAGATATGCTGACAAAGATCTGATGCGAGTCCTTTATAAGTTTAGTAACTTCTAGGGCAGGCATGCAATGGAAGATGAAAGAGTTATCAATCTAATTCCTTTGAAGAAACAACGCTGAGTGTAAGGGCAGATTGATTCCTCTCGTAGCTCAATGATCTCGTTATGTATTAAGGATATCTCTTCACCTTTCTGCCATTCCTCAACCTTGGTGGCTCCATCAAGTCCATTCAACCTCGGATCAGAAAATGAACTTTGCTCTAGTTAAATTAGTAAGTTCAACAACACATGCTGATTCAAACTTTGAAACTTCATGAATCTTCCATTCTCATTACTTTTGAGCTAGTTAGCATTAGCTAAATTTTTGGACTTTCTGGCCGTCATTTTGGGCGTCCAGCGTACCATCCCTTATCCACTTGCCTATCAGACAGTTTCTATCTCTTGGTAGTTGCTACAAAGTAAGAGATCCTTTAAAAAAAATTTTACTTCTGGACCTTAAGTGCTGAACCTCAACACCATAATCATTTGGCCTTCAATATCTCCTCCATAGATTGTACTTTGCAGGCTCACTGTTTCATGGGCCTGTTTCCATATGGAAGAATCATGCACATCCTTCAGTGTCCGTAACATCAGAACAATCGCTCTGGATTCTTGAGCACGCTTTCTAGCTGTTTCTCTGGCTATAGCTTGAATTTCTGAAGAGCAAACTATTCGAATAGCTACCAAGAAAGATGATCATCCAAACTTAGCATCCTATCCACTGCCATTTCGCTGCAAACTTGTTCTGATTTAGTCACCAAGATTATGATGCTAAAGCTCGGTGGCTTTGGCTTAGGAATCCCCACTGACGCCAGATTTAAGAGTTGAGGAATATCATCGAGAACAAGTAAGAATTTATTGCGCTCCAGCACTCTTTTCACCAAGTCTGAGATGTCAGCTTTCAAAGGCTTTCACTAAATCAGATGACATTTGCTCGGCAATCTCCTCAGGCACCTCTTTCATGTCGTGTTCTCTGGAAAAGCAATCCAAGTCATCAAAATCAAACAATCGTTCAATTGTTTGATCACAGGTAGGCTTCTCTATCCTGTCATTTCCATTAATTCCAAATTTGCCAATATCCAAACGTCTTATGTCCTCCATAATAAGTATTATGTCATGATATTAGGAACGTTGCAGCCCTGTGACGGTGTCTCATTTTGTTTGTCAGATCAAATGACTTGTCTTAATTGACGTCCCCATCTCATGCGAAGCAGCGCATGAGTCACTTTGCTCGTGCACTTGTGGAATGTAGATAAGTTCTTTGCTGCTCTTTCCATCTCAGTTCTACTGGTCTGTAGGTCCTCCTAGTTATCCTCTTATTGTTTTATAATCCATATCACCTTCGTGGGATTCCGATCTGTGTCCAACTTGCTTTCGATACCTTTTTGCTAAGAACTAGCTTTTCATATGAAAAGTCAGGGAAATCTCTTGTATAATCATAGGGAAGGGTAAAAAAAACATTGAGATTGAAAAGGATCCTCTAGATGTCGAGTTCAATTGGGGCTCATAATTAAATGAGACATTCGGATGATTGAATGTTTTTAACAGATTGAGCCCCTCGGATGGAGCAAGAGCCTAACCATCGCGGTTGGATTAGTAAGCCGTTCTTTATCCTGATTACTCTTGCCAGATCAATGTGAAGTACAGATTTTTCATCCTCCCCCTCCTAGAATATACATGTTATCAATATGCAACAGACCAAATCCCGCATAAACGATATTGTTCTCATTGCTTTATGTTGTTTTTCTATTATGTTTGCCTTTTTAATGAAACAAGAAAAGAAGAAAAAAGTCAAGCTAAAACCACACATTACAAGTATGACACACATCAGGCGAGCACAGAGAGTACAGAGATAAAAAGGACATTCGACAAAACAACATTACTAGTGAGGTGTGACCCCGTGGTCTTCTTGATTATGGACGTTCACAAAAATGGGGTCGCCTTTGTGAACCCTGATTATTACCTTTCTCACTTTGTCTAGTGACATGGTGAATAATTTGATTTCTTTTGTTTCTTTCACCACATTGCCTGAGTATAGATTCATCAGAGCTGTGCGCTCGAATTGTTTAGCAGTTCAAGGTTCTCTCCTAAATTTTTAAAGATAATGCGAGTCAATCAACCAAAGTGATGTTCTTGTACATTTTCAGCCATGGATTGGGTGGTGGTCTTCCATCCTGAGGACCATCCCTAGCCTCGGAGGTTCTTCATGGGTTGGTACTCAACTCCTGATTATTGAAGTCATTAGCTTCAGAATCCTTAGGCCTAGACCCGCTCCTAGGAGTTAAATGAGTCATCGTATTCTTCCACTTTAGTCGCCAAAAGACGGGTTGCATATGTTTTTGCCAAATTGTTATTGTTAGAAATTGGTTTTGATGATTAAAGTATAATATGCCTCGAATCCTTTAAATTCAAATTACTAAAAATGGCTTAAATTCTTCGATGCATGCTTGTTTGATGATTATATTCGAACAATCAATTTTCTCAGTCGAAATCAATGAGCTCATATAAAAAGTAAAAGGCTTACAAGACTCGATTGAAAATCTAATCTACTTCGAATTTGAAATTCAAAATTTAAGCAAAATCTTGTCTGAATAGTCTTCTTCCAAGATCTGGTAGGCTCCTTGATGAGGCTATATAATTCTTATTTCAAAGTCTACTTTCCCAATTGAATGTCTTGTCATTTGTCATTCCATTATGCATCGTGATCTTCCTCCTCAAGAATCTCTAAAACCCCACCCGATCCTATAGATTCAATTATCCCTTGGTTGACCGATCATTCTTTACTCATACTTGGACTCCCTTTCATATTTCGAGTTAATTGATTGTTGATACGTGTTATGAGCTCCACTCAAACTCTATCCATTGGAAACTCACAGTTATGAGCCTTTCAAATATTCAATCAATGGGTCTCTTGGGTAAATGTTGTTACGATCTTTATGATCAATAATCTTGTTTAGACATTTTATCGAGTAGATCTAACGGGTAACTATATTATTATGGCTTGACTTGGGCATAGCTTCTTTATATTTCTGAGCCTTGTGTCAAAGCACTAACAAGTTACCAGTTGGCTCTCTGAATTAATATTTGCTTTGACGGCTTATGGCCATTGATCTATAAACATAATGAAATCAAGATATAGTTGAAGATTTGTAGCTAATGACCTATCTTACAAATTGTCGGCTGTTGCCGTTTCGGCTTTTTTATGATGAATATTGTAGATGACATAGAACTGGTCACCGGGCCATGCTAGGCGCAGGCTTTTTGGTTGGTAGGTTGAGCCACATTTTGTGTATGGGCTGATCAGTGATCGTTATGGCCAACAAGAAAAATTTGGAACTCTATAAATTGGGCCCCTTCCTCGCAAGTTTCAATACAATTTCCCAACTTCCAAATGCTCTAGCTTTCTAAAATCATTTGTCAATTTCATACATTTCCTTTCTCCTTCCCATATAATCACGTTCTGAATACTGCAGAACAATGACTATAACAGTGTCCAATCATTCCAACTTAATTCAATATTTGCATGCAATTAACGTGGGACTTGTTCGTTGAGTTCCACGACAAAAACATATACAAGTCGGCTCTATCCCCACAACAAGTCGAATTCAACAATGACGAGACACAATGACCTGACGATTGGGAGGATCTCCTCGAGTGCATATAGGATACCCATTATTATGACGAGGTAGGGAATTGGCGAGAGCTTGCATATTATTGTCTTGTTGTCAAGCAACCCTTTGGCTTCGTCAAAAGGTCCCTTACCTACTACATGCAAACAACTCCACAACCTCAATTCAGACTTGTTTTGCGAACAACAAATGCCAAAAACTACAAGTCACTAGACAAAGGGAAAATGGTTGTGTTATTGTATCTATTGTTGACGACTAAATTTCGAGTCTCTTTAACTTTTGATTTATGTACAAGCCTTATGAATTATGCGCATTGTGTCATCATCAGCCTGTCAATGATGAATGGAAATTATGTCACTGAACTCTTATATTTAGGGAGTAAATATTCTCGTATGATTTCCGAAATGTGACTATTGAAATAATGAAAGCTGTCTATGAGTATGCCATCTCCAATAATATCTTTAGAGTCGTCCTAAATAATGCCAACATGAACACCTTCCTAATTTGGTGTCTCCTCAAACTAGCTAAATTTGATTTACTATGGAATTGCATGCACATGCGATGCATATGTGACCGCATTAATTTGTGCATGCAAGATGGTCTCCGCCAGTTTCACATATCTGCGTTCAATGTATCAATACATTAGATCCAGCTTAGTCGGGCATCAAAATTTGGAGGTCCTATACATGCCCAAGAGAAGGAAAGTTGAAAAGCTTTCTCTAGATGTAAGAACAAGTCGGAGTTTCAAATACCGGATGTTGAAGAAAGCACGCGAGAGGATGGGTGTGCTGACGTACCACTCCATCGCTCATGGCGGAAGTGCTTTCTCCTGCCGTTAACACAACAAATTAGAGGCTCGTTGAAAGCTTTGCTCAATTAATTTCTTTATTAATTTAGTATTTTGAAAAATAACTAGTCTAACTTTATTGAATTTTTCATTAAATTTTTATAATTAATTTAAGAAAAATTGAGCCCAGCTAGGCAATGCCCAGGCCCAACACAATAATATGCCAGCCCAAGCGCGGCCCAGTGACCACTCCTATAGATCACATACTGTAATTGCTAATAGTTTCAAAGTAATTTTTCTATGGAAACATACTTTATCCATGGATAGATATGAGTGGTGGTTGATACCCTTCAACTCACTGTTCTAATATAAAAAAATTTCAGTCACAAGGAAAGAGCACTTATCTTCATTACTTGATATACCAATAATTACTTATCCATATGAAAATCATCTACTTGTATAGATAAATTAAATGATTCCGTCTTATGGGATGCTAATGATTGACTGCAAGCAGAAATAACCAGTTACTTGTCCATTGATACTTAGGTTTTTCATATAAAAGAGGTACTAATTGCTTATTTTCTTATTGGAAGTTACTAGTCACATGTCTAATAGCCGATAAGCTTATGGGTTGCCGATGGAAAAGATTCTTCTGCGGCTGTTGCTTATTTAGCAGCGTGGGTGGTTTCTCTGACTACGAGACTTAACTCCCTGTTCTAATAAAAGCAAGTGAGTGACGATACTTAGTAAATGGGAAGCTAGCTTATAATCAATTCTGCTGGGAAAGCAGAACCAAAAGTTACTTCTTATCCCTGCCGGCATTCTAATGTCCATGTTGATTGCTTTTAGCAAAATCAAACCCACGGGGACGAAATTCTTCAAGTGCAGATCTCCTATTCCACTATTTATCATTACTTCAACCGACCTGATGATGGCCATTCAAGCCCTGCCCAGTCATTCTTTGTCTCACGGTCCTCTTTTTGAACGGCAGAAAAGGAACAGGGGCAGGAAGAAACTTATAGACCACAGAAAAGCTGGCGAGTGAAGCCTGCCATTAGGTATGCAGGAGTTATCAAAGTTTAATTAGCGATATTGATTCGATACAATTGTCATTAAATAATTGAAGTTCCCACAAACTTGTCAGGCAGTTCCAACAGTCGGAATTGCAGCTGCGTACATGCGTGTGCACAGATTTAAGGGATGTTGCATGTGTTAATTGGGATGAAAATACCATCCAAGTGATCTGGCTTATGGCTGCGCCATTCCAAGTCCTTCGACCGACTCCTCTCCCCCCTAATTTTCTTCAAATGCTCACTGGAAACTTCATCCGTCGAAAGAGACTTGACATTCGAGCAATCATAAAAACTCAAATCTTTCTAACCTCAGTGCGATCCGTGGCCCACAGGATATATTGAAAAGTTTAGGTACGTAATGGAGGGACAATTTCTTCAAAATAGGGAGGAAATAAGACGTCTCATGGACTTTGCCAGTAGAAGTTTGGCAGCTAATTAGGCTTTTGATGGTTGGGTAGTCCTCAATTGTGACCTTTTCCAAATTGTTGAGATTATCAAGCATCTCGCTTGAGAAAATAAGTGTCAACTTGGGACAATTACACAATGTCAACAACTTGAGAGAAGATAAACATCCCTTCTACGTTGAGCCCTTCCAAATGTTCCTCAAGTTCCTCATGCAATACACATACAAAAACTCTTAGCAATTCAAGACAAATGCTTTTGCAGTGAGATTCAGTGAAAGCCTCTTGATGAAGGGTATCAGATGCATCCACATGAGCCTTCAAGCTCATTACACTCCCTCAGAACGCACCGTTTGACTTGGTCCATGCTATTTATCCCCAGTTCTGACAGCTTCTTGAGATTAGCATGCCTTTCTAAGGAAAAAAGCATCCAATTGTTGCAGGATGTTCTTAATATCTGTGAAGACACCATAACCATTTGTGTACCTCAAGAATCGGTTGCACTGTTCCAGCTCGAATCCAATATCTGATGGTAGCCGATTCATGATGCGTCTAGCATGATTACCTACACAAAGTTTGAATTGAGCTAAAGATGGATGCTCCATCGATTGCCTAAGCTGATTAAACTGCCTCAAAAGTTCCAAAATTGGAAAGGAGAACTTAAAAGCACTTAACTTTCTCAAGTTGCATGCTTCGAATAAAACACCTTTAGCACAAGTATCCCACCATTTAGCATCGGCATCCACATCGAGATTCAGTTCTTACTAGTGTAATAGAGAATATATTGCCCCATGAGGAATCACTGTTTTAGAGTCATTTGAAGATTCAATTTCCAGAAATTGAGATCCTCATACAAGTCAAATTAATTAAACATTCAATTTCCTTGGGAAGATTCTTAATCTTCGTCCCCTCAAGATCAAATACCTCCAGCTGCTCGAGCCTTCCAATTGCTGGCGATATCGACCTCAAAAGGACACAATCATTCAAGAAGAGTCTTTTGAGGCTGACGAGTTGAGATATGGACTCTGGCAAGCACTGAATGCGGGTCCTGGACAAATTCAAAACTTCTAGAGCAGGCATCTGATTGAAAAATGAAGAAGAAAGCTTTCTTAGCTTGTAATTTCTTTGAAGAGAAAACGACGAAAGAGAAGGACACTTTGGTTCCTTCGGTAGCTCAAAAATTCCGATATGCATCAAACGTATCTCTTTTGCACTCTCCCATGTTGAACCTTGCGGAAACGTGGCGCAAATATAACTCACGAAATATGACTTTCACTATTACAATATTTTCTCACACCACATATAATACTTGGACAATTCTACACAATTTCTCTTACACTCACATGCATACATAGCACACTCTACTCAACACACTCTCAAGACCCCTACACACACACCCACACTCCTCACGCACGCCACTTCTCACACACTCTTAGTTGGACACTCAAATGAGGAGCAAGTTGCTCCTATTTATAGGATGGAAAGTCAGTGACTTTCCTAGCTTTCTACACTATTCTAAAAGTATTATTATTTTATTATAGCCTCACAACTAGATTTCTTTGGAGAAGTCTAGAAGTGGCACAACTGATGGATTTTGCTAGAACATTCTGGAGAAGAGAGAGTTCTAGAGAAATCCAAAGAGAGAGAGAGAGAGAAATCTGGAGGAGTAAAGAGAGATATGGAGAACTCTAGAAAACTCCAGGAAAGAGAGAGGCGGTGATCTTCAACATCCCATTCCTCAATCTCTGGTGGCTCTGTCAAATCCAAGCCAACCCGCATCAGAAATGCACGATTTTCCTCACACTGAAATATTAAGTTCACTAGTATATCCTGCTCCTAGTCTTGAAAGTACAAAAATCCAAACCTTAATTTAGGATTAATGGAATTAATTAAGAATGAATGCTAGCTATTTCCTACAGGGAAGACCTCTTGGCGACAGTAAACTCTCGACATGATCTAAAAAAGTCAAAACACAAAATTCAGGAGACACATCATCCAACCCGCAAATTTCACTCCGCCTTAAGCCGTTGATGTTCAAGTTGTAGTAAAACATGCACAGGGCTTTGATAAGGTTCGAGACGCAAACAATAGTTCACCAGAACGGACCGTACCCACTGAAAAAACTCGGCGGTCCGTGACAATCTCCTTCCAATATGAGGGCAAGCTGAAAACTCTCTTCTTCCATATTTCCTTATCAAAGTCCTCCAGGATCCACATAATAATCTCCTCACAAGACAGACCATTGTTACGATCCACCATCGCAACGTGCTCCTCGAATTTAATAAGGAGGGCTCTGTGTATATCTTTGAGGGCTTCAGCGGGAATTGTAACCATGCGAAAACTCTCCATCCTAACCTCAAACGCCACCAGGTAATCATCCCCATGGACGCCATGCAAACAACTCCAAGCCATATAATAGACCACCCCATCGAAGCAGACCTCGCGACCCTTCTTATCATGGGCTGCACAACCTTCGACCCGCCTCCACTTCTTTGTCCCCAGGGTGAGCACCCATGGCTCCATGATCAACCTGCCATCTCCCATACTTATCACAAGTTTGCTCAAAACCTTATGCTTCCTCTCGACAGGATCGAATCCAAAAGAATGCATTTGTTGATAATATGAAAAAGAAGCATATCGCTCGGTTATTCTAGGCAATCCGAAAGTCGCATGCGTCCCTGTCAAGGGATTTGCAATTTGGATGTGACAGCCGACTTCGAGGCTAACGAGGCCTTCTTGAGACTGCAAAACGAAAGGACCAGTCCAGCCATGAAATGAAAGGGGCAGTGTAGCGATTTGGGCTCGACTGTTGTGAGGCTCAAGTTTGTTGACTGAGAAGACTCCTCCACACTCATCATCTGGGTCGTGGAAACCAACAAGGAGTTTCGGGCGAGTCGCCGAGTGAGTCAAATGCAAGTCGATGAAGTAAGGATCGAAGATGAGAGAGCGCCAATGAGTGGAGACGCAAGTGAATTGGCAAAGGGATTTGACGGGGAGTCTTTTTAGGATTTCGATCAACAGGTCTTCGGGGACGATCATGGAATCTGTTGAAATATAATATGCAAAACGACGTGATCATGCAAATAACTCAACGAGAAAAGTAAAAAAGAAATAAACGACGAATAATAAAGACATCAAACAATTACATGATTCGATTTGAGTATCGATACCTACATCCAGTGTGGGGATCAAGTAATGAATAATCTACCATAATTAGAGAAACAGAGTTTATAATCGCTCACACACTCGAGTGTTTCTCATACTTAAATTTAAACCTAAACCTAAAATATTTATAAATAAATATGTAAAATCACAACACAACATCACTAGTGTTCAAGCCCAAAGCAGTACACAATAACTGAGTTCTTTCTTCTATGCTTTGGACGACAGCTTGCGGCTCTTCGCTTTATGCGGCTCTTCTATATTCTCAAGCGGCGCTCGTTCTCGCTGAAGAGAAACCTGTCGTTTTATATATGCGCCCAAGTCAACAAATTTGACCTGGGCCCCACCATGTACAACTCCAACAATGGTTTGGCTACAATACAATTTGCAGGTAAAATTACTTATGATGGTCATTCCGTTCTTTTTGTTTTTAGTTTCTTATAGAAGGTGGAAACAAACAGCCTAAGTAAGTTGATCTCACTAATGGGAAATTATAAAGAAGTAAACCTGAATATAACCACCTTCCAATGAAGGCATAGGAATGTCGAATGCAGGTACGAAAGAATAAATTATCCATGCACTACAGCTAAGAATAGATCACTCAAGGCTCAAACAACGTAATGAATGATGTGTGACCTAAAGATCAAATATTAATTTGATAGCCTCAAAGGAAGGGTAAAAAATAAAGGGGATGCTCGATGTAAGAAAGGACCTAAGATGTTTCCGACATTAATGTTGTCCCAAAGACATACATGAAGGTTCAGTCATTTGTTTCTTCGGTCCAAAGAGCTTTACAGAAGAAATCCAAGAGCCTCAGACCTAACCTAGTACCACTTCTTCATGGATAAACCAACCAGGCAAATGCAAAAGGAATTTCACGGAGCATCTTTTCCGTGGAGACATTAAATGGACGAAAATTGGGATGCAATAGTCCTTTTATTCAGATTTTAGAGGTTTGCTGTTAAACTGAAACGATTAAGTTGGATTACATGGGTTGAGCAGCATAACTATGAAAAGAAAGAAAATGCCAACTAAGGTATAAGAGCCATAAGTCTCGCTAGCTTGGGTTTCTACTTCACATAAGCCATACAGAAACATTGCTTCACGGAGTAGTAACTTAATAGCATAACCAGACGAGTCAAAGGGGATCCATCTGAGAGGTCAAGAAACTTTAAGAGGACTGTCAAGCCAACTATCTCCTAAAGGCATTCAAACACCAATTTTTAAGAAAATATAAATTTAACTCTGCAATGGCAATGCATTTGAAGCATAGTATAGGAAATAGCGGATTCCTAAACAAAAAGACTAGCTCAACAAAGAAACCATAACAAAACACTGATGAATCTATAGTGTGTGAATAAAAGCAGCAGATGGCCATTAATAAGATCCAAAAGATCTTAGAATATGGAATGAGTAGGATTAGGAAAGCAAAATATGTCATACATTGCACCATATGAGGAACAATACCTTTTTCAAAGACTTGATGGAGCAAAAAGGCTTCAAATAGTCCCCCTGAACTTTTTGCCTCCCATATTTATGCACGTTATTTTGATCCCTTCTCAATTTATTATCCACTTACAAATGAATTTCTGAGTTCCACTGTAAATACTAATTTCATTACATTATCCACCGGCAACAAATATGCAAGATAAGTAGTCTATAGACAATCCACCGTCTATTTTTATATTCAACCTGTTCTTCTTAAATACCTGATTCTGTGCTCATCAAATTATGATGCTAAATTTGACTAGCATAAAGTTCATCTGTCTCTGTACCCAAATGATTCAGCATCTTAGCCAAATAAATTCACCAGAATCACCACATACAAAATCTATAAGCCAAACATCAAGCACACAGATTGTCCTGAAAACAAAGTATCGACAAGAAAAAAAGAAACCAAATTACGTGAAAAATTTAACCTTTTTTTTAAACCACTCTTTCTTTCTGCCTCCATTTTCTCTGCTTTAATAGAGAACACGTCGAGACCTGCACTCAGGGTGACATCACGCTCAATCTTCTTTTTCCAAAACAAACCTGCAATTTCCTTACCCTATGTCAGATATCATAATCATCAAGAACGAAAACTTTAATGTTCATCTTCTTCACAAGAGTGCATTATCCACAAATAATTTTCGAAAGGAGAAAGGTTTCCAAGCTGCAGATAATATTCTTGCTACAAAGAGCATGGACACGACAATTCTAAAACACTCTTGTTTAACCTGCATATCCAAATATGGAAGGCAAGAAACACCAGCGACGGCCTATTATTATAAATGGTAAATAGTAAAGTAATAAAATTGGGAAAGGACAATTCATCTGGACACCATTAGCCGACATGTCCGCATGCCAAAAGTGACGTCAGTGAGGGTCAAATGCATCTTATAAATCTCAAGCAAAAGTATGTGAGCAAGAGACGTTAGGTAACTGGCAGCTCGACAGTGGGAAAAGGAGCAATAACCATCTAGTTTAGCAAGCAGCAGGCTAGCTGATTTTTCTAATTTTAATTCAGTAGTAGGCCGCTCTCCAGCTCGTTTTGCTTCTTAAAGTGAAAACTTGCAAGCTCCAAACTATACTCAGCCTGGGCCTCGTGGACAGATTTCTCTATCCATGCCTCTAAAACCTATTCCTCTGGCCCACAGAGTGAAAATAATTCCTCGCGATACTAACAATAAGGTCAAAATTAGGTTTTTCCCTTATTTAGAATGGCCAAGAAATAAAGGCTGCACCGTTCAAGGAAAAGGGCAAAAATCAGCATTCAGCTTCACAAGCACCAGCCACGTTATGATTGAAATCAAGATCGTCCCTGAACTGACAATCACTTCAAGGGTGATCCTCCTCAATTCTGGAACGAAAACTTACACTTCTCGTTGAGGTTAGAATCACCGAAAGGACCATCACTTCAACTTCTTGGCAACACACATCGCCTGGATAATCACAGCAAGAGAAGGCCGATAATCAATCAATTCTACACAGAGCAAAACAACGAAATTCAAATCAACAAAAGACCAAATTCTGAACCCTCTGTAAAATAAGCCTCGAGCTACGCAGCTTCCGTCCAATCGTTCCCCTTTCTTCTACCTCGATTCTGGTTCCTCTCCGAAGAAGAGGATGCTTTCTTCTTTCTTGTTTCTATGCGATTTCCGTGAACGGCTCCAGTTTTGGGGGTTTCAGGCGTGCCCTAGATAGGAGATCAGTGAAGAATTTGTAGCTAAAATGCCTTTAATATATATCTATAACAATTTGGACTTTGGTGAATCCAATTAGATCAGTCCGACTATACTTGATCCAACCAACTTTTATTTCTTTTTGCCTTTTCAAATCAAGCTGATCCCCATTAACAAACACTTTTGAAATTTGTAATTAAAAAGAATTGTAATAATTACAAGGAAATCTTATAAATTTCTTATGCACTCTGTAAATCCATCCTATTAATTAAACAAATTCCATCATGACTTGGATCTCAACTTTTACCAAAAAGAAGAAGAAGATGAAGAAAGTTCATGATAAATATTTATACATATCTACAGTGTCATCGATTACACTTAACTCTAGATAGCAATCGTAATTTACAATGTTCAAGATAATTGACAAGTAATCTATGAATGTTTACCGTTCTAAATTTGGACTCAAAAAATTATCGAGTATTCCATGAACATCAAACTCTCTATTAATTTCACTTATATGACAATGGAAAGTATGCTTAAAAAACGGATTGGAATCTTTACATATCATTGTACTCTCTATTTATTTCACTTCACTAATTTTATCTTCACACACAAATGAAACGAGTTATCTATTACTAATTTGAATTAAAAATGAAAACTTCTTATCTTACAAGTTAGGTAAAGTTTTCGAGATAGATAAAATCGAAGAAGAAGAAGAAGTCCTTTTACCTAATAAATTTTTCCAATTTTCTTTTTTGGACAGGCACCATTAGCTATTTACAAGCAAAGGATGAAAAAAAAAATGAAAGATAATAAAAGAAAAAAATAATTATTAGAAAAAAAATTGCTGTCTAGAAAAGTGTAAGTTCTCTTGTTTTATTTTATATATCGACATGCAAAAGTATAGGATTTTAAGATTACATATTGTGAAAGTGCAATTTCAAATAAATGAAGATGTTGATTTTTCGCAGTATTTCAATAAAATGCCTTCAAAATATCCATATAACAATTTAGATTGTGGTGGATTCGATTAGATGGGTCCGACTATCCTTGATACAACCAACTTTTATTTCTCTTTGCCTTTTCAAACCAAGTCGATCCCTATTAACACACAAGTTTGTAATTAAAAAGAGTCGTAATAATTATAAGGAAATCTCTTAGACCTCTTGCGTGCTTTGTAAATCTATCATGATAATTAAACAAATCCCATCATGAATTCAATCTCAACTTTTATCTAGAAGAAGAAGAAGAAGAAAGCTTGTGATCAACCTTTGTATGCATCTACCGTGCCCACAATTACACTTAACTCTAGATAGCATATAGTAATTGTAATTTACAATGTTCAAGATAATTTACAAGTAATCTATGAATATTTACCTAATTTAGGACCCAAAAAATTATCAAGTATTCCATGAACATCAAACTGTCTATTAATTTCACTTATATGACAATGGAAAGTATGTTTAAAAAATGGATGGGAATCTTTACATATTATTGTACTCTTAATTTCACTTCACTATTTTTATCTTCACACACAAACGAAACAAAATCTGTTACTAATTCGAATTAAAAATGGAAACTTCTTATCTTACAAGTGAGGTGAAGTTTTTTTCGAAATAAATAAAATCCTTAAATAATGCCTCCCTTTTTACCTAATAATTTTTTCCAATTTTTTCTAGACACGGCACCGTTAGGTATTTACCAACAAAGGATGAAGGAAAAAAAATGAAAGAATATATAATCTTCACATTAATTGGATAGGATAGATTTGGGGTCCACAGCGAGGGAGAGCTGAATGCTCTAGTAAAAACATGGGGAAAAATTATTAGGAAAAAAATTGTTATTTAACAAAAGTGTAAGTTCTCTTATTTTATTTTATATATTGAGATGCAAAAGTAGAGGATTTTGAGATTAGATATTGTGCAAAGTGCAATTTCAAATAAGTGAAAATGCCTATTTTTTTAAGTGTTTCAATAAAATGCCTTCCAAATATCCATATAACAATTTGGACTTTGGTGGATTCTATTAGATCGGATCTGTCCAACTATCTTTAATCCAACCAACTTTTATTTCATTTTGCCTTTTCAAACTAAGTCAATCCCCATTAACAAATTTTCAAACCAAGTCGATCCCCATTAACAAACAAATTTGTAATTAAAAAGAGTCGTAATAATTATAAGAACCCAAAAGAAGAAGAAGAACAACAACAAAGCTCATGATAAACTACGATAAAAAGGAAAATGAGATGAACTCTCTATCGAGTTTAACAGTTTTTGCCAAAGAAAATATTTTCTTAATGAATAAGTCTATTCCATCGATTCACTAGGTCAGAAACCTTAAAATTCGTTTACGATATTGGTTTGTTAAGTGATGAGGCGCTCCATAACTCAACTAACCTTAGTAGGTCTAGGCATCATTTTCCTAATGAAAATGCTTCTTTGCTTTTTCTTTTTGGCTTTATGAGTTAGACATTTTCCCTGCATTCAAGTGGACACTAATTGCACACCAGCAAAATCTAGCTATACAAGAGATGGATTAAGACATGGGGAAATAAAACGAGCAAATATTTCGCTCAGTGGTAAGAGATAAGGGGTGGCAAACAAAATCCAGCCCGGCCCAACCCAAGCCGGTTCTGATTATGTGGCTTGGCTATGGGCGCCAGATTATGTGCTGAAGAAGCAAGAGCAAGCAACATGTTATGACTTGTTGAGCAGCCTCTTTGTTAGATCCTTCCTTGATCATAATTATAAGTAGCTGATACAATACTTTGTTGCCTCCACTAAGGGGGTGTGTGTCTCTTTCCCTATTGCTACCATGCCAAAGTAGTAAAAGTTTAGGTGTCCAATGCGAATCACTTCTGTCGCCCACGACACAAGCCGCCAATTGAAATACACTCGATTCACACCATGCTTTTGCGGCAAGTTCGGGAATGGAAGGTGAATTAGACGCCAACTCCCTCGCAGGTGCATATAGAAAGGTACTGATGTGGGCTGTTTGTTTGTAAAACAAACAAAAGACATTTTCCTTATCCCATATAGGAAAGTGGAAAGGAGATGAGCCACTTTACAAATACAAGTTTTTATAGTGTGTTTAAAGAAGCTGTTGGGGGGTGAGCTAGATCCCACAAAACCCGTGGGCAGGCACACGGTTATTAGGTGCACTATGCTAACTTGTGTGCTCGAGGTTTAATCAGCGCTAGCCCCTTTATTTTATTTTATTTTATTTCTTATGGATGTCTTATTAACATTTATTAGCTAAAAAGGTTGTTTCTGTTCATTAAGTATTTTGGGAAATGATCAAATTCGAAATTTTATTTTATAAAATAAAAATCATATTTTTTTATTCCAATTTTTATATGCATTTTCAAGATAATTTTTGAAATTACACTTATTAAACTGCAACATTTATTGAAGGGTTGCATTTGTTCATTTGCAATCATTCCCGAATAATTGCTCGATTTTGGCGAGATTATTAGGGACACTTAGCACTTCGTACACTTGCGTGAACACAGTTTAATTGGCACTAACATTTTTTTTAATTTCTCACGAATTGTTAATCTCTATCAGTTGAAAGGTTTTTTTGTTCATTGAATATTTTTGGAAATTATGAAATATGGAATTTTATTTATAAAAGAAATAAATTACTTATTTTTTATTATTTTGAATTTTATAAGCCTTTTCAAGATATACTTGTTCGGTTGCTACCCTTCTCAAAGGTTGCATTTGTTCACTTCGTAATTTTAGCATTTTGTGCGCTTGCGCGCCCACAATTTAATTAGCCCTCACTCATTTATTTTTTAAAATTTTATTTTGTACAGTTAATTTATTAACTTTTATTAGTTGAGAGGTTGTTTTTGTTCATTAAGTATTTTGGAGATTATGATATTCGAAATTTTATTTTATAAAATAAATTAGTTAATTATTTCATATCTTTTATTATTCTGAATTTGATATGCATTTCAAGATAACCTCTAAAATTATACATATTCAGTTTGCGATCTTTTTTGAAGGATTGTATTTGTTCATTTCGTAATCTTTGCCAAATAATGGCACGATTATTAAATGCACTTAGCACTTTACACACTTGCGCACCTACACTTTAATTAGCCCTTACCCCTTTATTTTTTATATTATCTCGTATGATTATCTTATTAACCTTAATTAGTTGAAATGTTGTTTTTGCTCATTAATTATTTTTGGAAATTATGAAATTCAGAAATTTTATTTTATAAAAATTATTTATTTATTTTTATTATTTCGAATTTTATATGCCTTTACATAATAACCTTTGAAATTATACTTGTTTAGTTTGCAAAATTTCTTAAAGGATTGTGTTTGTTCATTTTGCAATGTTTCCTGAATAATTGCATGATTTTGATGCGATTATTAGACGCATTTAGTACTTTACATGCTTACACACCTGCCATGTAATTAGCACCAACCCTTTTATTTTATTTTATTTTATTTCATATAGTTATCTTACTAATATTTATTAGTTAAAGGTTGTTTTTGTTCATTAAATATTTTGGAAATTATGAGATTGAAATTTATTTAATTAAAAAATTAATTTTTTAATTTTTATCATTCTGGAAAATATTATATGCCCTATCAAGATAACCTTTAAATTTATAGATGTTTGTTTGCAACTGTTCCCGAAAGGTTGCATTTGTTCATTTTGCAATCCTTCTTGTATTATTGCATTTGTTCATTTTGCGGGATTCTTCTCATCGGCATACCTCCAAAGCATTTCCATCCGTTTAGGTCTAAAGCAAAGCTGTAGCCTTTCTATGTTCGGAGAATATGGAAATGCTTTGTTGTTGCTAGTGCTGGTTCTCTTTGAGGAGCATTGGAGTCCCCGGAGGAATTGCCGGTTGCCGCCAACCGGCTATATTCTGGAGATCAAGGGAGTCGTAATTTCATGGGTCTGAAAAAGTGGTCTGCCCCTCACGGGAAGACAACCGTTATTGAGGCGGCCTGTACGGCCGAGGAGGGCTTACTTGCATAGAACTCGATGAGGCTTGTTGCATCTCTAGTTGGTTCATATGCTTGCCTATAACAATCCCATGGTACTTCGTTTGGGAATGCATTAGCCAGATTTCTTTAGGAAGCAGTGTGGTTCCTTTTGCATAATTTTCTCTGAATTACTCTATATTCAGAGTCGATATCTGCGATGCTGCATTCATATGGCCTGTACACTATCGCAGAGGAGGACAAGTGTTGAAGCACTCAAGCTTCAAAGTGCGAGGAGCAATGAGTCTTCTAGATAGTGAAAAATATCTCCATGACACCTTGGCAGGGCATGTAGATTCGGGGAGGACTTATGTAGCCTACCTACATGCATTGCTATATAATTCTTTTGAAGTAATAATTTTAAGTGTGGAGTAGACATGCTGTCAATTTTTTGTTTATGGAAATTTGTACCAAATTTGGTAAGAAATTGCTAGATTGTGGTTTGGAATGCGGTTGGCTCAACCTGTTAACTATGAAATATGGAGGAAGAATAGGCTGTCTATAGCCATAAAGGAGGACATGAGCAAGTTGTTGTGAGTTGGCCACGATTACCGCTTTCGGCCTTATCCTCATTGCTCCCACTTTGGTCTCTCACCACTTTGGTTATCTTTGGAGCCTTGAAATTTGAAGTAATTTACAATTTTGCAGGATATTTATGAGAAACTTGAGCATGCCAACATAATTTGAGCACATTTACTAGTGACCATGCACTTTCTAGATGATGAAGCCTCACTTATATGGAGGCACACAAAACTGTCAAAAAGTTGGATGATACGGAACTATAGTTTGTGTTTGTTAAATGCAATTTGCCCGTGGTTTAGAAAATAGGTTTATTTTTCACGTTCGTCTTTTTTTTTTTTTTTTTGCACTTGCAATTTGTTAGGATTCTTCTTGATGCCCACAAGTTGAAATAG